>CM042445.1:19678526-20278526 GCA_023631565.1 Gymnocephalus cernua
AGTTGGAGGGTTTTATGGACACCTTTTACAGTTTTTTTATAATTGCTGACAGTTTTTCAAAAAACTCTTAACGCACCAACACACCTACAACACACACTTGTCAAAACAGTTAATTTCATGCTCAAAATTACACATTGAAAACTAAACTCCATCACTAATTTTCAAAATACAATAATACACTAACACAACACACTATGTCTACCAAAACACTGCAAACATGTCTCAAAATCTAATAATTCTTCAATAGGACTAACACATGTTCTCTTCCAACAGGAACATTTAGTCAGTCATCGAACAATGTCATAAAAACACTAATATCAGGTGGAATTACAGAAACTGCATTATTTTATGTGTCAGGTTATACAATAGACGATAGTGATTGTATTGATCATAGATTGTGTTTTGCACTGCAGTTTCTCTTGAAGCCTCTCTACATTTTTGTTTTGGTGGGTTTAGTAAATGCATTTTCTTTCATTTGCTGCAGAAATTCAATACAAAAAAATAATGAATGAATGACCCATCTCAGAATGTCTTTATAGAATATATGGTTTATAAAACAAGGATACAGAGACAGAATTGTCCTGGTACTCCTCTCTCTCTCCCTCATAAAGTCTTTTTTATTTTCTGTGTTCATCTTGTTCAAATAGGTCCTCTTCTACTGTATGTACTACAGTAACATATGATCATGTGATTGAAAGAACCTCAACACCTGAGTGTGTTTCCTAGATAGGAATCAGCTGTGATTGATCTATTTGCATAACTTCAATCAGCTGTTTCTCAATAAATGCATGTATGAAATGCAGAGGATATATTTGTGTTTCAATTTACAATATGAACAGCTGTTCACTGTGACTTTAGCCTATAAGTTAGGTTTATATCATGAAGTTATCTGTTCTGACATACAGTGTGAAAGCATTTGTAAATTTGGCAATAAAAATCCATTGTTTTGGTCTTGGTGGAGCTTGTGTGTAAAAGAAGTTCAATAATTTTAAATGTGTGTTAACTGTATGCATTTTGTGTCAAAGCAACAATACATGTGTTAACTATATAGCCTCTATACAGACATATGTTGTGCTAACGGTGTTAAGAGTTTAGGAAAGTTGTTAAAAGTATTGAAAGAATTGTAATAGCAATTGTAAAAAAAAAACTGTAACACCAGGAACTGGTCATTTTTTGTACTCTCTGTCTTTTGATTGATTGTTTAAAAGTTCCAGGTTCAGTGTCTGCTGTCTCTCAAAAACGTAATTTTTGTACCAAAACCTTTTGATTGTTAATTTGGATCCATATAGTTTATTTGATCATTATTGCTCTTGGTGATCTGTGAACAAACACCACTATAATAGATATTATATAATCCAAAAAGTCCAACAATTATTTATTACAATAATTATTAACTACTTATTGCGATCCTGTTGTAATATCTACCATGCAGGGACCATGTAATGTCCTCTCTGCATGCTATCTGCAGTGGCTGAGCAGGACGTGTAAGTCTGTCAAAAAGAATGTGGTCAAAGAGTGTAAATGGTGTGAGGGCCTCAACTCAGAAAAAGATATAGAAAACCTCTGGTCTGGTATTTATATGAAATGTAACTTACAGTTCTCTTTTCCTCTTCCTGCTCCAGTCTCAGTCTTTTTTAGAACAGCCTGAGAGTGACAGAGTGTCAGTGCTGGATGTGAGGGTGGGGCTCACTGTGTTCTGTGTGCTGTCATCATTATGTGAGGACATCAGTGAATGGTGCAGATTAAGGAAAATGTCATTTCTTATAATGCCTTTGTTTATAATCTGTTTGATGACATATCTATCTTGATTATAGTGCTGAATATGCTCCTCTACTGTGGACATGCTCAAGGTGAACAATTGTCTTCTCTTTTTTTGTGTTTATTCATTTACGATGAATATCCAACTACTGTGTAATGTCTAATATAATTATAAAGTATTACTAAAGTAGTGTTTAAGATTGTGTCATTGCATAGTGCTCAAACATCTTTTCATGTTTCTACGTCGTTATACTCTGTGTATCTAACTGTTGGTGTATGTCTTTGTTGGGTTCTAGATGCTGAGCTGACCTTTGAACCCAACTCGCCCTATTTATTTTCTGGAGAGTTTTATGAACCTGAAAATGAGCATCATATGAGCACTTTAAGATGCTTTGTAGGCCAGCAGTGCCAATTGTCTTTTAATACATTCATGTGATCTTCTAACAGGGAGGAATAATGAGCCAGAAGAGAGCGCTGTTTACTCGACTGTGAAGATGGCATCAGCTGCAGGTACAGTCAAGTACAACAGACTCCCCTAAAGTTTTTATTGGGTGCTGCCTGCCACAGTGTAATCTGTTCATACAACCACTAGTCAGCAATTATCAAATCCTACACATGCAGTACATAAAAGCTTTGAGACTTTTTGTGAATTGTATTTTCTATTTATTAGGGCTGTCGAAATAACGCGTTCATTTCGATTAATTAATCTGAGAAAAATTAGTGCGTTAAAAAAATGAATCGCATTTAATCCATTCCATGTTGACCTTTCACCCGGAGCCGTACTAAACACTATACAACTGTTATATGAAGGAGGGAGACCATGCATGTAGCCTATTAAGAGAACAGAGTGCGCAGAAAAGAAACACTGCTGGCTAGTTAACAGCTTAACAACTCAACAGCAGGTAACGTTAGCCTTCTGCTAGCGAGTAGCTGGATTAAACATGGTGTGTGTGTGTGCGTACGCGCGTGTGTGTGTACGTGCGTGTGTGTGTACGTGGCTGTGTGTGTGTGTCTGTGTGTATGTGTGTGTGTGTGTGTGTGTGTGTCTGTGTGTCTATGTGTGTGTGTACCTGTGTGTCTGAGTACAGCAGTAAACAGAATACAATGTTTATATTTCCTTGTTTCAGATGATGAGAGAGACAGTGAGAACTCCTGGCCTTCATAAGGTCAATGACTATGCAATATTAGAGTAAATTCTTAAATCTTAAATATGCATTGCTTTACACAATTAAATGACTATATGGTAATGTTAGTTAGCAATGGTCAGATAATTAACTAAAATAGAAAGAGTGGAACTTTTTTCTCCTTTCGTCTGCTTTTTATGCATTTGTTAGCCATGGTGTTGAAGATTGTAAACAGTTTATTAAATACTTTTGAGTAAATGTAGGCCCTTATCAGCAGATTTTACTGCTAATCGATACAAAAGTTGTATGATGATGCTAATTATTAGTCATGGTTTTGTGTGGCAGTGGGGGGGTGTCGGTTAAACGGCTTATTTGTGTGATGTGATGTCCTGTGTTAAATCTGTCTTATCTTTTCTCAACTCTAAGTGTTGTTTTTCCAGGACTTTAAATTAATGCCATCAATACTTAAACGTCTGTTGCCCGTGTACAGTTCGTATTCAGAAACGTCACAGTACCGACTGTATGGGGTGTCGCTCTGGGACAGGCGAGTATGAGGCTGGGAGGGGGAAATCACAGTATACTCACTACAAAAAAACAGACTACACCACTGGTTAGTTCTACTCTAAAAGTATGCAGAACTTACATGTAGATTCATTTAAATGTTTATTAAAAATGGAACTGGATCTGTGAATTATTACAGAATCACAATTGAATTCATATCTTGTTACTCAGTCAGAATCTTATTAACCTGGAGTCCCAGTCTCTGTCACAATAATCATATATGTGATGTTTTAGGCTTTTTGGCAGACATCCATTTAAAATGTAGACAATGGCATCTACATAAAGAGCCTTTTCTCCATGGCTACTGAAGTTTCTCAGCTTGCACTCTAGTAACATTTGTGGTCCAAGTAGCTCTGCATAAATCATTAGTCATTCGCAAGGCTACTTTTACTTTTATACTTTAAGTACATTTCCAAGCCTGTACTTTGTTACTTTTACTTGAGTAAATAAGTTAAATCAGTACTTCTACTTTTACCAGAGTATTTTTTAACACAAGTATCTGTACTTCTACTTAAGTATGAGAAGTGAGTACTTTTCCCATCTCTGGTTGTCGGAACACAGACCAGAGACGGTGCGTTCAATGAATCTGGTAATCTACCGGCTCGCGGTGCATTTGTAGTTTTTGTAAAATACCATTTTGAATTTATTTCCTCAGCATATTAGGTCATATTGTTGATTGTCTTATATATATATATATATATATATATATATATATATATATATATATATATATATATATATATATATATATATATATATATATATATATATATTTGAACAGTGAAAATAATAATAGAAATAGTTTTTTAACTTTAATGTCACTAATGATGATTATTCATTTGAATTGAAATATTTAAAATACGTTCACAGCAAAAATGATGTATGCGATTAATTTAGATTAATTAATCACAGAGTCTGTAATTAATTCGATTACATTTTTTAATCGATTGACAGCCCTACTATTTATGCATTTTAATGTCTGAACCTACTTCAGGCAGTCTAGAAATAAACATGAGGGCATGATGCATTTAACTTACCTTTATTCAAGCTGTCGATCCATCCATTCATATGTAACTGTTGTACAAATAAAACCCAACATGTGGCTTCTGTTTTAGGCCATGTCCACATGAAGACGTTAGGATGAAAACGCATCCGTCTTCCCTGGATTCTAAATAGTCTCTGATTTGGTTCAAGAAAATTCACATCCACATGAATCCATATGTAAATGACTCAACATGGTACTTCATATGCCAGGCCTGTAGGCGGCGCTGTTATTGCTACAGAAATTAACGGAATGAAGAAGAAGAGCAGCCTTCAGTCACTTCCACTTCCTTTCATAACATGACTGTTAGTTCTCTTAATACATCCATGGACTAGACTTTAATAACTTTCACCACTGCTCGTTATATAAACGTGTCTTTGTTTATATTATATCGAACATGATTGCAGCGCGCTAGCTAGCAGAGCACAGTGCGGTGCGGTGGCCTTTCTACAATAAGCTGTGCTAAAAGTTACTATAATCAGTTCAAGGAGTTGATAAGCAGACAGATTAGCTAGCTAGTTGATCAGTTGTCTACTTCCACTTTATGAGCAGCATTGCGTCCCTGCTAGAGCCGTCAGCTGGGTTGAAGGCAGTCAGCTGTGAGGCTGAGGTGTGTAGCGATGACATCATCGATACGCACGTATGCGTTTCGGCGTCTAGACGAAGCCAAACGTGAGCCGTTTTTTTTTTATTCACCCTGGGACCAGGTTTCAAAAAAGTGCGTTTACAGGCAGTGTGTTTACAGGATTTGTGTGGACAATCGGCCCAAACGATGCAAAAAAAGTGCATTTGCATCCAAACGCGTCTTCGTCTGGATGGCCTCTTAGACGACAACCTGTTATATGCCCAGGTACACTCCCACACTCAAGCCAAGAAAGATACAGGTAAGTAAAGCCTAACTTCACCAGCAGCTGTTATTGTCCAGCAGGTTTGTCTTGGACACAGTGTAATGGGAGTTCTTTGTCCATCCAAGACAAGTTGGTCTATCTGTAAAATGGTATCTGTTTGTAATTTCCTATCATTTGTCTTTTTTTTTTTTTTAATCTATTCCTAAATCCTATGCCTGTGCTCTATTATTGCAACCTGTTGTAGCCTGCAACATGTTTTCTCATGTGCTTTTCTTTTCTACACCACGTTTACTTTCTGCATTTCTGAAGAAAACAGTAAACATATATCAGTACATTATCATTATAAACTGGGGCATTACTGGCAAACATAAGAAACAAACCTCTCTCCATTTATCAGGTCCTGCAGCAGCAGCAGATGAAAACTGTAATAGCAGTTAATTTATAAGAAATATGTCTTTAATCTTCTTTTGAATGTTTGGTTGATTGTTGTATGCTTAAATAAACTTTTGTTTCAGCAGTACGCTGTCAGCAGTGTTTTTAATTTATCCTACATGAGTTTCTTCAAACAGACATTAATATGTTATGTTATGTTTTATAATCTTTTTTTTCAATTCATCTAATAAAACTATCTAAAAACATGAATTGTAAAATTGTAAACAAAGCCATCTTCAGAATCAGAACCACCCTTATAGGCCAAGTATTTATACACATACAAGAAATTTGACTCTGGTGTTTTACATTGCATGTCATTATTGTCACTGTTCAAATAATGACTATATATATATATATATATATATATATATATATATATATATATATATATATATATATATATATATATATATATAATCTATTCTCAAAGTTGGGTTATGCTATGATGACTTTCACCTTGATATGTTAGTGTGGATGTGTACAGCCTACTGACTGTAAATCAGTTCAAAATTACAACAGTTAGTAACAGTGTTTCCCATAGACTAATGTGCGGCGGTGCGCCTCACAATCAACACCGCCCGCCGCACTTGCGCTTATTAATTTTTTTTACCACTATTTAAAACATGCAGCGTATTCGTTCAGCAGCATATTTCCTTGCCTGCTCTTCTCCGTCTCTCTGTCACTTGTGTCTGCCAGTGTGTTAATGTCAGAGTCCCGACCGACTCTTAATATGCTGAGGAAATAAATTCACAAGGGTATTTTACAATAACTCTGAATGCACCACGGGACTGTAGATTACCAGTTTCATTGAACGCAGTGTCTCTGTGTTTTTCCGTCAACGGCAGAAACAACATTTGTGGAAAATGTAAAAAGTTCAAGCTACAGTGGTATTATATCATGAAAGTAGGGCATTTAAGTAGAAGCATGCAATGGTGATTTCCTCATCTCAAAACATGTATTGAAACAAAAGCCAACAACAGTGGTGGGTATACCACAACAAAAAATGTCAACGTCTCAATAACGTCATGTTTTCTTGAGCATCAATTACAACTTGACAACAAGGTCTCATGCTGTCCACAAGTTGAGTTATTGTCTGCTGAGGCATGTCGTCTTCCAGGCAGCGTTGCCTTGAAGGCACTAGGATTAGGCAATGATTAAGGTTAAGGTTAGGGTTAGGTGCTGTAGGAAAAGATTCCACCGATTCTACCCCGGCTCAAAAGGCCAGAGTCTGTTTGACTCCTTCGGTCACTTCTCAAGCTTTTCCCTTAAATTTGTGTTCATTGAATGGCAGACCAGGAAATGAATACTCAGAGTCGTTCAGTTAAACTATAATATATATTTAGTTAACATGATATTGCAAGCAGACAATCATATGCATATGGATCAATAGCTCCTTCAAGACTCTCTCACCCTAGTCACCAACAAAGTCTCTCCGGGTCTGACACCGGACCTTGCTTTTTGCTATTCTTTTATTCGTCTTCAGGTTCCTCCTTCCGTCATGGTGTCTGTCGCCTCAGACTTTCTGTCTCCTAGAAGATAGCGAAGTTGCGCGCTAGCCTTGGGATCGCTCTCACTGTCTTCTCCATCTCTGGCCTAAAGGTTGTCTGTTACTTTAAGATATTTCATTAGGTGCATTCTGTTCCAAATGTTTATTAAATGTTTATCAGGAGCACTTTTGCTCCAGCAAATCTGAACACGTCTTATATTACACAAGCCAGACAGCGAGGCCATCCCAGGCTACAGATCATTCTCTATTCTTAACACCGAATATTTCCTACACTGCCTTGAAGTCAACGGTCGCAGTGCTGCCTTGAAGTCGACAATGGGGGCTTAAAACACCATTGAGCAAATAAAATACATACAGTATCTTTTTAACATTTAATTATTATATGTAAAACTCTGTAGGCTTTTCACCAATTACAATAAAAGATTAAAGCCATATGATGTATTGCCTTTCAATTATCTACTATTAGGTCAACTGTACAAAATCATTTCTAATAGCAGAGGTGCACACAATAATCACACTTTTTAAGTTGCAAATACTGCTTTAACAACAATGTGGTGATATAAGTTGTCACCCATTCCATTGGTTTTGTCCTCAGATGTCTTTATCGATCTAGAAGAAAACCAAAGGAAAAAGAGATTTAAGGTTATTTGAGGAAAAGGGTGCTTTATGACATTTTACTCATGTTACAGAATGCTTTTGAATACATCTCTATTGTGGTGCCAACTAATTTGTGTGAGATGAGATGTAAATGTCAGATTTAATAATCAGATTTGTATCATCTTAATTAAATCAAACATGTCTGAAAAGCAACATGCTGTACAGCATATGAAACAGACAAACATGAAAATCCCCAAAAGTCTAAAAGCCTTTATTTACTGTATGTGTTGCAGTGCACTCTCAATGCCAGTGTTAAAGAAATACATTGTAGCAGGTGAACTCATTATATAGAATATTTATACGTAGTACAGTCCGTTGTACTTGACAGTACCTGCAGCTGATCCTGTCGTCACATTGTAGTAAAGGCTGTCCTCTGGTTCTTTATTCCTCCCTGTTAGAAGGATCAGATGGATGCATGAAAAGACAACTTCCTGAACTTTATTTAGGCACTGCTGGCATACAAATGGTCCAAATTATTACATGTAATTCTCACTAAATCAAACAAAGTACTCAGCTGTCTCAGCAAGTGAGTGTTTTAAACTCAATCAAAGAATATGAAACATCCCTATATTCATTTGAAATAGATATTTTTCAAAGTAAGGGATCGTCAATCAATCATTAATCATCTTATTCTAGTACTTGTAACTCCTCTGTGTAATTACACTGCATATTTATAAGACAATATATGAACAATACAATAGAGCAACAACTTGACTGTGTAGTGTTTGTGTTACATGAATATGATTATTTCATGAGTGTTATATACAAGTCTTTAAGGTATCTTGTGAATTATGTTGTCTTGGAAAATTTAAACAAACAAAGTATTTACTGTACCAGGTTCAGGTTGTTCAGGGCCTTTGATTGTTTCATAGAGACAAGCATCACCTACAGAACAGTGAGAATCAAGCTACGGTCATATTAATCATTTTAATCCCATTCTATGAATTCTATACTTTTCTAAAAGAGATCACCAGAAATGTAAATGTTAGGCTTATAACTAATGATAAATCATAAAGTTATTCAGGATTGAGGCTGACCATGGAGAAGAGAAGCGTATGTAGCTTCCTCCTGGTTGATCATGTGGTCTGTAGCAGGGCTCTGATTGGTGCTCTGAGACCTGGTGGGCCAGAAACATGAAGTCAACAGTGGTGGAAGAAGTATTCAGATCCTTTACTTAAGTAAAGGTACTAATACTACACTGTAAAAATAGTCCTGTGTTGAAAATATTACTTAAGTAAAAGTTTATTATATAAGATATAAGTATCATCAGAGAAATGTACTAAAGCATCATTAAAAGTAAAAGTACTCAATGAGGAAACATCCTGACATTTTAGAAAGTGTAAAGGATCCAAACTGTTGTGTGTTTGATGGTCTAATCATTTCAGCTGGACTTGTAGGCTGTTATATTGTTGGGTAGTTTGATAATAAACATTTTATAAACTACTTGTGTTTTATGTGCACAAATCTTCATGTGCGAAGTAACTAGTAACTAAATATGTCAGATTAATGTAGTGGAATAAAAAGTGCATTTCTCTCTGAAATGTAGTGGAATAAAAGTAGAAAGTGGCATCAAAAGAAAAGACTCAAATAAAGTACAAGTACCTCAACATTTGTACCTAAGTACAGTACTTGAGTTAATGTACTTAGTTACAGTCCACCACTGGAAGTCAATCCAGTGGATTTAATAAGGAACATGTGATGTGCTGCTGTTATGTTCAGAATGAGAGAAGAGAGTGTTGTACCAACCTGCTGAAGCATGAATCTGTAAAACAAGACATTTTCTGTTACATTGTTTTGTATTGCATAATGTTCTATTGTTACTACAGGACAGGTAATTAGATCAGAACCAATCTAACGTCAGAAGGAAACAATCTCACCGTTTGACTTTCTGTAGCGATACAGAAACAGCAGCAGGAGAAGAATCAGTAAAACTCCACCAACCAGCCCAACAACCAACAGCACAGGAAATGGAGAGATTTCTTCAGGCCTGGACGCTGCTAAAATGAATATATTTATTCATATAATGCTTTTCTCAAATAGATTTTCCAAAGTGCTTTAAGAAACAGAGAGTTAAAAGTCACATTAAGCCTCAGTAACAAATCTCCCAAGAGTAAGAAGCCATGACTCTCATCCATGCACACATACATCTACACAAATACTTTGTACAAATACACCCTCAAAAATGCAGCCAAATGTATAAAATAATAATTTAAATCAGCTGGAACTAAGCCGACTTCTAATTCTATTAGACTTTTCTATCTCAGACTGTAACACAGCTGAGAATAAAGAAACTTTAATCATACTCACGTTTTACTGACATCCAACTCTCTTGTGACGTCTGACTCCTCCCACCTGGTGACTCGTTTCCTTTACATTTATAAAAGCCTTCATCTGACTTTGACACTGCAGAGATAGTCAGCTCCCCTCTTGTATTATTTTGGATGAGTTTGTCATTTTTATAGAAATCCACATTATAAAGAACATTTTCTGTCTTCAACTTGCAGCCAAGAGTGACAGAATGTCCCTCAGCCACAGGAAGGACAGGACTCACCAGGATAATACTATAGTCTGTAAAAAGATCAAGGAATAAGAGGTTTAGGTCAGAGAGATCAGCTGGTGCAGGGTGAACAAGCTGACGTGCATGATGAGGATAAATAAAATATTCTACAGCTGCATACAGATGCTGTGTACAATTTCACACTATTCAAATAATGAAGGTGACACTTTGGTCTTTTACATAGTTAAAAATTACAGCTATATTGGTTGTTGAATGTGTTCAAACATTAACACAATTTTTTGTTGTCAGCCAACGTGAATTTTGTGTCAGTGTGCTACAGAATGGTCTGCTGTTTATTCTGACTGCAGGTGTAGTGTAGGAGCTGAGCTAGAGCCAGACTGCTACTGTCATAAAGATGTCAGAGAGATATACAATCCTAATGACATTTTCTTGGATAATATTGAGAAATGATGCTTGAATGAACTAAAGCTGTTGAGCTTGTTTAATGCTTTCTTAAAAGAGAAATAACGTTTAACTCATTTTGAAAAGAAGTTTGGTTAATGTTAGTCACCTACAAATTTCAATACTTTATTATTTAATACTTCAGAAACAAAAATCTTTGAAGTTAATTCAAACTCACCCTGTATAGTGATGTTGACTGCATTGCTGATCTGTCCTGTTTCAGACTCACACCAGTACACTCCACTAAACCAGGAACGGTCGATGTTGCATGTGGATCCATTCATTTTCCCCAAGGAAGAACATGGAAACACATCGCTAGGTTCAGAAAACATCTTCACTCTCCACTCAGTGGAGTCTCCCTCACAGCTCAGTGACAGAGACTCTTGGTTAAAGTGCTGCGATCTGTCAGGACTCACTGTGAGAGACGCTGCTGGATGAACATCTGAAAAACATCATGTAGGGAAAAGCAATGTATAAAAGTAGGATGAAGAAGACCATAATGAAAACAGTCATTTGGTTTTATTGTGTATAATCATTGAAGTTGTTGGTGAATAAAATCAAAGGATCACACCAACACACTATTTTCAGTTAAAAAGACCACAATGAAAACTTTTAGCTTTACTGTGGATTTAATCTTTTTCAGTGTTGAAGCTTACAAGTTTCTTTTCATTTTAACACAGCTGATGCCCCACAGGGTACCTTTATGTAAAGTAGTAATACCACAATAGACAAATACCCCATTACAACTAAATGACCTGTATTTAAGGGTTTGGTGGAAAGAGAGGAGGAAACAAGCAAATGTGAAAAGAAAGAACTAAGAAAAGACAAATCAGGAAAAAAAATGAAGGAAGGAAGGGATGGATGGATGGAAGGAAATAAGGAAGGAAATAGAAAATATATCAACCTTACACTACAGTCCATATTTGTGTAAATGTATTTGTTTATTTTCCAGATTTGGCCATTGTTGCCAAGTCTTTAAATTAAACATGTCTTCAAAATATAAGCTATCATCATGAACACTTGTGGTATCTAATAAAAAAAATATAAGATGAGGTCATGGATTTCCAAAGTCAGAGGGTTTTAACGAATGTGCACAACAAACTATGTGTCAGGATGAAAAGGGGGTCAGGAGATTCACTCGTTACAATTCAGTTCAGCAGAAGAATCAGACAACAACATTTTGTTTTAGAGACCTTTGACCTGATGCTGGAGTGAAGGAACAAGTCACCACAATAAGTACATTTCTTTAATTCTGCCAATGTGGAAAAGGTCAAACTAACCTACCTCCATACCAGACAAACTTTGGTTCACAGTAACGAGTGTAAAACACTGGATCTCCTCTTGCAGCTCTGCACACATATCCTGCTGAGTGTGTCTGTCCATCAACGATGTAGGAATCCTGTTCAGTCCCAGTGGTGCTGCCAGGTAGCAGATCATAGCTGTAGGAGATGTCTGAGAGTCTGGGAACAGCCTTATACCAGTAGAACCTCCATCCTGCAGATGGATCTTTAACACTGCAGTTCAGAGTTACTGAGGCTCCAGGACTCAGCCATGATGGAGACACAGTGAGGACAGGCTGAGGGTTATCTGTTGGAAAGAGATTTAACAGAATGAAAACATGTTATGATGTATTGTTGGTGGATTACATGCGCTGCTTGTATCCTGAATATTTTCCCTATCTTACAACCCCAAATCAGAAAAAGTTGGGGCAGTATGGAAAACACAAATAGAAAAAGAAAGTAGTGATTTCTAAATGTACTTTGACTTGTATTTCATTGCAGACAATACAACAGCACATAATTGAATGTGTTCCTCATGATTTCTATTGTTTTTTTTTCAAAAAAACAAAATTCCTATTTTGGTTCTTGTAACACATTTAAAAAAAGTTGGAACAGTAAAGCATTTACCACTTTGTACTGTTGCCATTCCTTTTCACAACACTTAAAAGACGTTTAGGGACTGAAGACACCAAGTGATGAAGTGTTTCAGGTGTAATTTTGTCCCATTCTTGCTGCAAACAAGTCTTAAGGTGGGCAACAGTACGGGGTCTTTGTTGTCGCATTTTGCGCTTCAAAATGCGCCATACATTCTCTATTGGAGACAGGTCGGGACTGCAGGCAGGCCAGTCAAGTACCCGTATCCTCTTCCTCCGCAGCCAGGACTTTGTAATGTGTGCAGAATGTGGTTTTGCATTATCTTGTTGAAATATGCATGGACGTCCCTGGAAAAGATGTCTTCTTGAAGGCAGCATATTGTGCTCCAAAATCTCTATGTACTTTTCAGCATTAATGGTGCCATCACAGAAGTGCAAGTTGCCTTTGCAAAGGGCACTGACACAACCACATACCATGACAGACCCTGGCTTTTGGACTTGTTGCTGGTAACAGTCTGGATGATCCTTTTCTTCTTTGGTCCGGAGCACACGGCGTCCATTTCTCCCAAATAATACCTGAAATACTCATTCATCTGACCACAGTACACGTTTCCACTGTGTGATGGTCCATCCCAGATGCCTCCGAGCCCAGAGAAGTCGACGGCACTTCTGGACACTGTTATCATAGGGCTTCCTTTTGGCACAGTACAGTTTTAGCTGGCATTTGTGGATGTAACTACGTATTGTGGTACTTGACAAAGGTTTGCCAAAGTAGTCCTGAGCCCATGTGGTGATATCGCTTATAGATGAATGACGATTCTTGATGCAGTGCCGCCTGAGGGATCGGAGATCACGGTTGTTCAGCTTAGGCTTGCGCCCTTGTCCTTTACGCACTGAAATTCCTCCTCATTCCTTGAATCTTTTTATTATGTTATGCACTGTTGAAGGTGAAATAAGCAAATGTCTTCCTATCTTTCTTTGAGGAACATTGTTTTTAAACATTTCAATAATTTTCTCACGTATTTGTTGGCAAACTGGCGATCCTCGGCCCATCTTTGCTCCTAAAGGACTAGACCTTTCTTGGATGCTGCTTTTGTACCAAATCATAATTACAATCACCTGTTGTCATCACCTGTTTCAAATCACATCATTATTTAACCAATTTACCTGATTACTAGCCCTAAATTGCTCCTGTCCCAACCTTTCTTGGAATGTGTTGCAGGTCTGAATGACAGGAAAGGATGTATATTTACAAATGAAATTAAGTTGACCAGACAAAACATGAAATATTTTGTGTTCACATTGTCTGCAATGAAATACAAGTTAAAGTACACTTAGAAATCACTACTTTTCTTTTTTATTTGTGTTTTCCATACTGTCCCAACTTTTTCTGATTTGGGGTTGTATAATACATACTACAAATGTGAAGATGCACTTTAATGTAATTCTTTACATTCAGCAAAATATAAAATTACTTACTGTCACATACTCTCAATGTGAAAGCCTGAAATCACTGTTTTAAAACTGTGTATAGTATTAAGGTATAGTAAATTGATGGAAATAAATAGCATCTAATCTTATGTTTCACACTGTATTAACCACTGCAGTTGGTAACATTAACCTAACATGGGTGAAAGTGTGTAAAAACACATTAATAACAATGTATTACATTGAATAATAGTTAATTTTGTTATTATAATTAACAATATAATTAACAATAATTGAATGTACTATCATCATTATGAGTACATGATGTGAACAGCTGAACCCTGCCCATCTTTCTTCTTATTTTAGTTCTCATGATTATGTGATCATTGGTCATTTACACAAAGTACAGGATTACAGTTACACAGCTTCATATACAGCATCAGTGGTCAAACTTTAAGAATCTTAAACTAGTTTCTACACTAGATTAACAACATTTATACATTATGTATTAGCACTTTGCCAAACAGGGTGATCATATCAACAAGGCTCTTAATAAATAAGTCGTAAAGTTGGTCATGGTGGTAAAACTTACCTGATACAGTTAGAGAGACTTTATTACTTTTTTTTCTAAAAGGTAGCGAGATGTGATTACCAATACACTGGTATACACCACTGTAACCTATAACTAGTGGTTGTAAAGTATGTCTCTTATTTAAGTTCAAGGAAAGAAATTCTCGACCATCCATAAAGAATGAGTAATGCCAGTCGGTGTCTCTTCCTTCCCTCATGTCACATATGAAGGTAACAGACTCTCCGGTAAATAAAGTGGACCAGTTTGGTTCAATGGTCAACACAGCATCTAGAAACCAACACAAGATACAGAGTAAAAAGGGTTTTCTCTTTATTCAATGTATTTATCATACACTGACAAAACAGAACACAGAAAGAGGATGTGGTGAAAAGTGATGCAGTTGGTGATTTGTCATGAGTGAATATATAAAATAAATAAAGTGATACAATTACCTTGAGCATGTCCACAGTAGAGGAGCACTAAAATAAAGTTTGAAATCTCATCAGACATCAAACTGACAGAAACTATCAAATACATAATAACCTCAGGCATTTAACAAGTGTTATCAATGGTAACTATGATTGAAACAGAGAAAGTCACTGATGTACTCACAGAAAACCCCCAGCACACAGAGCACAGTGTGTCTCATGTTCACATCCAGCACCGACATTCTGTTACTCAGAGGTTTTGTTCAACTTCTGCTTTCCCTTCCTTCCCTCTTAGGTTTGACCACAGGAGATGTTTTGCATATATATAAGAAATAAGACCATTGAATTTGATAATATAATCTCATAAACATACATACCTGTAACCCTTGATGTTGCATTAATATGTGTATGTAAAACATAACAAAGGATATTACAAGGCATATGAAGCCCACTACTCTTGCAACCATATTGCCTGTATTGTGATGTGTGTTGTAAACATATCTTTGTATGTGTGTACAGAACGTCCTGTTTGTTCCTCTAACACTCTCCAGAATAATGTGTGATATGAAATATGTTTAAAACTTTGGTGTCTTAAATCAGTGAGTTGGTACAACTCTCGTCTTGAATGTAAAAACAGTACACTGCATGTTTCTTGTTTCATGTATTATATTTTAGTGCATATTTAAGACTGATACCTTCTCTGAGCACCAATCAGGGCTCTGCTACAGTCAACCAGGATTAAGAATCAACCGCATGTATTTCATTTTCTTATCCACAGTCAGCCTCCCATATAACACTGAATGCTTTCAGGACTTTTTCACCACAGCTAATATGTAATACAAAATTCAACAATACCACTAAATATAAGATTTTTGCAATGAAGTCAGAGGGTAAAAAAGGTTTTCTGTGAGATTTTGACCGTCCTCTTCCTCATTTTTTTAGTCTAAAACACTGTCTAAACATATATCCAGCAACACATTTAGTTTTTGTTGGAGCAAAACATAGCATTTAAAAAGTAGTATTTGGTACACCTTTTAACACCAGGAACTGGTCATTTTTTTATCTTTTGTTTGATTGTTTTTAAAAGTTCCAGGTTCGGTGTCTGCTGTCTCTCAGAAATGTAATTTTTGTACCAAAACCTTTTGATTGTTAATTTGGATCCCTATAGTTTATTTTATCATTATTGCTCTTAGTGATCTGTGAACAAACACCATTATAATATATATTATATAATGCGAAAAGTCCAACAATCATGTATTACAATAATTATTAACTACTTATTGCGATCCTATTGTAATGTCTACCATGCAGGGACCATGTAATGTCCTCTCTGCATGCTATCTGCAGTGGCTGAGCAGGACGTGTAAGTCTGTCAAAAAGAATGTGGTCAAAGTGTGTAAATGGTGTGAGGGCCTCAACTCAGAAAAAGATATAGAAAACCTCTGGTCTGGTATTTATATGAAATGTAACTTACAGTTCTCTTTTCCTCTTCCTGCTCCAGTCTCAGTCTTTCTGTTTAGAACAGCCTGAGAGTGACAGAGTGTCAGTGCTGGATGTGAGGGTGGGGCTCACTGTGTTCTGTGTGCTGTCATCATTATGTGAGGACATCAGTGAATGGTGCAGATTAAGGAAAATGTCATTTCTTATAATGCCTTTGTTTATAATCTGTTTGATGATGTATCTATCTTGATTATACTGCTGAATACGCTCCTCTACTGTGGACACGCTCAAGGTGAACAATTGTCTTTCCTTCTTTTTTGTGTATTTTCACTTAAGATGAATCTCCAGCTACTGTGTAATGTCTAATATAATTATAAAGTATTACTAAAGTAGTGTTTAAGATTATGTCATTGCATAGTGCTCAAACATCTTTTCATGTTTCTACGTTGTTATACTCTGTGTATCTAACTGTTGGTGTATGTCTTTGTTGGGTTCTAGATGCTGAGCTGACCTTTGAACCCAACTCGCCCTATTTATTTTCTGGAGAGTTTGTTATACCTTCAAATGTGACATGAGAGAAGGAAATGGCACTGACTGGTATTACTCATTTAACAGGAACGGTCAACAAATGGTTTCCTTCAATACAAACAACTCTTACTCACTTAACCTAACGGCCGACTTGAGTAGTGATTATCAGTGCATTGGTCATCACAAGGGCTCAACAAATTTGACCAAACAGAGTAACAATGTTACTCTATCTGTATCAGGTAAGATATCACATTAATTGTTACTGCCACCAAGTTTATAAATCACCTGTAGCACAGCCAAAACGTCTGCACTTCTCTGTTTCTTCATGATGCCACCATTAAACTAATAACTAACTGAAGTCATGAAAGTCTTGTAAACTTCAGTGTGCGAATAGTGCAACTATTTACATCACAGTTTAGGTCAAGACTGAAGGTTAATGTAGCCAGCCATCATCTACATTACATTTGGATTAAAAGTCACCTTTTTATGCATGGTGAGCTTTAATTGTCTGGCTGTCCTGAAATAGGTCACAAGTTTTGATTCTGTTAGACTATCTTCTACGTGTCCTACAGCAACATTTCAAATCATTACAGTAATGTAGCCAGCTATTGCAGGGGACATGTTATGCCCATTGCCAGGTTCATATACTTATATTTTTAGTTTCAACTAGATATCTAAAACAGACATGCTTTATTGTTCAAAAAACACTTTATTTCTTTCTCATACTGTCTGCCTGAATATTCCTGTATTAGCCCTCTGTCTAAAATGCTGCGTTTTAGAGCCTGTCTCTTTAAGCCCCCCTCCTGAAAAAGCCCAGTCTGCTCTCTGATTGGTCAGCATTACCGGGTCTGCAGTGAGATTGCATCTGCAAAACCTGTTGCTAGGGTGTCTAATGGGAAGATTTAATCTGTGTACAGCCCACAGACAGCTGTCTCCTGGTAAATTTCCATTCCGGAAAGTACCGAAGATGACGTCATCTGAACTGTTGAACTCAGCTATGTTTCTGTCTAGTCAGCAATCTCCCAATGTGCATAAAACTGGCACATTGCCAGCTCTTTGCGTAGAAAAAGGATGTGTGGGCTTGCCATAGTTTGTGGCAGATGATAAACAGTCAAATGTTTAAAGAACATACATTATTATTTGCTTTTAGTTTGAACTTTTAACCAGTTTTGACATATATAATACAGCATTTAAAAACTAGGCATATCATGTGTCAAGGAGAATCCCTCCCCTCAGGAGACATCTGGAAAAGCCATTGGACGCACAAAACAGACCTGACACCTGTCGGAACCAATGAGAGAAGAACACGCTTGAGTAGAATAGTATTTAAACTGTTAAGACAAAGGACTCGACGCGCAGTTTGCGGATCTTTAAGAGCAAAGTAAACTGTTGCCCACAGCTGTGTATTTTTCTGCCTTATTGCTTGGAAATAAATCGTTAACAGAAGGAGATAAGTTGTAGACATTTTTTATCTGAAGTTGGAGTGACTTTTTTTTTTCTTCTCAACAAACAAACATGCTGAAAACTCAGATATTCAGCGGTGAGACGATCACTGTCAGATGTGAGATTAAGGGAGTAGGAGACACTGAGTGGGAGTATGAATGGAGAACAACCAGCTCAAACACACCTCCAACACACAGTGCATACAGAATTAGCAGTGCTTCTGTTTCCCACAGTGGAGACTACTGGTGTAAGGGTAGACGGGACTCGTGTTCCTCAACAGAGTGGAGTAATCCCTTCACACTGATAGTATCTTGTAAGTCAGATTGTCTTTCATTCATACTGTGTTTTCATCTGTCCATCTATAAAAAAAAAAGACATTACTTTTTTTCCACATAAATCAACAGCATATACACCCAGGCCCACAGTTATGGCAGATAGGAGAACCATACCAGTGGGGGGCAACGAAACACTGATCTGCTCTGTGGAGGACTCCGCTGAGTGGAAACACTGCTGGTTCAGATGTACCTCTGTGTTTTCTGAAAGTCAGAACATTAGAGATGGTGACCCAGATAGAGTTATCAGTATTTCACAAGGAGGCATCTACCACTGCAGAGGACGGAGAGGAAACCCAGTTTTCTTTACAGAATACAGAGATCCAGTCACCACTGAGAAAAGAGGTGAATGCTTATGCTTTAGTTTGGAGCAATGCAGCGTGCAGAATTAGTGCTTAAAACTAGTTTTCTTTGTTTACTTTGTGTTTCTGTTTGTGAACAGTTTCCAACAAGGCTGTTGTGTCCCTGCAACCCAACTGGCCTCTGATATTCAGTGGTGAAACGATCACTGTTGGATGTGATATTTCTAGAGTTGGATACACTGAGTGGCATGAATACACAGAGTGGGAGTATGAATGGAGCAAACCCAACTCAAACACAATCCCAACACACAATGGATACATCATTAGCAATGCTACTGTGTCCAACAGTGGAAACTACAGGTGCATGGGTAAACCAAAAATGGACTTGTATTCCTCAACAGTGTCATCACATTGACAGTTTCACGTAAGTTGAACTGTGCAAAGTGTTTCTTCTGCATTATCACACCAATACCATGGACACTTAACGAAAGAAAAAGCGAAGGCTATATTGAGGGCTACATTTACTGTAAATTCTCATGCATTTTTAATTAGTTTGAATTCCGTTTTCTAGTGTTGCAGAAGGTAGAGCTAGATCAGTATTTGTCCATTTTCTTAAAATGGTTTAACTGGAGTAATTCACAAGGACAGTAATGACTTTTTTATGTCTTTATTGTGAACTTAAAGCACACAGACCAAAGGCTAACCTGAGTGCTGACAACGGAGCCCTTCCAGCAGGGGGCAGTGTGACCCTGACCTGCTCTGTGAACCCATCATCATCATCATCATCATCATCATCATCATCATCATCATCATCGTCATCATCATCATCATCATCATCATCATCATCATCATCATCATCATCATCATCATTGGTTGGAAATACTTCTGGTACAGAGGAGAGAAAACCTCTGAACCCCTGACCTCACAAGATGTTGTCTTCGTCTCAACTGGACAGATCCGTGTCTCACAGGAAGGAGTCTGCTGGTGTAGAGGAGGAAGAGGAAGCCCTGTCTACTACACAGAGTGATTCAATCAATATTTACACAATTGGTGAATGTGACATTTAACTATTCTATTCTAAATCCATGATTGGTGATTGAGATCTGGTTGATTTCGATATACCTTTTTTCATTTGTCATTTTTATGCCTTTATTGGTGATTTGTGATCACGAACAGTCACAAACAGGGCTGTTGTGATCCAGCAACCCAACTAGCCTGAGATATACTCTGGAGAGACGATCACTCTTCGATGTGAGATCCAGGGAGGAGACACTGAATGGGAGTATGAGTGGATGACAACCAGCTCATATAAACCTCCAAACCTAAATGAATACAGGATTAGATCTGTTTCTCCATCCTACAGGGGAGACTACTGGTGTAAGGGCAGACTGAAAGGAGCACAACAGATTTCAACAGGGTGGAGTATTTCCTTCACATTGACAGCATCTTATAGTAAGTCCCATTATATTTCATTCACAGAGAAAATTCATAAAACATTTAAATTTGGGCTAAATATTATGGATTTTTCGCAATGCGTCTTAATATCGTTAAATGTGTAGTATCCAAGCATTACATGTAATCCACAAACAAATCAACAATATACATTGTAACATGTTTTCATTCTGTTAAATCTCTTTCCAACAGATAACCCTCAGCCTGTCCTCACTGTGTCTCCATCATGGCTGAGTCCTGGAGCCTCAGTAACTCTGAACTGCAGTGTTAAAGATCCATCTGCAGGATGGAGGTTCTACTGGTATAAGGCTGTTCCCAGACTGTCAGACATCTCCTACAGCTATGATCTGCTACCTGGCAGCACCACTGGGACTGAACAGGATTCCTACATCGTTGATGGACAGACACACTCAGCAGGATATGCGTTTTTCTTTGGCTTCCAAAACAACCTCAGTTTTGTTCGCCAGCATAACTATAATAATTTGTTTTTGTTGTTTTATATAATCTGTATAATCTCTAATGTATTTTAAGACAATTTCTTTATTTCCTGTCAGGGATTACAGCAGAGGACCCACCACTGAGGCACTACGGGGTGAAAAATGGCTCCTTATGTTTAAAAGTTGGAGGATCGCCACCATTTCAAGACGTCAAGTGGAGTTTTAATGATAAAATAATTGTTTACAAAGAAAAGATCACACCTAATTACAAAGGCAAAGTGGATTATAATTCACGTGACCACTCCTTGTGTATCAACAAACTCACTGAGAGAGACAGTGGCGACTATAAATTTTCATGTATCATTTCAGTCACTGATGCTGATATTCTAGAATCAGGTGAAATCCACAGACTAATCGTTGAAGGTAAGTTCTAAATACTACTTTGTCTTTAGCCGGTGTACGGCTCTTCTTGGTCTGCAGATTTCTTTATCCAAGATTATTATGGGAGTCCCAACGATGCGTATCGTTCTTTATCTTGCAATATTTATCTTAAAGCGTAACTCTCGCCAAAATGCAACCTAGGGTCTTTTTGTGAATGTACCCTAGTCAAACTTCCGTTTAAAATTATAATTAGCACGGAAACGCCACTTTTAAGATTTACCGTATTTTTTTTTCAGTGAAATGGCCTTTTGAATGGGCACAGCTACAGTGAGTTTTTTTTTTTTAGTAAACTCTGTGTACACAATCAATGTTGTCAATGCTTGCGTTAATGTGTAGAGCCCCTAGTGATACGTGGAGCAAAGTCTCATGTTGTGCCGAGTCTTCTTAGTGTTTAAAAATAGCTATTTTGATGCTTTCATTAAAGTGCCCCTAGCTCTCCATTCAAAAGGCCATTTGACTGAAAAACGATAATACGGTAAATCTTAAAAGTGGCGCTTCTGTCGTAATTAAATAATTTTAAACGAAAGTTTGACTCGGGTATATTCACAAAATCACCCTAGGTTGCATTTTGGTGAGAGTTACGCTTTAAGGAGATAACCAATATTTCCTTTTGCCTTGCTATAGTTAATATTTCACCTCGAAGAATGGGTGAAATTCATTATTTATTCTAAATAATTTATTTATTTATATTTTATTCACAGGAAAAGTAAATAACTTGTTTTGTCTTTGTTCTAAACTGAACGGCACATAATCCAAGAGCTAAAAAGGGACAATAATAACCATTTTTATTTCTTTGTTCTAACTTAAAACAGCAAACAAACCCCGGGCCGAGCTGACTGCTGATAACAGAGACATTCCAGTAGAGGGCAGTGTGACCCTGACCTGCTCTGTGAACTCAGCGTCATCATCATCTTCATCTTCATCTGGTTGGAAATACTTCTGGTACAGAGGAGAGAAAACCTCTGAACCTCTGACCTCACAAGATGTTGTCTTCCTCCCAAATACACTAATCAGAGTCTCAGTAGGAGGAGTCTACTGGTGCAGAGGAGGAAGAGGAGATCCTGTTTACTACACAGACTACAGTGATTCAATCATTGTCAACAAAAAACGTGAGTTTGACATCAATCTTTTTTCAACTGAATTAAAAAAATATTTTGTATTCATAATTATTGATTGATAAAAGTTTCAAAAGATTTTTGTTTTGTCTTTTTTATCCTTTTTCTTGACCATGAACAGTTGCAAACAAGGCTGTTGTGACTCTGGAACCAAACTGGTCTGAAATATACAGAGGAGAGAAGATCACTGTGAGATGTGAGATCCCAGATGAAGGAGACTCTGAGTGGGAGTATGAATGGAGAACAACCAGCTCAAACAATCCTTTAAATCAACATGAACACCATATTAGAGCTGCTGATGTGTCCCACAGTGGGACCTACAGCTGTAAGGGCAGAATGAAAAGTTCACAGCAGTCTTCAACAGAGTGGAGTAATCCCATTACATTGACAGTATCAAACAGTAAGTGACATCACATTTATTTAAAAGTGAATATTAAATAATTCATGTTCAGGTTGTTTAGGTTCACATGTTTTTAGTAAATATTGTAGTTTGTATTTACAGATTTCAAAGGATGCATTTGATCCACTATCATAACCTGTTTTCCTTCTGTTAAATCTAAAGTGCTTTAGAGCATGCCTCCCCCCACTTTTCTATTGGGATTGCCTCCTGTAGATCCTCTCTCTTTGCCTCCAGCAGTCTTGCAGATGTTTCTGTACTTCCATCTTCTAGACATCTGTAGATTTTAGAAATTAAACCCCTCCCTAAATTCACATTCATTCATTTTTCTATGGTAGACATTTCGGGGATGCGTAATGTTTGATTTTGCTGTGTTCTAATGAAATTTCTCAACTGTAGGTATTTAAAAAAATGGTTATGGGATATGTTAAATTTGTCAACCATTTCTCCAAATGTCATCAGCACCTCTTGGAAATTGTATAGGTCTCCTATTTTCCCATCCCCTTAGTAGCCCAAGATTTAAATCCCTCGTCTGTTTTTCCTGGAGGGAAGGAGTCATTTCCCCATATCGGGCTGAAGACAGAGAGAGAGGGCGTTGCCAAACTACAATCATATTTTTCACAATAGGGTTTTTTGTATTCTTTTTAAGGATTTTAGTTCTCGCTGAGTACAAGTATACTGGGAGGGGCAAACTTAGCTGGAGTTCCTCCATTTCCTTCCAGGGAGGAGCATCTCTTTCTGTGAAGTAAAACAACATTGTTCTTAATTGAGCTGGCCAATAATACCAGAGAGGGTTGGGACATTTGAGTCCCCCTCTGTCATAAGGTAAGTACAATAGTGACAGTCGTGTCCGGGGACGCCTGTTATTCCACAAAAATCTAACAAACAATCTTTTAAGTTGAGTGAACAGGTTACTTGGAGGAGGAAGTGGACAATTTTGAAACAGATACAATAGTTTGGGCAGTATATTCATCTTGAGGATGCTTATTTTCCCTATTAGTGACATTGGTATGGGTGTCCACCTTTCCAGTAGCTTTGAAATTTCTTGCAGTAATGGTTCATAATTACTGGCTACAATATGTTTAAGTTGTGGGACAATTTGAATGCCTAGATATGTAAAGCAATCCACCATTTTAAACTGTGTGGCTATTTCGGGAGGACTTTTACTTTCCAATTGATTTAAGAGCATTATCGACGATTTTGATTTGTTTAATTTATATCCTGAGTTTTCCAAATACCTCAAGAAGATCTAATAATTCAGGAATGGATTTTTCCATCTTTGTAACAAATATTATTACGTCATCCGCAAACAGAGCCAGACGATGGTCTTGTTGCCCTATTGATATGCCCGTTATGTTTTGGTGCGTTCTTACCGCTATTGCCAGTGGTTCTATAGCCATAATGAACAGCAGAGGGGATAGGGGATCCCCTTGTCTACATCCCCTTCGTATCTTAATAGTTTGGGATATATTACGGTTAGTCATAATTTCAGCATATGGTTCTGTGTAAATTAGTTTTATCCATTTATTAATTTTTTCTCCAAAGCCAAAACGTGTGAGGATTTCAAATAAATAGGCCCATTCCACTCTGTTGAAAGCTTTTTCAGCGTCTAGTGACAGTAACGCTGTATCTGCTGCTCCCCTTTCCTCAAATAATATACTTAGAATTCTCCTCACATTATGGAAGCCTTGCCTACCTTGCACAAAGCCGTTTTGATCTTTGTCAATAATATTCAAAATTATTTTCTCCAGTCTTCTGGCTATTATTTTACTCAAAATTTTTAAATCAACATTTAGAAGACTAATTGGCCTAACGTTTTCACATTTGTTATTAGGTTTGCCTGGTTTTGGCAACAAAGTAATTAGTGCTCCCGTTAAAGATGTTGGAAGGATTCCATTGAAAAAGGATTCCTTAAACATTTCTAATAATGCCGGCATCAGTCTATGCTTGAACATTTTATAAACCTCAATGGGTATCCCATCTGGCCCAGGGGTTTTCCCTCCTTTGATGCTGTCAATAGCCATAGACAGTTCCACTACAGTTATATCTTTCTCTAGTTCTTCCTTAATTACTTCTGATATCTTGGGAATGTGGATGTTGTCCAGGAAATTATTCATTTCAGATGTATTGAGACCTATTTCTGAGCTATAAAGCTTTTCATAAAATGTTTTGAAGTTTTCATTTATTTCAATAGGGTCGGCAATATCTTCGTTATTATCCTTTTGCAATGAGGTTATAGGTCTTTCATTCTGAAGTTGTTTGATGCGCCATGCCAGCACTCTGCCAGGCTTTTCTCCTTGATCATAAAATGTCTGTTTAAGCCGTAATAAGCTTGATAAAGCTCTTGTTGTAGAGATTTCATCATATTGCGATCTCAACAGGAGTAATCTTTGGTGGGCATCTTGAGAACCTGACTGGTAGTATTCGTCTTCTAATTTCTTTATTTCTGCTTCTAATGATTTGGTCTTCTTGTAGGTTTCTTTGGCTTTAGAACTGGTAATGTTAATTATTTGTGTTGTGGTTGTGTGTATTTCTGTTGCTGTTTGTAGTTTGATGTGATGTTTGTTTTTTGTTTTTCCTGTATTTCCTCATCGTTTATGGTTCTGTTCTGTGGTTGTTGTCTAGTGTTGCCAAGTTTCTGTATATAGTTGATTTCATGTTTTCTGTTAGTCCGTTCACATTTCCTGTTTTATTTTGAGAGGTTGTCTGTCTCCCCTTGTGATGTCTAGTTTTACTTTCTGTGGTTTCCCGCCCTTGTGATTACCTGATGTTTTCCACTTGTTCCCCAGCCCTTGTGTCACCTGCCTCTTGTTACCTTGTTACCTAGTTTATTTAGCCCCTGAGTTTCCTTTGTCTTTTGTCAGATCGTTTTGTATTTGTGTCCGTGCCATGCCCCGTGAGTTTATCCCTGTGTGTTTCCAGTCTTCCCTTGGTTTTTGATAGCCTGCTCTTTGTTTTTTGTATCACTCTGGACTTTGGAATTTTGCCTCTTTGGACTCCATTTGTTTTTTGTTTTTCTGCTGCACGTTTTGGACGCCTGTTTGGTATGAACTTTGAGTTAATAAAAACCCCACTTCGGACACTCTCCTGCTTGCCTGCCTCCTTGCTCCTTGCATTTGGGTCCTCAATTCCCTGCACCCATCACAATTTGTCCCCTAATAAAGGCCTTAAATGCTTCCCATCTGACACTCCCTGAAGTTTCTATCGTATTTGTTTCAAAATAGTATTTAATCTGTTCATCTAAGAACGTAGCAAAGCCAGTATCTGCCAACCATTAAGTTTTAAATCTCCATTTGGGAATATCACTAGACAAATTGGGATCATAATAGACTAAGGAGTTTGGGGCATGGTCTCACAGGAGTATGGTGTCATAGAAAACCTCCTTTATTTAGCATTTTAGTGTTGAAACCAGAAAGAAATCTATGCGAGAGTACGACTGGTGTGTACCGGAGAAGCATGAATATTGTTTCCCATTTGGATTATCTTCCCTCCAGACATCAATTAGACTCACTTCTTTCATGAAATAATGGATTACACACCTACTTCGCGGATGTGACTGGTCCACTCCCAAACTTTTATCCTTCCGTGGATCTAAGGTGCAATTAAAATCACCTGCCATAATACAAGCACCAGATAAAAAAGCAATAGTAAGAAATAGGTTTTGGAAAAATTTGGGATTGTCTGCATTTGGAGCATAGACATTTATCAGAATTAGTTGTTCCCTGAGAATCCTCCCCTGAATAATCAAGTAACGCCCTGCCTTATCTTTGATAACGTTATGAATTTGTAGTGGAATAGAGTCATGGATCAAAGTCATGACACCTTGCCTGGGAAGTAAAGGGGGCTGACAGAATTTTACCCTTCCACCTCCTCCTCACTTTAAGCTCATCCTCGTGTGTTAGGTGGGTTTCTTCAAGGAATACTATATTCGATTGTAATGTTTTAATCCTGTTCATAACTTGCTTGACCTTTTTTTTTTTTTTTTTTTTTTGTAGCCCTCTGCAGTTCCAGGATGTAATTCTAACCTTGAGATCAACAGACATATGGACCAACGGTTTTTAATCTTCCCAACACTTTCAATAATTCCAGACCAAACAAAAAACAAAGTTACATTAGTCTGCTTAAATATTACCCCGTCAGGTGTTCCCATCCTTCATTTATTGGACCTCCAGAAAGCAAAAAGCTGGTCCACACAATGGTAATCGTTCTCAATGGCAAAGCACTGCTACAACACACACAAGTTCACCATAATCTACAAAAGAAGTACTTACATGTGCGCCGTCCTTTAGAAGAAGTCTCCAGGCTAATCCTGCCTTGTAGCTAACTGACCAAAGATGGAGAAACAACCTTTCTTTTACTGTCTATGGAGCTAACTGACATGATCTACGATCTGAGCTACTGTGCATGTGTAAGTGGAATCAAAGAGTACAGAAGAAAAGATGATTCACTCGGTCAGCTAAAACAGAGACCTGAACACAAGGTGAAAACAGGAGCTGCAGCAGTTAGAGAGAGATGTGCAGTACAAGAAAAATATGGTGTTTTTTGAAAATTAAACCATGTAAACCTATTCTGGTACAACCTTAAAATACAATTATGAACCTGAAAATGAGTGTAATATAGCATATTTAAGACATCTTTTTAACCAATTAACTTTAAAGGTGTTCACAGTGTCACTGAAATCTAGGACTTCTGTAATATCTCTCCTTACATTTTCAATCGCGGACATGATGACATCAAATTTGGATGAGACCTCAGTCTTCATGGTGTTAATAGCTGCCAGTATTGTTGTCAAAGAGGTACCGGACTCTTCCCTGGCAGTATTAGTGTCTCCTTCCGGCTGTTTCTCGGGACCAGAGCTAGCGGCGGGGCTAACGCTAACGCTAGCTTCCATGGTCTCGTTGTTAGCGGTGAGCTTGGCCTTGGCAGTTGAAGTTGTGAAATTAGTCAGGTCGGTTTGTTGTGGCCGGCTGTGATTTGTCTTCCGTTGTTTCATTGGAATTTTCTTGAGCTTTGATATTACAGTTGGGCTAAGCTTTTAGAAAGGATTTGAAGGGTTGAGAAGCAGAGCAGTCTTACACGCGTCTACTCAGCAAGCCGCCATAACCGGAAGTCCCTCGAATTTGAAATTTAAATGTAAGATTATATCACTTATTTGGAAATAGAGTGTTTGCAGTGGTAGTTAGAAATGAAAGAACTGCATGTTAAAGGGATATTTCACCGCTGGAAAGCTGAATATATCTTTAAATTGGGTCACTTATGTAGCAGAAATGTGAAAAAAAAAATTAAATTGGTGCCTTCTAGGCCGAGCAAAGCCAGAAAATGTGTTTTTGGCGCATATGGATGAAAGACACCAAATCCCAGAATGCACTTCGCTTCGCTGCTTTGAGTCTACTCCCAAGCCACGCCTACCGCTTGACAGACAGGCAGACAGACAGACAGCGAGGCATTCAACTCAACTCAATGTGTTTTATTATTTCAACCATATACACGAAACAACGTTTCATCGTGGCTCATGTGGTGTTATAAAAACGACATTATGTAAAAACGACACACGAAACAGGCTACCTTTAGTGCACACACATTATAGGCTCTGTAACGTTCAGCTATGCATACTAGCATTAGGCTTGGTGGGCTGTAAACACCGCCGTGAATTAGCATGGGATGTCGAATGGTCGCCATGTAACAGTCACAAACTCCAGCGGTTAGCAGTTAGTTGGATACAAATCACCCCATTTCTGCACCAGTCCGTGTTAACACAGCCCACCTTCATACAGAGCACCTCTAGCTCGGATCGTCGGAAGGCTAGCAGGCCTGGTAGCTGGACAGTCGGTACGCTGTTGTTCAGCCATGTTTCCACGAAAAAGTCTCTGAACTTGCGTTGGGAGTTTCGTTGAAGTTGGATGTAGTCCAGTTTGTAGTTTAATGAACAGACACTTTCAATCAGGATTGATGGGACAGGTGGCCGGCTAGCGTTAGCTCGCTCTGGATGTGCCTTTTCCCCGGCTAGCGTTAGCTTCCCACTTGGCCGATGAGGATGTCCACTTCCCCGGCTCGGGGCTTCGACGAGACCGCTGGTCTCCATGCTGGTCTCCGTGCTGGTCTCCGTGCAGGCGAAGCTCTCCTAGTGTGCTGATTATTCCGTCTGTAATAACGTTCCCTGAATATTCTCCGATCTGTAGCGATGTATCCCGGTGGTATACGTGTGCGGTAGTTTGAAAGCACATCATTTTGTAAAATTGTGCTGCTGAGAAGAGAGAGCCCTGCTTAGCGAGAATTCAAGATGGCTGACATTTCGTTTTTTTTCCAGCTGAGATCGGCTCGCTTCGTGTGATGGGCGTGTTGAAAACATGCGGAAGTAACTCCTGCTACTGTTTGTAGTTCTTTGCCTCTGGCCTTCCATTCCTCCAATGACGTAAAAATCGTCATTTTGCGTCATTGGAGGAATGATTTCCAGACCCCCAACGCAGAGATCTCCCCTCTCAGGGGGACATGTGGGAGGGAAGCACGGTCATTCAGAAATACTACCGGGTTTCTACCTATACAAAGCTGAATGCTAAATCGGTGAAGTATCCCTTTAAGGGCACTTCAGGATGTAAAGGGGAGTGATTTATATAAAGTCCTGTAACTAAAGAATATGTATATTTCAGGTGCAGCTGAATCCCAGGATGCCACGTATTCTTTGCTTGAAAAACACTGGAAAGATAAATACATCCAATGGATACAAATCAGTTAAGCAATGTTTAGGCCTGAAGTGTTTTTTAAAATAATGTGATGGATTCATCTGATGTTCTTAACAGGGAAGCAACATAACCCAGAGGAGAGCTGTGTACTCTGATGTGAAGCTAGGAACTGCAGGTACAGTCACGCTCAAAGTTTGTATTGAAATGTGGGGTCAGACCTGGAGAAACTTTGTTGGTGACAAGGGTGAGAGAAGTCTTGAAGGTTTTGTATTCTTGCAATATCGTTTTATCATTTTACTAAAGAGATCTTATAATTTAACTGAACGAATCCTGACTATTCATTTCCTGGTCTATTCAGACCCGGTTCTACATGGTGACCTCCGACGCGTGGTAAAGACCAGGAACCAGGAAGCCGAAAACTAAAGCCAACCAGAATCTTTTGGCTGGACTTCTCACCCGGACTCTCCCCTGCTGATCTGAAATGGTGCACCAAAATGTAAAGGGAAGAGAATTCCTGTTTTTCCAAAATTCTCACATTCGGATGTCAAACTAAATTTCTTTTGGATCTGTGAGGGTAAGACATCCTGGTTTTGACTAAATTATGAAAGGAAAATGCATTACTGATATGGAAAATACTGTAAATGATATTGCATGAAAAAAAAAACTAGACACAACCACAGAGGGTTGTTGCCTATATGTAAGACACAATCGCAGAGGATTGTTGCCTATACGTAAAACTAGACACAATCGCAGAGGATTGTTGCCTATACTAACACTAGACACAACTGCAGAGGGTTGTTGCCTTTACTAACACTAGACACAATCGCAGAGGGTTGTTGCCTATACGTAAGACACAATCGCTGAGGATTGTTGCCTATACTAACACTAGACAGAATCGCAGAGGATTGTTGCCTATACACTAGACACAACTGCAGAGGGTTGTTGCCTATATGTAAAGCTAGACACAATCGCAGAGGATTGCTGCCTGTCTTTCCGGTTAAAGTTTAACTTGAACCTGTCAAAACGGTTAGTAATAGCCTACGGTTCTTTCTACAGTAAAACTGGTTTTCAAAATATGGTCTAAGGGCGCCATCCTTTGGAGAATCGGCGTCACTATAATAAAATCAAAAAATAAATCAAAAATGCATAAATAAATAAATTGGGAACACCAAGTGAAGATAAAGATAAAAAATGCAAAAGTGATCTGCATGGTCTCTGCTCATATTGATATCAATCAATCAATCAATCAATCAACTTTATTCCAGACACAGAGGTCCATAGAGTCATCACAATACAAATATATATAACTATAAAACAATACAAAACATTTAAGAATGGTGCCGATGAGGCATCATTAATAAAACATATATAAGCTTTGAGTCCAATGTTTCCAGAAGCAAGATGTGTACCTTGTGTCACTCTTAGAAACGTCAACTATGGACACAATGATCATATTCTTAGATCCTGTCAGTCTGCACATGAATCTATACATCAAATTTCTTAAAACAGCGTTAAAAGTGGGCACATTGTTAGACACAAACATTTCACTGGCACTACTCCACCTAGGAACTTTAAGCACAATTCTCAGTGCATCATTGTAAGCCACTTGTAGTTTTCTCATTTTCAACTTACTAAAATTACACCACAGGTGGGCAGTGTACAGTGGAGTGCAATACATATCTTGCCTCTAAAAAGCTAGTTGAAAACCAGTTTTATTGTGTGCATGGTATGAATTTATGCAATGTGGTTTTAATGTGCAATGTTATTTTGACAAATGTTGGTTTAATGTACGCAATGTGGGTTTTATATGTGCATTGTTGATTTGGCAAACATTGGTTTATTGAACGCAGTGTATTGATTTATGCGGGAGTGGTGTAGGAGATTGTGTGCTCATTGCCTGAGTTGTGTGTTGTTTCGGATGTTGGTTACAAAGCTCCAGGCAATACACACTTGTATCGCCTGTACAGGGAGTAGGATCAGATGCACAGAGGGTTTTAGCTTAGCGTTGACTATAGTTCATTATTGGTTAATGTGGATTTGTAGAATGTTGATTTAATGGTGACAAGGTTTGGCCTGGTTTAATAGTACGACGGGAGGTCTAGTTGAAGGGCTACCGTGTAGACTAAACAAGTTGGGTTGTTAGATAAACTGTGTCAACTGAACTGTGGTAATTTCATGGAGAAAGTAGTCAAAATAATAATAATTACGCGTCTGACTACTTTCAGAATAGAAGTATATTAAATATTACAAAGATAATAATATAATAATCTTGGCACATTGAAAAGGTAAAGTTTTAGCATAAATAACAGTCAGGAAAAGAACAGGAAAGTATAAACCTCAACCTAGAGTGCGTGAACTGGCCGCAAGCGTTGTCTGGATCAAATTACAACAGGGGCGAAAAAGAGGGGAGGGGACCGTCTGTGACTGCGGCTGCAGCGCACACACATTTTTTCACTACGGAGAAGTAGGGGAAACTTTATTGACAGAACCCTATAGTACACACACTATTCCACTAAGGAAGCTAGAGTTTAGGGGAGTAGACAGGCCAACAGCCAGCGAGCGTCAAATTTCACGCGCACACACCACCAGAGAGGAGGAGCCTGAGAAATTTTAAGCACACACACTCACAGCTTCATGCAATAGAAAAAATGTTTTGCATGGATACAGTTTTTTTTGTTTGCTACTAGGGACAAATTATTAGGTTAAAAAGGCTCTAAAAAGATAATCTAGATAGGTTTTGACCAATTTAGGCAAGGCAGCTTTATGTGTAAAGCACATTTCAGCAACAGGGCAATTCAAAGTGCTTTACATGAAAACGAGTAGAATACACAAATAAAATTCACAGTGCAGAACAACAAATTAGAAAAAGGCAGTGTCAAAAAGTAAGGTCTTCAGCCTTGACTTAAAAGAGCGGAGAGTTGGTGCCGACCAACAGTTTTCTGGAAGTTGGTTCCAAAGATGGGGATTTATAAACCAGCACTTACAGTATGTTATCTTCCGAATCCTATAAGAAATGCCTAATGGTGTATAATTATAGTAGTAGCATTCATAATTTTTTTTGATTAACACTGGTGCTATACATTTAAAAATATTAGAGTTTAATAGAATTAACACCAACGCTCACTGGTCATTTTTTATTGGGTAAATTAGGGTTTACTAACTGAACTACAAATCAGAAAGCTTTTTGATAGAATAGTTGTCATTTTATTTTCTCTAGAAGTGCTAGAGGAATGATTATTCTAGGAAAAATCACTCACTCATATGATTTTTGTGCATTACCTTTAGGATCCTGAACAAGATAGAAAAGCAGAATGCTCATTTTTTGCTCCTACAAAGTATAAGTTGTAAACTTATTAGACAGAAATTTAATGTGTCTATTTTGGAATTGGGGTTTGTTTCCGTACTGTTAAAGTTGTGCGTTTTGATAAAAATCATTCTTTGACTGATTTTCCTGACACATTCTAAAATGCACACTTTTGGTTAAATTTCAAGCGTACATTTCTATTTGCCAGCCTGTTAACCTCAAGGCAGATAAGAAATTGTTTTTGCCTACAGAGGTACACACGATGACACAACAATTACTGTGTTTCTCTTGTTTTCATTTGAACCAGCTGAAGAATATACAGAAAGGTTATTTTTTGTCATTTTATTTTTAAGAATTAAATTGTCTACTGGCATAAAAACAAATGTGCAGTATGACTAAAAACTTGACTGATAAACAAAGTATGTTTTTCAGACTCATAGAGATCAGGAGACAAGATCAGAACGTTTTTATGACTTGCCAGACTGACTGACTGGCTAGACAGATTATTATAAAGAAAACTTTCACCACAGCGCACATTTGTGCCAGCAGTGCTCACCTGTTGGGTGACACCTGTGAATACAAACACACACCGATATTTTTTGCACGATAAAAATAAAGCTTTTTCAAGTGATATTTCACCATTTTTGTCTCAGGTGCCCCGTCACCTCTGAGCGACACACAAATTTGATGTGTGTCTGATTAAAAAGTGTTAACGTGTAGTCATCACACGGCGTTCAGATGACAGACCCGGAAACACAGTACCCACTAAACAGGAAGCGATCGATGAAAATCATGCGTTCTTTGTTTTTAACTCCTTATTGGCTGTTGGGATCAGTTTTCCCAAATTTGGATTCTCCTGTGTGAATATATATATATATATATATATATATATATATATATATATATATATATATATATATATCTATAAATATTTTTTAGATATGGAGAAAATTTGAGTTTTGTCCAAAACATTTAGATACGGTGGTGATTTGACACATTTTGGGGTAAGACGAATTGGGATATTTTTTATTTATTTATTATTTTTTTTGGACATAAAACATATGCTTATTAAATGCATTATCATCATAGAGCTATCTATCAAATAGACCTACGAGCGATATTGGAATGATAGTTGTCCTATTAAAGGATTGAAATATGCTTTGGGGAGGATTTGGGAAGGTTGGTGACAGCTTGCAAACAGACTGGAGATCGGCGCTGGGGAAGGGCATTCCGTGGGAATAAAGAAAAGCGAGAGATTAAACACTGATGAGAAATGATGGTTTGCAAGTCTCCAACCATCTTTTTGAAAAAAATGTCTACTAACTTTTCCAAATTTGAACCTCCAGCAGGGAGTCAACTTTTGTTTTATGTCACATAACATGTTGGTGAACCTCACCATCAGCACGGGACTGTAAGACAGGCACCCTGGCACACTAAACATTCTTGTCTGAGCAAAGGCATAAGGTCAGTAAGAATAAATTACCACTGTGACCATATATTGCAAGCACCAAAACCTAGAACAAAAGCCGAAATATATTTTTGTGATTGGAAATTTTGAGCTGCCATAACTAGGGAATTTTGATTTATGTGATTAGGCCGTAATCAAAAGAGTGGAATGTAATGGAAAAAATTACATTCTATCATGATTCTTTATATTCACCTGTTTTGCTTCTGTGTGCTCTTTTCATTTAGGCTTAAAAAGAGCTTATACCACACATAAAACGTATCAGTTTCTCTGAAGAGTGCCTGTGAGTCTGACTAAGTGAGTACAGGACCTCTCAGTGTGAACCGATAAGCCACAAGGTCAGAGTAAACCATAACAGTTCTTCCCCAGTGTGGGCTCACTAAAAATATTCCTTATCTTATATAGGTAATAGACAAACTGTTGATTTTTAGTTTCTAAGAAAAAAGAGTTTTGTCAAATGCTTTTAGATATTATTGGGATCTGACATATTTTTGTCAAAAGATGAATTAGGAATTTTTCTTTTGTAAGCTGAACATATGGTCATGAAACATGTTGTTTTATTATTATTAAACTGCCCATCAAAGAGACCTAGAACTCCAGCTGAGAGGATTAGTTGTTTAAATACTTAGTTGATTGACGGAACTGCGTTAATCATTTCCAGTTTTCAACAAATGTGGAGCTTTTCTGCATTGCTAATTTAATGCTTTTTACTTAGGCAATTGATTCGAATACTTCCCTTACACTATGACTATCTGCATAACCTTATTCTGTTGCCTAAACCCTAAACGTAGCAACATTTTCTTCAATGATGTCATATATCAAAAATAGAAAAGCAGTGTGTTTCATGCAACATGGAGGAATGCTCCTTTCTTACAGAGGCTCAGAGAACAGCCGAGGGAAGGGCTTCCCAGAAAAAAAAACAAATACAAACACACACTCACACACACACTCAAACACACAGATAAGCTAGGACAGGAGTTGTGCATATGGAGGAACAGACAGTTGGATGTGCAACTTAGGCTCAGAAATGATCCTGTTTGCCTACGGCTGAAATTTCATGCAACGACATACCCTAATTAAAAGGGAGTACAGCTCCCGTATACTTTGACACTCTGGGATGTGCCTGATATCATTGGAAAGGAAACACTCTCAAGTTTTTGTTCCAAGTGTCAGGGTGATTCTAGGCCTCACTGACACAGAGCTACAGAGGCTAGAATAGAGGGTTTTTATTTCCGTCCAAGTCATACATATGTAATATGATTAAAATATACTGCTGTGAACACATCTGAGAGGTAGCAGACAATCCAGGACATTCGCCACATGTGTCAGCTTACTACAGAAGCCAAAAGACTCAAACATTTATTTTATATGATTTTTTTTCTACAAATATGGCTGTGCGTTTTTCTTGAAAGGTGCAAAGAAAAAAGCCAAAAAAGTGCAAAATTCAAAACTTCTCAAATACAAAAACACACCCACATCAATCACACACATACTGTAAATAACTACGTACATAAATATATAGAAATAAGTCATTATAAATTGGTCAGGTATGGCTTTGCATTGTAACAGTCACTGTCTGTGCTGAAACACAGAGCCAGCCATCACAGGGTTAAACTTTCAATGGCTTTCATGGTGTCAATGGAATCGTCTTTTTATTGGCTACAAGGCTAGGGGCGTTTCATAGCATGGAATTTTAACTGGCTGAAGCAAATTACGATCAACCCCACGTGGGGAGTTTCACTTCACAGCCCCGATTCGCCGTTAAACCAGTCTATCTCCGGCTCTGAGTGACGGATTGACTTATGAGAGGTCTCGTCTGATTCCTAAGGCTTCAGAGAATAACATGGACGCGGTCATTGGCCGTTAGACGACCGGAAGGAAGAGGGACAGCCGCTGGAAGAGCGAAGCTGTTGAATCTCGCGTAGCTGTTTTTTGTAACTCGGGGCTTGTAAACTTTAAGATTTTGAGGCGAATAACTCGTTTTGGATTAAACGAGGGCTGGGCGATATGGCTGAAAACTGTATCACGATATAAGTGTTTCATATCAGTCGATATCGATAATTATTGATATTTTTTATGACCTATTTAAAATAAGGACCAGGAGAAAAAAATGTATTCAATTTAAACGTTTTTATTTTAAGCTTAACCTTCCTCCGATTATAATCCTCTGTTATAAAAGCAGAAATGTCAACACAACCATGGAAAACACTCAAATAATTCAAATGGAAACATAAGTCTAAAATCACAATGAACACTTCTGGTGAATGAAGTGTTTGAAAATATGTGCAGTGTTTTGTAAACATAGGAGAAATTGAAATAAAACTGAGGTAGACTTTACATCAGTAACATAAAAAACTAACCTGATACAGCACAGTAACAGTTATTATTTTTCTCCGTCTAACAGTCACGGTACAGCCTAAACCGTACATGGTGGGGGGGTGCTCAGCGGAAGCATGTCTTTGCCTATATGATATGCCACTGCCTCCGTTATTTATTTGTACCGTTTAGCTTTTACAGTCATAAGGCACTGAGAGTACCTCTCCGTGGTGCTCTGCTGCTTTTGCGGGGTTCCAGCTGCAGATGTTGTTGGACGTTGCTGGCGAATACGGCTGTGCTCCAAAGGTAAAACAGGTTTGCGGTGCGGACGATGGTCTTGCATAATTTGCAGACGACATTGGTCTGACTACGGTAAGACTTATAAAATCCAAAAAACTGCCATATTGGCGAGCTGACGTTTCCCGTTTCATCAAGAAGTTCCGCGCTTGCTGCAGCACGCATTTTCCACTTATCACGCCGCTTCTGTTATTGAAGAATCCAACACGAGACAACGATATGGCGCAACCAAACACAATACTGTTACATGATTGGCTGTTAGCGTGTCACTCCCTACGTTGCTAGGCTACCAGAGAGCGAGTGCCTTTTCATGCAACCAAACTTGCTTTGAAACCTCTGGTTTCTTCTGACGAAGAAAAAAAAAAAAATTATCGAACTTTTATCGAGCGCATTTTTTATTGATATTGATTACATGTCTATCGCGATACATATCGTTATCGTTTTATCGCCCAGCCCTAGCTTAGATATTTCATTTCCTTGGACTCTTGTGGATTTATGAAAACAAAGTTTTTGGGATTATATCACCTCTGTGGATAAAGGGACACTCAAAAAGGTATGAATGCACACACACCAGCTGCGCAGTGTAATTCTTAATTAATTTATTTTCTTTAACAGTTTTATAACTTCTATAAATCACCTTATGCTTTGTGTGTGGGCTTAAATTAATCTTGAGAGGCTAAGCTTTCAAGTGGTGTATCGCATGGCCATATATTGTGAAGATTTAATGTGTAGAAGTTATAACAAAGTATATTCAGCGTCCAATTTGAGCGGAGGTGGGTCGTATACGGGACAGTGACGACTGAGAGGTTTAATACACTGAGGTACATTTTTTGACATGCATTACGATTCTTAGTTTCGTTCTACCAATACTACACCAATAAACTTTAATTCACAATGATTTTTAGGAACATCAGACAGCAATTAAGCTTACTTTGTGCTGCAACCCCAAGATAGTTGTTTTGTGTTTTGTTTTGTTTTGGTTGATTCATCTGAGTTTGTTGGTTACAATACTGATAACCAATGCAGGGTGACATGAGATCTTATTTTTATGTGCAGTTCATTCAAACTCGATAATGAGGTTTTCCAGTAAAGTTGCACTACATACTTTGTTTTTATTTTTAAGTTGATATAGGACATATTGTTTACACTATTAGGATGATATTGGAAACATTTTATTTTGGTGATTTCTTGTTTTTTGTTTTTGTTTTTATATATGAGGAATTAACTTTGTTATTGCTTTCTATACATATTGTTGCTGTTATAACACAGGACAGAGTGTTAAAGGCTAAAACCACTAAACAGATTGGTTCTATATGCTGATATGTTATTGAGTCATGAGTTTTCATGCCTAAAAAAAAGAGGGAAAGAAATGCTGTTTTATAATTACTGATGTTTGCTAAAGGAGTAGTTTTTTCCAAATGATACATATTGATAAATATAACAAATAATGCTTCTCTGAGATCTGCTTTGTGCCACACGGTGCCTCGTTGCGTCAGAGACCGGGTCCGGTTCACCCCCTCCAGCTACAGGACCAGTAACAAACTCAACAGCCCTGGGGTCTGCTCCACCAAACAGAAAGACACTGGATCCTGTCTGGAGCAGCAGACGGACTGAGAGAGGGAGGGGGAGAGACCGTCCTGATCTGAAGGGAAGTACCAGCAACTACAGACTCACATTCTGAAATACACATACACTATTGGGAAAACCTAATATTAAAATGACTTATTTGTACTTAAAAAAAAATAGGATTACACCCATTTGAACACACCTATATGAAGGGTTAGGACACGTATTGATTACCAACCAACTTGGTATGGAAAAATTACACTTAATCTGTAAAAGGTATTATAAAATCTGTAAAATTTGCATTGGATTTCCTGTGACAGCTTCAACCAAGATTAGTGGCAACTATGTTAATTCAGTTGGTGTGTCAGCAAATGTTTAAAGTACATTTCACTTTTCTACTTTTGAGCACCAATAACAGCCAACTTTTGAACATGCTATTAGGATTCAGTGCTGCCCAGATAATTCATTGGGAAATGATCGCATGGACAAATTCAAATTAAATTGGTTTAAAATTGAAACAAACAGCTGTTGCTGTTCTCAGAATGATGTTGAACATAACTTAGAATAATTGCGTGTTCATCAGTGGAAAAAGCCTGACATTAACAGCAGTAAACTATTTTTTGGATGAAGCTTGTAAAATGCACCCTTTACCTTTAACATGATGACAGAAGGACAATGTGTGTGATAATGTTAAAGCAGACAGCTCACAATCACAGATATATTTTGATCAAATGAAAAGTTTTTTGTATTGGTTAATTTAACCCTGAACCACAGAAACTGTTTACAGTTTATGATTAATCTGTTCACATCTTACAGATTCACAAACAAGCTAACAACTGACTGGAAATCGAGTTATCACTGATTAGAGTGGATTATGTAGACTACACAAAGAGCTAAGGTTAACAATTGCATAGAATGGTCCACTGTGACAGTTAGGCCCCATTCAAATTGAATAACCAAAAATGATGCCACAGGTTTGCAAGGTGACCTTAGTCGGTTTAGCTATGCATGCTCTAAACCTCACACCTAAAATGGAAGAACACAAGTCATTGAGTTTACTGTTTCCTCCAGTAAATACTGTCTAACACCTGTTGCTTAAACCTTTCCTAGGTGTAGTTACACCTGTTTCTCGAGAGCAGGACAGGGAAAAAGTGTACACCAACTGAACTCGTCTGTGGACATCAATACCGACTTGTTAATCAGAGCACCAGTAGAGCTGAGGGGTGGTGGGTGGTGGCTGTGTGGCGCTTCCACCTGAACAGGTCCCATAAAAGAACATGTCCCATAGAAGATGGGGCACTCCTGGTAGCGCTTTTGATAACAGAGTGTATATGTGTGGTAGACTGATGCACCCAGAGACGTAGCTACCAGACGAGTTCAAAGCACGCAATCAGATTGGAGCGGGGGTTTGAGTCATTCTTTTCTGGTGGACAACAGTAAACTACATTTGAATTGTATTACAACAGCGTTTTGCCAAATTACGCACGTGATGCAGAGAGAGGGGCATGGCTGAGCCAACAGACCGACCTGTGTGATGGCTTGAAAGAATTAGCAAATCTTTTTAAATGTTGATGTAAATGCTTATATTATATGCATTATGACCCTGTAACCGATTGGATGCATGGAATCTTTGAAAGGTCGAACAACATGATTATGGTAATATTGGTCTCCATAGCTGTATTTGCTGACCTCATCTGCTGTGACTAGTGTGCGAATCTCCTGTTTAAAAACTCTAATTAATGAACTAATAACTAAGGCCTTATCAAAAGAGGGTGTTCCACCACCCTATCAAATGTTAGCCATCCAAGAAGTCCCTCTTATGTGATGTCAGAGAGTCCCTTCTTTGTGTCAGTTAGCTTGCGCGGGGCTGAAAATCAGCCAATAGTCAATACAGCCTGTGGCAACCCAGGGGACTTGAACGCCAGATTCACAATGAACATAGGTCACACAGAGACAGTCGGTTCAAACAAAAAGAGTTCTTTAATGAAGTAGCTCGGAAAAAGGGTAATAGTACAAACTGCAACTTAGGTTTCAGAAGGTGTTGTCCTGGGAGGTATTAAGCAGAGAGAGGTTAGGCTTTGTCCTGGCCAATATCCTTGCTAACCATCCGCTCCTCAAATGTTGCTCCTCTGGGGCTTTGTTACTCACTGTCCTCTCCCCTTGCATCCTTGGGCTGGCTCTCTTAACACCTTCCCTCTGATTACCTGATGGGCTGCAGGTGTGACCAGTGCCATGTGCCAAGTGGCTGCAGCACCTGCACAGGCAGATAAACTCCCTCTATCACCTCCCCCAGTCTGAGCCTATGTACCCGCCCCCTGTGCCGGATAGGCTGTCCTGTTTCCCCTGGTTTGCCACAAGCCTTAAAGCAAGACGGTTGAAGTATGATTTTACCATTGGAATAAAATAAAATGTTTCTTTGAAATTTGGCTGTTCCACAATGTTTAGAGATTTCCAAAGATAAATGTAACTATTGTTATATTGATAAGGCAATGAATTGTGTAGCTTACATTAGTGTCTAAAATCTACATATAGGACCCACGCACACCGCTCTGTCACAATATCTACCATCATGTTAAATGTTTGATTGTTTATTACTGATCGCTTAATCGCCATTAAGGCGTACTTAGGCCTCAAAAGAGGGATCAAATTATTTTAGTTCTACCCATTTTTTATTGTTATGTTCTACAACATTTGTTGTAGAAAAAGAGGGTGTAAGAATTATTTGGTATTAAGAATAATAATTTCCTGTAGCTGGGATCGCCTCACTGTCTTTATTTCTGGCTGGTGTAAGATAAGACGTGTTCAGATTTACTGGAGCAAAAGTGCTCCTGATAAACACTTGATAATCATTTGGAACAGAATGCACCTAATGCTTAGAGACCAGAGGGGAGAAGAGAATGAAAACAATCCCAAGGCTAGCACGCAGCTTCACTGTCCTTTCGGAGACAGAAAGTCTGAGTGATATCCAAACGATTGGCGGCCCAGACGCAATGACGGAAGGAGGAACCTGAAGACGAATACAACGATAGGGAAAGGCAAGGTCCGGGGTCAGACCTGGAGAGACTTTGTTGGTGACGAGGGTGAGTGAAGTCTTGAAGGAGCTACTGAACCATATGCATATGATTGTATTCTTGCAATATCATTTAATCATTTTACTAAAGAGATCTTATGATTTAACTGAACGAATCCTGACTATTCATTTCCTGGTTTACCAATCAACGAACACAAAAGGGTAAAGCAGTAAAAGCTGACCTAAGAGGTCAGAAAGACTCTCGCCTTTTGAGCCAGGGTATAATTCAGAGCAGACCTGGTTCTACAACATTTAGTTAATTTGTATCTCACAATATTACATTGTTTCATTTGTCTTTACTGAATAACGGCATCAAAGGATTCTGACCCAAACGTAACTCTTAAAGAACAAACAAAAGACACATTAGCTGAGATGTTAGTGTGGTGGCGACAACAACTTTGTGTGTATTATGATTTTGATTTTTTTTATATCTGATGCTACTGTACAGTTAGGGTTAACACAGGCATCCCACATTTCTTTTATTTTCATTCTAGCTGTCCCTCCGTTCATGGATGGATGACATCCAGCTGTACAGTACAGTATATATTTCTGCTGAGCAATAAATCCTGAGATCTGGTTTCTGTTTTAGATGACAGTCTGATGTACGCCCAAGTCAACTGTCGCAATAAAGCTAAAGTCAAGAAGAAGAAAGGTAAGTAGAGTCTGCATTCACCTGCAGTTGTTATTGTCCAACATGTTGGTCTTGCTATTTACAGTATGTCATGTGGTCAATATTTTTAAACTCATAGTTGTTTTTTAAACTCATAATATTTTGTTGTTATTCTTTGCTCAAGTGTCTTTTTTAGTAATGCATATTATATATATATATATGTATAATGTATTTCTCAAGAACAGTTTGCATACATTATTATATAAATATATAACATAAAAGCTATATGATTATCGACGTGGCCAGTTTGAATACTGCATTACATTCATTCTCGGTATTAGTGGAGATGTTGTACCTGACCGTTCAGTATATTATCATTATTTATTATTACATTTCTTTGCGATTGTTTTAAACTGAACACGTCTCCATTTATAGGGAAATCAACTCCTTCAACAACTGATGAAACAGTCTATTCTGAAGTCAAACCACAAACAGCTCTTGGTAATAATGCGGCCGTATGATGTGCATACTTTAAGGATTATTTATTAGCATCCTCACATCTTGAATAACAATGTATCTTTGTTTGTGTTTGTGTTTGCCTCCAGGTCTGTAAGGAGAGGTGTATCGACCAACAGTTGACAGCTTCTTTAATAAAATGATTGTGTCCTGCTATCCAAATATCAGACATGCTCATGTACAGTTAACTTGATGGTAGATCATATGAAGGAATTCCATGATGTGGATTAAATATCTCTCAGCACATGACTACTGAGGCATATTTTCATTTAATATTAATGCACTGCATCCATATATTTTATTTTTACAGTCATTTTGTAATTAGTTTTTAAAGGTTTTTGTAGGAGAGCTATTCCAAAAAACAGCTCCAGTAGAATAGATTGGTTCAGTATATTTGAGCTGTAGTAACCAGCTGCTTTAAAGTTAGCATCTTTTCAGTGTTAAAGCTACATTGTGTAAGAATTTCTCACATCTAGCAGTGAAATTGTATATGACAACCAGCTGAATGTAACTTTCTAGCCTTCTCATTCTGAGGGCGTTTTAAGTCCCACGGTGGCCGTACCTGAAATTAGCTCTTAGTATCTCCATCGTTTACACGCAGCTGTTCTAGCCACTCCAATGTTAACTTTGGTCTTGTTGCTTTGCCTGTCGCGTTGTCGTTTGAATTCTCTTTCTCGCTTCCTTGGCGACTCTGTTACATGTCCTCGAGAATATGTGTGATCCTCCCAGGGCCGGATTGGGACTCATTTTCAGCCCTGGAGTTTCATGCATTAGACCGGCCCACTTTAGTTCACGACTAAAGACTTAATTCATATTACTTTTATCTTATTCTCTTTCAATCGTGGGCTTTGTATATTCACTATTGTTTGATTAAAAACATAATGGGTCACTAGTAACACTTGGGCATAGAAAGTTGTTATATTGTAACTAATGTGATCACTGCAAAAATAAAAAAAATGCTTTTCTTACTTAGTATTTTTGTCTCGTTTCCAGTCCAAATATCTAAAAGAAAATCTTACATCAAGATGCATTTACTAAACAAGTATGAAAAAACACCTCAAAATTAAGTGATTTTTGCTTAAAACAAGGCACATTATCTGTCAAAAATAATTGTTTTAGATTTAGCTTGTTTTAAGCAACAAGAAACAAACTAAATCACTTAATTTTTAGTTGTTTTTAGTAAATGTATCTTGAATTAAGAATATTTAGATATTTGAACTGGAAACAAGTAAGATACTAAGTAAGAAAAGCATTTTTTTCAGTGATAACGTTTTCTTATTCACACATTATGGTACATCAGCAGCTTAGAGCATTAGTCTCTTCACACCTGGCTCTGTGTCTGACACTAAATGACATGATTTACATTTATTTCTCACCACAAATATCCCCTTTTTACAAAGCTTTCAAATCAAGTAAAGTCAGTTTCATAAATGATTCATTGTTATTAATGTATAATAATCTCAGGACATGTTTCATTGAGCAGGGCTCTGGTGTGTTGGGCTCATGACTGGAGCTCGGTAACGTTACCGGGCCTCGCTGCTCGTCACTGTTAGCAGCAAACCGGACTAGAGGTGGCTGCTGCTGAACAGCTACAAGAAAAACGTTTGATACATGAACGGTGGTTTGCAGACAACATTGTTTTGCATTATGCACTGCTCCTAACTACCTTAACATTAGCTTACTTACCGGCCTCGTCGTCTTCATTTGTTTTTTTGAGGAAAAATGTGCTCAGCTTAGAAGATTTGGCCGCGTCACTTTCCAAAGCTTTCTTCTTTTTTATTCTGGCCTTTTCAGCGCCGCCTTTGCGCTTCTTGTTATCTATTTTTATCTGACTTTTTTATTTTGAGCAACTTGCAAGGTGCCGTGTCGGGCCGGGGGGGGGGAGTCAAAAGATAATCACGTCATCATTAACCTGCAGGCTGCACTCTGCGAGAAAATATTAAATAAAAAAAAGTGGGACTGCGATAAAATAATGAATACAAAGAGTGGGGCTGTTGTGAGTGCAGGCAGCCATAGGGACAGCATCCATATTTCAACCCAGTGCCATGACAACAACGGCCCTCGCGGCCAAAAAAATAGACCGACCCACCGGGAATTTTCCCGGTGCTCCCGATTAGCCAATCCGGGCCTGGATCCTCCATCTTCAACAGGCTTTCAAATCTGCCAGCAGTCGTGAGTGATCTCCCGGCTGCCATTCGTCACGGTGCCGCTGAGTGTAAAAGCACACAAGGCAGAAGTATGTCCCTCTTTGGCTAATGTATTTTAAAGATGGAGGCGCTACATGGCGGCCGTCATTCTTGTCATACTTTGATTAGTTGGTGGAAGTAATTACACATGAATGAGCACATAATGTGAAGGAACAAAGGTTTTTTTGCTAAGAATCAACTCAAAACATTACACAATGTAGATTTAAGAAAGATCCAGGATGGTCATCAACCATTAATTTAATAGATGTAATAACCTGCCGTTACTTGTATATATTACCTCTTTCTAAATAATGTATTGATAGTTACTCTATGTATTTTACTTTACCCAAACAGAGTGGTTTTAAAGTCCTTTTTTTAGCTTTTGTATGCATCAATAAACTTATTTTTTAGCAGTAATGTGTCAGTTGTGTTTTGAGTTGCTTGTTTGAGTGGACAGCCAAATTGGTGAAGTAAATCCCACAATATTCTTCTGACACTACCAACGCTTGGCAAAAGCCCTGAAGTGGCCTTGGTATTGATTATCAGAAAATATTTCTTTTCTTATTGTATCTGCTCTGTAAATCACTTGTATTTCTTATAGAGGGTTTCTTTAATCAGTCTATTTTGAAAAGCCAGATCATGTTCCTGTGGGTTTCTGAATTTATGTAAAAATAAATGTTTATTCTGCTAGTGTACTGGAGAGTTGAATAGGAATCAGTTATCTTAACCCAGGTAACACAATTCTTGTTTTTATTTCCGCATTCACACTGTGTAGTTATTGAAAGCTAAAAAACTATTATTATTATTATTATTATTTCTCTATGACAAACCCCATTGTGTCACAGCCAATGTCACAGCGTCTAACTGGGAGGGGGGGCAGGGCTGTTAATGAGACTTTGTTTGCTCAAGCCGAGTCACTTCCTGTGTTTAAAGTTATGACAAAACTTGAATTTCATCATAAAGTGAGACATGTAAAACTTCTGCACTGCAGTGATACTTCTCTCTATACAGTGGAACTGCAGTTCAACACATTCCCCAACTGAGAGAGAAAGTGTATGAATTACTGAATGAGTATGACAGCTGCAGTTTTTTTCTGTTCCTTTAAAACTGCATGTTGGGCAGTTTATTTAATCTAGAAGAAAACTTTTGACTTTTGATTTTATGCAGCAGCAGTTGCTTACAGGATGATAATAGCTATATCAGGAAGGAAATTAAAATGTCTATTTCTCCATTATGAGATGATATCAGTTCAATAGTCTTCATTAGTTCAATTATGTCTTATATATGCACAAAAAACATCAAATTAGTCTAGCTGTGCAACCTTCGTTTGAAAGGGAAGGAAGTACAGACCGTGTAAACTCAGAAGAAGAAGTTAGAGAACACTTCCGATCCAACATCCAAATGTAATGCATGTTCTGTTTCTCCACAGTTCCTGATTTCTCTTCATATGCTACAGTTTACAGCTTTCTCTTTACACCGAGCAGAAGCAGAGTAACAGAATGTCGGTGCTGGATGTGAACATGAGACACACTGTGCTCTGTGTGCTGGGGGTTTTCTGTGAGTACATCAGTGACTTTCTCTGTTTCAATCATAGTTACCATTGATAACACTTGTTAAATGCCTGAGGTTATTATGTATTTAATAGTTTCTGTCAGTTTGATGTCTGATGAGATTTCAAACTTTATTTTAGTGCTCCTCTACTGTGGACATGCTCAAGGTAATTGTATCATTTTATTTCATTTTATATATTCACTCATGACAAATCACCAACTGCATCACTTTTCACCACATCCTCTTTCTGTGTTCTGTTTTGTCAGTGTATGATAAATACATTGAATAAAGAGAAAACCCTTTTTACTCTGTATCTTGTGTTGGTTTCTAGATGCTGTGTTGACCATTGAACCAAACTGGTCCACTTTATTTACCGGAGAGTCTGTTACCTTCATATGTGACATGAGGGAAGGAAGAGACACCGACTGGTATTACGCAATCTGGAAGGATGGTCGAGAATTTTTCTCCTTTCACTCAGATAAGAGACGTACTTTACAACCACTAGGTACAGGTCGCAGTGGTGAATACCAGTGCCTTGTTGATCACATCTCACCACGTTTTAGAAAAGAAAGTAATAAAGTCTCTCTAACTGTATCAGGTAAGTTTTACCACCATGACCAACTTTACGACTTATTTATTAAGAGCCTTGTTGATATGATCACCCTGTTTGGCAAAGTGCTAATACATAATGTATAAATGTTGTTAATCTAGTGTAAAAACTAGTTTAAAGTTTGACCACTGATGCTGTATATGAAGCTGTGTAACTGTAATCCTGTACTTTGTGTAAATGACCAATGATCACATTATCATGAGAACTAAAATAAGAAGAAAGATGGGCAGGGTTCAGCTGTTCACATCATGTAATCATAATGATGATATCAACTCAAAATATATTGAAAACATTAATCAATGATACTTTTTAAACATTTTTTCATACTACATGTTAATTTAGTTGAGCTCATTTAGTAAAACAAGGTCTGACCTTTGTTACAGACCAAGCTGTGATCCTGGAAACTCCTGCATCCACTTTGTTTGAAGGAGAATCAGTGACTCTGCGCTGTAGACATCGTAATCAGACAGAGGAGAAGAATGCTGTCTTCTACAAAGATGGATCACCTATTCAAATAGACACAAACCATCAGCCACAGATAATATCAAGAAACACAGTTCAAGTCAAATCAGATGGGAGCTCTTACATGTGTAAATTTGGGGATGAAGAATCCGAACCAGTAAAACTGAAAATGGAACGTGAGTAGTTTTTATACTAAGGCAGGCATTCCAAGAGTGAAGCAAAGAGATGATTTCTCTCATTATCATAGAGACACTGAAAACTTAACAAAGGGAAAATAGAAGGCTGAGTTTAAATGATCATTAAAAGTGTCTTGGTTCTCACTTGTTTCCATGTTAGGTTAATCTTACCAACAACTTCAGTGGTTAATAAGTGATAACCTAGTTGTTATTGATTTCCATCAGTTTACTATACCACATAAGTGATTAAATATTTTCTGTATTATTTCCTACAATTAGTTGTAGCAGCACCAAGAATGCTGGATGAAAATGTATTTTTCATTTGAATTATCTTTCAAACTGGACTAAGTCACAGGGACAATAATTACTACTTGTTATGTCTTTGTTCTAAATGAAACAGCACAACCAAAGGCCCAGCTGAGAAAAGACGTTCCAGTAGGGGGCAGAGTGACCCTGACCTGCTCTGTTAACCCATCATCATCTTCATCATCATCATTATCATCTGGTTGGAAATACTTCTGGTACAGAGAGAAAACCTCTGAACTCCTGACCTCACAAGATGGTGATCTCTTCTCAAATGGACCAATCAGTGTCTCAGTAGGAGGAGTCTACTGGTGCAGAGGAGGAAGAGGAGATCCTGTCTTCTACACAGACTACAGTGATTCAATCATTGTCAATGAAAAAAGTGAGTTTGGAATATGTCTTTAAACCAGATTAATACTTTGTATTCATAATTATTTATTGATAAAAAGGCTAAATACATGTTCTGATGTAGATTTAATGTTTTGTCATTTTTCTATATTTACTGAAAATTCTTGATCATGAATAGTTGCAGGCAGGGCTGTTGTGACTCTGCAACCAAACTGGTCTGAAATATACGAAGGAGAGAAGATCACTCTCAGATGTGAGATCCAGGGAGGTGGAGACACTGAGTGGACATATGAATGGACAACAACCAGCTCATACATAGTTCCTACAGTCAAGTCATACATTATTATCAGAGCTACTGAGTCCCACAGTGGACAATACCGTTGTATGGGAAGAAGAGACACCTATACCTCAACAGAGTGGAGCGAAGCCATCACATTGACAGTCTTGTGTAAGTTGGACCATCTTTCATACATGTTAACAATGTTTTCAACACCTTTTTCTTCAACAGTTATGTATCTCTCTTCAGGCCTCGCAGTATGAAATCCTAATTTCTGGGAATCAAATAATTGAAAAGGAGCCAGTTTTTAGAGTATTACAGCTGTTGAAATATAATAATTAACAGAGAAATGTACAGGAATGAAGAAAGAAAATCAAGTAACTAACAGGGTGTAGTGATGGTGCAGTTTAACACTGCTCCAGCACAGGAAGAAAGTTCTGGGTGTGAACCTAGTTAACTTGCAAGTTAGGTTAATTGGTAGTTAGGTTAATTAAGATCAGTCACCTAATTGGCTGCTCTACATTGCCTGTTGGTGTGAATAGTAGTCTGTGTTATGTGTTAACCCTGTGATAGACTGATCCCTGTCCAGGGTGTAGCCTTGCTCTCCCCCAATATGAGCTAGGATCAGCTTCAGCTCCCTGTGACCCTGCAAAGGATAAGTGGGTACAGATGATGGATACATAGATACTACGGTATTAGTTTTACAGTTGTCTTCCAAAGAAATGAAAAACACAGTGAAACTGTTCAACTTTTTGTGTTTGCAAAAACAGCTGAAGAGGAGCGACCAATAAATGCACAGTAGCACTCGAAATGTACTTCTTTACTGATTAAAATAAAAATTTAAGGAGTTAACTAATATTTTCTTTTGCCTTACTATAGTTAGTATTTTACCTCCAACAATGGGTGAAATTAATAATTTATTCTTAATAATTTATTTATTTTCATCAAGGTATTTTGATTGGGTTTATTCACAGGAAAAGTAAAGAACTTGTTTTGTCTTTGTTCTAAACTGAACGTCACGTCATCCAAGAGCTAAAAAGGGAAAACAATAATAACCATTTTTATTTCTTTGTTCTAACTTAAAACAGCAAACAAACCCCGGGCCAAACTGACTGCTGATAACAGAGACATTCCAGTAGAGGGCAGAGTGATCCTGACCTGCTCTGTGAACACAGCATCATCATCATCATCATCATCATCATCATCATCATCATCATCATCTGGTTGGAAATACTTCTGGTACAGAGGAGAGAAAACCTCTGAACCTCTGACCTCACAAGATGTTGTCTTCCTCCCAAATGGACCAATCAGTGTCTCAGTAGGAGAAGTCTACTGGTGCAGAGGAGGAAGAGGAGATCCTGTTTACTACACACACTACAGTGATTCAATCATTGTCAGGAAAAATGGTGAGTTTGGCATCAGTCTTTTTTCAATTGAATTAAAAAAATATTTTGTATTTATAATTAATGATTGATTAAAGTAAACTATGTTTTGGTGTAGATTTAAGGTTTTGTCATTATTTTTATTTGTCATATATTTTATCCTTACTGGAAATTTTTGACCATGAACAGTTGCAAACAAGGCTGTTGTGACTGTGGAACCAAACTGGTCTGAAATATACAGAGGAGAGAAGATCACTGTGAGATGTGAGATCCCAGATGAAGGAGACTCTGAGTGGGAGTATGAATGGAGAACAACCAGCTCAAACAATCCTTTAAATCAACATGAACACCATATTAGAGCTGCTGATGAGTCCCACAGTGGGACCTACAGCTGTAAGGGCAGAATGAAAAGTTCACAGCAGTCTTCAACAGAGTGGAGTAATCCCATTACATTGACAGTATCAAACAGTAAGTGACATCACATTTATTTAAAAGTGAATATTAAATATTTTGGTTCACATGTTTTTAGTAAATATTGTAGTTTGTTTTTACAGATTTCAAAGGATGCTTTTGATCCACCATCATAACATGTTTTCCTTCTGTTAAATCTCTTTCCAACAGATAACCCTCAGCCTGTCCTCACTGTGTCTCCATCATGGCTGAGTCCTGGAGCCTCAGTAACTCTGAACTGCAGTGTTAAAGATCCATCTGCAGGATGGAGGTTCTACTGGTATAAGGCTGTTCCCAGACTGCCAGACATCTCCTACAGCTATGATCTGCTACCTGGCAGCACCAATGGGACTGAACAGGATTCCTACATCGTTGATGGACAGACACACTCAGCAGGATATGTGTGCAGAGCTGCAAGAGGAGATCCAGTGTTTTACACTCGTTACAGTGAACCAAAGTTTGTCTGGTCTGGAGGTAGGTTAGTTTGACCTTTTCCATTCTGGCAGAATTAAAGAAATGTACTTATTGTGGTGACTTGTTCCTTCACTCCAGCATCAGGTCAAAGGTCTCTAAAACAGAATGTTGTTGTCTGATTCTTCTGCTGAACTGAATTGTAACGAGTGAATCTCCTGACCCCCTTTTCATCCTGACACATAGTCTGTTGTGGACATTCGTTAAAACCCTCTGACTTTGGAAATCCATGACCTCATCTTATATTTTTAATTAGATACCACAAGTGTTCATGATGATAGTTTATATTTTGAAGACATGTTTAATTTAAAGACGTGCCAACAATGGCCAAATCTGGAAATAAACAAATACATTTACCTAAATATGGACTGTAGTGTAAGGTTGAGATACTTTCTATTTCCTTCCTTATTTCCTTCCATCCATCCCTTCCTTCCTTCATTTTCCTTTCCTAATTAGTTTTTTCTTAGTTCCTTCTTTTTAACATTTGCTTGTTTCCTCCTCTCTTTCCCCCAAACCCTTATATACAGGTCATTTAGTTGTAATGGGGTATTTGTCTATTGTGGTATTACTACTTTACATAAAGGTACCCTGTGGGGCATCAGCTGTGTTAAAATGAAAAGAAACTTTTAAGCTTCAACAATGAAAAAGATTAAATCCACAGTAAAGCTAAAAGTTTTCATTGTGGTCTTTTTAACTGAAAATAGTGTGTTGGTGTGATCCTTTGATTTTATTCACCAACAACTTCAATGATTGTACACAATAAAACCAAATGAGTGTTTTCATTATGGTCTTCTTCATCTTACTTTTATACATTGTTTTTCCCTACATGATGTTTTTCAGATGTTCATCCAGCAGCGTCTCTCACAGTGAGTCCTGACAGATCGCAGCACTTTAACCAAGAGTCTCTGTCACTGAGCTGTGAGGGAGACTCCACTGAGTGGAGAGTGAAGATGGTTTCTGAAACTAGCGATGTGTTTCCATGTTCTTTCTTGGGGAAAATGAATGGATCCACATGCAACATAGACAGTGCCTGGCTTAGTGGAGTGTGCTGGTGTGAGTCTGAAACAGGACAGATCAGCAATGCAGTCAACATCACTATACAGTGTGAGTTTGAATTAACTTAAAAGATTTTTGTTTCTGAAGTATTTAATAATATAGTATTGAAATGTGTAAGTGACTAACATTAACCAAACTTCTATTCAAAATGAGTTAAACGTTATTTCTCTTTTAACAAACCATTAAACAAGCTCAACAGCTTTAGTTCATTCAAGCATCATTTCTCAATATTATCCAAGAAAATGTAATTTGGATTGTATATCTCTCTGACATCTTTATGACAGTAGCAGTCTGGCTCTAGCTCGACTCCTACGCTACACCTGCAGTCAGAATAAACAGCAGACCATTCTGTAGCACACTGACACAGAATTCACGTTGGCTGACAACAAAAACATTTGTTAATGTGTGAACACATTCAACAATCAATATAGGTGTAATTTTTAACTATGTAAAAGACCAAAGTGTCACCTTCTCCATCATTCAAATAGTGTGAAATTTTACTCAGCATCTGTTTGCAGCTGTATCATTTTTTTTTATCGTCATCATGCACGTCAGCTTGTTCACCCTGGACCAGCTGATCTCTCTGACCTAAACCTCTTATTTCTTGATCTTTTTACAGACTATGGTATTATCCTGGTGAGTCCTGTCCTTCCTGTGGCTGAGGGACATTCTGTCACTCTTGGCTGCAAGTTGAAGACAGAAAATGTTCTTTATAATGTGGATTTCTATAAAAATGACAAACTCATCCAAAATAATACAAGAGGGGAGCTGACTATCACTGCAGTGTCAAAGTCAGATGAAGGCTTTTATAAATGTAAAGGAAACGAGTCACCAGGTTGGTGGAGTCAGACGTCACAAGAGAGTTGGATGTCAGTAAAACGTGAGTATGATTAAAGGTACTTTATTCTCAGCTGTGTTACAGTCTGAGATAGAAAAGTTATAACTGAATTAAAAGTCGGCTTAGCCAGCTGATTTAAATTATTATTTTGAGAAATTGTTTTATACTTTTGGATATTCAGTAATGAAACACAAACGTGATTAGAAGTGAAAGGTATGGTATGTAATCAGAGGTTTATGCAAGTGTATTTGAGTGTAGGTTGTCTTATTTGTGCATGTATTATGTGTAAGTATGTTTGTATTTCTTTGTATATTTAAATGAGAGTCATAATTTCTCATTCTTATGCTTGATGTGAACTTGCCTCTCTGTTTGAGAAATCTATTTGAGAAACGTTTTAAAAATATATATTATTAATTATAATATAATATTCATCTTAGCAGCATCCAGGCCTGAAGAAATCTCTCCATTTCCTGTGCTGTTGGTTGTTGGGCTGGTTGGTGGAGTTTTACTGATTCTTCTCCTGCTGCTGTTTCTGTATCGCTACAGAAAGTCAAACGGTGAGATTGTTTCCTTCTGACGTTAGATTGGTTCTGATCTAATTACCTGTCCTGTAGTAACAATAGAACATTATGCAATACAAAACAATGTAACAGAAAATGTCTTTTTTACAGATTCATGCTTCAGCAGGTTGGTACAACACTCTCTTCTCTCATTCTGAACATAACAGCAGCACATCACATGTTCCTTATTAAATCCACTGGATTGACTTCCATGGATTGACTTCCATGTTTCTGGCCCACCAGGTCTCTGAGCACCAATCAGAGCCCTGCAACAGACCACGTGATCAACCAGGAAGAAACTCAACACAAGGAATATGCTTCTGTTCTCCATGGTCAGCCTTAATCCTCATCCTAATTTATGATTTATCATAAACTCTAAACTAATCATTTACATGTCTGGTAATCTGTTGTTTAGATTATGGAATTCATGTAATGAGATTAAAGTTATGAATATGACCGCAGCTTAATTTTCACTGCTCTGTAGGTGATTATTGTCTCTATGAAACAATCAAAGGCCCTGAAGAACATGAACATGGTACAGTAAATACTTTGTTTAACACGGAGGAGTTATAAATTCAACTGTAGAATAAGATGATTACATGATTGATTGACAATCCTTTACATAAAAACCCATCTACATTTCAGATGAATCCAATGATGTCACATATTCTGTGGTCGAGCTTAAAAACATTGCTAAAAAGGGTGAGTACTGTATTTTATGTATTGAGAATTATATGCAAGAGTCAAAGTGCTCATATTGTGCATATACACATATCTTTGGCTTTTCCCCTTTCCTTTATTGTGTTATATATCTTTGTGCACGTTGTAGGTTTACAAAGTGAAACATCTTACCACTTACCATCTCCAACAGAAAACACTGTTCACAAACTCCTCCAAACAGCTCTGTTGTAGTCCAGCCTTTACTTCAGAGACAAACGTGCGTCACTTTGTAACACACGTTATAATGCTCGCCTAGCTGCTAGCATGACACGCCCTCATACTCTGCTTCTGACTGGCTAGTAGTCCTTACCTAGGTAATGCGCCTGTGTGACTCCCAACAAAGATGGAACAGAAGTGAGATGTCTCACTGTAGCTAAAACAGGGAGCTCAACACACAGGGTGAAAAGAGGAGCTGCAGCAATGTGCAGTACAACAAAAATATGGTGTTTTTTGAAAATTAAAACCATGTAAACCTATTCTAGTACAACCTCTAAATACAGTTATGAACCTGAAAATGAGCATCATATGAGCACTTTAAGATGTTTTGTAGGCCAGCAGTGCCGATTGTCTTTTAATACATTCATGTGATCTTCTAACAGGGAGGAATAATGAGCCAGAAGAGAGCGCTGTTTACTCGACTGTGAAGATGGCATCAGCTGCAGGTACAGTCAAGTACAACAGAGTCGCCTGAAGTTTTTATTGGGTGCTGCCTGCCACAGTGTAATCTGTTCATACAACCACTAGGTGTCAGTAATTACCAAATCCTACACATGCAGTACAGTACATAAGTTGAGACTTTTTGTAAATTGTATTTTCCATTTATGCATTTTAATGTCTGAACCTACTGCAGGCAGTAAAAATAAACATGAGGGCATGATGCATTTAACTTACCTTTATTCTGCCTGTCGATCCATCCAGATTCAGATTCCTTTTATTGTCATTATAAGAGAATACAATGACATTCCATTGCACCAAGTGAGGATGGATCTCAAGCAATAAATAAATAAAAATAAATAAAAAATAAAACCATAACATTTTATAAATAACATTTGTACATTCCACTTCCACGCACACACCAACACTCACACTATCAGCAGGTACACTGCCAACATATTCTGTAAACATAAATAGATACAATTTATTGCACAATCCCAGTTAGCAGGATGATTTCATGGTAGTGTTCAGTGTAGTGATGGCCTTTGGGTAAAAACTGTTCAACAATCTAGTGGTGCGTGTTTTAAGTGTTCTGTATCGTCTGCCTGAGGGCAGCAGGTCAAAGAGATGGTGGGCAGGGTGGGAAGAGTCTTTCAGTGTATTTGTTGTTTTCTGGAGGCAGCGGGAGGTGAAGATGTCTTCCAAAGCAGGTAGGTGTGTGTCGGTTATTTTCTGAGCAGCTTTGATTACCCTCTGCAGGGCCTGTTTGTCAGCTGCAGAGCTGCTGCTGTACCACACCAGGATGTTGTAGGTCAGGACACTCTCAATGGACCAGCGATAGAAGGATACTAGCAGATGTTGTGATAGACTGACCTTCCTGAGAACTCCCAGGAAGTGTAGTGTAGTCCATCCATTCATATGTAACTGCTGTACAAATAAAACCCAAAATGTGACTTCTGTTTTAGACGACAACCTGTTATATGCCCAGGTACACTCCCACACTCAAGCCAAGAAAGATACAGGTAAGTAAAGCCTAACTTCACCAGCAGCTGTTATTGTCCAGCAGGTTTGTCTTGGACACAGTGTAATGGGAGTTCTTTGTCCATCCAAGACAAGTTGGTCTATCTGTAAAATCTGTAATCTGTAACTCTATTCCTAAATCATTACTTGCAACAACTATCATTATAACCTATTGTGCTCTATTATTGCAACCTGTTGTAGCCTGCAACATGTTTTCTCATGTGCTTTTCTTTTCTACACCACGTTTACTTTCTGCATTTCTGAAGAAAACAGTAAACATATATCAGTACATTATCATTATAAACTGGGGCATTACTGGCAAACATAAGAAACACACCTCTCTCCATTTCTCAGGTCCTGCAGCAGCAGCAGATGAAACTGTTTATTCTGAAGTCAAACCAGGAACAGCTCTTGGTAATAATGCCGCCTAACATAATGTGCATATTGGGATTATTAGTCACAGTAATGATTTATTTTGTGTTGAAATGTGTTATATATTGGAATAAAATGTCATAAAGCACCATTAATTCTAAAATAACCCTAAATGTCTATTTCCTTTGGTTTTCTTCCAGGTCAATGAAGACGTCTGTCTGGACAAAATCAATGGAATGGATAACAACATCATTGTTTAAATCATATTTACAGCTTTCATGTAATGGTTGTGTGCTCCTTTGTTGTCTGAACACCAGGCATTATTTTGTACAGTTAATCTAATAGCAGTTAATTTACAATAAATACGTAATTTGTCTTTAATCTTCATTTTTATTTGTTTGGTTGATTGTTGTATGCTTCAATAAACTTTTGTTTCAGCAGTACGCTGTCAGCAGTGTTTTTAATTTATCCGACATGATTTTCTTTAAACAGAAAGTTTAATATGTTTTATAATCTTTTTTTCTTCAATTCATATAATACAACTATCTAAAAACATGAATTGTAAACAAAGCCATCTTCAGAATCAGAACCACCTTTATAGGCCAAGTATTTATACTAGGGCTGTCAGTTTAACGCGTTATTAACGGCGTTAACGCAAACCCATTTTAATGCCGATAATTTTTTTAACGCACGAGTAACACATAGAGAGAGCAACGGGATCTGTTAGTCCACTTCTTTAACTGTCTATGGCCACACCATGTCCCGCCCTACGAAGCAGCTGATTGGTTTGGTTTAGGCATTTCACCGTGAGTGGTGAGGATAGTGGATTGGTCAGGGGATAGGACCTGAACAAATGGAGTTACGTTACCTTCGACGCCTGGCCAATAGTAGTGATTGAAGGGCGGGTCTTGTAATTTCGCAGACCGCAAACAAAACAGACACAAGCCTCGGCCGGTTTTAGCTTGCTAGCCGCGTAGCTTGTAGGCTCGTGACGGCGATTATCTTCAGAGCGAGCGAGTAGTGACTCTACAGTCAGTGAAAGAAACAAATGAGGCAGTACTACCTGTAGTACTATCTGCAGGACTATCTGCAGTACTACCTGCAATGGAACATCGAGGTAACAGCGTTACATTATGTGACAGATTATTAGATCCAAGTGTGAATGTTAGTGTGAAATTGAACATAACGTATATGACAATGTTGTTTTCAATAAAAAAACAGTCACAAAGCAAGCCAATCTACTTTTCCATGCTGATAAGAGAATTAAAATGAGAAAATATAATGGGACAAAAAGAAATCAAGGGACATTTAGAATAGATAAAAATGTGCGATTAATTGCGATTAATAGCGAGTTAACTATGACATTAATGCCATTAAATATTTTAATTGCTTGACAGCACTAGTATCTTTTGGTATGCATTTCAGAAAAAAATGGTTAGGATTCAGGTGTAATTGCAAATAGTGATTAATCATGATTAATCCACTGAAAATTCTGATTAATTTGATTCAAAATTGTAATCATTTGACAGCCCTAATTTATACACATACAAGAGATTTGACTCTGTGTTTTACATTGCTCTAAGTGAAAGGAGGACAACAAAGCTGAATAAAAAGGGTAAAGAAATGACAGGACTATACACACAAGGATTGGACAAAAAGTATATATATATATATATATATATATATATGTGTGTGTGTGTGTGTGTGTGTGTGTGTGTGTGTGTGTATACTATATACGCTACTCACAAAAAGTTAGGGACATCTGGCTTTCGGGTGAAATTTATGGGAAATGTAAAAAGTTCAAGCTACAGTGGTATTATATCATGAAAGTAGGGCATTTAAGTAGAAGCATGCAATGGTGATTTCCTCATCTCAAGAAATGTATTGACACAAAAGCCAACAACAGTGGTGGGTATACCACAACAAAAAATGTCAACGTCTCAATAACTTATCATGTGCCCTTGAACATCAATTACAGCTTGACAACAAGGTCTCATGCTGTCCACAAGTCGGGTTATTGTCTGCTGAGGCATGACATCCCACTCTTCCTGAAGGGAGGCCCTCAGGTCATTGAGGTTCTGGGGTACAGAGTTACGGCCCTCAACACGGCGACTCAGCTGATCCCTAAGTGCCACTGGTCTAAAATGAACGATTTTAGACCAGTGGCACTCACTTCTGTTGCTATGAAGTGCTTTGAGCTGATTATTTTAACTCATCTCAAAACACAAACCCAAGAACACATGGACACATTACAGATTGCTTACAGAGAAAAAAGGGGAGTGGAAGATGCTGTCACAACCCTCCTGAATGGAATTTACAAACACCTTGAAACACCTGCCTCTTATGTACGCATCCTGTTTGTAGACTTCTCTTCAGCTTTTAACACCAACCAGTCACACATGTTGATAGAGAAGCTGACAAACATGGGTGGAAACCTCACTCATGTAATGTGGATTCAGGACTTTTTACCAGGCAGACAACAGTATGTGAGAGCAGGTCACAGTCAGTCAAGAACCATCATGACAAACACGGGAGTGCCACAAGGATGTATTTTTATCACCATTGTTATTCATTTTATATTCTATACCATTCCAACTGCTCACTGGTTAAGTTTGCCAATGATGCTGCCCTAGTTGGCTTTTTAACAGATAACGAACAGGACTACAGGACTGAGGTTGACCTCTTCCATGAATGGTGCAATCATAACGCATTCATTTTAAACATTTCAAAAACAAAAGAAATGGCGATTGATTTTAGGAAAAGGCCCACTCCACTGCCACCAGTTACTATTGATGGGACAGTCATTGAGACTGTGGAGGAGTATAAATATCTGGGCACTATTATTGATTACAAACCCACCTGGTCAGCCAACACATTAGCAAGATATTCAAAAGCACAGCAACGACTATATATTTTTAAGGAAACTTTGTAGTTTTAATGCAGACACAACAATTCTGACATTGTTTTATTTAACTTTTATTCAGAGTGTGGTGACTTTCGCCATCCAGCGCTCGGCGGGGGGGGGGTCTTTCTGTCCAGAATAGGAACATGCTGGACAAGGTAACTAAAATGGGCAGGAAAATTACCGGATCCAACGTTAAAAGCATCTCCAACCTCACAGAACAGTATACCCTCAATCTGGCCCTGAGGATACTGGATGATCCATCCCACCCACTTTTCTCAGAGTTCTCCCCCCTTCCCTCTGGACGTAGATTTCGAATGCCCCTAACAAAAACTAAAAGTGCCATTACATCATTTGTGCCGATGAGCATCCAGTTACTTAACAGATCACACACAGGCACATAGACATTTGACACGGTGTTATTTATTTAATTATTCATGGAATCATTCTAGTTATTGGATTGATGATTGCATGTCCCCACCATTGCTGCGTTGTTGACGTTGTCGTTGTTTATGTTCGGTTTCTCTGTTTTACAGAAATTCTTTATTAGGAATAACCCCTTGAGCTGTAGCATCTCGTTTTCGAGGGGGTCCTTTAAGGCAAACATACACAATACATTCACAATTAGACATAACAGTTAACAAGACAACTTGAGGAGACCTCAAGAAAAAACATACATGACACATACACATATACTGACAAACAAAAGACAAAAACATCCATATCCTCCCCATTCAAACCATTAAATATTAGACAGTAAACAGTTAAGGTCATTAATATACATTTGAGAAAAAGTAAAGTAAATAATTAAAAGACTTTATTGTTGTCAGATGTTTGGTGTGGTTTTTATTGTTTTTATTGTTTATGGTTATTTACTGTTTACTGTTGTATGTGCTCAATGTTTAATGTGGCTCCCTTGAGTGCAAAGCAAATTCTCCTCGGGGCAATAAAGGTTTCATTCACAGGTTTTCTATGGGATTCAGGTCTGGAGAAAGTGCAGGCCACTCCATTTGAGGTACCCCAGTCTCCAGCAGCCGTTTTCTAATGATGTGACCTCGATGAGCTGGAGCATTGTCGTTGTCCATGAAGATGAAATTAGGCCTGTGTTGTTCGTGCAGGGGGCACAATGACTGGATTAATGATGTTATCCAGGTAGTATGGGCTTGTCACTGTACCATTCAGAAAGTGTAGGGCAGTTCTGTATTGACTAGACACACCTTCCTACACTGTTACACCACCACCACCAAAGGCTCGTCTGGTGACAACAGTGGCTGATGCATAGCGCTCTCCTTGACGTCTCCAACATCGTTGGCGGCCATCATTTCTGCTCAACGTGAATCGACTTTCATCAGAGAATAGCACTGAGGCCCACTGGTCCCTCGTCCAGCAGGAAGATGCCGCCTGTGCCTGGTGGTGTGGTCAGGTACCCTTGCAGGTCGTTTAGCGACCACGCTGATGTAAACGGTTTCGAATGGTCTGACGTGACACTTGGGTGCCTCTCACCTCCTTTAGATGCGCCTGGAGTTGAGTGGCGTTCATCATCCGGTTCCACAGGGCACTGTTCACTATGAAGCGGTCATCAGTGTGGGATGTGACCACAGGGCGTCCACTTCTATGCCTTTCTGTGACTCTTCCAGTCTCTCTGGATCTCTGTAGCAACCTGCTGATGACACTCTGTGACACTCGCAATGGCGAGGTACTGTTGATCAATTGTTAGGTGTCGTCTTGGTTTCATGATGTCAAAATGTGAACAGTATGATGAGGAGGACTGTTTAAATACCAATTCTAACTGAACCAGGAAATGTATTGGTCGATTCATGGATCATGGAACACCTGTTGTGAATGTTGCCGTTAAGCTCCTTGTTAGAGAACAGAAAGTTGTGCAGAAAGTTCTGAAACATTAAACTGTTGGACACGCACATTCAAAAGTTTAGAGAAGGTCACATTAAGTTGACCTGTAAAGGTTCTAGTGGATTTTAGGTTCATCCTGAAATTTCACCCGAAAGCCGAATATCCCTGACTTTTTGTGAGTTGTGTGTGTGTGTATATATATATATATATATATATATATATATATATATATATATATATATATATTAGGGCTGTCAGTTTAACGCATTATTAACGGCGTTAACGCAAACCCATTTTAATGCCGATAATTTTTTTAACGCACGAGTAACGCATAGAGAGAGCAACGGGATCTGTTAGTCCACTTCTTTAACTGTCTATGGCCACGCCATGTCCCGCCCTACAAAGCAGCTGATTGGTTTGGTTTAGGCATTTCACCGCGAGTGGTGAGGATAGTGGATTGGTCAGGGGATAGGACCTGAACAAATAGAGTTACGTTACCTTCGACGCCTGGCCAATAGTAGTGATTGAAGGGCGGGTCTTGTAATTTCGCAGACCGCAAACAAAACAGACACAAGCCTCGGCCGGTTTTAGCTTGCTAGCCGCGTAGCTTGTAGGCTCGTGACGGCGATTATCTTCAGAGCGAGCGAGTAGTGACTCTACAGTCAGTGAGAGAAACAAAGTGTCTCCTCTGTTCTTTCTGACCACGGTGGGAAACTTGGAGCAGGAAAACCCTCTCCTTGATTTTACGTTGGTTATGAAAGAGAACGAGAACCAGGAAATGAGTCACGGGAAACCAGTTGCTATGACGATGGCTATGCCGCTGACGACGCTATGAGCCCATAGACAGTAGGACGAGCCACGCTCGCCTCAGGCATGAGGCAGTACTACCTGCAGTACTATCTGCAGGACTATCTGCAGTACTACCTGCAATGGAACATCGAGGTAACAGCGTTACATTATGTGACAGATTATTATCTCCAAGTGTGAATGTTAGTGTGAAATTGAACATAACGTATATGACAATGTTGTTTTCAATAAAAAAACATTGTCACAAAGCAAGCCAATCTACTTTTCCATGCTGATAAGAGAATTAAAATGAGAAAATATAATGGGACAAAAAGAAATCAAGGGACATTTAGAATAGATAAAAATGTGCGATTAATTGCGATTAAATATTTTAATTGCTTGACAGCACTAGTATCTTTTGGTATGCATTTCAGAAAAAAATGGTTAGGATTCACGTGTAATTGCAAATGGTGATTAATCATGATTAATCCACTGAAAATTGTGATTAATTTGATTAAAAATTGTAATCATTTGACAGCCCTAATATATATATATATATATCTATATATATATATATAGATATATATATATATATTAAGGGTGCTCCGATCAGGATTTTTGAGGCCGATCACCGATCACCGATCACCGATTGCTGGAAGACGTATCGGCCGATCACCGATCACCGATCACTTTTATGAACTGAAAATTACGCCATTACATAACAGTCACACATGTTTAGAGAATGTATCAGTAACTGTTTGGCTTTCTGTCCTAGCTCAAAATCTAAAAAATGTCCTTTCAAGGTTCAAGGTTCAAGGAGTCTTTATTATCCCCGAGGGGCAATTCGTTGTGCAGCAATAGAATGCAACATAAACAACACATAGACTATACAGAAAACAAACCCCATCAATAATAGACAAAATAAATACAAACTACACAGACATACACATCTCGCAATGACTTATTTACAAAGCCTATAGCAGCAGGAACAAAAGAGTTTTTATGTCTGTTTGTCTTGCATTTTGGCAGACAGAATCTGCTGCCAGACGGTAACATCTTGTCGCTGTTCAGAGGGGGGGTTATATCAGCCAGGACTGACTGGGCTTTCTTCAGAGTCCTTATCTCATATAGAGAGTTTAAGTCAATCAGGGAGTTTTGGGAAATTTTGCCACACACTTTAGTTATGTATTGGAGCCTATTTTTTTTATTTTTTTTTTTTTTCAATCACTGCACATTTCTTCAGCACACACAGACACACACAGTCAGTCACACCGACACACACACACACACACACACCGACACCGACACCGACACACACACACACACACACACACACACGGCTAAACAGCTGTTTGAGCGGCGCCGGAGCTGCTAGCTACACGACTCCGCTCTGCCTTAGCGTTAGCTAACTTTGAAAACTCCTCATCCTCCTTTCTGTGACTAACCTTCAAATGTCTGATGAGGTTGGTGGTGTTGAAATGTCTTTGGAGATTTCCGCCTCGTGGTATTTCCTCAGTACACACGTTGCTAATCGCTAATGTATTGTCTTTTTCCCAGATAGCAATGAGTCGGCGGACCACCAGCGGTGCTCCAGAGGCAGTAGAAGCGTCAGAATGGCCTAATCACAAACACGTTTGCCGGAGCACCACCGGTAGCAGACGCTTTTAAAAGCAGTAGCCGTCTTCCTAGTGTCTTCGTTCTGCGGCCGGCCGCGGGCCAACTCCTGTTCTGCCACCGTTCAGACACCTTGTAGAACTGCCAGACCGCTGAATGTAGGGACGCCGCCATTTTGAAAATGTTCTCAGGAGTAGTGCGCTCCTAATACATCCGTGGTAGTGCGTCATCTGATCGGCCTATCTGATCGGCCTTTATGGAGACCACCGATCAAACTATTTAAAGCCATTATCGGCCGATACCGATCGGTGGCCGATCGATCGGAGCACCCTTACTATATATATATATATTAGGGCTGTCAGTTTAACGCGTTATTAACGGCGTTAACGCAAACCCATTTTAATGCCGATAATTTTTTTAACGCACGAGTAACGCATAGAGAGAGCAACGGGATCTGTTAGTCCACTTCTTTAACTGTCTATGGCCACGCCATGTCCCGCCCTACGAAGCAACTGATTGGTTTGGTTTAGGCATTTCACCGCGAGTGGTGAGGATAGTGGATTGGTCAGGGGATAGGACCTGAACTAATGGGGTTACGTTACCTTCGACGCCTGGCCAATAGTAGTGATTGAAGGGCGGGTCTTGTAATTTCGCAGACCGCAAACAAAACAGACACAAGCCTCGGCCGGTTTTAGCTTGCTAGCCACGTAGCTAGTAGGCTCGTGACGGCGATTATCTTCAGAGCGAGCGAGTAGTGACTCTACAGTCAGAGAAACAAAGTGTCTCCTCTGTTCTTTCTGACCACGGTGGGAAACCTGGAGCAGGAAAACCCTCTCCTTGATTTTACGTTGGTTATGAACGAGAACGAGAACCAGGAAATGAGTCACGGGAAACCAGTTGCTATGAGCCCATAGACAGTAGGACGAGCCACGCTCGCCTCAGGCATGAGGCAGTACTACCTGTAGTACTATCTGCAGGACTATCTGCAGTACTACCTGCAATGGAACATCGAGGTAACAGCGTTACATTATGTGACAGATTATTAGATCCAAGTGTGAATGTTAGTGTGAAATTGAACATAACGTATATGACAATGTTGTTTTCAATAAAAAAAACAGTCACAAAGCAAGCCAATCTACTTTTCCATGCTGATAAGAGAATTAAAATGAGAAAATATAATGGGACAAAAAGAAATCAAGGGACATTTAGAATAGATAAAAATGTGCGATTAATTGCGATTAATAGCGAGTTAACTATGACATTAATGCGATTAAATATTTTAATTGACAGCACTAGTATCTTTTGGTATGCATTTTAGAAAAAAAATGGTTAGGATTCAGGTGTAATTGCAAATAGTGATTAATCATGATTAATCCACTGAAAATTCTGATTAATTTGATTACAAATTTTAATCATTTGACAGCCCTAATATATATATATATATATGATAAGCAATGTTTCACATCGTGGGATGGACAGCAGAAATAGTAGGACGCAGTAGTAACACATTATTATTTCATAACCACATTCAATTTTCATTCAAGATTCAGGTTGAAAATGAGTATAAATGGCCCTTTCAAGTACTTACTGCAGTACAGTGTCTTAAAGCTGAATTGTGTAATCTACCACATGTCTCCTTTGAACTATAGCTAAGAAAAATAAAATACAGACACACTACAAGCTAACTAACGGATCGAGGCAGCTGTAGTCAGCAACTCTGATGTTATGATTATGGAGGTTTTTAGATTTTAGTTCTCAAATCTTTTTTTAGAGAAGGTAATGACAAATAGAAACACTGCTGGCAGCTTAGTACTGGAAGTTTATTGATGCATGAAATGGTCAAACACAACACATACTAAAGTCATCCAGGTGAAACTAAAATACATCCAGTATCTATCAAACCATTTGGACAAAGACAGAAACTATGTGCGACAGCATATATATTGTTTGATATCCGATATTATAAACGTGTAAAGCTTTTGATTTTAGATGCTGACTTTGTAGCTGAACTATCACATGAAGCTCAAATATTACACACAGATTATTTTTGCTGCTTTTGGAGACACATCCAGTCAAAGTACAGGAGCTTTAAAGATCAGACGGATAGTTTACCAAAGAAGAAATACAGAACATAAAAACCTTTATTATATGTAAAACTCTTAACTTTAAAACGCTTAAACAACAATGTGGTGATATACGTTGTCACCCATTCCATTGGTTTTGTCCTCAGATGTCTTTATCGACCTAGAAGAAAACCAAAGGAAAAAGAGATTTAAGGTTATTTGAGGAAAAGGGTGCTTTATGACATTTTACTCATGTTACAGAATGCTATTGAATACATCTCTATTGTGGTGCCAACTAATTTGTGTGAGATGAGATGTAAATGTCAGATTTAATAATCAGATTTGTATCATCTTGATTAAATCAAACATGTCTGAAAAACAACATGCTGTACAGCATATGAAACAGACAAACATGAAAATCCCCAAAAGTCTAAAAGCCTTTATTTACTGTATGTGTTGCAGTGCACTCTCAATGCCAGTGTTAAAGAAATACATTGTGGCAGGCAAACTCATTATATAGAATATTTATACGTAGTACAGTCCGTGGTACTTGACAGTACCTGCAGCTGATCCTGTCGTCACATTGTAGTAAAGGCTGTCCTCAGGTTCTGTGTTCCTCCCTGTTAAAAGGATCAGATGGATGCATGAAAAGACAACTTCCTGAACTTTATTTAGGCACTGCTGGCCTACAAATGGTCCAAACTATTACATGCAATTCTCACTAAATCAAACAAAGTACTCAGCTGTCTCAGCAAGTGTATTGTATATATTCTCTCATATTCTCTCAATCAAAGAATATGAAACGTCCCTATATTCATTTGAAATAGATTTTATTTAAACGTAAGGGATCGTCAATCGTGAGTGTTATACACATGTCTTTAAGGTATCTTGTCAATTATGTTGTTGTCATTGTCTTGTTTTGTTTATCTTTTTGTGATTTTTAAAAACAAAACAAACAAACAAACAAACAAAGTATTTACTGTACCAGGTTCAGGTTGTTCAGGGCCTTTGATTGTTTCATAGAGACAAGCATCACCTACAGAGCAGTGAGAATCAAGCTACAGTCATATTAATCATTTTAATCCCATTCTATGAATTTTATACTTTTCTAAAAGAGATCACCAGAAATGTAAATGTTAGGCTTATAACTAATGATAAATCATAAAGTTATTCAGGATTGAGGCTGACCATGGAGAAGAGAAGCGTATTGAGCTTCCACCTGGTTGATCATGTGGTCTGTAGCAGGGCTCTGATTGGTGCTCTGAGACCTGGTGGGCCAGAAACATGAAGTCAACAGTGGTGGAAGAAGTATTCAGATCCTTTACTAAGTAAAAGTACTAATACCACACTGTAAAAAAAGCATCATTAAAAGCAAAAGTACTCAATGAGGAAACATCCTGACATTTTAGAAAGTGTAAAGGATCCAAACTGTTGTGTGTTTGATGTTCTAATCATTTCAGCTGGACTTGTAGGCCACATTTTATAAACTACTTGTGTTTTATGTGCAAACATCTTAATGTGTGAAGTAACTAGTAACTAAATCTGTCAGATTAATGTAGTGGAATAGAAAGTACATTTCTCTCTGAAACGTAGTGGAGTAGAAGTAGAAAGTGGCATCAAAAGAAAAGACTCAAGTAAAGTACAAGTACCTCAACATGTGTACCTAAGTACAGTACTTGAGTTAATGTACTTAGTTACAGTCCACCACTGGAAGTCAATCCAGTGGATTTAATAAGGAACATGTGATGTGCTGCTGTTATGTTCAGAATGAGAGAAGAGAGTGTTGTACCAACCTGCTGAAGCATGAATCTGTAAAAAAAGACATTTTCTGTTACATTGTTTTGTATTGCATAATGTTCTATTGTTACTACGGGACAGGTAATTAGATCAGAACCAATCTAACGTCAGAAGGAAACAATCTCACCGTTTGACTTTCTGTAGCGATACAGAAACAGCAGCAGGAGAAGAATCAGTAAAACTCCACCAACCAGCCCAACAACCAACAGCACAGGAAATGGAGAGATTTCTTCAGGCCTGGACGCTGCTAATTAATTAATAATTAATATATTTATTCATATAATACTTTTCTCAAATAGATTTTCCAAAGTGCTTTAAGAAACAGAGAGTTAAAAGTCACATTAAGCCTCAGTAACAATTCTCCCAAGAGTAAGAAGCCACGACTCTCATCCATGCACACATACATCTACACACTTTTCTATCTCAGACTGTAACACAGCTGAGAATAAAGAACCTTTAATCATACTCACGTTTTACTGACATCCAACTCTCTTGTGACGTCTGACTCCTCCCACCTGGTAACTTGTTTCCTTTACATTTATAAAAGCCTTCATCTGACTTTGACACTGCAGTGATAGTCAGCTCCCCTCTTGTATTATTTTTGATGAGTTTGTCATTTTTATAGAAATCCACATTATAAAGAACATTTTCTGTCTTCAACTTGCAGCCAAGAGTGACAGAATGTCCCTCAGCCACAGGAAGGACAGGACTCACCAGGATAATACTATAGTCTGTAAAAAGATCAAGGAATAAGAGGTTTAGGTCAGAGAGATCAGCTGGTGCATTGTGAACAAGCTGACGTGCATGATGAAGATAAATACAAAATTCTACAGCTGCGTACAGATGCTGAGCAAATTTCACACTATTTGAATGATGGAGAAGGTGACACTTTGGTCTTTTACATAGTTAAAAATTACAGCTATATTGGTTGTTCACACATTAACAAATGTTTTTGTTGTCAGCCAACGTGAATTCTGTGTCAGTGTGCTACAGAATGGTCTGCTGTTTATTCTGACTGCAGGTGTAGCGTAGGAGCCGAGCTAGAGCCAGACTGCTACTGTCATAAAGATGTCAGAGAGATATACAATCCAAATGACATTTTCTTGGATAATATTGGGAAATGATGCTTGAATGAACTAAAGCTGTTGAGCTTGTTTGATGGTTTGTTAAAAGAGAAATAACGTTTAACTCATTTTGAATAGAAGTTTTGTTAATGTTAGTCACTTACAAATTCCAAAACTATATTATAAAATGATATAGAAAATAAAATCTTTTAAGTTAATTCAAACTCACCCTGTATAGTGATGTTGACTGCATTGCTGATCTGTCCTGTTTCAGACTCACACCAGCACACTCCACTAAACCAGACACGGTCTATGTTGCATGTGGATCCATTCATTTTCCCCAAGAAAGAACATGGAAACACATCGCTAGTTTCAGAAAACATCTTCACTCTCCACCCAGTGGAGTCTCCCTCACAGCTCAGTGACAGAGACTCTTGGTTAAAGTGCTGCGATCTGTCAGGACTCACTGTGAGAGACGCTGCTGGATGAACATCTGAAAAACATCATGTAGGGAAAATCATGTATAAAAGTAAGATGAAGAAGACCATAATGAAAACACTCATTTGGTTTTATTGTGTATAATCATTGAAGTTGTTCAGTTAAAAAGACCACAATGAAAACTTTTAGCTTTACTGTGGATTTAATCTTTTTCAGTGTTGAAGCTTAAAAGTTTCTTTTCATTTTAACACAGCTGATGCCCCACAGGGTACCTTTATGTAAAGTAGTAATACCACAATAGACAAATACCCCATTACAACTGAATGACCTGTATTTAAGGGTTTGAGGGGAAAGAGAGGAGGAAACAAGCACATGTTAAAAGGAAGGAATTAAGAAAAGACAAATTAGGAAAGGAAAATGAAGGAAGGAAGGGATGGATGGAAGGAAATGAGGAAAAAAATAGAAAGTATCTCAACCTTACACTACAGTCCATATTTAGGTAAATGTATTTGTTTATTTTCCAGATCTGGGCATTGTTGGCACGCCTTTAAATTAAACATGTCTTCAAAATATAAACTATCATCATGAACACTTGTGGTATCTAATAAAAAAAAATATATAAGATGAGGTCATGGATTTCCAAAGTCAGAGGGTTTCAACGAATGTGCACAACAAACTATAAAGTACATTTCTTTTATTCTGCCAGAATGGAAAAGGTCAAACTAACCTACCTCCAGACCAGACAAACTTCGGTTTACTGTAACGAGTGTAAAACACTGGATCTCCTCTTGCAGCTCTGCACACATATCCTGCTGAGTGTGTCTGTCCATCAACGATGTAGGAATCCTGTTCAGTCCCAGTGGTGCTGCCAGGTAGCAGATCATAGCTGTAGGAGATGTCTGGCAGTCTGGGAACAGCCTTATACCAGTAGAACCTCCATCCTGCAGATGGATCTTTAACACTGCAGTTCAGAGTTACTGAGGCTCCAGGACTCAGCCATGATGGAGACACAGTGAGGACAGGCTGAGGGTTATCTGTTGGAAAGAGATTTAACAGAAGGAAAACAGGTTATGATGTATTGTTGGTGGATTACATGCACTGCTTGTATCCTGAATATTTTCCCTATCTTATAATACATACTACAAATGTGAAGATGCACATCATGATTATGTGATCATTGGTCATTTACACAAAGTACAGGATTACAGTTACACAGCTTCATATACAGCATCAGTGGTCAAACTTTAAGAATCTTAAACTAGTTGTTATACTAGATTAACAACATTTATACATTATGTATTAGCACTTTGCCAAACAGGGTGATCATATCAACAAGGCTCTTAATAAATAAGTCGTAAAGTTGGTCATGGTGGTAAAACTTACCTGATATAGTTAGAGAGACTTTATTACTTTTTTTTATAAAAGGTGGCGAGATGTGATTACCAATGCACTGGTATACACCACTGTAACCTATAACTAGTGGTTGTAAAGTAATTCTCTTATTTAAGTTCAAGGAGAGAAATTCTCGACCATCCATAAAGAATGAGTAATGCCAGTCGGTGTCTTCTCCTTCCCTCATGTCACATATGAAGGTAACAGACTCTCCGGTAAATAAAGTGGACCAGTTTGGTTCAATGGTCAACACAGCATCTAGAAACCAACACAAGATCCAGAGTAAAAAGGGTTTTCTCTTTATTCAATGTATTTATCATACACTGACAAAACAGAACACAGAAAGAGGATGTGGTGAAAAGTGATGCATTTGGTGATTTGTCATGAGTGAATATATAAAAAGAAATAAAATGATACAATTACCTTGAGCATGTCCACAGTAGAGGAGCACTAAAATAAAGTTTGAAATCTCATCAGACATCAAACTGACAGAAACTATCAAATACATAATAACCTCAGGCATTTAACAAGTGTTATCAATGGTAACTATGATTGAAACAGAGAAAGTCACTGATGTACTCACAGAAAACCCCCAGCACACAGAGCACAGTGTGTCTCATGTTCACATCCAGCACCGACATTCTGTTTCTCTGCTTCTGGGTAACGCGGTGATTTTGTGTAAAGCTTTAAATTGCAGCATTGGATCGGAAGTTTTGTTAAACTTCTGCTTTCTCTTCCTTCCCTCTTGGGTTTGACCACAGGAGATGTTTTGCACATATCTAAGAATTAAGACCATTGAATTTGATAATATAATCTCATAAACATACATACCTGTAACCCTTGATGTTGCATTAATATGTGTATGTAAAGCATAACAAAGGATATTACAAGGCATATGAAGCCCACTACTCTTGCAACCATATTGCCTGTATTGTGATGTGTGTTGTAAACATATCTTTGTATGTGTGTACAGAACGTCCTGTTTGTTCCTCTAACACTCTCCAGAATAATGTGTGATATGAAATATGTTTAAAACTTTGGTGTCTTAAATCACTGAGTTGGTACAACTCTCTTGTCTTGAATGTAAAATCAGTACACTGCATGTTTCTTCTTTCATGTATTATATTTTAGTGCATATTTTTTTCTCTGAGCACCAATTAGGGCTCTGCTACAGTCAACCAGGGTTAAGAATCAACAGCATGTATTTAATTTTCTTATCCACAGTCAGCCTCCCATATAACACTAAATGCTTTCAGGAATTTTTCACCACAGCTAATATGTAACACAAAATTCAACAATAACACTAACTGTAAGATTTTTGCAATGAAGTCAGAGGGCAAACATGTATCATATTGCAATAAAGGCCAAAACGACATCTATCTATCTATCTTAATATTTTTATATGTTTGGCCCCGAGTGTCATGCTGATTCAAGTATTTTCATACCTTTCATTTAAATGTAAAACTAAAGAATGTTCTTCACATTGATATTAGGTTAAGCAGATTGTGAAATAGAGAGAGAAATGGCGAGCAGTGTGTTGTAACTTGTTTTTGCCTCCTCAAAATCTTTAGATCAAACAGCATTCTTTCAGACGGTAGTGTGTGGCCTAAACTATGGTGTTAACTACTGTATATGGCTTTCACAGCAACACCTCTCTGTATGTGTACAGAGGAACTGAGGAAGTTTAATTTTTGCCCACTCACGGTTACCAGCAGTGTTGCTTTTCTTACTCAGTTACACAACAGAGCAAACTCACACTATAGTTTGTTTCCGTATTTTTAATGATCAGCTTCTAATTTTCCCTACTTGCATTCTGTTGCTTTAAAACATGGGCATCTCAAATTTAAAACAAAAAACTGAAACATAAAAACTAAAGATAACTGGGAACAGCGTTGATGATAATTAATGATCAATGCTGCTTCATCAAGTACATTGTATGAAATAATGCACAACAGAGAACTTAAATCTTCATATCCCTGATTTTACTTTTTTAAATATTTGTTGTGATTTTGTTTCAGGTATATGAATAGAAGTGCATCATCAACAGAGGCAAAGATGACAACATTAAAAAAGCTATACTCATTTTTAAGCAGACTTGGCAGCAACAAGACAAATATGCAAATATACGACATACACTTTTATCATACTGTAAATCAAAGCAGATCATAACAAATGTGGATGTAATTCTGTTTGAATCTCAGCACAAAAGGGTGTTTTGCTTTTGTATATATGTATATTTTATTAAAATTACACTTGCATTTCCTAAATTGCGATCAGTAGAGTATTTAAAATCTCATATCACATTCATATAGCTTAAAGCTGAATTCTGCAACGCTGTGCATAAAGCTGAGATCTATATAGTAGTAGTAGTAACTAGTGTTAGTCACCAGCAGTTACTGCTGCTACGATTTATTTATCTTGAATTAAATTGAATTTTAAAAACATGTTTGACCTTGAATTTTCAGCTGAGGTTTTACACATATTTTTCTTTTTACATGTCTTGGTGTATGAGTGAAGCTGTAGTCTATCAAGCCCATTCAAGCCCTGAGATATTGCTGTACAATCTTGCATACAAGTTTTCTGTGAGATTTTGGCCATCCTCTTCCTCATTTTGTTTTAAGCTGCACCACCAGAGATACATTCAAAACCACAGTAATGACGGAGCAAGGGTTATATAGACCTTTTCAATGGGATTTCATTGCTAGGCAACAGCCTGGCTATTTGTTAACTGTCATGCACAGTTGATGTCATTCATATACACTGCAACAGGGAATCAGCATGAGGCCATTAGAATGTTTATAACTATGAAATGGTCTAAAACACTGTCTAAACATATATCCAGCAACATATTTTTTTTTTCTCCCTGGCTCTAGTTAGAGCAAAACGTAGCATTTAAAAAGTGGTATTTGATACACAGGTGATATATTTATGATTTATTATGTTTAAGACAAAGTTACAAGAGAAAAAAAAAGATCTAATGTTGTCTGGACAGAGCGCTTTTATCTGCTGGAGAAATATTAAGCACTGAATTCACAAGATAGAGGGTTTTATGGACACCTCTTAACACCAGGAACTGCTCATTTTTTGGGCTAGTCTAACAAAAAGCGATATTGTACTCTGTCTTTTGTTTGATTGTTTTTAAAGGTTCCAGGTTCAGTGTCTGCTGTCTCTCAAACATTTACCTTTTGTACCAAAACCTTTTGATTGTTAATTTGGATCCCTATAGTTTATTTGATCATTATTGCTCTTAGTGATCTGTGAACAAACACCATTATAATATATGTTATATAATGCAAAAAGTCCAACAATTATTTATTAACTACTTATTGCGATCCTATTGTAATGTCTACCATGCAGGGACCATGTAATGTCCTCTCTGCATGCTATCTGCAGTGGCTGAGCAGGACGTGTAAGTCTGTCAAAAAGAATGTGGTCAAAGAGTGTAAATGGTGTGAGGGCCTCAACTCATACATCCTTTTATGCCTCCTTGTAAAAAATTACAAGGAGGCATCTACCACTGCAGAGGAGGGAGAGAAAAAACAGTTTTCTTTACAGAACACAGAGATCCAGTCACCATTGAGAAAAGAGGTGAATGCTTATGCTTTAGTTTGGAGCAAGGCAGCCTGCAGAATTAGTGCTTAAAACTAGTTTTCTTTGTTTATTTTGTGTTTCTGTTTGTGAACAGTTTCCAACAAGGCTGTTGTGTCCCTGCAACCCAACTGACCTCTGATATTCAGTGGTGAAACGATCACTGTTGGATGTGATATTTCTAGAGTTGGATACACTGAGTGGCATGAATACACAGAGTGGGAGTATGAATGGAGCAAACCCAACTCAAACACAATCCCAACACACAATGGATACATCATTAGCAATGCTACTGTGTCCAACAGTGGAAACTACAGGTGCATGGGTAAACCAAAAAGGGACTTGTATTCCTCAACAGTGTCATCACATTGACAGTTTCATGTAAGTTGAACTGTGCAAAGTGTTTCTTCTGCACTATCACACCAATACCATGGACACTTAACGAAAGAAAAAGCAAAGGCTATATTGAAGGCTACATTTACTGTAAAAAAATTGAATTCCGTTTTCTAGTGTTGCAGAAGGTAGAGCTAGATCAGTATTTGTCCATTTTCTTAAAATGGTTTAACTGGAGTAATTCACAAGGACATTAATGACTTTTTTATGTCTTTATTGTGAACTTAAAAGCACACAGACCAAAGGTTAACCTGAGTGCTGACAACGGAGCCCTTCCAGCAGGGGGCAGTGTGACCCTGACCTGCTCTGTGAACCCATCATCATCATCATCATCATCATCATCATCATCATCATCATCATCATCATCATCATCTGGTTGGAAATACTTCTGGTACAGAGGAGAGAAAACCTCTGAACCCCTGACCTCACAAGATGTTGTCTTCCTCTCAACTGGACAGATCCGTGTCTCACAGGAAGGAGTCTGCTGGTGCAGAGGAGGAAGAGGAAGCCCTGTCTACTACATAGAGTGATTCAATCAATATTTACACAATTGGTGAGTGTGACATTTAACTATTCTATTCTAAATCCATGATTGGTGATTGAGATCTGGTTGATTTCGATATACCTTTTTTCATTTGTCATTTTTGTGCCTTTATTGGTGATTTGTGATCACGAACAGTCACAAACAGGGCTGTTGTAATCCAGCAACCCAACTGGCCTGAGATATACTCTGGAGAGACGATCACTCTTCGATGTGAGATCCAGGGAGGAGACACTGAATGGGAGTATGAGTGGATGACAACCAGCTCATATAAACCTCCAAACCTAAATGAATACAGGATTAGATCTGTTTCTCCATCCTACAGGGGAGACTACTGGTGTAAGGGCAGACTGAAAGGAGCACAACAGAATTCAACAGGGTGGAGTATTTCCTTCACATTGACAGCATCTTATAGTAAGTCCTATTATAGTTCATTCACAGAGAAAATTCATAAAACATTTAAATTTGGGCTAAATATTATGGATTTTTCGCAATGCGTCTTAATTTGTTAAATGTGTAGTATCCAAGCATTACATGTAATCCACAAACAAATCAACACTATACATTGTAACATGTTTTCATTCTGTTAAATCTCTTTCCAACAGATAACCCTCAGCCTGTCCTCACTGTGTCTCCATCATGGCTGAGTCCTGGAGCCTCAGTAACTCTGAACTGCAGTGTTAAAGATCCATCTGCAGGATGGAGGTTCTACTGGAATAAGGCTGTTCCCAGACTGTCAAACATGCATTACTCCTCCATAATCGTTGATGGACAGACACACTCAGCAGGATATGTGTGCAGAGCTGCAAGAGGAGATCCAGTGTTTTACACTCGTTACAGTGAACCAAAGTTTGTCTGGTCTGGAGGTAGGTTAGTTCTTTTCTTTCTTGCTTCCTTTCTTCTCTCTCATGAAGAAATGTATTGATTCGGAAAATATTTTTTATTTGTTTTACTCCACATTATGTCATGTTGTTTTTCAGATGTTCATTCATTAGCATCTCTCACAGTGAGTCCTGACAGAGGGCAACACTTCACCTCTGACTGTGTCACTGAGCTGTGAGGGAAACTCTTCTAAGTGGAGAGTGAAAAGGTTTTCTGTGATTGACTACCCGTCATATTTGTCACACTGCTCTCACTGGAGGACAACGGCTGGATCCACATGCTACCTAGACCGTCACTATTCCTGGCTCAGTAACAGTGTTCTGGTGTGAGTCAGGATCAGGAGAGTTCAGCAATGCAGTCAACATCACTGCAGATTGTAGGTTTTCATTACATTTCTTCGTACATGTTTTGAATATTTTGTTACATGGAGTAAGCACACGAAAAATGGAAGATCAAAAATAAAATTCATCGGTTGTTAATTCAACAAGCCACAGTATGTGAAAGCCCGATATCACACCCATACAATTGCCATAGTATGCATTGGTATACACATTTTGTTGCGTAGTGTAAAAGACCGCTTCATTTCTTTTTAAATCATATTGTTTTTACAGGAATGATGCGTGATGATGCAGCGGCGGGCTCTGACTACAGCAATGTGAATCCAGATTCAACTGCAGGTACACAGATTACCACCAGCTATTTAGCTACTGGCTCATTTGCATTTGAATCACATTTTATTAAAGACACTAGATAACTGTAGGTCTACAATTCTCAAATGTAAATGCATTTAAAATCATTTTAAAAAAACTGAAGATTTCTTTATTGATTCTTCCGTAAAAGTGGGAACTGCCTTGATAATGTTATAGGGTCAATGTTTCAAGAACATTTTTCAGTTGTATTAATTATGACTTGGTTTCAGGTCCATAAAGAGAAGTGCATCACCAGCAACATGCAAAACAAGATTCATGTGTAAACAGTGTTGAGAGCATTTGAACAACTGCTGCCATCCCAACATCAGACACGTGGTATTTTGTGCAGTTTAATAGCAGATCATATGAAAGAATTACATTTCTGTTATATGTCCTGTTGATTACTGTGGAATTTGCTTTTGTATTCATACTTAGTTTGAATATTTGTGTTACAATAATGTAGCATTTGAATAGGTTAGATAGCGTAGAACTATATATGACTTAACTTCCTTTATTGATTAGCACAGCCTAAGCTGGGTGGGTGGGAGTGGAGGATGTGGGTGTGGTTTATAATTGTCTTTCTTTATTGATATCTCTTTTTGTTATTAGACTGTATTGTAAATCTAAATAGCATATATGTATACATACGTATTATAATTACAGATTAATTTCTTGCATGGATTTTGTAACTGTAAAAGTCTAAATAAACCATGGGAAAAAGAAAAAAAAAACAGACTAATGCATCCTCTCTAGTAAGAGGATTAATTTCAGTGAGAAAGGCCAGAGAGGGACATCGGCATTTGCTTTTTTGCAATTATAAACTAATGGAGCAGGTTATGATACCTGCTGACAAATTAACAATAGTTTCCTGGTAATTATCTACTCTGATCAACATGTCCACCCTTACAACAGTGAGTTCTTTGATGGCCGAACTAAAACGTCCGTTCTTTGGTTCTAGGCAGCACTGCCACCGTGTGTCACAATATATACAGTTTAGTTGCAATCAACAGCAACATCCTCAGTTCCTTAATGCAGAGGTTCTGAATCTTTTTCCAGCCGAGGACCGCTAAGAGAGAGAATATACCGGGGACCCCATCATGTATGTCCCTTGGAATGAGTTGACATTATTTTTGAGAAATGTATTAGAAAGATATTAGACATGTAATTAACATATTTAACATACAGATTCTGAGTTATAGATTTGTTAGATTATAATGTAATATATGAGCTTTTATAGATTAAAAAATGTAAATGTTTGTTAAACTATGAAGATTTTGTAAAAAAAATAAAAAAAATACAAATTTGTATATCATGATTATTTAAATGAATGAAGCTGAAAACTATTTGTAGATTTAACAACTTTAACACAAACAAACCCGGGATGGTAAGTGCTGAAATGTTACACAAAAGCAATGTTCAGATTTTAGCAAACTGAAAATGAATACAATGTGAAAATAACTTGAGCATTGTGAAAAATATATGTGGACAACTGTACATAGACAAGCACAGGGGGACAAACGGTAAGTACAGGGAATCTCACTTACTTTCTCACATAATTACTTACTAATTTAAATATTTTAATAAACGTATTCACTGAGAAACCTTATAGTCTTCAGCTTCAAAAAAACAAAAACCTACATATACTACATTTATCTTAATGTTTACGTGTCCCTCGTCAAACACATTCAAAGGGTATACGTGCAGTTTAGTGTCCCAAACGTAACCCTATCCTAACCTTAACCACTCGAGGTCAAATGCCCAACTCCAACCAATCAAGCTGCTTCGTAGGGCGGTTCTTGGCGTAGCCATAGTGGAATTTGGGACACTAAACTGCACGCTAACCCATTCAAAGAATATTTCTATATATCATTCTGCATGTCTGTTCTCTCTGTGTCCTATCTTTCATCTGTCCATTTCCTTATTTGTCTTTACTCTGGCACAGGTCTAGTCAGAACTGCAGTATACCGTTAATGACCGCTGCATTGATGGCGATGTTATTGATTGATATGCATTGAGAACTTGTCCGTGATTTCTGCCAACTGAATGGATTTTATCTGCACATCTATCCCGTATTTAGCTCTTCATGTGCCGTGTGAAAACACATGAACTCTAGTGTCAATGTGTTTGCTACAACAGCATAGCATCTCTGTACTGTAGGTATACAGAGGAACTATGAAGTTGAGTGTATTTCTTTCACACTTTAAAACAGCGGCCTTATGTGTTTCTCCTCAGGCTTTAGTTATAATCTTTATAACCAGTGGTGGGAGAAGTTCTCAGACCTTTACCTTAAGTAAAATGTTGTAGAAATACTCTATTACAAGTAAAAGTCGTGTATTAAAAATTGTACTTACTGTAAGTAAAAGTATAAAAGCATTAGCAAGTACCAGTTATATGAAATGACACATAATATAATAATTATAAGTTAAAGCTCAGACCATCATTTTGTTGCAGTTATGTTATGCAACATTCAGAATTACTGACCCAGACACAGCAGCAGCCGACAGAAGGATCGTACTTCTCTCAAAAATATAATTAAAATAATTTTGTATCTACTACTTTTTGTCTTTTCTTTCAGCATTATGCTTTACTCTAAATTCTCTGCATGCATTGTGAGTGCACCACATCTGCTCACTACCTGCTGGAGGAGTGTCACACCGTGACATCTATCTAGAGGCTTTTACATGGAACATTTCAAACCAGTGAGGAACTAGTTATACTGTGGTAGCACACATGTATAGTCCAATGTATGTTAACTGTGAAAGGGAATTAAGCAGACATTGATAGGAAATGTCACTTATATAACTTATTTCCCTTATAGCAGTTCTGCACTGCACACTGATATCCTTTCTCTTTCCATCTGCGTGTTATAATTATTATAATTATGAATCACATTTCTCTATAGAAAATAGAAAATAGTGTCTGTGTCCAAACCGGCAGTGACAGATGCCGCCCACAAAGAGCCTGGGTCTGTCCGAGGTTTCTGCATCAAAGGAAGTTTTTCCCTTGCCTCTGTTGCACTAAATGCTTAGTCGTGGGAAATTGTTGGGACTTTGTAAATTATAGAGTGTGGTCTAGACCTACTGAAAAGTGTCTTGATATAACTCTTGTTATGATTTGATACTCTTAATACAATTGAATTGCTTCTCTTCAATTGCTGCAGTCTCGGTGCTGGAAGTGAGGATGAGGCCCACTTTGTTCTGTGAGCTGGGTTGGGAGAGGAAGCCTGGTGTGAAGACGATGGAGTACTGTAGAAGCACTGCTGGGTCTTTGTGGTGATCACATACAGGCACTCTTTGGATACTTCAGGTGTACTGTGCTAATTTCCGACTTGTGAAGGGCTCAATGCATGTAATCAGGTCTCAAATGCAAGTATCCTTCAAAAACAACCCAAGGCACACTGTAGGGTTTATGAACAAATTCACAAATTGCGCTATTCAGTTTCTTAGCTAAAATTAATTTAGCATATCTAATAATGCAGTCAGGGATGCAATTACCACGGTTTATAGTGATGCAGCAAATCTAACATTTACTTTATGTATCATACCAATATAATATACCATGATGGTAAAATGGTAGCTGGCTGTAAGTTTGCAAAAAAGATCTAACTAATGATCACTTTTTTATCAGTCCCGGCCAGACTGCATGTTTGGCTTGCTGTCCCACTTTCCGGCCATCAATTTTTTTTTTCTTCCTTTATTCATCACCACAGAGTCTGATAGACCAGAAAAGGAAACAGACGTTGTTCTTCTCCCCACAGAGATGGCTGGTGGTCTCCTCCGATGCTTGAGCTGCTTCTTAGCATACAGTGTTCTGCTCCGGATTGGGGTCTGCCTCCATGGTAGGTACTCCTCTGGTTAATTCATGCTGGTCAGTGCATTGAGATGTACAGTATTTGTTTACCTCTGAATAGCAGAAGTGAAGTATAGGTTAGTAAGTAACAGTATTTCAAATGTTTGCATGTCATCTGGGAAAGACCTGTCTGTGTTTTGTGTTTGCAGCTGTTTTGAAGCTAATCTAATTTATTTTTAATAATATCCAATAAAGTCTCCTTTTATATGACAAATAGGCACATTGTCAGCACATTCCCATTAAAATGACTCAGATGGACATTTGCTACTCTGCTGCACTATGGCTAAGATATCTTACAGTAATGTCTTGGTGCACCAAAAACCTGACAAGTTTTCAAAAGATGTGGTCATTTTATTCTATTAATTTTAAACAGTTCTTTGACTTCTGGCAATTTTCCAAATAATTTCAAACATGCAGTTATTCAACTGATACTAAAAAAACAAAAACAAATCTGGATCCCCCATTACTCAGTAATTACAGACCACTTTCAAAATAATGATTTTTGTCTAAGGTGCTGGAGAAAGTCATGTCTACTCAATCTTTTAGGAACTATCCTGATCTTTACTAGTTGTCAGTCAGGTTGTAGAGCTTGCCGTAACACAGACTCAGCCCTTGTGCAGCTCTCATTTTAACAACATTCATACCTATCTAATAGAAGCTTCTCTGTTTCAGCAAATACCTGTTGCTCATTTTAATTGTGAAGTTTATGTTCATATTATGATCAAACTGTGTTTTTCAGTTTTTTTCTTTTGTAAACCACTTTGGAACCTTGTAAAGAAAAGTGCTACATAAAGTTTATTATTACTTACTAATTACTTTTTCATTGTTAATAATACTCAATATGAACAGAGACAAACAGGGCTGTTGTGACCCTGCAACCCAACTGGCCGAAGATATACATGGGGGAGACGATCAGCCTCAGATGTGAGATACAGAACGGAGGAGACACTAAGTGGGAGTACGAATGGACAACAACCGGCTCAAAAAAACCACTCAGAGAATATAAATTCAGAGCTCATATCTCCCACAGTGGATCCTATAGATGTAAGGGCAAAGACAAAGACAAACGGTCTTCAACAGAGTGGAGTGATGCCTTTCAACTGACAGTATATGAATGTAAGTTTCTTTATATTTAATTTACACAAAAAATATCAATGTTTAAATGTATATTTAAACAGTTAATGTATTTTATGATAGCGCTTTAAGAAAAGAAACCACAAAAAATAAAAATCCCTTCCCAACAGCTACACCTGAGACTGTCCTCACTGTGTCTCCAATATGGCCGAGTCCTGAAGACTCGGTAACTCTGCACTGTAAGGTTGAACATCCATCTGCAGGATGGAGGTTCTACTGGTATAAGGCTGTTCCCATATTCAAACCACAAGAAAACTACATTCATGAGCTACTACCTGGTTTGGACAGTGGGTCTGAAAAGGATTCCTACATTGTTCGTGGACAGCCACACACTGCAGCATATTACTGTACAGCTAAAAGAGGAAACCCGGCCTTTAACAGTCAAAATAGTAACCGTAGGTTTGTCTTGTCTAGAGGTCAGTATGTTTGTTTCTTGCTTTGTTTCTCTCACAAAACTATTTATTCAGAATAAAAATGTACTGAGGCCAATCATGTAAGGTGTTGATGTTGGTAAGTTAACCCCATGACCTCTCTACTAATACCAGCATCAGGCAAGATGTTTTTTCTTCTTTAAACCCACACATAAGACAGAATACTGGTAAATTACTATTTTTGCAAAACTGTTTTTAAAGAGTAACTCAGCACTAAATGTTTCAGGGTCCAAGCAGAATTTAAAATCCAGTTCAACTTTCACCAAAAACTGAGAACCCTTGTAATACTCCATCACTAAGTTTCACCTCTTTTAAAGTAAACGTTATCACATCTGCTGTAACACATCATTTAGTAATTACATTTTTTGGGTCTGAAAACTGAGACACCATTGAGCATGTCTGTAAATGGTATTTTTACCTTCATATGTTGGAAAATATTTTAACAACTGAAGGATTCAACACAAGCTAAAGGCACATTTTCACTGTGGTGTCCTTAATTGTAAAATATCTTTTTGCTTGGTTTCACCCTATTTTATGTTTTTTTTTTTCAGATTTCAACTCAGCAGCTTCTCTCACAATGACTCCTGATAGAGTGCAACACTTATTTGAGTCTGTGTCACTGAGGTGTGAGGGAAACTCCACCCAGTGGAGAGTGATGATGTTAACGGCAACAGACCAACTCTCACGCTGTTATCACTGGGGAAAAATGAACGGATCCACATGCAACATTGACAGCTTAAAAAACAGTGATTCAGTGTACTGGTGTGAGTCTGGATCTGGAGATTACAGCAACGCTGTCAACATCTCTGTACACTGTACGTTCAGTTACACAGTTCTGCCAGGTTTCATATTTCTTGGCATGCTACGGACATATATTCATATGAGGAAATTAAGGGTTTTGGGATATTCCCTTTTCAGAATAATCAAAAACTTCCTGGACAAAACCTAGTACAATAATCTATAAGTAAAGCCTTTTTAAAGTACTAAATAATTGTACATTTGGATGAGTTCACGTTCACTTTTTTTCTGCAGACAATAAAATGCATATTTAACTGAAATTATAAAATCAGTAATTGATGTTACAGAAACATACTATTTTAATAATCGTTTCTTTCTGCAGTGTACAGGCCTGAAAGCAAGTCATCTCTGTTGACGCTGTTGACTACGGTCACCACTGGAGCTTTTATTATTCTCCTGCTCTTGGTGTATCGCTTTATAAAGTCCAAGGGTGAGAAAAAAGTTCTCAGGAGTTCTTATTTTATGGCACGGACGATAAGAACATTTTGCAATATTAAAACAATTAAGAGATGTTTTTGTGTTTGTTTTTGCAGGTCTGTGTGGTGACAGGTTGGTGCAACTGTCTTTTCTCCCACTTTGAAGCAATACTTTTAATGTTTTTTCTGCTAAATTTACTGCAATTCCCGAATGTTTTAGAACCCCACAGTCTCAGAGCACCAATCAGGATGAACGGGTAAACAAGGAGGAAACTCAAGAGCACATATACGCCTCTCCTCTTCCAGGTCAGCCTCTCTGAATGATTTTACAACTCTTTCTAATATCACTGCTGGGTTTGAAATAAAAAATGCCACAATCTATACAACTGGACCTTGTTTCTCAAGGATATTCTCATGGTTTAACACTGTTGAATTTTACTAAACCAGTTGTTCAAATGTTAACCAAAGTCATGGAGTCAGAGATGAAGTGAGTAATTTGACTTTGGATTGATTTTCACTGACCTGTAGGTGAAGATTGTGTCTACGAATCAATCGGTGGTTGTAAAGACAATGGAAATGGTACAGTACAAACATTTTGTAATGTGGGAATAATGGAGCCGTTTCTCTAACGTATTGATTGTTAATGAAAACATTCATATTTTTAGATGAACAAGCAGAAGAATACAATTATGCCACATTTAATTCAATTGATCTCAAAGGTCTTGACAAGAGGACTGAGCCCGATGATCCAGTGGAGAACTCGGACTACTATAATGTGAATCTACGTTAACAGGTACATCAGCATCATCTGTTCATCTGCTGGGTCTAAAATTACATTTTTACTCAACATCTTTCATAACTACACTAGAGGAAACTAGAGAATTATGCAATTCAATTTACTGGATATTTATATTCCTCAGCATGTCTGTTTTCTAGCTTTTTGTCTGTTTTGTTTCAGGTCCATAAAGAGAAGCACATCAACAAAACAAGAGGTTCACAGAAGACATGACATGAACAACTACATTCATGTTAGGCCAGTTTTTGCAGTATTATACATTCACATATAAAGTTGTTTAAAAGAACATGATATGTGTAATTGTGTCTATACTTTTGTAACTGTTCTTTCTAACTGTTTATCATAAAGGGAAAAATCTTCTTTACATATTTTTTTTTTTTTTTAAAGAACCAAGCTGTGAGTGTTTCTGCACTTTCTCATGTCTGCAGGTTAACATTATCAGCCACTTGGTGGTGCCCTGCATGTTTGCTTTTATTTCGTGTGGTCTCTAAATATCTTTGCAGATGCATCAGCGATTGAATGCATGATTCATAATGTAATGTTTATTTAGTTTTCATAACTTTTGGCATACCATGTTATCTGTTTTTTGTTTAAAAAAGACAACTATATAGGAAACCTATTTATTGCGCAAATGCTCAATAAATAGAAGAGATCATACATAGTTTTACATAGTACTATACAGTAATTACTCTGTAAATTGAGATTCATTTTGATAAGAAATCATTAAAGTAGCTTTCACCATATGGAAATATTATTGTCAAATAAACAGATGCACTTGTTAATTAAACTGGTTTGTGTTTCAGAGCTTTTCTAAAGAATATGAAGAGTCTGGTGTGTCATTTAATATGTCAATGTTATTTTTACTGGGTCTCTTTAACTACGTTAAAGTTAACGTGAACCAATCATAAAATAATGTTTATAATAGACAATTATGAAGACAGAGCACATATCACTTCAGCAGAGGCATGTGCTTAACAGAAAGCACTACTTTGTTGACTTGTAGGAATATCTGACGACAGGACCCTAATAACAAAGCTTTACTCATGTAGATCAAATCTGTATCTTTGCAGAAGTCTATAGATGCAGATTCGTAGGCTAGAAGTAATACAGTGTTTAGTTTAGTTTCTAATTAATAATGTGATGCAGCAAATCTAACATTCACCTTCCAATGTCAGCGTGTGATGGTTAAATTGTTCACTAAAACAGCTGGCTGTAAATTTGCAAAAGATCTAACCAAGGATCTCTTCTTCAACTGTCATTCAACTTTCTATCAGGCCTGACCAGACTGCATGTTCTGCCTGCTGTCAGTTTTTTTACTCCTCACAGCAGAGTTTGATAGACGAGAAGAGGAAACAGAAGTTGTTCTACTTTCCAACAGAGATGGCTGGTGGTCTCCGATACGCTCGTTTCTTAACATACGGGGCTCTGCTGCTGATTGGGGTCTACATCCATGGTACGTACTACTACTACTCTGCTCAGTAAGGCTGTGCAGTTTTACTGTTATTAGAGATATTTGTTTGGCTGAGGCACTCTTACATGAGCTTAGAATTGCAGAGCTGTGCTGTATGTATGGCAACCTTACAGTAATTCCTGGATGTCTGCATAGCATCAGTATCTTGTGTGTTTTCAATTACATGCAAGCTAATTTAATTACATTTTTCTTATTTTAGTTTTTAAATGTAATGCATTTCTTTGCCTTGGAAATGATTACCTCTGTGTAAAATGTTGGCAGATATTCTTTTTTGTTCTATTAAAGGCACATTTTTTAATGACCAAATGTTTTTCTTTGTTTTTCTCTTTCTTCTCTCACCATGTAAACCGTGGTGACCATCAGCCATAATAACAAGATCAATTTGACAAAGACAGAAGGATGCTACTCAGTCTGTTGTTTGCTCATGTGTTTCAGATGTGGAGGCTTCCAGTTGTCAACATGTCCATATCCATAAAAAGGTTGGAGACACCGTAGAGTTTTCATCATGCTTACCAACTGAAGGGGTCACATCGGCAAAATGGAAATATAAAGATTCAATAATAGCAGACAAAGATGCTGGCTCTGTAGGAAATCAGTTCAAGGGAAGATTATACCTAAACCCCACAAACTTTAGTTTAACAGTGAGAAGACTGACTCTCCAAGACTCTGGTGATTTCAGGTTTCTCTCAGATGTTGAGGGTGACAGCGTAAGGGGAACAGTCACTGTCACTCTGAACGTTCATGGTAAGACATAACCAAGTAACCTCATAATTGTTGATTTATTTGTTCTTCCAGATTCCATAATAATGGTAGCAGAGAGAACTCATGAAGAGGTTTTCTTTATTTCCTTGTTTTCTGTGCTCCCTTGATCATCATAGTTTAATAATGTTAAATATAATATAATAATATATTGGCATATTTACTTAAATAGCAAATCTTATAGACTGTCCACACACTATCGTTTCTTTGTGGCTATATTTGTTATGCTTTTATACTCATGGTGTGTAGTCACTAAGTCTGTCTATAGTCTAGGACTTCCCTTGCTTCTTTCCTGATATTTAAAAGATAATCTGCTTTTTGGGCTACAGATTTGTGTTTTGGAAGCAAACACAGAAAACTCACCAGATTGTGTATCTTGATGGAGATTAGCTGAAAAATCTCTCTCTCTCTCTCTCTCTCTCCAAACTCTTCCATTAGAGCCCATAACTGTCAGAATTGTTTCAAATTCTACATTGCACACCATAAATGAATCCTGTACAGTTTTGCTGGAGTGCCATGCAGCCTCTGGCATCAGTAACAGTGACGTCACCTACACATGGGCCGTGAGGAATCAAACCATAGGAGGCCCCAGACTGGAATACACCATCACACCTCAGGACGAAGACAACAAATTCACCTGCACTATTTCCAATGTTGTCAGTAAGATGTCGGCAACCGAAACAGTGAAGTGTAGCCCACAAGCATCAGGTACGTGAGTCGGAAGCACATTCTCACTCCCATCTCGTAAAATTCAGGTGCCTTTGGCGTTGTTATTGATACAGAAAGTCTCCTATAGCGTCATATTTAAACGTGCTTTATCTAAACATGCACGGTCGGGGCTATTGGTGTCACTTTTGACATAGGTAAAGGAAAAGATGGTGGATGGGCTTATAAAAGGTACATTTCCTTGACATGCGGGACAAGAACGGGACAGTTGGGTTCAGGAACAGAAGAAAGCGACGGTTGGGTTTAGGAAACGTGACACGCGGGACACGATCCCCGGTCTCCTGCGTGAAAGTCTTGTGTTGTTTGACCCATCAACCACCCAGACCAACCTCCCTATGCGGAATTTCAGGCTTTCATACTACTCGCTACCATTGTCGCTCTTAATACTACGTCATCTTCAAGCACCGCGTAGCTGCTGCTCTGCCCGGAGCGTTCTACACACACGCTGAACGGTGCTTATCTGACGCTGACAGCCACTGCCCAAGAGTCTGTGTTGTACGAGTTCAGAGTGAGAATGGGTCGTGCAGGAAGAAAAGAAAATATGAATTGCTTTAATTTTGTACAATACACTTTAAACATTCTCCATAAGGAAAGTGTGATTTAATTGTATTCATATATTTATGATTGCAGTGTTTCTTTTGATTATTGGGCTGTTTATTGGAATTTTACTGATTTCTCTCCTGCTGCTCTCGCTGCTTTTCTACACAAAGTCAAAGGGTGAGACCTCCGCCTGATAATATTAAATGGCTAACATTCTGATTATCCAAAATCACTGAATGCTTCTGATGTCAATGATTTAATAAGCAACAAAAAACTTTTTTTTTTTTCACAGATCCATGTTGTAACAGGTTGGGACTTCTTTCTCTTCTTCCATACAACTAAACAGCAGTAATATACTATTCAGTGTATTTACTCTTTATTGTAACTCATTTTTAAAAGAGGACTGCAAATTATGTTTCAGGGCCAGCCAGTCTCAAACGGTCAACCAAGATGAAACTCAACAGCCCGTGTACTCGTCTCTTCTCCACGGTCAGTCTTCCTTCCACTTCTGTTTCCTTTCATAAGGATTGTAAAGGGTCAGTGTATGTTTTGGTAATTCGATTTTCATTTCATATACAGAAATTAAAAAACAAATGGTTATTTGATTTTCGTTTTAAAATACAAAACTTTAAAAATTTAAATACAAGGCGTTTTTTCCTATTCGTGGTCAAAAGAGGATGAGAGAAATTTAAAATATGCTTTGATTTTCATTTTCTATTTCATATAACAACAAATAAAATCACTCAAATAGAAACAAAAAATGGTGTTTTCTTATTCAGAGACCAAATGTTGTCATTTCCACTGCTACAGCACCAGCTGGGATCATCAGACCTCCAGTGTCGTTTTCTAGCAGCAAGCTAGCAGCTAGCCATCAGCTAGACATAATTTAGACATTAGACATTTATTATGTCTATGGTTGTGACCACAGGTTGTGACCCGGGTGCTGACTGATTCTGTGTGAGAAGCTAGTGTGACCAGCACTAGCTAACATTAGCTGGTATCAGACAAATCTGCCCAGCTTTTGTTTTATTCATGGGTGTATTAAGGTTTTATGTCTTTTGGCAGATAGTGATATGGTTTGATGCACTATGCCAGGCTAGCTAATTGCTTTTAGTCTGAGTCTGTAAGGTAACCAAACTTATTTAAATTTAACGTGCAAAAGGGAAATAAATGTGTAACATTATATATAAAATAAAGTCCCCTGAAATAAATAAAAGTAAAACATGTGTATTTAGGCTATTGAACTATATTGACTAATTTATATCTTTATATGTATTGCCTCATTTATTCATTTCAGGATGTATTTCATAGCCATATTTATGTATATTTATGTAAAGAGGTGCAAATAAATACAGCATCAGTTGCTCAGGAAGTTGGGGTGGGTTTCCCTCAACTGCAGATAACACTGCGAAGCGGAAGCTAACTTCAGCGTGGAGTCAGATGGGTCCATACAGTCTATGGTCACATCATGTTGGAGCCATTTTCAGCTCAAAACCTGCTCACATTTCTTACAGAAAATCCTCTTGCACCCCCACTTCCCTGTGATATGCAAGGTTGAGATTGTACATGCAATGCCTTTTGAAAGCATGTATGTGCTATATATGTTGAATAAATGTTTAAGACTTGTATGGATTCTCTTCACTTGCATGGCACAATATTGTATGTTATACACACTGGAATGTGTATAGAGAAGAAAGATTCACACAGTATATAGCAAACTGGTAAATCATTCTTTTGGCCAGATGGCCTACATTAGGACATTTTTGATGTGAGTTTGTTGTCTCAAAACGTACCGTACACGGACCTATCTAAATTTTCAAATTTTGTATTTTAAAACGAAAATCAAATAACCATTTGTTTTTTGTTTTTAAATTTCTGTATATGAAATGAAAATCGAATGACCAAAACAAACAAAACATACACTGACCTTAAAGGGGCTGTACTCAATATTCAGAAAAATATGGTCTGGGATTGCCTCCACACAGCTCTCACCAGAGATGGGAGTAAGTCACACATGGGCAAGTCACAAGCAAGTCTCAAGTCTTAACCTTCAAGTCTCAAGCAAGTCTAAGTAATTTTGTGTGACAATCAAGCAAGTCAAGTCATGTCATAGCTTGGGTCAAGCAAGTCAAGTCAAGTCATAGCTTTGGTCAAGCAAGTCAAGTCAAGTCATAGCTTTGGTCAAGCAAGTCAAGTCAAGTCATAGCTTTGGTCAAGCAAGTCACAAGTCAAGTCATACAAAAGTTTCCATTTTTAAACAAGCTAAAGACAGTGGTTATAACTGCTGGAGTTTTATTTGCATTTTTTCCTACTCAATATTCAAAAGACATTGCGTCCAAGCCACATATATCTGAACAGTTTAAATGTATAAAGATTTAAAAAAAGCACAGCCTAAAACTGATATTAGGCCAACAAAAAAAATCAACATACATATGTGTTCAATATGCCTCAAACATGACATCAAATCATGAAATTCATTCAAACAATCCAAGTATAATGGTTTCTAAGTCAAATAATATTCTTCAAACATGCCTGACTTTTATGGGACAGAAACACATTTAACCTTTCCTTCTCTTAAAGAAAAAAAACATATTCTTTAAGAGTAGCTGAATCCCACCACCTGTATTTGTGAGTGAATGTGTGCGTGTGTGAGAGAGAGAGAGAGAGAGAGAGAGAGAGAGAGCAGTTTGTTGTGTGTATGTACAGTGTGCCTAGTTGTGTTCGTTCTTACCGCCACCTTGAACAAAGGGGGGAGGGGGTGCTTATTCATGGCCCAAAACTGAAGGGAGTTCTGTTCATCACAAGCGTCCAAATAGTGGTTTAGCTGAATATGGGGACTGGAACCTGAATCTCTCCCGATTTGAAGTGTCTGATGAAATTCGCCGTGGTGGTGGTTGACGTTGGAGGTTTTTGTACTGCAGACCTTGCAAACTGCCGTTTGTTTCTTCTTTGCCCTGGTCAGATGTGTAATCCTTATAGCCAAACTTTAGTATTTTCGGTGCAGAGGAATCCATGACGTTAAATAACAGCCGTAGCCAGTCTCGTTTACTGCAGGTCTGCCGCCGTGTGGCGCGTCATCATATCAACGGGTTCCCGCGCATGCAACAGCACTAAAATCGTAACGTTAACTCCTCCTCAATATCAGAGAGGAAAAAATATATATTTATTAAACAGAAAATCAAGTCATTTCAAGTCATTTGACTCAAGTCTATGTCAAGTCTCAAGTCATGAATATCAAGTCAAAGTCAAGTCGAGTCTTTTATGAATGTTTATCAAGCAAGTCTCAAGTCCTAAAATTTGCGACTCAGTCTAACTCGAGTCAAGTCATGTGACTCGAGTCCCCCATGTCTGGCTCTCACAGACCATTCCCAAACTTGTCAAATACCGATGCTTTGTCATGGCCCTCAGCGTCAAATACCGACACAGGAGGAACTTACGTGCACTAACATGCATGTGCACGGAATCTGTAGCAGGAAAGTTAACCCTCTCTTTAATTTCATGTTGTTTATGGAGAAGGAGAACCAGGAAATGAGTAGGGGGAAATGCAACGCTACCAAGCCACAGCTGAGCGACGTGTGTCGCCGCGGCGTTTAATTACAATTTTTGAGTGGTGCGCATCATGCTATGGCGTAGGTTTGTGTCTCCACGGAACTACGTATGTAGCCACGGCATAGATTTTACGTAGAAGGATAAATCAAGACTATTAAAACATAGAACAGAGAAGATCAGACCACAACGAACACAGAGGGGGTGTGACTTCAGGACTCCATTACTCCACTATATTTCATGTCAAATGTTTTTTTCTTGCTATGTTAATGTTCTGAATATCGAGAACAACCCCTTTAAACACTTGCAGAAGATACAGTATAGATTGTATACAAATTGTGACCAATGGCTTCTTAAAGAAGTATGTAGTAGTTTCTCCAAGAGAAAACACTGTTCACAAAGTGCTCCAAACAGCTCTGTTGTAGTCCAGCCTTTACTTCAGAGACAAACGTGGTCACTTTGTAACACGTTATAATGCTCGCCTAGCTGCTAGCATGGTACTCCCTCATGCTCTGCAACTGACAAGCTAGCAGTACTTACTGAGCATGTGCTCCCAACAAATATAGTACATAAGTGAGATGTCTCACTCTGTAGCTAAAACAGAGAGCTCAACACACAGGGTGAAAAGAGGAACTGCAGCAATGTGCAGTACAACAAATATATGGTGTTTTCTGAAAAATAAACCATGTAAACCTATTCTGGTACACCGTAAAAAATGTGACCAATGGTTACTTAAAAAATGTATGGCAACAAAGTGACACGTAATATAATTGAATAGATTTTAAGTTCTTCAACTTTGATTAACAAGTATTGAATAAATTAACTAAATATAAACAAAACAAATGAGTACATGTTCATAAAAGCAACACTTAAAATGTGTTGGATTTAGTAATAGCATACAAAATTGTGAACTATATAGCCAAACATTTTTGAGTAAATCCAAATCAGTTTCACAAAGAAAACTGATTTATGTTTTATAAGTATCTGAGCAAAAGTAATTTAGATTTACTAAATATCTGGGATAAATTAATTCAGATTTACTAAATATCTGAGAGAAATTAATTTAGATTTACTAAATATCTGGGAGAAATTAATTCAGATTTACTAAATATCTGGGAGAAATTAATTTAGATTTACTAAATATCTGGATAAAAATAAGTTGTATTCACTAACATAAAATAAATTATATTAACTAATATTTTAGCACATTGTTGCCTAATTTAACACATTTACACTGCATTTGTTATTTATCCGTACCTAAATTTATTGTTTACATTGAAGTTTTAATTGGTATCACATTACTTTAAATCTATTCAATTATATTGCATGTCACTTTGTTGCCATCCTTTTTCTATGTATAATACACTTAATATCATGCCTTCTTGGTGCCACAGGTAACTTAAATTGGGTTAATAAATCATCATGCATAATAAGGACAGCAGGTAAACATTTATTCGTCCATTTTTTTCTAAACATGTTTATCTAACATTTTTCAAGTTGTTTAGTGCAAAATGCCAAAATACAACAATAAAACACAGAGAGAGGCTATAAGAAAACAAAGGCAGACTGAACTCATCACAAATTCCAAAAGATCTCCTTCAGTATCGGTTTGCAGTTCCTTCACAGTGAGTGAGTAACCATATGACAGTTTTGACAGTGAGTTAATTGTTCCCTGTCATTCTGCGAGGGACCCTTTTCTTAAGCTAGTAGCTTATTCTTGAGGCTGTTCACTTTTGGGGACAGCTTTGAACAATCCAGCTCAAGGAGGAGTTTCTGGAAGACTTCAAGTGTGTACCTGAGCTCCTTGGGATAGGCAAGATTCACTGCATATGCCAAGCCAATGACCATGGAGCAAGCCCTTGGAAAGTTACCCAGAGCAGTCAGAACTTTCACGCCTTCTACTACAATACCGATGTAATCAGGACCCTCTGGCGTAGTAGTCTTGATGTTGTAGATTTTAATCCTTTGTACAGCAAGGTCCTGCGACACACTGTCTTCATCAGCGTCCTGAAATAGCAACAACATTGGGTATTTCAGACTGTACCACCAAAGGAGAAGGTTCCAATTGAACAACTCCCAAATTGGCTGTTGCACATGATGCACTTCCGTTACATAATAAAATCTGAGTTAATGTACTTCCATAAGCATATTTTCATGCCAGGTAAGTTAAAAATAATCTAATCAGCTCACCACCACATGAAAACAATTCAATGACACCAGAGATGATGGTCTGAATTTAGTCACAGTTGTAAATATTTGTAAAATTAAATCAATTTGCTACAGAAATTAATTTCTTCATGGCACTTGTCTGTGCACTTTGTGATCCGTTCCACACCTGTTATTCTACATTCACTAACACAGGCTGGTCACCTAGTGAGCCTCGAGATTTACTCCTTATTTATCGAATTTGGTACCGATTGACCAGGTACTTTTCAATACTTGTCAGTATCGAAGCAATCTGGCTGTCGATACCAAGCCCTAGAGATGAGACAGATTACCTTCTTTATATTTTAAAGTGTTCTTGAACTTACATCATACTCCTTTAAGAGTTGATCTGTGGATTCCCCAAGTTACACCATCAAACACCGAATGACAACATCTCTGGTCATGCTGATGCTATTGTTGCTTGGAGCCTGAAATTAAAAACATAAACATAATTCAAGTTCATGGTGTAAAACTCATTTAATGACAAAACTTCGTAAACAGGGCTCCAGACAAATTTTTTTCACCTCCGTCCCTGAATCATCCTGAAAAACAATTTTAACCGTCCTGAAGTTAATGTAAAGCGTCCAAAAATCAAAATGTTATTTCTTTACTTTATTATCCTCTATAGTTGTTAGTAACATAATAATTGATTATAAATTGATTGATTGACGTATTAAGTGTACAGCATGTGTAACAGTGTAAATGTGCTGTCCCCTCAAACTAACTCAACACAGCCATTAATGTCTAAACCGCTGGTAACTAAAGTGAGTACACCCTTATATTAAATTCCCATAGAGGCAGCAGGCAGGTTTTTATTTTGAAAGTTTTTTCATGGATCCAGGATACTATGCATCCTGATAAAGTTCCCATGGCCTTTGGAATTAAAATAGCCCCACATCATCACATACCCTTCACCATACCTACAGATTGGCATGGGGTGCTTTCCATAAAATCATATCTCAATGCAAATCACACCAGCTATTAGGCTAACTGACATAAAACCATGCTAATCTCTAGATATGGTGAAGGGTATGTGATGATGTGAGGCTATTTTAATTCCAAAGGCCAAGGGAACTTAATCAGGATGCATAGTATCCTGGATCCATGAAATAACTGGCCTTTCAAAAATAAAAATCTGCCTGCTGCCTCTATGGGAATTTAACATAGGGCTGTACTGACTTTAGTTGCCAACGGTTTAGACATTAATGGCTGTGTGTTTAGTTATTTTGAGGGGACAGCACATTTACACTGTTATACAAACTGTACACTTAATACTTTACACTGTTATACAAACTGTACACTTACTACTTTACATTGTAGCAAAGTGTAATTTATTCAGTGTTGTCCCATTAAAAGATATAATGAAATATTTACTAAAATGTGAGAGGTGTACTCACTTTTGTGAGATACTGTAAATATGCAGTACAAAGAATTACAAACACACTTCAGTACAATGCTGGCCAGTATAGCACCGCTTTTAACTATGACCTCAATAATAAACATATAATTGAATGTACACCTTTCTGACAATGTCAACAAAAACTGAACAATATAAACTTGAATAATTATGTATCTAATAAAGTGACCACTGAGTGTATACAAACTATTTTTTTTAAATGTTAGCTATTATTTAATTCTCTTTATCAGGGAGAATCACAGGCTAACATTATCTCCTGTAGATTTAAGTAATACGTGCATTATATTCCAGCAGTTTGATTACAAAATAATACACAAACATAATGGTCATTTAAGGTTACCTTGAGTAGGATGGCCTGCAACCTCAACCCCATGGTTCCACCTTTGGAGTGGAAGATGTTCAGAAGCTTCAGAGTGTATTCATCCAGCTTAGACATGAACTTTGATTCAAGATGCAGCATTGTGATTCTGTGAAACTCATCCTGGATCTGAAAGATAAATAATACATACATTACATATTGTACATATTGTTCTTGCAACTCTAGCAAGAAGCAATCTTATTCTGATGATATTATGAACTTCATATACATTCTGGGTTAAATCATCTGACTGTGCAGCATGTTAATATATTTTGGCTAGCATACTACAATCTTCCGTGTAAATATTATGTTAAAATTTAGTTTTTGTCTGACATCTAATTTTTGCAATAAGTTTATTACTTTTAAGAAAATTTGCTTAATTAGTGTCAACGTAATACAATTCCCGTAAATGGTAACTAGGTTGTGAAAAAGTATGTACAAACAATGTGTTATCTTCACTTAATTGTATGTCTATGAGAATTATTTTATCAGTATTTCTATATTTTCTGCTGTTTAAATTTCAAATTTAAGTTGGAACTACAGGTTTTGATCATTGAAAATCCAAACTGCAGCAAATCTGCTTTTTAACCAGCAAACGTTGATGCAAGACATAGTAATAATCAAATATTGTATTGCGAAACAAACAGTGTATAAACCTTTAAAAACATGTACTCTATGTGAAATGTGGTATCACAGCATTTTGTGTTTTGCATACAAGTCAAATACATACCTGTTGACACATTTCAGTCAAAGACTCTTCATGCACCTGGAAAGAAATTCAAATGAGCTTAAATTCAATTGGAAAAGTTTATATTTTACACATACATAAGAAGTAACATATAAGGAGTAACTAAACAAACACCAACAGTTCACACTTGTTTGTCCAGAGATGACGAAAATCATAGTCACTGAGGTAACACTTTTTTTTATCATAATCATTATCACATTTCTGTCAGGAACATACAAAACACACAAGCAACAAAGTGAAAATATGTAACCACAAGGTGCTGAACCTGGCATACTAGAAAAGGTGGCACACCTCTGTCTTGTACTTTATGTGGATTTATAGTACCAGAATTGTTTCAACCACAGGTGATCTTTCTCAGGTAAAGAGTAGTTAGTCTGTGACAGACCACCACACCACGATAACACCTACCTATATAATTAACTATACTTAAGAGTAAGTACAGAACTGCATTAAAATAACCCAGTAGCCTCTGACACACAGTCAAACTAGTCAGACACACTTACAGGACTTCCATAAAATATGGCAAATCATAACAAACTGTGGTTTGCAACAGTAATTATTAAAGCTTAGGAACACTGAAACATGTAGTATGCAAATACAAATGAAGAGTGAACCTGACAAAGAAAATTTATCAGGCAAATCATTTATAAAAGGTATTATGATCCTTTTTTTTCGTGTGAATACGGTCTGTCTTTCTGGTATTTATTTTTTGTGTTATTCTATAAGAAGGTCCATCGCCTAAATTAGATTTATTTTGTTTTGTGGAGACACGTTGTTGACATAATTTGGATATACTGAGCATGACATGCTAACATGATAGCTAGTGTTAAATCTGTTGTTGCAAACAGACGGACGAAGCCTCTCTCTGACAGCGCAAAGTCCGCACCATATGCTCTAATTTACTGACCTCAGACGCAGCTCGCTGGTGTAATCTGTCAACACGTGCTGAAACCAGTTTCTTCTCGTTGTATGTTACCGTGAATTGAGACATGAAACTGCGTGGCTAACATTACTTAACATGGAGCCTCTGTGAACTTGTGATTAGCACACCCTCCATAGCGTCCACAAAACACAGTAACAGACTAACGTTAGCTAACTTAGCTTGTTACGGCAGAGGAGGGGTGGAGGCGCAGGCCGATGCCAGGAAAACTGTCAAAAGTAGAATATGTTAGCTGGTATCTTAAAGGTCATTATCTATAACGTTATACTTGCAAAAGTCACATGAAATTGTGATATTTAACTGACTACTTTTTCAGTCATTCATTGCTAGCTACGCTACATTAGGCAGTATTTAGGCTATCTTTATTCACTTTCAGCCAGTAAAGTTGGACTGTTGGGTAACTTGGAGCAATTCAAAACAATGTTCAACTGCTAACTGTTACAGCAACTCGTTGTAAAATGTTACCACTTACAGTAATTAAACAAGACTTACCTTTGGAAATGTTCGATGACGATGTCCATGTGGCTGAAAATAGCTGGAGCGGAAGTGTTAGGTGATTAAATCCAAAGACCTCCCGATGAGTAAAATGTATTAATTTTCTGCATCTTTGACTTTCCCGATAAAATGTAATTAAATTCTTCTTAATGATTCACAGCTGATTTTATTCAAACAAAACTGAGTAAAATGCAATTGATAAATAAATAAAATTTGTTGAATTCAGCTTAATGTGATTCCAAACTGCAAATAGTTATTTGTATTATGTATATGTTACTAATGTTTGATTACTAAATATTAATTAACACCATTCTCAGTTTTTACAGTGTACAACCTCTAAATACAATTATGAACCTGAAAATGAGCATCACATGAGCACAAAACAAAAGCAGTACATGATCATAAAAGCAACAGCTAAATTATATTGAATTTAGTAAGTATCTCGGCAAAAGTATTTTACTAAATATCTGGTGGAAATTGATTTGTATTATCTGGATAAAAATGATTTGGAACGTGTTGTCGTACACTCAAAAACATTCAATATTTTTGACTATATCTTGATTATCTCTGACACGTAGGTGATGGTTGTGTCTATGAAGCAATAAGAGGCTCTGAAGATGCTGGAACAGGTACAGTACAGTCAGTGCCGATCCTGACCTCCCTGGGGCCCTAAGCAAAATTCTGCTAAGGGGCCCTCTACCTGACCCGTGATGCCACACAGTCACACCTGACACTTCAGTGCTCCCAATACAATCCTCCCTCCTTTAAACAAAACAGTCAAAGAATAAGTACAACAATATAGAACAGAATGAGGTTCAAACAAACAGTATTTATTGAATAGAGTATTTTCTATAATATTAAGATAACAAGTGAATATTATTAAATAAGTGAATATTAATGTAAACATAAATAACAAGAAAATAATAAATTATAACCCTGAACTTTGGCTTTTGGGATTAACTTTGGTTCTCTCTACAGCCTGGGCATTTTCGGCATCTGTATGGGCACCACCAGACTATTTGGACTGTCTAGAATAAGTAGTAAATAGTACAATTTTTGTACAAGTGAACATGTAATTCCTGATATCAAAAATAGACATTGGTAGATAAAAACTAAATAAGGGGCCCTACTAGTAAAAATAATCAAGAATTCACATTGCAAATAGTAAAAAATCGAATTCTTGATATCAAAAATGCATAACTGTTAATGAATAAAAGCTAAAATGGCTTGCCATAGCATGTTCAAGTTTTATTTATTTATTATGCATGTTGAAGCAATTCTTGATTTATGGTTATTATTTACTGAGGGATGTGCATCCATATTGACCAGTATGTCCAGCTAATCAACATTTTAAATTCAATATAGCTTATAAATCAATGTCAAATTGTCAATACATTGCTTTCAATCTTGCATAATTAGTGCAGTTGTTTAGAGTTTTTAACTACACATTGTCTGAGACTAGATATTCAGTGTCTTAAATGTGTACTTTGATGAGGCGTGCCATCATTCACGCCCATATATTGTAGCCTACAGTCTGTCTGGTATTCACATATATTTCTGCTTGAAAAATGCGCGTTTCATTTCGTGCACGCGCCTAACACATGATAACACACCCGACGCGGTTATCTTTTCAGAGCTGCAGTAAACAAACACCGTTGCACTTTGTCGTTTATCAAACGTAATAAATAATTTTATTTTACTCTCACGTTTGTCAGGCACAAAGTCACAAAACACAGCCCTGGAAGTGACTGGCGTTAGCAGCTAGACAAGAGATGCACTGCCTGCCTGCCCAGCTAGGTTAGCAAGACCGAAAAAAAAACACAATAGAAATGCACAAAAACATAACTTTACTTTGCTGACATCAAACTTGGAGAGGAGAGAACACAAGTTTACCTGATTGTTGTTCCCGCAACTCACTCTCATGGGTTTTTTTTTTCCTTTTTTTGTGACCAGAAGGATAGTTTCGCTTAATTTCGTCATTGGATGTTGTAAACATTAATTGACGCGCTATGGGGAGGCGGGGCCTCGAGTAATTTGCGGGGCCCTACGCAGCTTGCGTAGTGAGCGTATAGGGCGGATCGGCTCTGAGTACAGTATAGAATGTACAAATTGTGACCAATGGGTACTTAAAAATATATGGCAACAGAAATAATGTAATTGAATAGACCATAACTACCACAACTTTGATTAAAAATAAGTTTAATACATTAACTAAATTTAAACAAAAAAAGCAGTACATGATCATCACAGCAACAGTTAAATGATGTTGAATTTGGTACGTATCTCGGCAAAAGTATTTTACTAAATATCTGGTGGAAGTTGATATGTAATTACTAATTATCTGGATAAAAATGATCTGGAACGTGTTTTCGTACACTCACAAACATTAAATATCTTTGACCATACCTTGATTATCTCTGACACGTAGGTGATGGTTGTGCCTATGAAGCAATGAGAGGCTCTGAAGATGCTGGAACAGGTACAGTACAGTATAGAATGTACAAATTGTGACCAATGGGTACTTAAAAAAGTATGGCAACAGATATAATGTAATTGAATAGACCTTAACTACTTGTCTCGGCAAAAGTATTTGACTAAATATCTGGTGGAAGTTGATATGTAATTACTAATTATCTGGATGAAATTGATTTGGAAAGTGTTTTCATACACTCACAGTCATTCACTCACAAACAATATTTTTGACCACACCTTGATTATCTCTGACACGTAGGTGATGGTTGTGTCTATGAAGTAATGAGAGGCTCTGAAGATGCTGGAACAGGTACAGTAGCTTTGGTTATCATGGAGCATTTGAATAAGTCAGTGGTTCAATTTAAATTCAAGTAATGAAAAACACTCTTATTTTAGGTGGACCACCAAATCAATACAGTAATCACATCGCGGTCAGTTTTTCTCAAAGATCCTGATAAGTGGAGTAAGTGAACGGAATATAAAAAGAAAAACATTCAAATGAATGCAAAATATGCATAGAAATATCATCTTCCTAGATCAGAATACATTTATATATACACTCTAAAAAATCCAGGGGCCTCATGTATAAACACTGTGATGTATAAAGAATAAACTTGACGTGAGAATGTGCGGGCCGTCACGCAAACTGTTGAGCAGACGTGAGAATGTGCAAAAGTCTGGCTCTGTAACATGGCGATTTCTAACTGAAAAGTGCCGAAAATCACCAAACATTACAAAATAAAGTTTCCACTTCACTTAGTGGCATACATCTATGAAAAAAACATAATTATGTCTGCTGATACTCCATAAAAGTTTGATCATTTATGTGGCTAATGTTTCACATCTTTCACACTACTTTAATTCACAGGCTACTTAACCTCTGTTAAACACAGGACGGGAAATGAATGATAAATCCACTTAGAAAATACTTTATGTCATTCTCTGTAGGCTATTTCCCATAGATGAAATATCTTAATCACTGTGCAACAAAAATATCAGCACGGAAAAATGCAATAGTGTCTCTGAGTCTGTAGTTGCTGAGGCTCAGACATCAATGGCGCACAGGAGGCGGGACGCACGGCTCCATCACCCCAGGAACAAACACTGTGTCGGGTGGGCAAACTCATGTGATGCATAACTGATCCTGTGGATGATTTGTAGGCTATTAAGTGAACAAGGTGTAGCTAAAAATGAAAACCGGCAGCTGATTGGACGAATGCTTCACGTGGGTCTGGCTGTGACGGTGACTCTTTCAGAATACGATCTCAAATTGTACTAAAATAGTTCACTGAAACGTGTTTCTGAACATTTTAAGGAGAAATAGGCCATGCAGTTGCTGAATCTGTCTTCATTTCAGATCGACAAAGGTCAGTTTAAAAGATTTTCCTCAAATTTGGAGAGACTCTAGTCACGCTCATTTCGGCTCCCTGTTTCCGGGTTAGCAGTCTACCAATCAGATGGGTCATTTGAGTCCCACTGCTAGCAGTGCCCGCCCCGCCGATTATGCCCTAATAATCGACAAAAATGAAGGCCGGTGGCCCCTCCAACGGACGACGGCACAGAACACACCGAACAGACTCGAATCACTGACCTCGCCAGACTGTGCCAGACGGCACATTTATAGTAATCTCCATATTCATTTATGGGAGGAGGCAAGGCGGGGTCGGTCGCTCGTTCATGTGCGCTCAATTCCAAGTTGATTGTGATGTATAAAGGAAAGGTGCGCGGGACCTGACGTACGCCCGGTTTTATACATGTGAATATTTCTGTGCGTAGGTACTTTTACAAGTTTTGGTCGTACGCCATCTTCTGGTACGAAAGCTGCGCAATCTTTTATACATGAGGCTCCAGATTCTTGCCAGCTAAAAGATACAAGTGCACTCCATTCCTCTGAGCTGTGACATTTTGAATTACTGTGTCACTGTGGTGTTAGCGCTGTCTAAATGTGGCCATTACTGCAATACTTCTCTGAAAGAGGAACTGTGATGACTTCTCACCTATGCTGACCAACATCGCTTGGTGTATTTCATATCTGACTGCCAATATCTAGAGGGGCTTTGATACTGGAGAAAAACACAGACAAAATCATTTCTGTCACAGTTTAATTTCATTTGAACAAAACTGCATTAAACTTTATCTGATCTTCTACTTTTTGGATTAGGTTGTTGCTGTGTTGTACTGTGTACAGTTACGTTGATTCCTCTTGGTTCCAGGTCTATAAAGAGAAATTAAAATTAAGTGACATAAAAAAACACACATTCATGTTGAGGCAATTTAAAAAAAAAAAAAGTTCTATTGTATATATTAATCTGTCCTTACTTCAACTATATAGATACTCTGCATGGAGGAAACAGTGGACTTTTTTATTTTCTGACTTTTAAAGGTCTTTTACAGTGTTATAAGCACCCGTACATGTGTTTTAAAAGAGTGTCAGTATTTCTTCTCACACTGATAAAATGTTCTCATGCAGATCTACAGTGGTCTATAACCACTTGGTGGTGCAATGTGGTTTTCCTTCCAAGTTACTCGCCACTTGGTGGTTCACAGGTCATTGCAGCTCCATCAGTGTGTACATGCATGATGCATGACTAATGCATGAGCACATTTAATGTCTTATATCATTAGACAAGAGTGTTATTTTCAACTATTTTAAATGTTTAATTCAAAATAGTTTTTTTCTCCATTCAGGCAACAACCTTGTTGAGTACCATGTTGTATGTAAAGTATTGTATGTCCCTGCATTATATTTTATTTGTTGGTCAATACTAGGAGTTTCGTAATTACATTTAGATTAATTTGTATGTCAGCAAACTGGTTGTATGTCAAAAATGAATGAGCATTCTAAAACTTGGTGCAAATATTATTGTGAAATAAAATATACATACACTTTTGAACTCATCTGGTTTGTGTTTCAGACCTGTTCTACAGGGACAGGGTGTGTTGTTAAAAATGACGGTTATATTTTGGTTCTCTTTCTTTAACGACTCACTGGCCAGCGTCATTTATCTGTCCCTGTATCACTTCTCCTTTCAAAAGAAGTTAGGAAACATGTTAATACACTTCAGGGTTTCACCAAGTAAAGCTGATATGTCCAAAGTGCCAACTTAAAAATGTGATGAAATATAAAATATTGTGACAGAGAGAATTGGAATGCTGGCCGTATAAAACATTCTTAAAATAGAAGTAGACACATTTAATTCACTAGCTGATCACAGTGCATAAACAAGGAAATTACTTAACATATCCCACCTGAAAACTCCCTAAATATTTCCAGCAACTGTGCTCAATGTTTAATACTCTGCTCTATAAAGAATGTGTTATAGCTTATTTTTAACAAGCCCGCCAAACCTTATGACCATATAGGTCATTTTCCCCCTTCCCTCTAATATGACCCACAGGAACATTTATTAGATTAGCGGGCCAAGCGGTGGCAGCAAATACGACACACTGGAGCATTTTTTAGCCTTTTATCTACATGTAAAAGTTTGTTGTTTGGTTTAAAATTAGTACATTAGTTACGTTACTTCACTGCCAGTTCCGCACATGACGAAGATGTGATGTAGCTCCGTTTGTTCAGTAAAGTGAAACTTGCCGTTTACTTTTCAAATTGGTCACGACTTCTGGTTTCCAGGTTAAAAGTCCTGTGTTGTGTTCTCCGCAGAGTTTTGGCACTCTTCCTCACTCACCTTACTACCTGCTTTGCTCAGTTCATAATTCCTACGGCCATTAGAGGACACTGCCACTAAAAACGTAAATATGGGTCATAATTGCTGCTTGAACAAACAACTTATCAGGCCTTTTGTGGGGAGGAACTGACTGAGCAACTGTCTGACTGACAAATGTGTTTTTCATAAAAATTGAAATGATGCTAGTTTATAAAGTCTTGTAAGTTTACTTAAAACAAACAAAGTGACAGACGTGACATGAGTAGGCTGAATGCAAACTCTTGGTAAATTGGCTGCTCTGAGGTGAGATTTCAGTGTCGAGCATTGTGTCATAACAATGTATGAATTTCTAGAGAAGCAACACAAGCGTGTAGTTGCAACATATTGTATTCGTGAGAAGAATTAAACCCAGTTACCTACAAAGCAGCCAGCTTTGTAGGTGGACAGCATCCATATCGCTTCTGTTTCACCTTGTGGGTTTCACATGAGGGTTTAATTGTGAACCATCCCCCTTGAAGTTCATAGGAAAACAAGTTATCTTGCAGGCAGTGCACAGACCACCTCTGCAGAAACCCCATGCAGTAAAGTGCAGTGTATTGCATGCATAGTGACATAGCCCACAGCTACCAGTAATCTTTTTTTTTTAAACTATAAAACCACAGCCGGCTGCTGAGACGCTGCAGTAGTGACAGTAGCGTCATGGTCGTTGCTGAAGAGTTCCCCTCATGAACTCATAATTTCCCTTGCCCACTCACGTGATCCCCACAAATCCATACATTTGAGCATTTGAACTTATATATCTTTCATTTTTGCTATGTCTCCTCTTGAATGATAAGATAATGTGCGGCATGGACATACGTCCTCTTTACAGGAGAATCGTCATTTGTCGATGGTAAGGCCACAGAAATGGCCTTCATCTTGATGCTGGGTAGTTCATTTCCTTCTATGGTTATAAGTGGCGGCACACAAAGCTTAAGTTCTGCAATTGTGGGCCTTATCGTGCAAGCACAGATAGACTCACTGCAGAGTAAAACACCAGAGAAAGATGCTGGTTTTTCATCACACATTGTGTGGAGGAAAATAGCACTTAATAGAATGCAGGTGAAGCAAAAATGAATAGACAGTGTTTTGAAATACAGCTTCTCAGGAGGCTAACATGTGGAGGGGTAAAACTCCCATCCTCCACCAACAGGGTTTGGATTCCCCGCTGTGGTACTGTGAAGTATACTTTGAATTACAATGCCCTTCTTGCAGGACTTTGAGCCCTACTGGTTTTCATTTCTTACAGCTTCATTTACAGCATTTCCCCCACTCACACTCAGAGGCAGGCAGGTATCTCTACGTGCATGGCAGATATCTGAAGCTTAAAGCTATAGTGCGTAGTTTTTGCTCCCCATGAGGAATTCTAAGTAATGACAACTAAAAATGCGCGTCCACGTGATACAGCCTTCCGTGATCGAGCACACGTTTGTTCTTTCAAGGGAAGTGGTGCCCACACACAGACCTGTCCATTTAATCTCTTTTTATTTTCTTCTTATCCAATAGCACTTTGCCAGTCCCTTTGGCTTCTCTATACATAGGTACTCATTGTCATTGTTGACAGCACTGATATTCTCAGCAAAATTAGCCTGCTCTTAACGATTCCTCCTGTTCCAAATTGAAGGCGTATTTGCCCCTTCCCTACGAGAGAAGCAGTGCTGGTATCTATCCTGACACTAATCCTGTCCAAACTTCTCCCGACTACTGAAACCCCTTTCCTTGCTGAAATCTTTGCATCTTCCATCAGACTTCTGAAGACAGAATGCTGCAGCCTGCAGTTCAACCTCCACAAGTTTTTGCACACTATTCCACTTCTCTGTTATTCACAGTAGCTCCGTGTTGCAGCTTAAATTCAATTCAAGACTCTGGAGTATAAAGGGAACTGCTCCTTTCTGTCTACACTCCAGTGTGCCCATTGCACTTTTTCTGCCTTTGGACTATAATGGCCACACCTTCTCTCAGTAGACCCTGTGGTTTTTCTCTGTTCTGGCCCCACAGTGGTGAATAAACTCCCCACTGAAGTCAGTAAAGTCACTGCCTATCTTCTGCTGCAGGGTGAAACCCTACGTTTTTAAACTACCACTCAACAATCCTCTAAGTATTTGGAGCACTGAACACGCTCTAAGATGTTTTTGGCCGGTGTGAAACAGTAATCCCTTCAGCATCTCCTTATCATGATGACAGGATGTGGCTAAGTTCTCTCTGCTCAGGTTTTATTAGATGGGGAACTTGAACCTTCACCCATCTAGCTCAGATACGGGTGCTTGTAGTAGTCAGTAGATACATTATTCGTTAGCTTGAGTTAATTCAGGGTAGGACTATGTTGAACACCAGAGTTTACAGCAAAATGAGCCAATCTTGAACATTGTGTCGCCTGTTTGGTCACCTAATGGAAACAAATAGTGTGATTGTAATAGCTGGCTGTGATTTAACAAAGAATCTGCCAAATGTTCTCCCATTAACTCATTTTTTAACACCTTGCAGTTGTGTCCTTTGCGATGTGCCTACTTTTAATCTCACAGCATATCAGGTCAAACTGCTTTTTTTGCTTCTTTATCATTGACAGAGACCTCCCCCATCATCCACCCAGTCTATTTTTTTTTCTCCGTTCTGACTTGTGTCACGGCACAGTTTGATAGACCAGAAGAGGAAACAGACGTTGTTCCTCTCCCCACAGAGATGGCTGGTGGTTGCCTGACCTGCTTCTTTACATACATTTCTGTGCTCCTTCTTGGGGTCTGCCTCCATGGTACGTACACCTCTGCTAGTAAAGTTTATTTTAAAGTACTGTTTTTTTGCCGGATGCGCTCTGTCATGTGCTTTGAATAGAGCATTTAAGTCAAGAATGCAGGATTTACTGGATATGTGCATGACATGTCGGTAAATGACGTGTATTCCTTGGAAGATGCCTGCAGTCTTTGTGTCTTGTTTGTTTGCAAATGCAAGACGTCTAAAATCACCAGAGAGAAAGCAGCTGTGGCTTCAACGCTATGGCAGAAGTATACTGAGAACTGGGGCAACTAAATTGAAGAAATTATTTCAATGCATCAACTCTTTAATGCTACACAAGTATTAATTGTTCTCTCCTGATAAAAAAAACCTAAAAAGTCATTCTATTCATGCTGCTCAACATTTATAGGAAATTTGAGCTCCCGACGTTTTTTTGTTGGAATTTCATAAGTGGGCAAAAATATTTGATAATATATTATAAGATACAATACATGTTGTATCTTGTGGTTTTATGCTATTTGCGGATATGCTTTGCATTGTTTGGTACACTATGTGTCAGCAGATTTCCTGCTGCATCTCCTTGGCTAACTTTAAAATGTTACGCAATTCAGGAGGCATTTTTTTCCGTTCCCGTCGCTTCCTCTTTGTTTTTTGAAAAGAGGATTGGTTATATTGTTACACCTAATAAAATAATATATTCTGGTCTTACATACACACATTGCTTACAGGAACAAGGAGTTGTGAACTTTCTCAGAGTATTTGCAGAAGTAGAGGAATGTATGTTAAGTGTTAAAAACTTGTCTGTGGTCACAGATACAAGCCATCAGTGTTTCAATATTGTGTTAATATTTAGTCACTAGCAAGCGGTAGCAAGTAGTTCTTGTTGAATTGGAAAAGCTTGTGAGCTTGTTTTGTAACAAAACATGACAGCAGAATCATGTGACCTGTCCATTTCCTGAGTGTCCTCCAGCACCAGCACTGACCGAAAGTGATGAGCAGAATAAAAGCAGCTTTAGTGGTGCCTTCGTCACTGAGGTCAGAGTCTGTGGGTGTGCTGCTGCTTTCTGGAAAATAACGTATGGCAATTTGGCCAGCTTTAAAGACTAAAATATTAAACTGACAATAGTTTTAGCTGCTAATGGATACATTATTTTCTAATTCTGCAGGTTTAATTGGCTTACCAGACACAACATACCTACCACTGAGTTTTATTTTCAGTTGGCAATCTGAAAATAAAATCTTAGTAAGTCCTTTTCTAAATGACAAAGTAGGTTGAATGTCAGTGCAGCTCCAACAATCCATACATATGAGAATTCAAACATGACTCATATGAGCGTTTTCCAATCCTGCCTCCCTAATATAACGGTCAAGGCAGGTAACTAAAATATGTGTTAAGGTTAGGGGAAGGTGACTGTCATTAAAGGTGGCTGTTGACAGGAAACAGACCACAAACAAAGGAAGACATTTCATTTTGTTAGCTGGTGGCATACCACATGATGTCATTTATGCTATGTCAGTATGTTATGCCATTTTGTGTTTTCATCGTGTATGTTGGAATTACACGTAGTATGGTTTATGTAATTTTATGCTCTGCTTTTCTATGCTATTTTATGTGAGGTTCATTTGCATGTACTATTACACTTTGCATACTAGGCCTAGATGCTATGGTTGTAGTAGGTAATTTTGTTATTTTTTGCTCTTGCTCTATGAATATCTAAACCTCTCTCCACTAATATTATGGAACTAATTTGACAGTCACACTCTGTTGTTTGCTCATGTGTTTCAGATGTGAAGGCTTCCAGTTGTCAACATGTCCATATCCATAAAGAGGTTGGAGACACTGTAGAGTTTTCATCATGCTTACCAACTGAAGGGGTCACATCGGCAAAATGGAAATATAAAGATTCAATAATAGCAGACAAAGATGCTGGCTCTGTAGGAAATCAGTTCAAGGGAAGATTAGACCTAAACCCCACAAACTTTAGTTTAACAGTGAGAAGACTGACTCTCCAAGACTCTGGTGATTTCAGTTTTCTCTCAGAGGTTGAGGGTGGCAGCCAAAAGGGAATAGTCACTGTCACTCTGAACGTTCATGGTAAGACATAACCAAGTAACCTCATAATTGTTGATTTATTTGTTCTTCCAGATTCCATAATAATGGTAGCAGGCAGAACTCATGAAGAGGTTTTCTTTATTTGCTTGTTTTCTGTGCTCCCTTGATCATCATAGTTTAATAATGTTAAATATCATATAATAATATATTGGCATATTAATTGAAATAGCAAATCTCACAGACTGTGTCCACACACTATATCGTTTCTTTGTGGCTATATTTGTTATGCTTTTATATTCATGGTGTGTAGTACGGAAGCCGAGAACGGCCATTGATTTTTTATTTATTTGATTTTTCTCGTGATAACGACTTATTAATTTGTTATCTCAATATAACAAAGTTTGTTTTCTCAAGATTTTTTTTTTGATTTCTCGAGATGTTTTTTTTATGGATTTTTTCTTTTTTGTCTAAGACACCCTTCCATTTAACCCGAGGAAGGAGCTCCATGAGCGGATAGAGGTCTGGCGTTTCTCCCTCCTCTTCTCCGGTCAAATACTCGGGAAAAATCCCACTAAAACAGCCTTCAATTTAACCTGGAGAAGAGGAGGGAGAAACGGCAGATTTCTATCCGCTTATGGAGCCCCATTCCCTGGGTTAAATGGAAGGGTGTCTTAGGCAACAACAAAAAAATCCTTAAAAAAAAAACATCTCGAGAAAACAAAACAAAAAATCTTGAGAAAACAAACTTTGTTATATCGAGATAATGAATGAATAAGTTGTTATCACAAGATAACAGTGCATGAAAAAAGAAATCCCTAAAAAAAAAAAATCAATAGCCGTTCTCGGCTTCCATAGTGTAGTCACTGAGTCTGTCCATAGCCTGGGACTTCCCTTGCTTCTTTCCTGATATTTAAAAGATAATCTGTTGGTTTTTTTTGGCTACAGATGTGTGTTTTGGAAGCAAACACAGACAGCTGACCAGATTGTGTATCTTAGTTTTGAAATAGAAGTTAACATATGAGTTTGTTCAGTGAAAATATTCTGATGTGAACGGTCTGTTCTCTGGGTCTAGTTCTGAGTTCTGCTAAATATGCATTTGCTGGTGTTTTGATGGAGATTAGCAGAAAAATCTCTCTCTCCCTCCCTCTCTCTCTCTCTCTCTCTCTCTCTCCAAACTCTTCTATTAGAGCCCATAACTGTCAGAATTGTTTCAAATTCTACGTGGCACACCATAAATGAATCCTGTACAGTTTTGCTGGAGTGCCATGCAGCCTCTGGCATCAGTAACAGTGACATCACCTACACATGGGCCGTGAGGAATCAAACCATAGGAGGCCCCAGACTGGAATACACCATCACACCTCAGGACGAAGACAACAAATTCACCTGCACTATTTCCAATGGTGTCAGTAAGATGTCGGCAACCGAAACAGTGAAGTGTAGCCCAGCATCAGGTACGTGCAGGGAAACACATTCTCACTCCCATGTAGTAAATTTCTGGCACACCAGAAAAAGGTATGTGCAGAGGAGTGATTGTAGTTTATTAGTGGGTACTGATGATGCCGAAGAAAAAGAAGCACAGGAAGTAAGGCAATATTTGATATATAAATGGTTTCACTTTAGTAACTGTAATTATATTAAAGATATCCTCAAATGCATTTGGATGACTCATATTACAGTGTGACCAGTCAGAGTGATACTTTCTACAATTATGAGATCAGTGAGAAAGACAATGCAATAATCTAAAATATCTGATTGTACTTTCTACTGTGTAGTACAACTGAAGTTACTTTTGCCATTAGGTTGGGTGAAGTTCATAGAAAGATTCATGTTAATTCCAGATTTTTCCATTCAAATTATGACTAGTCGAAACTCACTGTATCTCCAATGTAGTTCTGATTAGTAAAGATAAAAGACAAATAAAGATGCCTTTAGGTGGTCCGTGTACTTTTTCGTTCATTCGATTTTCATTTCATATACAGAAATTAAAAAACAAAAAACGAATGGTTATTTGATTTTCGTTTTAAAATACAAATTTGAAGATTTAAATACAAGGCTTTTTTTTTCCTTTTCATGGTCAAAAGAGGATGAGAGAAATTTAAAATATGCTTTAATTTTCATTTTCTGTTTCATATAACAAAAAGTAAAATCACTCAAAAATAGAAACGAAAAATGGCCTGTTTTTTTATTAAGGTTTTATGTCTTTTGGCAGATAGTGATATGGTTTGATGCACTATGCCAGGCTAGCTAATTGCTTTTAGTCTGAGTCTGTAAGGTAACCAAACTTATTTTAAATTTAACATGCAAATAGGGAAATAAATGTGTAACGTTACATATAAAATAAAGTCCCCTGAAATAAATAAAAGTAAAACATGTGTATTTAGGCTATTGAGCCATATTGACTAATTTATATCTTTATATGTATTGCCTCATTTATTCATTTCAGGATGTAAGTATTTCATAGCCATATTTATGTATATTTATGTAAAGAGGTGCAAATAAATACAGCATCAGTTGCTCAGGAAGTTGGGGTGGGTTTCCCTCAACTGCAGATAACACTGCGAAGCGGAAGCTAACTTCAGCGTGGAGTCAGATGGGTCCATACAGTCTATGGTCACATCATGTTGGAGCCATTTTCAACTCAAAACCTCCTCACATTTCTTGCAGAAAATCCTCTTGCACCCCCACTTCCCTGTGATATGCACACGAAGATTGTCAGAGATTCATGTCTAAAATCACATCAGAGTAGGAATCCAAAGTCTGGCCTGTGCTGAAACCAACACTGGTACACTCACTGGCGCTGTTGCCTTGGATATGACAACATCCAGTTTCTGAATATGAAAACACAGGCCTTTTTTTGTTTCAATTTTCGAGCGATTTTATTTTTTGTCATATGAAATAGAAAATGAAAATTAAAGCATATTTTAAATTTCTCTTATCCCCTTTTGACCATGAAAAGGAAAAAAAAAGCCTTGTATTTCAATTTTCAAATTTTGTCTTTTAAAACGAAAATCAAATAACCATTCGTTTTTTGTTTTTTAATTTCTGTATATGAAATGAAAATCGAATGAACGAAAAAGTACACGGACCTTACATCCTCAGCACTAAAGATATTTGAATTGTCTTTGGATATGTAAAACTAAAATAATACATCATAGAGTTATGATACTAGAGCCTGCATACTGAGGAAGTCATTAGCCCAAAAAAACTACTTGTTATTGCACTGTAAAACTGTCTACATCAAAATAGATTTCTCAAATTAGATGTCTGAAACTCGATATTTTGAGTGTGATCCAGTTTCATTTTAATTTATTTGAAAAAAAGTGCTTTCTTGTATTTGGGTTATGCTTTGTGTTTGCACTCATTGTTAGAGTAGTCCTTTATATTTATTTATTTAATTTTACCTTGCACAATAATGATCACTTTTTGCTGTTACTCAATCTTAATATCAGTGATAATACTCTCATTTGTAGGCCGAGACTTAATCCTTCTCCTGAGTGTGATAGGAGCCGTCTGTGTGTTGATTGCCGTGATAGTTGGAGTAGCTGTGTGTGTTTGTCACTGCAAACAAAGACAAGAAGGTAAGAAATGGCATCTTTAATAGCAGCGTGTCAACGTTAAAATGTTCAGAGTTTTTAATTCAACATATTATTTCTATATCATTGTTTTTCTTTTGTTTTTTTCTTCTATCTACCAATCTACCACCAGTTGTTGACTCAAATGACCTCACCGTGTACGCTGATATCTCTGATGTTGCGATTGAGGATGTAAGTATGCTCATGTATTCACTGTGCACGCATTGCTTTGCACGCATCATCTGCAGCAGTTTTAGAGAAGAATTATGAATTGTTTGGGGAATGCTTGTTTTAGAGGATGAAATGCATGTTTTACCTACTTTGCTGTCTCCTGTTCCCTCTCCCTGTGATGGGTACACATTTAAACTTCCAGGGCACCATGAAGCCATGCACACTGTATGAAACCATTGATCACAGAATCGACACAGTCACACCGGGGGTAAGAGAAAAACCTTTTTATCTTTGACGTTCTTGCAGATGAGAATTGATATACGAAAGCATGTGTGCCTCTCCCTCCCTTATATTGTTTAAATGACACGTGTTTATGATTGTATGCTTGCTTTAGTAGTAAAAATACCACAAACGTTTGACTTTGAAATTAAATATCCACCTCAGGAAAAACTCGCCAACACTTTATAATAATGGTACATGAATTATCATGAATTCACACATTACTTCATGCATGAAAAAGCATGAATTCATTCATGGACTATCAGTAATGTACACGAATAATATCTCATGCATGACTTAATGCAGGAACAATACATTAATGAATGCATCAACAATGCAATTGTAGTGTTGTAATCATGATTTACTAAACGTTACCTTCTCACTACTTCATCATGTCTGTGGCCAGTTCAGTAAAGTGCTGATCTGGTCCATCTTTGACATGAGTAGTTACACATTACTTAAATGATCATGATACATGATTTGTACCCTCATGTTTTTCATGTTTCAACGGGTCTTGCATCTACTTGTGACACTGATGTTTCTTTCTGTTTGTTTTTTGAACCTCCTCTTGTCATCTAGCCCCATACGGTGTATGACAAGATCCAGATTAGTCGGATAAGGAAAGCTTCGGTGTCGCCCTACCAAGAAATTTCCTAGTGGATCACAGCGTGATGTATTGCTAAAATTACCTTTGAGTTAGTCTATATTGACAATGTTATACTTCCGGGATTGTTAAGGTGCCTCCTGAAATTCTCTCATCTGTTGTACTGCTCCTCACATCTCTGCAGGGTAAATCCAGACAGCTAACTAGACTACCTGCCCAATCTGAGTTTTCTGTTGCACGACTAACACAAATTTTGTTCCACCAAAACAAGTTCCTTCCCGAGGCTATTTTGCAGAGGCAGCGTTTTTGTGTGGCGCTTAGCACTGATTGACGATCGTGATTGGTTTAAGGAAATGCCAATAAACCAGAGCAGGTTTTTCTCCCATCCCAAAATGCTGTGTGGACTAGCCAGACTCTCGGTCTGGCAATGCGAGACTACCTTTGAGTAAAAACTTAAATAGGCCGATATACTTTGCTCAAAACTACAGTTGGGAAAGGTTACTATGATGAAGGAAATGACCAACGCTTTGGCCTTGAGAGAGTATTGCACCTTCCCTTTATGATATTGAAAAACAAAAACATCTATTATATTTTTAGCTACATACTCCAATTTTATTAACATTGTTGTAAATTCTGTAAATACAAAGAATATATTTGTATTTTTACTGTACTTACGCACATTTTTTGTGAATGTCTTGCATATACCTGCCTAGTGTTTCAGTGTGTGCAAATGTGATCATATTAAATTACATAATACTGTCACTCTGTATTTTTGTCATTTTTTGCAAGCATGTTCATGGGTAAGGGTTTTATTAAGTCATTTGAAACAGTTACACAATTGTAAATGTAGATGTAAGATGTTTTGTCTTAGGTGAAAGGTTAAAGATTACAGCTGTCATATATAAGTGTCATATTAATTGCAATTGTTTTTTTGGTTAAAACAACATTTATTTAATAGTTACTCCTTCAAGTGTAACAGTTACTCTCACATACATACATTACACACACAATTCTTCAGTCAAAATGGTACATACCATTTGAAAATTGTTTACAACAAACACTGATACAGAACAGCACAATATATCTTTAAAAACAAAGCCTGGCAACAAACCATAAACATGTATATATACACATTAAAATAACTATTAATACATATAAGTACCTCACAATTTCCAAATTTGAAAAGTGTTTTAAAAGAAATAAAAAAAAAGATTCACATGACCGGATAATAAAAAAGAAATTCTCTAAATAAAACAAATAAAAAATGCAATCCTAAAGCTGCATGTATGCTGCCAGACATTGTTGATGTTTTTATGGTGAAGTTATTCTGGCTTTGTATGAAAGAGACATTATGTTACCACTTATTGCTATGAAACATGGGACAGTCAAAGCAGAAAGTCAAGCTATTATGCTATTGTTTTTGGTGGAAACAGTTTTCCTGAAAATAAAAGAGAAAACAAATAAATTAATGTAACAGTGATAATTTGAATTGGAACATGGCTACATGAATTCCATACAGTAGTACTGTACCTTGAAGGTGTCCAAATGCAGCTTTGATTTGTTCTGTAATTTAAAAACAATATCAATTGCTTAAAAATTACAGCTGGGCCGTTTTTATGGTCATGTGCATGTGTCTATGTTCTCAACACAGTGTAGAGTCGACATTAGGAGCTAGATCAGTGTAATTTCGGTAAACGGTAACCTTTAGGACAAATGTTGTGTATTGTATCTTGGTTTCAAGCGTGGGCTGGAGCTGAGTGTGGAAAGAGGAGGGGGCTACGAGACATGGCTGAAGAAAGAAAGTGTTGCACGGAAAGCAAGAGAAACCACAACCCATAGTTCCACCTTTTTTTCTTTGTATCATGACCTAAGCACATCCAGTATGCATGTATACCTTAATCCTTTATATTCTATTTTTCAATATAATAGACCTTGGGCTTCCTAAACCTTTTTTGGGGGTCTATGCTGAATTACCAAGGAAAAGCTACCCCAGATCACTATTTGGTTGTAGTGCCCCCAATATTTGTGATTCTTTATAATCCCCACACTTTTTTATAGCACACCACTTGTAAAGGGCCCCCATTACAAAGATGCGTTATAGCACCAATCAAAATGTGTTATTTCCTCTAACTGCCATGGTCTTATTGATTGGTAGCCAAATTTCAAAAAGAGTCTTATCTACATTATACAGTACTACGAGGCTGTTGGAGCGTTCTGCAGCATGGCAACTTCATTGGCTCAACTTTTGGAAGATAACCAACTGGTTAAGCCTAAAATGCAATATTCTTGTCTGTATTGCAGTTGTTTTAACGCCATTGCTTCTTGGTGGTAACATAGTTGAAGTCATTTTATTATTAAGAATCTTCCTACAAAGATGATGTTTTCCTCTTACCTTGGAAATAGAATATAATTACTATAAGTAAAGCTCCCACGAGGAATCCCGCAAAAAACCAAATAGCATTTCTTTCTCTGGGCAGAGGTGGAGACGGAGGCTTGTCATCTGTAACAACATGGGGAAAAAAAACATCATAATTAAAAGAAAACATCCAAAAAAGGAGTTTCTTAGAACCCCAGTGGCATGAAGTTCATCATATTGTATCATGTTTTCTCTTTTAAGTTCATTGGGACCTTACCACCACACTCTGGAGTGACGACACTTGAGGTCTTCTCTGTATTCCTACTCGAGGTGCAGTTGAATTCGACACGGTTCTGTGTGGTGTTCAGGAATGCTAAAAGATCTGCAGAGTTGCCATCAGGACTTGTCATCATGTTGAAGAGCGTACCACTGGGAAATGTATGCTGCCAGGAGAGGTTAACACCAGTATCATTTGAGGAACAACGCAGCCACAACAAAGAGCTTCCTTTTACAGGTGCACATGCGACTGTCTGTATGGTCGGTTCGTGGAGGCGTTCTGCAGAGGGTTAAAATTGATATAGTTGATTAGACGTTAAGATATATACAACAGAATTTTAATTAAAACCTGACTGCTTATCACCATATGACCTGAGACACTTAGCAAAACATGTGTTAGCAACACCCTGAACTTTGAGTGAAGTGTATATGCATACATCTGTGTAAGAAAAGCATTAAAGATAAGGGGATGGAAATCATTCATTTAACTGTACTGAAGGCTGCACTTCACTTTTGACTATACCAACTTTTTAGAAAGGTGTAAGACCCATGGATTCAATATATAATGTTGAACATGGGTGATGCACAGTAGATTTGAATGTATGGGATGATGACTTTGTGACCAATGACCTATTGGTGTGCATAATAAATATGGTTTGGTTTCAACTTTCAAACAGTTTGACCTGATGAAGATCCATGTAGGATTTGCGGCTTGGAGTAATTGTGCAGTTGTTTTGTGTATTGCCAATAATCTTTTAAAGTGCTCATATTATGCTTTTTGGCTTTTCCCCTTTCCTTTATTGTGTTATAAATCTTTTTTTGTGAACGTTATAGGTTTACAAAGTGAAAAATTATAGTATTACATTATAGAGTGTGGTCTAGACCTACTCTATCTGTAAAGTGTCTTGAGATAACTCCTGTTATGATTTGATACTATAAATAAAATTGAATTGAATTGAATTCTAGCTAAAACAGAGAGCTCAACACACAGGGTGAAAAGAGGAGCTGCAGCAATGTGCAGTACAACAAAAATATGGTGTTTTCTGAAAATTAAACCACATAAACGTATTCTGGTACAACCTATAAAGCCAATTATGAACCTGAAAATGAGCATAATATGAGCACTTTAACGCTAGTGTTACGACCCCTCCCTTTTCTGCCTGCTGTTGGCTTTCCTGACTGAGCTGGCAGTTTGGGAGCGCTCGTTAGCCAATTGGTGGACACCTGGGTAGGCCTCAACCAAGACTATTAATGCCAGTCATGTCTCATTGTTGTGTCTCTGCCTTCTCCTTCTCCTAGGCTCCACATCGCCTGGTTTGGGTTAGTTTCACCTCTTCTGTTACAGTCGTCATTTACCCACACACCACCCACACTACTGATGCCATTGATTACACGCCTGTTATGATTCTTTTGTAAATAGTTATTTGGTTTATTTAACAATAAACAATGAATTGTCACTTTAAGCTGTCTGGTCTCCCCTCTTTGTCACATGCGTTGAGCCGGTTTGTGACGTTAGTCACACTTACTTATCACTATGAGCTTAGTTTTGGATCCTTTGTTCTGTCTATCAGTATTGATGAGGTCTACAGTGTATTCCATGGCATCCTCTTTGGTCAAATGATGGATCATCAAGTCTCCTAATAATTAAAAAAACAAACATTGAAGAGACATTCCCACGAGAGAAATAGAATAATGACTCCTTTACAGTGAAAGGTGATCGATTTGTCTTTTACCTGAGGAGGTGTTGAGACTGAGTCTCCCTTTATACCGATCAATCCGTTCAATGTTTTCCTTCCCATTGCGATACGTGGCAATCCAGGTGTTGTTTGAGAATACTGACCACTCGATTGAGGAAAGTTTCCATGATGGGTCGGCCCCTGAGGACAAGGTCACGTTATCCCCAAGGTACCCAGAGATCTCCCTGAGGGATGTAATTACTGCCACTGTAAAATGACAAAAAAAAAAAGACTTATCAACATAAATGACAAAATTTCGAAAAAAAAGTGACAAACACACGTTGGCAAAAGTTTAAATACAGTCTTATGACTTATTTCGGACTTTTTTGATATACTATACCATGACTTTTTATGACTTTTTTCGAGATGCTATACTTTAACTTTTTGGTAACATTTTTCGACATACTATACTCTGACTTTTTTATGACTTCTTTCGACAAGCGTCGAACAGCTTTACTAAGACGTTTTTCAACATACTACTGCCACTGCAACAACGATACAATCGACAAAACTTGAAATGCTGTCTAATGACTTATTTCGGACTTTTTGACATACTATATTATGACTTTTTTATCACTTTTTTCTACATACTATACAATGTGTTTATCACTTTTTTGCTGCATACTAATGGATTTTTTATCACTTTTTTCGACATAATATACTAAGACTTTTTTATCACTTATTTTGACATGCTATACTATGGCTTTTTTATCACTTTTTTCGACATACTATACTATGGGATTTTTATAATTTGTTTCAGCATACTATACTATGACCTTTTATCACTTTTTTCGACATACTATACTATGGCTTTTTTTATCACTTTTCATCAACGTACTATACTATGGCTTTTTTCGACATACTTTACTATGGCTTTTTTTATCACTTTTTTGACATACTATACTATGTCTTTTTATCACTTCTTTTCAACATACTATTCTATGGTCTTTTATCACTTGTTTTACATATTATGGCTTTTTATCACTTTTTTGATATACTATACTCTGGCTTTTTCGACATACTATACTATGGCTTTTTATCACTTTTTTCGACATACTATACTATGACTTTTTTATCACTTATTTTGAAATACTATACTATGGCTTTTCAATCACTTTTTTTCTTCATACTATACTATGACTTTTTCATTACTTTTTTCGACATACTATACTAAGGCTTTTTATCACTTATTTTGACATACTATACTATGGCTTTTTTATTACTTATTTCTACATACTATACTATGACTTTTGTTTATATACACTCACCTAAAGGATTATTAGGAACACCCTAGTAATACCGTGTTTGACCCCTTTCGCCTGCCTTAATTCTTGGTGGCATTGCTTCAACAAGGTGATTGAAGCATTCTTTTGAAATGTTGGACCATATTGATAGCATCTTGCAGTAGATGGAGATTTGTGGGATGCACATCCAGGGCACGAAGCTCCCGTCCCACCACATCCCAAAGATGTTCTATTGGGTTGAGATCTGGCGACGGTGGGGGCCATTTTAGTATAGTGAACTCATTGTCATGTCCAAGAAACCAGTTTGAAATGATCCGAGCTTTGTGACGTGTTGCATTATCCTGCTGGAAGTAGCCATCAGAGGATGGGTACATGATGGTCATAAAGGGATGGACAATGCTCAGGTGGGCTGTGGCATTTAAACAATGCCCAATTGGTACTAAGGGGCCTAAAGTGTGCCAAGAAAACATCCCCCACACCATTACACCACCACCACCAGCCTGCACAGTGGTAACAAGGCATGACGGATCCATGTTCTCATTCTGTTTACGCCAAATTCGGATTCTACAATCTGAATGTCTCAACAGAAATCATCAGACGAGGCAACATGAGCTTGTGCAAACTGTAGCCCCATTTTCCTATTTTTAGTGGAGATGAGTGGTACTCGGTGGGGTCTTCTGCTGGTGTAGCCCATCGACCTCAAGGTTGTTCGTGTTGTCACAAATGCTTTGCTCCATACCTCGGTTGTAACAAGTGGTTATTTGAGTCAAAGTTTATCTTCTATCTGCTTGAATCAGTCGGCCCATTCTCCTCTGACCTCTAGCATCAACAAGGCATTTTCGCCCCCCCGGACTGCTGCATACTGGATGTTTTTTCTTTGTCAGACTATTCTTTGTAAACCCTAGAAATGGTTTGTGTGTGAAAATCCCAGTAACTGAGCAGATTGTGAAATACTCAGACCAGCCCGTCTGGCATCAACAATCATGACACACTGTTGCTTAGATCACCTTTCTTTCTCATTCTGACATTCACTTTGGAGTTCAGGAGATTGTCTAGACCTGGACCACACCCCTAAATGCATTAAAGCAGCTGCCATGTGATTGGTTGATTAGATAATTGCATTAACAATTGCAATTTAACAGGTGTTCCTAATAATCCTTTAGGTGAGTGTATACTATACTATGACATTTTTGACATACTATAAGATTTGTTTATGACACACTATACTATGAGTTTTTAATCATTTTTTTGACATACTATGACTTTATCAATGACTTTTTATGACATTTTGTATGGCAGATCATAGTATAAAGCATTAAAATGACAACGGATGATTACAGTTAAATGCATGTATTTAATGTAACATGTTCAGATTTCGCCATTTTCTTTTCTGAGAGCTAACCACAATTTGCACAGTAGTTCCTGCTTTGTTTAGTTTGTACATGAATGTTCAAAATAACCCTTCCTTTTGACATTAACATTTAAGCAAATCTGAGAATAAGACCTTTTAACTGACGGAGCAGTTAAAAGTTAAGTTAGTATTGAGATACTATATATATATCTACCGGTGTCCCCCAGTCATATAAATTCTGCCTCAACAAGTCAGGAAGTGACTTATCCTGTTCTGAATTGTCATTTAAAATAGTTCATACTATATACAGTTAGAAAAAAAAGCAATCAGCTGCTGCTCAATGTTATTTTCAGCAAATTAAAACCTACCTTGGAGGAATAAGATTAGGAGGATTTGAAGTTGCATCGTTCAACACGGAGACAAAGTGAACTGACATCAGACTTCCTTTTTTTTTTTGTATCGTCACAACCCCACGTGCTGCTTCTCATGACGACAAGAAATACTAAAACAAGCATAGGTCATTTTAAGATTATTGATCATAGATCGTCTTCCATGAATGACTAAATATTTATAGTTGGGTTTTAAATTCTACGCTCACATTTTAATGAATGTATATACAGTATATATTTTACTTTCTTGATTATTGTCCTCACATGCAGTTGGTTTCACATTTAAAAAAATTCCCAAATGTACTTTTGGGTAAATTACCAATAGGTGTAAATAATGAATTTGAATAATTTTTTTAATGAATTTGAATTTTTTTTTTAATTCTGTAGCTTACATGCTTTGTATCATTCTATATTTTCTTAAGTCAAGTGAATTTCCATTGCTGTAGGTACAAGGTGTTGGATAATGCATTTTTGTAAAGCAATGGAAATGTTTGCACGTCGTCGCTTAACACCCACTCGCACCCACACTTCCTGAAAAAGACGCAAAAAACAACTTGTGACTAACTTTGGATGAGATCATTTATTAAAAACCTTTTACACCAATTCAGTCCTAAAAAACACAGTGCAACAGTAAACAACAATACAATGTTCTTCAGAGACAAGTGTTAGGAGCATAGATCGAGTACAACAAAGTGATCCATTTAATAAAAAGGAACAATACAACCTTAGAAACTGCATCAAAATATACAAGTCAACAGCGTGTTGAGTGGCACGACAATCTATCCGTAGTGTAAAAAGGACATATATAAGTTTATCTGTGAGTGACAAAAGACACAAATGTGTACATGTTACATGGCTGGATTATCCTACTGGGGGGCCCCTGTTGACACCTCATATATACGGCACCAAATAGTACTCTAGAAGTTGAAGTTTATTTAATCTGTTAATCAACTGAAAATCCATCTGCAACTATTTTGATTGATTATTTGTAGATTGTTTAGGCAGAAACACACAAAAAAACATTGGTGTCTGGCTTCACAAATGTGAATATATAAGTACAAATGTGTTTTTCTGTGCTGAATAATCAACTGAATAATACCTGTGTCAATATCATTGTCAATTGCCTTAAAGCACTTTGATAGAAATATAGTATAAGAACAAAAATAAACAAAAGTAATTAAAGGGCAAGAGCCTTATTTTTCACATTTGTTTTTACGGGTCTTGTGAAAAAAAGCTGTACTGAGTAAAGCCTTTTGTGGCTTGAAGAATGTGTGGAATTAAAAGATATCTCGGATTCTGCTGCATTGATTTTGAAACACTGCACTGTCTATCACAAGTCCAGCAATGGCAAAAGGAGTGCAAGCACTTTTTTAAGGTCTAATTTAAAAATTAGATTTTGACACAGGCCACATCCACAAGACAGAGCCACACAGTCAGGTAATGGAGAACCTATCTTAATATATATTGTACTTCAGTGGTGACAATTCCAAAAAACAGAACTTGCAGTCAAATGACGTACAAGGAGGAACTGTAAGGCTTTTTGGTCCAGGCCATGACGCAGTTGCTCACTTTGTCCGGTTAGTGATACAGCCATGCACACACACACAGACACACACACACACACACACACACACACACACACACACACACACACACACACACACACACACACACACACACACACACACACACACACACACGAGACAGTAATTACCATCAAGCTGCCAAATAGAAACTCATTGGCGGTACTTGGCTGTATTGTGCTTGAGTTCATCAAGCCCAATTCAAACCTCATATGTAGAGAACACATTCGTTACCAGTATCACTGGACATAAACTGGTCATACATTATGCTCAGGAAGATTAGTTCTCAGTGCAGGAGTGCATTTATGTACTTCTACAGAAATGAGAAGTGATTCAATGAAACCTGAGCAGGAAATACAAACAATGCACTGATGAACTGATCAGTGATTTAAAAGTCAATCCAGTGTTTCTTATGTCTGACTTTCAGTGGTAGGTACAGTATGCATGTCCACCTTTCAGTAAACAAAAAGAGGAAGGCATGATTCAGTCAGTGAATCCAATGACCAAAAGAGGAGCTAAGACCAGGGGACCATTGGGTAATCAACTGTAGCCTGGAAAGGCCAAATTCGATAACAAGAAGTTCAAGTAAAAAAGGAGAACGAGAAGTAAGATTAGCTCTGACAGAGAGTGTGTATTAATAAGGTCAGTGCACACTCAAATTACTTATTTAACACAGACCCTACATGGGTATATTCTCTTGAATAAATGTAAAAAAAAAAAAATCCTATTGATAGACACAGTAGTCATTCTTTCAACCGAAGAATCAATTGCCTTTCATCAAAACAATGTATTTTATTAAATGAGTGTTGAAAAGTACCTAAGAAACCCAAAGAATACTTCAGTATCATGGAAACTGGAAGCAGTCTGTAGTGCAATATCAAAAGTTAACAGTCAGCACTTTGAGTCTAATAAAGTTTGTTTGAGTAATGATGTCTGAGATTACGTGGTCTTTTCTTTTTTCATTCTTGGGTGTCACGCTTATCAACAAAAAATAAATCACAAAAAGGACTAAACTAAAAAGGATAAAAAAAAGATACCCTGAAAGCACTAAGATTAGTATGTTTGATTCAGCATCCTCGTCCTACACGGACGTCTCTGACTGGAGCTTCATGACAAACTTGTGCCTTTTGGGGTCGATGAACTCCTCGCCCAGGCGCAGGAAGGGGAGGGGCGTCACCGTGACGACCAGGGAGAAGTCGAGGCGTCTCAGGGAGAAGACTTGGCCTTGATGGAGAGCAGCAGTCACCGGCTCCTCACTCACTAGTGTCCACTGGCGCCCCATGCTGGTGTCCAGGTACTGGAGGGTGGGGCCTGGGCTGAGGTAACGCTCGAGGAAAGCCTGGGACACAGACACGGGAAATGTACAGTTCAATCACTTTATAAAGAGTTGCACTAATTCACTGTCGGTAAGAGACATAATATCAACTTTAAAACATGGCATAACTTTTAGAGCTGCAGATAAATTGTTGATAAAACGATAAAAGACCTTCACGTGAAATACATATTTCTACGGTTTGAAAGTACATGTTCACTTGTGTTTTTAGGGGATACTGTGTACACAGTTTACAGGGGCAACTCGCTAAAACAAAAATGACAGCTTAAAATACTTGGGATGATTGAAATTGAAACAAATGGGGGAAAATCCCCCCAAAAAGTTACGCAATATGCTGACGACAAACCAGTTTTCTGTTGAAGTAGCTGATAAATAAAGATAATACAAAAAACCTCAAATACAACTAAAAGCTAGAATGAATATAAAACAAAAAAAAAGTGATAAGACCAAATATACCCTGAAAGTACCCTCCTTACCTGGGGAGTCATGTTGTGTGTGATGCAGAACTGCAGGTGGTTGATGATGCTCTCCATGCTGTGGTAGGACTGCTGCCTGGTGGCGCGGAGGTACTTCTGCATGGCCCGCGCCATGGGGGCAAATATGGCCTGGGCCGCCTCCCTGGGGTCCATCACCTCCCGCGGGTGTTTTGGGGAGGACGCGGTCGCCTCTTCGTCCTGGTGACGCTTGATGTGGGTGAATGCTTCTTCTACTGCCACCACCAGTCTGTGAGGAGACATGGCAGAGTGAGTGAGACACTCATTTAGATGTAAAGCTACTCCAATCCATATATTTACGATGGGGCAAATAACCCGTAACGTGAAAAGGGACTCAAGGCACTCTTGATGAAAACTACATCATTATATCAAAGTTTAATAATTGATTGTCATTTGATTAGGCTGAAACTTTACTCAACTGACTCGTGGGGATCATTTACACTCCATCATAGCCTTAAAATGATATCTATATATTTACTTGTGCATGTACGTGTGTGGGTATGTTCTCACCTGGCCTTTCGTTTGCGGACCCTGCGCTCCACTTCTGCCTCCTCATAGTAGTACTCTGTGTGGGAATTGTCTCTTTTCCGAGCAGCGGCTGCGATCATAGTTCGGGACTGACCCGTAGAGTTATTGGTGCTGTTCTCTGTAGAAAGAAACAATGAAGTTAAAGATCCAACTAATAGACAACTGTCTTGCAGACTCACTTCTATCACTATATCATTGTTAACAAACTAGAATTGTATCATTTGCGAGTGCGTGTTTGCATACGGTTTAGTGTATTTTCAATATATGCAGGATAGGAATTATTCTGATGCAGAATGGGCTGAATGGAAAAAAGTTCAAGATAAAACAATAGACAGAAGATCACTTTACCTTCCCCCAAGTTGTAAACCTTGAAGGCAGACATCTTTTTGGAGAGGATGGACTTGGGCAGGTTGAGTAGGGCGGGGTTATAGACTGGGAAGTCACTGTAGTACTGGTCCAGAACCCACACTGCTGCCCTCTGAATACTGTGTTGCACAAGACAGAGGAAGAAAAGTATTTCAAAACATGCATATTACCCTTAACAACCACAGAGCAGATGGAGGATGCGGTGAACCAATGACGAAGAAACTGCCACTCTGGGCTGCATGCATGTGAAAAGTGTGTGTGTGTGTGTGTGTGTGTGTGTGTGTAGGTGTGGAGGTGTGGAGGTGTGTAGGTGAGTGTAGGGGTGTGTGTGTGTAGGTGTGTGTGTGTGTGTGTAGGGGTGTGTGTGTGTAGGGGTGTGTGTGTGTAGGGGTGTGTGTGTGTAGGGGTGTGTGTGTGTGCGCCTGCACTTTATATATAAAAAGGTTAATCTTTATATATAAGGTGCAGGCAAGAGTTGCAGTTGCTATGACGGACTACTTTTGATCAAGAATAAGTTGACCTATAACACCGCCGGCGTAGCGTGAGCACTGAGCAGTTTGTTATCAGAGCAGCAGCAGCAGCTTCCTATCTGTGTTTACAACAGGATGTACTCAGGCACAGTACTGAGTGTAGTAGTCACCCGCATTTTGGCAGTACTCAGAGCCCAACACACATTCACTGTAGTAATGCGTGTTAAACAGAAGATAACGCTTCAGGTCGTGTTTCTGTTTCTGTTGAGCTCTGTTAATGTGGTCTGTGTACACAGCTGGATTGATTAAAAATAGAAGCATTATCTGTACCGTCAAATGCATGTGAGCCAAACTGAAGACTGCGACTGAAATTCTTCCTGTAGACACGCCGTTAACCTTTAAGCCACATACTAGTTTTTGTGTGTATACAATCTTCACCGAAGTATCCAGAAGATAGATATTAGATTATTAGATAAATAAATGGATAAATAGATAGAATATTTAAAATAGGCAGAAAACTAAACATCATTTTTAAACAAAATAAAAAATATTCCTGATATTCCAGACTAACCTTAGATGTCCCACGTTGTAGAAGCGACTATGTCCGTCTGTAGTCCTCACAACCTTCAGACAGAAAGCGGGCTGCAGATGTCGGACCTCCAGCAGCACCAGGGCCAGGTACTGAATGAACAGCAGCGCGTCCACCAGAGACGCTGCATACCCCACAATCCCCCTGTAGTCCGTCTCTCTGGGCTCCAGCACCCGCACCCCGTAAAAGAGCCAATAGGACGCCACGAAGAGGAAGACCAATGCCAGCAGCAGAGAGCGGAAGACGAAGAAGCGCGGCAGAGTGGCTCTGGGCGGGCGCAGAAACAGCGTCCAGGTGGAGATGAGGAGGATCAGGAGCTTGAAGGCCAGAGAAATGTAAAGGCCCTCACATGGTGTGCCGCAAGGTGCCAGTTCATCCCGCCAAAGGAGCTGTGGGAGGGCCAAGAAGGCCAGAGGAGTGATGAGAGCGAAGAGCCCCAGGACGGCGCCCAACGCTGGGCTGAGGTAACGCCGGCACTCCAGCGGCGAAGAATCCTCAAGGTCCTTCGACATGCGTGTCAGGTCCTCGTTGGAGACGCTGTCCACGGAGGTGCCAGTGACCACCGTGGTGGTCTCGCCCCAGTTGTCATCCTGAAGACAGAGCAGAGTAGAGAAATGAACGTTGGATACAGAGAGATTTTGTGGAATTTTTAGGCCTTTATTTTGACAGGACAGCATAGATATGAGAGAGAGAGAGAGAGAGAGAGAGAGAGAGAGAGAGAGAGAGAGAGAGAGAGAGAGAGAGAGAGAGAGAGAGAGAGAGAGAGAGAGAGAGAGAGAATGACATGCAGCAAAGGGCCGCAGGTCGGTACTGAACCCGCGGCTGCTGTGTCGAGGACTGAGCCTCTGTTTATGGGCACATGCTCTACCAGGCGAGCTACCCTGGCGCCCGGCAGAACACTTATTAAAAAAGGTGCTCTAAGCGATGTCACACATTTTTTAGGCTACAAATTTTTTTGTCACATACAGCAAACATCCCCTCACTATCCGCTAGCTGCCCGTCCCCTGAACCCACTGTAAAAAAAAAAAAAACGCGGTCTCTGTAGACAGCCCAGGCTCCACAAATGGCAACAAAAACAAACTGGCCAACCTGCACCACCAAACATAATCAGTGTTCCAGCGTTCCAGCCAATAACTGACAAGAACATTTTTGGGGTGGGGGTTAGGGGGATTACTGCGCGGAAGGGAGGGGGAGAGGATGGGATGAGGAGGAGGGGTGAGGAAGAAGTGACATCACCCAACATCGCTTAGAGCACCTTTAAGAGTAGTGATTAAAAACGGGACTCTAACCCTGTCGTCTCCTCTGGTGGACTCTGCGTCCAGCAGCGGCTCTCCAGGAGCCTGGATGGTCACCGATTTGTCTCCGCGGATGGTGCTGTCGCGACTCTTCGAGCGATGCCTGTCCCTCCTGTCCCTGGAGAAGAAGAAGAAGAAGAAGAAGTCAGGGATGGTTTACTCTCCATGGATAGAAAACAATGATTTAAAACGTCCTGTACTGGCAGGTTATAGATACTGTATATATAACCCTGTAGTCATTGATACGATTATTTGATAGCTATTGGGAATAAAACTCTAATCAGGCAAACCAGAACAACCCTAGAAGGTCTGTTTAAAATATATGAAGACAATAATATAGGAATGAAACACCTGATACATACCGGTATGTGTTATTTTCTTTTTTTCTCATGCTAATAATATTGTAAAATAATCTATGAAGCGCAAGTAACTGTAAATATACCCATGAAATTGTGCAATTAGTAGGGATGGGCATAATTAATCGACGATTGATCATTAAGAATTTCGTTGATCACGTTAATTTGTCATCGATTAAACTAATGCAGGTTGCGTTGTATAGTGTGATTGCAGCAATGAAATGATTTCCAGTGTGTCAGCAGTAATTAAACATTTTACCACCCGGGGGCGCCATAGGCTGCTCAGTTAGCTGCGAGTTACGTTTTGATTCAAAGTAAACATGAAGAGGTCACGGCGAAGTGTGGCGTGGGACCATTTTGATTTAAAAAACGACTTAGTTCACTGCAAACACTGCGACGCCGTGTATAAGTACAACACGGCCACGACTCAAATGATGTACCACTTAAACAAAGTGCATCCGCTGGTTAACGTCGGTGGCGGTGCGTCGTGCTCTCAGTATCAACCTAGCATCAACTCACCGTTAGCACGGAGGAGCTGCGATGCACAACGAGCAGAGGAAAATTACCGGAGGGATCTGCACGTTCATTGAGATGGATATTGGAACCAGCATTTCACATTCCGTCACGACGTACCATCACCGGACTGGTAGAAACTCACTACGAAACGAAGAACGGAATAAGGTTCCCCGGGCCGGGCTGGCCAAGTTAGTGCGGAGGTAGCTACCTGCAACCCGTGCCGGCGGGTGTGTTCGGCGGCTGAACTGACGATCACCAGGTAGCGGTCGCGTCTGACCCATGGATGTATTAAGGGAACCTGAGATCCCAGATCATGTCAACCTGCTTATTTTTCTCAACAAAAACCAGTAGACTGGTGCAGAAGTTCTATGTGAGTTACTTGGTTATTTGGGTTCCGCTGCTAAATTAAACACCGCAGCGCATATATCTTTAAGTTTAGCCTAACCTCCAGTTTAACTGTCACACGTTGTTCTTGTAATTAAGATCTCATCGAGGTAAAAACATGCTGTATTTTTGTATTTTCATTGCATTTTTAATTTATAAAAAGTTAAATAAATAATGAATTTTAATATAAAAATATTAATGATTAATCAATAATTGATCATTAATTCTCCCGACGATCGACGAAGAAAATGTAATCGAATGCCCATCCCTAGCAATCAGAGCTGAAACAATTTATTGATTGATCGTTTGACAGAAAATGAAGAGGTAACTGTTGATATTTGATTAATATATATTAGGGGTGGTACGGTTCATGAAAAAACATCCGAACCGTACGGTCCGCTTGTCTCGGTTCAACAACATGTATAAAATGTATAATTAAGTTATATATCACATACTGAAGTATATTTCTGGAGTGTTAAAGATTAAAAGAAAAAATAACAAGAAGAACCGTACCGTGAACCGTGCCACCCCTACCTGATACACATGTGTTATTTTCTTTTTTTCTCATGCTAATAATATTGTAAAATAATCTATAAAGCGCAAGTAACTGGAAATACACCCATGCACTTGTGCAATTACAGCTGAAACAATTTGTTGATTGATCGTTTGACAGAAAATGAAGAGGTAACTGTTGATAGAGATATATATATATATATAGATATATATATATATATATATATAGATATATATATATATATATATATATATATATATATATATATATATATATATATATCTATATATATATATATATGTATTTTTTTGCAAATAGTTTTTTTTCTTTTCTATGATGGTAAATTAAATGTCTTTAGGTTTTGAGTGATGGTCGGACAAAACAAGCAATATGAAAACATCACCTTCGGCATATAATCGGCAGAATAATAACAATAGTTTTAGTTGGCTGCAACCCTGCTTGCATTACACTACATTCTTCGCACTGCTACCTGTGTTTGCGGGAGCTTCGCGAGTGGGACGACTTGTAGGAGTAGCCCGAGTAGGTCGACTCGTTGTCCATGTCGGAGGCCGGCGGTGGGCGGTGTTTCCGGGCCCCTCCTGCCCCCGAGCCGCCGCCTTTCTCCCAGACCACGCCCAGCTGGCTCTTACGATTGCTGATGGACTTGGTGGAGAGGGCCAGAGGGAGGCGCAGCAAGTCCACTTTACTCCTGAGGGAATCTATCTTGGAGGCCTGGGGGAGGGATGAAGACGGGGTGAGAGAAAATAAGATAAATGATAGAAATGGTGAGTTTGGAAAAGGAAAAGGGTGTGTGAGAGAGAAAGTGGAGAGTGAACAAAGAGAGAGAGAGAGAGAGAGAGAGAGAGAGAGAGAGAGAGAGAGAGAGAGAGAGAATTTGTCATATCAGACAGGAATACAAGCATCTCAGAGAAAAACATGCCACGTGAAGGCAACAAGAAGAGAGGCATTGTGAAAATGTTGGCACTCCGAGGTGTGTGAAAGTGTCTCTGTGTGTGTGTGTGTGTTTTCAGTCACACAGGACATAGCCAGGCCCATTCTTCCGCATTGAAGGAGTTTTTATGAGCAAACTCAAGTAATTTGGTCCTTAGTGTGTTCTCAGCCAATAAAGGATGATTACACCACCTTCTATTCTAGGCTACACGTCTCCAGTGTGCAGAGGCAGAACATCAGAGCTGCTCTGAACTGTTCCAGTTTCATGAACGATTCAAGCTAAGCTGAAGTGATTCATTTATACAAATACAGAGAATATATTTTGTTTGTTTGTGCTGGTTTATTTTTTTTTGTCTTGGATCCATGTGTGATACATACTCACCCAGATGCCACATTCCCCAACTGTCCCCTGTGGTTTCCAAGGGCAACAGAGCTTAACTACTACAATGGGGATGAATGGGAGGCTAGGGGTGAGAAAAGACGGGAGGGGGGGGTAGTTGCCACAGCAACCAGACCATCAACTCTACACCCCCTCCTCTCATTCTCTCTCAAATACACACCTCAGGAGGACAAACAGACACTAATCATTTACCAGGCTACGGTTCTGAACCCGTCCTCCATTTCAAGTTTGAGTTTTTAAACCGGACAGTTAAAAAAAGAAAAAGAAGGTGCTTTCTGAACAAGCAGACTCTAAATCCAATAACAAATCTTCTCGTGCTCTCAATTTGTACCGTGACCTCCTCTGTCCATCTTCCACATTAGACACTAGTAATAGCCTTCATGTGATTTACAAGTGGACTTCCCAGATGGGATATTTTGCAAGCAGATTCATAAGTAGGCATACAAGGTCATTCGACTCCAAGGGTCGACAACATTTCAGTCTCTCAATCCAGCTGTCATGACCCCAGGTAGAGTCGGCTGACATGTAGACGTGGTAGTATCGGGGATTTCAAGACTGGTGTATGCATATTTGTTTGATATATAGGCTAAAAGATAAAAAGAGACGGTGCATGCAATAACAGTTACCTTGGTGATTCACCTCTTGCAGCGTTATGAGAGAGTGACAAAGAAAAAGACACTCTTATAAAAATCTACATTTTTACACAAAAGTCCGAACTCTTTAGCCATCACACTTAGGATTAGGCATTGAGAACCGATTCCTACTTGGAACTTCCCGACCTCTCGAATGTTGTGGGCGGGGTTAAGTTCGGCTGGCATCCAGGCTAATCGTTTGGAGGATTTGGTTTAAAATCTGATCATGGGTTCCAAATTTAATATGTGCAAGTTTTGGTTTCCGTAGCGACCAGGCGCTTGTTGTGTTGCAGCCATGGAGCACAGTAAGCAGCGCTCTAGTGTGGCTTTATTTTACGTTGAAAAAGCCCGGTGAAACTGCAACCCACCACGGAATCAAAATAAAACTTTCTTTTTATTTGTGAAATAAGCATGTGACCCGTTTCAACTCCACCCCTCAACGAATCGGAATCGATGCCCAACCCTAATCACACTAAACACGATATATGATCTCTAAGCCAAACATCCTAAACATACCATCCATACCAGCATCATGCTGTGAGGATGCTTCTCCACTGCATGCCCTGAAAAGCTTGTTAAGGGTGGAGGAGAAATGAATGCAGCTAAATATGAAGAAATCTTGAAGGAAAACCTGATGTGGCCTGCCTGAGAAGAAACATGCCTCTTGGGAGACAATGTGTTTTCCAGCCAGAAATGAGCCCAGGCATGAAGTCAAATGGCTTAACAACAATGTTAATGTCCCAGAGTGGCCAAAGCGACAATACAACATTAGAAGCCCGTTTTACAGATGCTGTACAGGGGATAATAGCTCTCTCTACATTTTTAGAAAATAAAAATATGCTGGACCATTGTCACATCATGTCAGGCAGAGCACTCCTCTTGCTTTCTGGTTAAAAATGGACATCACACTGACCTGAGCGCCCACGTTCTCTAGTAGGGCTGCACGATAGGAGGAAAATGTCAAATAGCTTATAGATTATTTTGACTGATGTTGCGATTGCGATATGATTCACAATATTGGAGGGAATGATACGTTTTTTGGATCATCACTCATTTTCATTGAAACACAAATAAAAATGTACCATAGTCATGTAGTGTGATTTTTGCAAGGATCTGTACCAAACAAAGATGTTTTCTTTAGTCTGTAGGATAGCATTTGCAGACCCAGGATGTCTCTGCAGCGCCACAATACTTCATTCAGAATGGTTTGACACATTGCCCCCCCCCCCCTTGCGATTTGGATATTGCACTAGTCCATATTGCGATTTGGATAAAATTGCGATTAATTGTGCAGCCCTATTCTCTAGTGGCATGAAACATTATCTTTGCTGCCAACTTTGGCTGCTGTAACACTTTAATTTCCCATTTTTGGGATTGATATCTATCGATCTATCCAAGCATTTCATGAGCAGGAACTGACTGCTGTGACTTGCCTGTCAAACGTGTCTATGGGTCAAACAGGTCCATCACACATCACAGAGCATGAGAGTGAAGACTGAGTGTCAACCCTTAGTTCTGAACAAATACAATCTGGGTATTAACAACACATCTAAACATGTCTGAACGCACAGTTTCTCGCAGGTTTAAAACTAGGTTGTGCCATGAACAGAAACGGCTCCGTCTCTTTCCCACCCTGTCTGAGACAGTTGATCAATTATCTCACTGACAGAGCCTCTCCCACTGTAATCAATGCCCCCCCCCACACTCACTGATTTACACTGGATTCCACGTTCAGCATCCTCTGGGATGTGAGAGGTTCCACGTGCAGTGTGGAAACAGACACAACTGTTTCCACACTGTAAAAAGTACTTTTTTTGTTTAGCCAGAATAGGCCAGTCTTGAAATCTGTTTTTCTTGTGAGACGACTCAAGTACAGCTGCACGTTTAGTGACTTGTTTAAACAAGTCACTAAACTCGTATTATTACATTGCATATGGAGTAAGAGTATTTTTTACTTTATTCCAAAGTGAAATGTTTCTCTTTACTTCTCATTTTTGGATGAAACATCATGCTCTAATAATGCATGCAGCCTCAGGTTGGTGCTACGAGCTAAGCAGCCCGCCTGTGTGGCTCCCGGGGGCCTCCAGGCCTCAGGGTAGCAGTGGGCCAGCGAGGCGTGGCTGCAGCCTCGGATACAGACTCCTTTAAGCAACCCAAGCCCAGGCTTCGAGGCCTTTACAATTTACATTACAAACACACACATTCAGCAGGAATCAACGCGCGTGATAACCAGAGACCAAAGTAGTAAAATCTGCAGGCGCCGCGCTGTGATTTAACGCCAGTGCAAACACAGCGAGAGTGTCCTCGAGACAAAGCAGAACACACCCAGGATGAAGTGATGAGCAACAGACTGGTGACTATACACAGTAAACTCATCTCACATGCGCGTGACCACAGTGAAGTAAAAATCTAACAGATGTCTGGCGATATGTTCCATTTGGCACACAGTGCGTAAAAAGTGTAAAATGGTTAAAGTGCGCGGATAAAAACAAAGAACAAGACTTGGCGAAGGAGCTGCAAGTAGTGACCGTGTAATCCGGGCTACGCGTTCCCACTGGAAGTGAAATTCAGCTGGTGAATCTGTGATCGATACTGTTATCTGCCAGCTCACCAGTCCCGACAGACCGTGCACAAATACAGAAATACAAATGTATTGGGGGGGTGGGGGAGCAAATGTAGTTTCCATTTTTACATTAAAGCCACAATCAGCCGGTGTTACAGTGTAAATGCTTAGTACACTAAACAGCTAATTTTACCCAGAATGCATGCAGGAATGTCTTACCTTTCTATCCAAAAGGGAAAAGCTGCAACCCGCAGCACAAAGAGCCGAGCAGCAGAGCCGAGCAACAAAAGTGGCTCCAAATGCTCCAAATTCACTTTCTCCCAACTCTCATCTGACCACAGTCTCCGCGCTCATTTACCACCGGAGTGTAACTTGTTTCCTTTTCGGTGAACGCAGTTTGTTTTGTTTGTTAAGTCGCATCTCAAATTGAAACACCGAAGCCTCACAAGAAGCAGCGCGACGCTCCTCATCCCGGCTCCGCATCTGCTGTGTGGCGGAGCCCCGCTGAGCTGAGCGGCTCTCTGTATGCACACATCCAGCACCGGTGTTCTGTCGATGTAGCATACTTTGTCAGAATAGCATACCGGAAGTTTAGTTTGATAGCGCGGTCTGTCAATTTAGCCTACTTTGTCAAAACAGCATACCAGTGTTTGTGAAGGGTATGCTGTTTTGAAAGCCCCTGGTTTAATAAAAATACAGTTTATAAAGGGGAATGCTGTTTTGATAGCCCCTGGTTTAATACAAATACAGTTTCTACAGGTGGTTGGTTTATTAAAAAAAAATGTTTATAAAGGGGTATGCTGTTTTGATAGTCCCTTTGATTGTACAAGGCATGCAATTAAGTAATGTGTATATAATATGCGATATAATACACCAACATTTAGGCCTACCGCTTGTAATCTTAGGTATGCTGAAATGATGGTTTAAATTTAACGCATGCGCAATTCCACAAATTTCCCTGCAGCGCATGCGCATTTACCGAAGGTATGCCATTCTGATGGGTATGGTGTTCCGTCAGAACACCGGCTCAGAGCCACACGCTGTCAAGTTAAGAGTACATTTACAGCTTCCGGTGGCGATTTTCAAAATAAAACCAATTTTTCACAATGCAACAAACTCGCCTCAAAAAAATGAAATACCTTCACCTGCTCCCAATTAATACACACTCGGCACTATAGATGACTCTTCCCTTAACACGGTAAATGCATGGCTCCTTCATTTGTATTGCTTTCTTTTATCAGCTGAATAATTGCCCATAACTATTTAATTAAGTGGTTATACCTGTTAATAATTAATGTGACAACAGAATGAGTAGCATAGGAACAACTATGTTTTTCCTTTTGAAAAACTGCTTTCTCACAGCATTACTGACCAGAACAGTCAAGAGACAACAAAATGTAAAACAATGTTAAAAAACAGTAACATACCTAAACAATTTTGTGTTAAATAGGGTGGTCTAATTTAATTAGGAGCAACTGTCATGTGGAAATGCATCATATAATCATAGAAAAATAGAAGACAATCACATTATTTGATGAAAACATGAAGGTAGGCTGAAAAAGATACAACCTTGAAAAATGAGGTGGAACCTATTTTACCACAAAATAAACAGATAAACGTTAGTTATTTGCTTATAACCTTTACAAACCACTTATAGCAATATTTTACACACACACACAACTAATAAGTAGGTGGCTCTTCTCACACCGACCCTTCTAATCTGCATATCATTCTGCATATTATAGCTGCATAATTTTAGCCAACATATCCAAATGTTTAATTGAATGTTTCACACTCACTTACAAGACTAACATTGACAATTAAACCCAAATTCAAAGAGCAAAAAACTCACAATCCACATTTTCTCTTTTCTTTAATCCAGTTTTTTTTAATCTCACAAAACACATGAATCGGAGACATGAGCTCTCTTTTCCTTCTGTGCAGCTAAACAATCTCACCAATTTTAAAAACAAGGGAGAAGAAAATAATTTATACATCCTTTTAAAAAAAATCATATCTACAAAAATAAAATCAAATACGAGGACTAAGGCTTTACAGAAAAAAAATTAACATATATAAAACAAGTGGGTCTGATCTCTCTATATTACATGAGTGAACAAGAGTTTTTAAAAAGACACAAAATAAAAAGACAAGGAGATGATAGTAAGACGTGTGTATGCATACAGTAGTTTGCACCGTGCAGGGAAGTTTGTCTGTGCAACATTTCTTTTAACAAAAAAGGGAATCAGTTATAGCTTTTTTGTTTTTTGTTTGTTTTGTTTTTTACAGCTGGTTAGGGCCACAACGTTGATGTCAATGTACAAGATAAATGTATGAAAAGACGAAATCATGGAAGACACAAAGAAACTGAAGGGTAGAGGTAGAAATTGGAGATGAACAGATGCTGTAGTTAGAGGTGGGAGGGGAAAAAAAGAGGAAAGATATTTGTCGAGGAGAAGAAGAGATCCTGACTCGGATTCAACCAGCTCAGACCATCTGGCATTTTATTGTGCCAAATTATGAACAACACACGTTATGCATGTGATGATTGAGTGTCCATAGCTTGGCACGGAAATTCTTCTTCTTGTCATGGACAAAACATATGGTCCGAGATGCTTGAAAATCAGCAGCCAAAATGTCGAGGAAAAAAAAAGCCAAACCGTGTTCCCTTCAACACCTCTAAAGAGATATTTCACTTTGGAAGAACATTTTTACATTTTAGCACAAATGCCTCAAGGTCATAGTGGCTCAGCTGCTAAAATCAGCCAGCCTATGCAATCAGAAGCTCTTATTCTAAGTCCACTCTTTTTTTTTTTTGTTGATCATATACGACAGCCAAGTTACACTTCCCATCAAAACGACGCCTTCAGTGTGTGCTGGCTAAAGAGTGACAACCTTCCACCAGGCAGTGTAATATCATTTGAATAGCAGAATCTGGCTGGTAGTTTGTAAATCTACTGCTTTGTGCAGTTTGGTAGTCTATTGTCAGTTTTGCTCGGTAACTCACTAAAGTGCTCCTCAGTATTTGAAACCAGCTCAAATAAAATCCAGTCCAGTGTGATTCTGCCCAGCTTGATAACAGAAAGAAAGAGACAAAAAAACAACAAAAAAAACAAAAAACATTTAAACTGGTACACAAAAGAACTTCCCTAAAAGAAGTTCCTTCCTTGTGACATTTTAAATACATCTTTTCGGTCTAGGGTTTATTAGAATTAGTTCAAGATAGATGGCGTTTGAGAAAAAAGCACTTAGACTTAGTGTCAGTCTTTGCTGGTTACACGTGCCTCAACCAAGGCGTACAAAAACATTTCTGAATGTCGAGGACGTTAAATTACTCCTACATATGATCCAAAAATAGTTCAAGGAATAGTTTGACATTATTAGCTTCCTAGTGTTGGATGAGATTGATACCATTCTTGTGTCTGTGCTTTAAAAGACAATTCCGGCGCTAAATGAACCTAGGGGTTAATAACATATGTGTACTGAGTCGACCGTTCTCTGGGACATGTTTTCATGCTAATTGAATGTGTCTCTAGCTTGAAACAAGATACCACAAACCGGTGATTAGCTTATAATGCTAGCCTTTGGGGCAGAGGGTAAATCACTATTTCTATACCACTAACAAGGCTGAAAATAGGACCACATTTCAACGGTAGCATGAGGGTCCCTACATGTAAACCGAAGCATTGAGAACTTTGTAAGTGTACAGATAGATAAACTATCTTTTTAATAAACTATCTGTACACTTACAAAGTTCTCAATTCTTTCGGTTTACATGTAGGGACCCTCATTATGCTACCGTTGAAATGTGGTGCTAAAGACTGTACTGTTCATGTATACAGGAAGGCGCCATCTTGGGAAAAAAACAATCATGACCAGTCGGTCGACTCAGTATATATATTATTGTATATGTATATATGTTATACTTAAGGAATTGTCCTTAAGTACGGAGCTGGAGCCAGCAGCTGGTTAGCTTAGCTTGGCGTAAAACACCAACACGCGGAAACGATACGTTCAGGCGCAGTAACCCGCAGAGACTGCATGAAATAATGAGATTTTAATTACTGCGCTTTAGGTGCTAGTTGGTGTTACCTTAAGAGCGAGCCAGGCTAGCGATTTCCCAGATTCCAGTGTTTATGCTAAGCTAAGCAGTGGCTGTCGTTAGCGTCATATTTACCGTACATATATGAAAGTGGTATCGATCTTTGCCCATATATGTATTTTCCAAAATGTCAAACTATCCCTTCATTTTATTTTTTTTCTTCTTTTACTTCATCTAACTGCTGTGATCACAGCACAGTTGCATATAGCAGTTACTTGCTGATTTTTGATTGGACCATGTGCTTGAGTTTGTAAAATTTAATTTTTACAAAGCTTTTCCATTCTCCTAATAAATATAAGTTGTTCTGCGAAGGGTATGGGGGACAAGATAGATGTAGGCTAGATGGATACGAACACTACATATGGTGCGACTGCTGCATGGGGGAAGGGAGGAGTTGCTGGTTCACAGTATTTACCGTGGTGTTTACACACACACACACAATACACCGGAGAGAGGGGTAGAGGATGCACCGTCAAATCTTAAAGTGTAGACAGGCAATGCCAGCGGCGATATTTGGCAGCAATTTGGTTGAGCGACACAGGACTTCAGTGAAAATTCAAGTTTCTAGGTCTGAATCTGTTGTTTGTCCTCTTTCCTCACACTCGTCATCAACATTGCCCGTCTTGACCCTTGCCCCCTAAACACCAGAAATATCCCCAACGTAAACAACCTTACATGATCAGAACAGCTGTGCGAATCCACTGAGCTTGTTTATTTAATCGCTGAGATCCCTGTACGCCTCTGAAGCAGCGCTGAAAATAAAACCTGCCAGCATTTCAGTAGTAGACAGCGCAGAAGTGTTTCCAGAACTGTGAAGTGAACAATCAACACAAACCAACCATCAATAAGTTGCACTGACGGTTCCAAACTCTTCTTAAAAGAGAGCTTGAGGATACGTCAGTGTGGCTGCAACTGTTCCTGATGACAATAACTCTAGTGTTTCTCCTACAGTGGGGGGATACCAAGGTCTGAGATGAATGAAACGGTTTAATGTGTGTGTGTGATGTTGGTTTCCTTACCCAGTGCAAATAACCTGAATTATATAGACACAGTCCTTCGGCCGTGGTGGCAGGTGAACTCAGTGTAAAGCAACTAGTGGCGGGGAGCCGGGCATTGTAACGTCGGCCCCTAAATATAAAGCCAGTGGCATCTCCGGTTCCTGATCCGTCCACTGTAGAGGACGTACACGACAAGAGGGATGCATTGTGGGTAAAGTGCAGGGGTGGTGGGTCCCTCGGATTTTTTCCTTAAATTAACATTTCAACACTTTTCTGCTCCGTTCCTTCAACCAGCTCTTTAAAGCAAGACGTACAGCTCCTTTTTCTTCATATATATCCAACTTGGTCATTTTTCCCACTTTCAATTCTTCCAACCTTTATTTTTTATTTTTTTTCCTTTCTCTCTTTAAATCAGTCAACTTGTCTTCTGACTTTTTTTTTGTTCTCCTTCATACTCTTTCCTCACTCTGTCCTGGACTCCCCCGTGCTCTGGAAGAAGTCAGAGGTTGTGCTGACCTCAGAAATCCTGGTCAATCCGGACAGCTTAAGAAAAAGCAGACAGCTACAGTCCTTCCTGGGCTCTGTTCCACTGGCCAGTGCATGCAGGGACGAGGGGCGAGGTGAGGCAGGGCTGTGGCGCCCGAGTCTGACAGTGGGTACACATGGGTCTGTCCGTATGCCACCAATCAAGATCGAGTGACCGCAAGTAAATCCAGTCTGCAGCGACGTCAGAATCCAGTCGACTGAATCTTGGGCTCCGCTGGACTGCCCTCTTTGCCTGGTTGGGTTCAAGGAAAAAAAGATACATTTAAAATCGAAAATAACTGAAACTGCATCATCAGCCATTGTTTTTTTTTTTATAAAGATTTAAGATGCAAATTCAGTTCCTCCTCACCGTCTCCTGAGCTACGATCTAGAGATGGTGTTCTGGAGACGGTTGCCGAGTGACACTGTTGCTCCTCTGAGTCCTGATTGACAAAGGGCTCTCTGAGGCTTTTCAAAAGCTTGTGATGGGACTTCTCGATTTCCTGTAAAGGGGTGAAGATGCGCGACATTATACGAGTAGAACAGTGAGTGTAATTGTGCTAGCTGGTGAGAGAGAGAGGAACACGGAGTCGTCAAACCATTGTAAACTTTGTGGGTTAAATCATAAGACACGTTGACCCAGTTTCTTGCTTGTTGTTAGGAGGTCCTCACTGTCCGTGTAAAAAAAAATAAAAAAATTGACAAAACGTTTGATGGACACATTCACAGATGCCATGAAGGGGCTGCAACAGAAAAACTAAGTGAAGGACACAGCCTGTTGTATAATCCAGTTTTGCATAATCCATCCAATCTACATTCCAGTGTTATTCCAAACTATTTTATTTATTTATTTTTAGGGCAGGTGGCTCAGTGGTTAGCACTTCTACCTCACAGCAAGAAGGTTGTGGGTTTGAATGTTCTCCCCGTGTTTGCGTGGGTTTCCTCCGGGTGCTCCGGTTTTCTCCCACCATAAAAGACATGCATGCTAGGTAACTAGGACTACAGTTAAAAATTAGCTGTCTGGCTAACACCGGCACATTTACAGAAATGTTGATTAATGTGCATTGTCCTAATAAAAATAAAAATAAATAAACCTAAAAGCTGATCACTGCTGGTGGCTACATTTAATACAATTAAATAAATAATCTATTGGTTGGTGAATAGAGGCAATGGTGGAAAACCTTGGAGACAAACTGCAGGGAGATTTCTTAATTTTCTTAATATACAGTCTGTGTTCACATTTATTTCTGATGTACTCTTGCAACAACCGAATTTCCCCACCGGTGACCAATAAAGATGCATCTTATCTTATCAATCAATCCATATGCACCCTGTAAAGTTAGGTAGGTTAACGCCTTACAAGATGCAGTCTGTTTGCAAACTTTGTGTCATCTCTCTATTTATCCTCCTAAGAAACAACTACGCCTCTCTAACTAGTTAGAAAACACATGAGAAAGAAAAGAGACGCTTTGCAGTCAGTCCAGGAAAAGTCTGATGTTGTGTGAGCTTTGGGCGTGTTATAATATGTGGAGAGTTGATGGTCATCAGTCCAGACGACAGTCACACAGCCACCTTGTTGCCAGCTTCACACACTTAAACTCACCTTCAGATGGCGCAACTTGCTCATCAGCCCCTCGATCGTGTGGAAAATCTCATCCACATTTTTGATCACGTGGCTCTGGCGCCCAGCCTGTGATTGGCCGGTTTCCTCTTCCTGTTCCAGTTGCATAGCCTCTGATTGGTTGGGCTCTGCACCGCAGGTGGGCGTTTCCTCCTCTGGATGAGTCTGTGGTGGTATCACTTCCTCCAGAGGCTGAGGGAAGTGGCTGCCTGTGGGGGTGGGAGGGTCGCTGAGGTCTTCAGTGAAGCTCTCTCCCTGCTCCGTCGGCATTACCAAGTAGAAAATGTTCCCTAGAGCACAGAAAGTGTGCAGAAGTGTGAGTAATTTCAGGGGTAAAATCAACACAACCCTTAAATTATAGATCAGTTTTATCTTGATTAATAACACATGTAAATAAAACAATGTCTTTGATAAAAACTACAGTACTTGACCAATTTTGTCATCTTTACCCTGCGTAGTGGCCTCGCCTCTCGGCTTGGATGATTGGTCGGAGGGGAGGGTGACACCATCAGTGATGTCATCAGGGACAGAAGAAGAAGAAGAGGAAGGACCCGCAACCACAGCTAATGCAGAGGATAGACGTGTGACAAAGAAAAAGTGTGCGCAGAATGAAAGAAGGGTGTAAAAGAGTGAGGGAAGACGATGTCAAATCGTAGGACGGGTGTGTCGTGAAGAGCAAGCAGACAAAAGAAAAAGAAGATTAAGTGTGTAAGAAACAAATAATGAATCACCAAGTGCAGAAAAAACATGCAGATGAAGGCAGCCATTAAAAGACATCCATGTTATCCCAAAACAGAAAGCAGTCACCAAATATTTACCTCAAGGGAAACAATGGCGATTTATCTTGAAATAAAGGTTGCAAATGTGTATCTGAGAACTGAGTGATCTGCCAGCCCTGCTGAAGAACTAAAGAGAATTATTTGGAAACGTTTCTCCATCTGATCCGTTACCTTTCCGTACGACCTGAACGCTGCTGGGTTGCTCTGCGTCTGGAGGCGGGACCTCTTCAGGCTCGGCCTCCCATTCGTTGATGCTGAAGTTGAGGACAGTCTCTAGAGACTCTGGCCGCTGTCTTTCGGTGAACGAGCTCCTTTCATTGGCCGTCTCGTTGGTGGGCGTGTCATCGGAATCGTGGCTCCAACCGTCCTCTTCCAAATCTTGTAATATCAGCTGCCTTAGTGTTTCAACTGCAGAGCCATGACAACAAAAGCAACAAAAAAAAAAAGGTTTTGAAATTCCTCAAGGTTGATCACTTGCTGATTACTAAAAAGCTATTTGAAAGAGAAAATAAGTTTAACATCCAACAGTTTGTTGAAGTGATGCGGATGCGTTTGTTTCTCACCATCTTGTAAAGCGGCCTCTGCCACGCCAACGTCTATTCTCTCACCACAGATGAAAGCTCCTGATTGGTCCCTAGGTGTGTTTTCTGAGAGCTCAATGTCCTCGGAGGAATGAGTCTCTATTGAATCCGACTGCTCCGTCATGGAGTTGTCTGGAAGATAAAAAATAAATAAATCCAAGTTCAAGTTCCACTTTATTTATCCTTTGTTTTGTGACTAAGCCAGTAAGATCACACTCTATTTTGTTTCACAAATGTTTGCAGACAGTTTACATATTTGAGGCTGATGATTATAGCGTGGTTATTACCTGCAAAGACATTGCTGCCAGTTGACACTGGGGACGCACTGCGTAGACTGGGGGAGCTATAGAAAATACCAACACAAGGCACATACGCAAGGTGATGAAAATAAACAATAATAAAGAAGAAAAATAAATGAGAAAATGAAAACACATCTATGAGAATAATACAAGTCCTGAAGTCCTATGTATTATCCATAGACATAAGATTTACTCACGATATAGGCATGGATCCGTGATTGATCACAGGCGATGAACCACCAGCTGACGAGATGGTCTTTTCAAGTAAATCTTTCCAGCTGCAAAACAAAAACACACGTTTCTGGAGGCTGAAGAAGAACGTGGATGCTCGGTAAGCCTGCCTAACGGTTAAAGAAAAGAGCTTACGTGTTTTTCTCTGATGATGTCCCAGCCACCAGCTCATAGATCTGCCTCTCTGTGGTGCTGATGACGTAGAGGGCTTTGTTGTCTGGAGACAAATCACAACATTTACACATCTGATCACCAAGAAAGCAGCAGGGCAACTCATTCTCAACACGTTTGAAATTAGCTTTCCCGGGTGTGACCACGGTCTCACCTGTAGCTACTAAGCGGACCAGCAGAGAGTCCAGCTTCACCAGAGGGCTGAAGGAGGTCTTGCTGTCTCCGCTGCCTCCACCCAGCCAGCGGGTTGGATATCTCAGCTGCAGCCGGTCGTCTGGGCCCCTCTGTAGGAGGACCAGGCAGTCTGACAGCAGCAGCGCTTGAATCTCTGATGGAGGAACACAGGTGACATGAGGTATGAAACCAAACTGACGAGACTGTATGCATCAATACAGAACGTATCCACACAGAGGTACTGACCTATCTGCTTATCTTTGCTGACTTTCCACGTGAGAGGACCTTCATGAATCATTCTCTTAGTGGTGAGGTCCAGACTCTAATAGAGAGAGAAGAGAAGAGTAAATAATAATAATAATAATGACTTTATTCAGAAAAATAGACAATATACACAAAAATATAGCAATAAACATTTAGTCTAGATGTGAACCTGAGCTAAGATCAGTGTGGGCTAAAGCCTGTATAATTCTGTTTTCTGAGACATCCTCACATATGTGGATAAATAAGGCTTCAACATAGGTAAACAAAACACATTTAGGTAAAAAAAAAAGGTTGGTATAAAAAACAACAACAACAGATTAACCAGCATAAATGATGTGACAACCTTGAATAGAGGGGCAGCGTCCAGCCTGCGTTGGTATTGGCTGAGGCGTTGCCGGTGCTCTATTTCCCCGACAACCTCGTTAACAGCCTGCAGTATCCCTCGGCAACAAGCCTGGGCGCGCTGAAGTGAGGGGAGGTCCGATGAAGCAGCTAAATGAAAAACAAGTCGGTCTTAAAAATTATACTTTTTTGGCACGTTTTTTTTCCCCCGTGTTAACGATTATCATACGATGCATCTCTTGACTCCTCACCCTCTGTGTGTTTAATGATGTTGTCCAGCAGCAGGGGGTACTTGGTGAGTCTCTGCATCTCTGACACCAGCAGGTCTTTGAGCTGCAGCCTCCGACAGTGAGGACTCGCTTCACACTCCTGAACAAAGTCAGAACGAGAAGTGAGCACGTAAAGCACAATGCTGCACGACTATGAAGGCTAGGACTAATGAAAGAGAAATGTTCACGTTGCAAATTGTATGTTTTGTGTGTTGTGTTAAAAATAAATGAAAAAAAAAAAACACTGGTAATCACAAAATAAAGATAAAATGTATAAATAAAAATGTGTCAGGCATGGAAGTGTGTGTGTGTGTACCTGGATGATGTGAGCGAAGCGAGGGTCTTTGCGTTGTTTGTTCTTGATGAGCTCCAGAGCCTGAGACTGCTGGCTGCACAGCTGGGACGCTTGCTCCTGAAACTCATCTCCAGCTGCATCTTCAAACTGGAAACACACGCCACAATTACCATACTGTATACTGCACATAAGACACCTTTCACATTAAAAGAGAAATGAGAAAACGGAAGCTGACGGCGGTGATTATTTGACTCACCCTGGCCAGCATAACGTCCCCGATGTCCTGAACGATGGGAGTTTCCCTTCGCTTCTTCATCGCCTCGCACAGACTTGCTGCAAAGACACAGAAGAGTGTTAACAGTGACATTCAAAGAAACTCAACTGGTGATCATCGGTTAAATCATTTCAAATCCTACTAATAAGAGAATCCATAAATCTAGTGGCAATTATACCATGTGCCTTCATGATGACTCCTACTAAAAGCCCAAAATACATATTGACTTAGAATAGCGGCAGACTGAGATTACATTTAACAGTCACAACCTTTGCTTCACTTATTGTTTACCTAGCAACACACAGCCCGGAATACATGTTGATTCAGTACAACTCACTTTATTGTGCAAAGAAGCAGAAAGCAGCGACACTCTTACAAGAGGACACAGTCACAGTTCCTCAATCCAAACCAGGATGTTAGTTTAATTAAAGTCAGGTTTTTAAAATTGAACTCAAAGGAAATAATGAAGTTGCTAAATAATTAGGCACAAAGTAAGTGGGTTCACTTTTGGGAGAGAAAATATTGTCAATGTCAAGCAAAATTGTAACATCTTTTTAAATAGTATTTTTCATATTGACAGTGGAGTATAAGAGGTCTGTTGTGTTCTGAAAATACACAGCTATACCTGCAATTACAGTAAACACACATAGCGTATGTGCATTCAAATGAGTGCCAGATTTGTCATGTACGTTTTTTGTAACTGACAAATTAAGACCTGGAAATATTCACTTTCACACAAACAGTACACTGACCGTGGAGTTCATAGACCTGGGGCAGGTTGGGGAAGATGCAGGCCAGCTCATCAGAGTTCAGCACAGACCTCATCTTCTGGAAAAAGACCTGGTCCAGGACCCTCAAGGTCCGCAGGTGGGACACCTCGGTGGTGAACAGCTCTGAAGATGAAGAGAAGAAAACAGAGAATGGGACATCAGCGCACTGCCATCTTACGTCTTAATGCATTTTAAAGCAGACTATTTCATTTGATAGTACTACATTTGTGTTTACTGTTAAAGCTGTGTTGAATTTGACTCGTACCGTATATGACGGCCTGTCTTTCCACCTCCCTTGGACTGAGTGTGGCGAGGAGCTGAGGAGGAACTGTGTCCTGCCAGATCTGACTGTCAAACACCTCCTCCTCCAGTGCTGCAGCGTCTGGCAGCAGGGCCAACGGCGAGTCCACACTCCTACAGAGTCACGTAAAACATAAACACGGATGTACCGAGATGTGCATGGAGAGATGGTGTAAGCGTATGGATGGTGGGACAAACAGAAAAAAACAAACAGTTTATTTTAATACCAACATACTTATATATGTATCTCTTTTTCTGTTCACCTAACATTATGGGGAGACTTGAAACTGAAAGATGCTAAAGGCTGACATTTCTTGTTATCCCAACCATTTCTTCTTCAAAAGGTTTTGCATGTGGGGAAATAAGTCAGCCATCTCTATTTCTAATTTCCTGCCAGACAGTTCCTTAAGGTACTGATCATCTATGGGGATGACACTGAAACTCACCTGCGTCTAGACCGAGGGGTGTATGGGGGTGTAGGGTTCTCTAGAGACCTGAGTTTGAGAGAGAGTGGAGAGAGAGACGGCATGAAGTGAAAACGTACACTTGGAGGGGTAACATCCGGGGTGTTTTGAGTTATTAGGGGTGTAAAGGTTCCACTAAAGGGGAAAGTGTTGATTCCTTGAAGCTTATGTCATTCTTTTAATTTATCCCTGCCTGAAGTATGAACAAAAAAAAAAAAAATCTGTATCTTAGTATTATCTGGGAAATTTGATTCCAAAAGTCAATAAAAACTTGTGTGTGAAAACACACAAATCTTTACCGCGCAGAGCTGCTGGATGCAGAGGACGAGGCGCTGTGCTGCAGCAGCCTGAGGCCTGGCCCCTCCCTCTCCTCCCCGCAGTCCTCCATGTCCACATCGCTACGAGAGCGAGGGACAGACTCCGTCCCTGAGACGCCGCCCCGCCGCCGCCCTTCTCCCTGAGCCTTCAACGACTCGCTGCGTGCCAGACGCACTGAGATCGTAGGGCTGCAAGAGAGAGTGTAAAGAAAAAACATACAATGTTACTAAATCCGCGATTATCAAACACTTTCAACGAGGTGCTGTACCAGCCATACGAGCTGATATTGAATATATTCTACATACTGTAGTTTAAGAGAGCTACCTGTCCATGCCGTCTTCTCCCAGGCTGCTGGTGGAGAGCCTCTGGGGGTCGGCAGCATCGTCTCCCTCCTCTCCTGTCTCTGTGTGGTTCTCAAACTGCTGAATGATGTTCCTCACACTGCCAGGACGGACTGCACACACAGATAATGCTTAATTGTACAGTACGACGAAATAGTCCCCATATTAGAGTTGATGTGTATAAAATGGAGGTGGAACACAAGCACATTTTCATACATTCCACAAAGAATAACTTAGTTGGGTATGTTTGTTGAAAAGCAACATTCAACTAAACAGCAAAAAACAAAAGTGCAATGACATAAAGTATATACCTTCGGTGGGAGACAACGGGACATGGAATGCTACAAAACCAAGATGGACCAAAAAGAAAACATGAAAACAGAACAAGATGACACCATGAATATTCCATAAATCAATAAATAAACCTGCAATAACAATAAAAGGGCAAACAGAGGACAGAAATAAATCAATATTGACTGACAAATACAATGAGTGAAAACATGACACGTTTATGTTAGCATGCCTCTGATGTGGTGTGCCAGTGTATCAACACCATCAGCTGATAATGACTTTACACAGATGGACTCATTCCAGTGTGATGATTAGAAGAAAAAGCCTATTTTTTATTCTTTTTTGTATCTCACACTATTATATTTGTGTATTAGCATTTTTGACAATGAACTTGGATAAGATGTCAGGTTATAATTATGTGTGTGTGTGTGTGTGTGTGTGTGTGTGTGTGTGTGTGTGTGTGTGTGTGTGTGTGTGTGTGTGTGTGTGTGTGTGTGTGTGTGTGTGTGTGTGTGTGTGTGTGTGTATTTACTGGACTGGGATGTGGTCCTGGGTTTGCCGATGTACTTCAGGATGGGATTTCTCTTTTTATCCTCTCCATCTTTCTCTTTTTTGGTACCACTCAGCTGTGGAGAGAGGGTCCACCAAGTCATGTTATAAAATCAACGTATTTTCATATCTATCTATCTATCTATCTATCTATCTGACAGCCAGCCACACCGAAGCCAATAGATTTTTAAAACACAGCTAAACAAAGTATACCGTTTCCTTTGCTGATACTGTGATTGTAGTACGAATTGCAACACAAATCATACTGCAGAATGTGTTGTTCTTGCATATTGTAAAACAGAAAACACATGCACTATGACTATCTTTATTAGTGTGGTTTCAACATACAGTAGTCAACATTACTTAGATAAACACTTGCGACATCTTCCCTTCCAACTCAGATTTTTGTTTTTTAGAGCGCAGTTGCCCCTTACCTTTTTCGTCTTTAAGAAAGCGAGCCACTTCTCCTTCTCCGTGCTCAGACCAGGGAAGACCTTGGAGTCTCTCAGCTTGATACCAGAATGACGCAGGTACAGGTGCACGGCCGACGCCAGAGGAGAACTGAGGGAGAGGAGCAATAGGGCGGAGAGAGAAAGAAAGAAAGAAAGAAAGAAAGAAAGAAAGAAAGAAAGAAAGAAAGAGACGGGACAAACATGGAAATGTGGGGAGAATAGACCACAAGGGAAATCAAACAAAGAAAAAGTGTTAAGAAAGAAAGAAGCAAACAGACAGATCGCTGTTAAATTACATTTCACTCCAACAAACAAGACACTTCTTTTACCTTCTGTCCTCTTCGTGCTTTGATCTGGAGGGAGAACAGACAGAGAGACATAAAAAGGCTGTTAACTCGCCCCACAACAAACAGCAGGCTTTCAAAGAGATATCCAGTTTAATTCCTCAGAGTTAAATCCAGTTCATTCGGGTGCAAACACAGGTGTAAGAAACAGACTGCAGTGCGGCAGTCATGTGATGGGAATCGGCCTGTGTGTGTATAAAGTCAAAGGAGTCAATGTCATGTGGTTTCCAGGATTTGCCGCTGTGGTAATGACCTTTGTTATGATAGCTCCTTCTGTCGCTTTGTAATAACTATTTTATTGGGCCCCAAACATCGGCTCCTGTGGCAGTCTGAGTGTGCAAAAGTTAATATTCACTTCACGGTTACAGCAACATGCTGAAGTAGAAAAATGTATAATTGATGGATTTAGACCCCAAAAAAGTTTTGGTTATCTTTTGGCATAATAGTAAAACTAAGTTAATACATTCCAAAGAAAAACAAACTGATCTCCTCTAGTTTGACATAATTTAGATAAAAGGTGAGTCAACACGTTTTTGGTAACAGGAAAAACGTGGTGCAAGAGCAGTATGTGAGTAACAGACTCACAGTATTTCCCAGAGGGCAGTGACCTGTCTGTCCACCACCTGTCTCTCTTTCACCGGGTCTCCATCCAGCTGCTGCAGGTCTCCTTCTCCAAACAGAGAGCCGAGACCCATCATCTGCTTGTTCCTGCGAAACACAAGCTTAACGGGTTAATATGAACTCTTGATCGTCATGGTAATATTGTCAAAATCTCAATCTTGAGTAACATACCTGTAGTCCTGTATTTGGTCTTGGATGTCCGGCAGCACTTGCTGCTGCAGCTCTGACAGAGGTCCTCTGATGTCCTCCTGGGCATGAAGTCGACTTTCTGAAGGGACGATAGACACGACATGTCAGCGGCTACACATCCTCACAAGCTAATTAATACAGCCTTATGTGGCATAAAATGCTAAACAAATTGAGTAAGCCCACAAAGCAAACTAACATTTAGTTCTTACCTATATCTGTGAGATACTCCTCTCGTACTTTGATTTTCAGGGGCTACAAGGGGAAGAAAAAAAAAATCGTATAAGTTTTAAGCATGGTATACGAGAAAAGTCAATATTTTGCTGTATATGAAAAAAGCTTCTTCGATGCCAAATGCATCAACACATCAGCAGCCAATACTGGGATATAAGACATGAAAGATTACAAGTATAAACTCATTAAGACATGTTGGTACATACAGCATCTGGGTCCAGGAAATGGGAACAGATCTGAGGTGCAAGTGCGCGGGCGTCTTTAGTGGTGGAGCCCAGGTAGGCCTCCACTGACAGGTAAAACAGCTGTTGTGGACACACATACAGTAACCATGAATGTAAGCAAGCAAACAAAAATAAACACATAGATATGTCATCCAAAAACAGCAGAATAAGCACTTTGTTTCATTGCATTTGCTCAAGTCTAACATGAAATATAATGTAGGCCGACCAGAGGGTTGGGGTCCAGAAGCTGGGTGAAGACGTATCTCATGAACACCGCCATGTGTGCCGGTCGTGACCTCAACAGCTCGATGTCCTGGAATGGTCCGTCCATCTGAGAGACAGAGGAAGAATATGAATGATTGTATCGCTGGAGGGAACGGCGAGATGCAATGAAGAAAAAAAGGAAGAAAATGTAGAAAGACTGCTGAAAATCACATCAACTCGGATCGTCAAGAGTCACACCGAATGTTCTCCTCACCTCGTTAAATGCATAGCCGTCATCTTCTTCATCCTCTTCCTCGGGGCCGATGATCTGGGCCTTTCCGCCCTTTTGAACAGACGCACACACATTTTAAAAAATGGAAAGCAATCAGTCATGCACTAGAGGACACTGACAGCGCATCCAAGCACATCTTCCATTTTCACTTCTATACTGTGCATACGGTGCTCAGTGCACAACAGTTGGATGACGTGAAATTTGAATTTAAGGTTGTGGTGACAAGTATGATCTCAGTCTCACTGCTCGTCTCATACATTTTAAGCAGCTATGCAAGTCACAGTGACAGAAATGGAGAGGAACGGATGAAAAGGAAAGAACAGCAGCTACATCTCGACCGGATTTTAAAGAATAAAAGTATTTTGTGTTATTTTTATGTTCAGTATAAACCCCGGCAGAAGGGAGCTTGTGCTGCATGTGAGGAGCCTATTGCAAAGGGACATCTATCTCAAGTGAATGCAAGTGTGTGTGTGTCCGTCTCACCGAATCTGACAGGGGGTGTGTGTCGGAGTTCTGCCGTCGGTGTTGGGGGGTCCTGAAGGAGATTGAGGGGGAGGAGTGGGGACTCTCAAAGGCCTGGGGAGGAGGAGGACGAGGGAGGGAGGACGAGGGGGGACGGGATGAGTGGGACCATCACATACACAAACGCGCACATACGATCTCACCAGTTTATGAAAAGAGAAGACTGTGCAGCCTACCTCCATGTCTCCTTCGCTTGACTCCATTGATAGTCGCCCTGTCAAAGCACAGAGCAGTTTTAAGCTACAGTGTTTCCCCTGTTATTGTACAAGGGGAACCCCCGCCAGGCCAGAAAAATCCTTTTTTTAATGCCATAAATAATCCATTGAGTTTCCACTCTACTTATTCTGCAGCAGGCAAAGATAACGTCGGTAATGCACACCGGCTCAGTATGTTTTATTCTACAAGAGACAACCCATTTCAAGCCACTTCGATAAAAGTATGTTGGGTAGTGTGCGGTACCATAACAACTAATGAATTAGAACATCTCCTTTCATTTGAACTCATTCTGTGCATTTTCTGCTGACCTTTAGACTAATTAAACCAGGAACATTGCATGCTAAACATGAGATCCAACGCAGCACCGAGATATTTACTTAAACAGGTAAAAGACAAAGAGATACAAACCTTCTCCTGCTATGACGTAGCTTGTGGCACATTCGGATCGTGTTCCCTCCTGGAGAGGCAGAATAAAGCGTCAGTTCATTTTCAGCACTAGCTGTGAAAGGTAAACTATGCATGTAATCGTTAAAGCTCGTTATTTTTTGGGGGGCCAAATCAGGTGTAGCAGAACAGAGCGTGAACACAACACTGACATAGGTTTGAATTTAAAACCCTTTAACAACGCTTGAATTATACACGCAGGCAGCCAAATGTATAAAGACCACCTCGTCTTAAACTTAACTGAATTAGTCTGGTCCCATGACTTGATCGGTGAATTTGAACATTGGCAACAAATAGATAAAATATACAGAAGGTTTTTTAGTGAGTATGGAAAGCAAAAGTCTCGTCTCCTCACCAGATCTTGCTGAATCTTGACCCTGACTTGGTGAGCTCTTCTCTTGGCACTTTCAATCCGCTCCCCCAGTGACAGCGACGGGCTCCTCAACTGCTCCTCCATCAACTCCTGTAATATAGTTATTATCAGCAGACATTAGACGCAAAACGTCGTAACTAATTATGCAGACAGCACGAAACAACAAGGAGTGATGTAGAACATTAGAGCACACAATAACGTGAGACATTATAGATCCTTACATGGAAAGTCTATTTTCTTTGTCTACAGGAAGATGCAGTCAGGGGTGTGTGTGTGTGTGTGTGTGTGTGTGTGTGTGTGTGTGTGTGTGTGTGTGTGTGTGTGTGTGTGTGTGTGTGTGTGTGTGTGTGTGTGTACCTGCAGTTCAGCCTCTTCCTGCTCCAGCATTCTCCTGAGTATCTGAGTGGCATGTTTCTGTACTTCTGGGTCCTAAAAAACATTTACAACAGAAAGTGTAAATCATTTTGATGATGAATGATAATACTCTGCATTATTATTTCTTTGCTTCAAACAAGTACCTACACATGGTCAGTTTTCAAGCATACATTTGTTTTCCCCCACTCAGTACTGACACAAGACGATACCAGCTGGGAAACGACTTTAACCCTTAATATCATTTTGTTTACCTGTAGTGGTTTGGGTCCAGTGATTCTTTGGGAAGGGGTGCTGCTCAGTCCAGAAGGCAGGGGTGGAGGTGGAGGGGGCGGGGCCTCCCCACCCAGAGACGTTCTTTGATTGGATGTGAGCTCAGTGGGGAGGGGCTCTAAGGGCAAGGAGGCGGCTGAAGGGGGCGGCCCTTGTAGTGTCAGAGCTACATATGGTCCAGCTATGGGACGATAAAAAAATAAAACAGTGATGGAATCAGATAAACACCGGCAAAAGAACAGAAAATTACCAAACACATAAAACAGCAAACACGCAAAACAATCACACTTATTGCAAACTCACATTTGATGAGCTTTACCACCTCCTGATGGGACATGGAGGACACCAGTGAGCCGTTCACCTGAGAGAGAGAGAGAGAGAGAGAGAGAGAGAGAGAGAGTGAGTGAGTGAGTGAGTGAGTGAGTGAGTGAGTGAGTGAGAGAGAGAGAGAGAGAGAGAGAGACGGGGGGAAAAAAAGAAATAAAAAAATCAGGAAGATTAAAACCTGGAAGAAACCAAAAACTTTCTGATTTAGTGTCTGTGATTAGCCTGTTGGACACCAGACCCTTCTCAGTTGTAGCTGAGAGTGGGTCTGGGGAAGGCTCATTCACAACCCATTTCCAAAGGGGCGCCATCAACAGACGCCGCTCAAATGCCTCTGGGCGCAATTGGATAGTCCTTCAACCAATCAGACCGACGATCCGGGTGACGTAGCAGCGACGGCGGCATCAACGGGTTGCTGCACTTCAGAGGCCGTCATGTTGAATGTAAACAAAAAGCTGCTTGCCGTCGCTGCGCTATCGTCATCGTGTAAAGCCCGCCTCAACGGTTGTGATCGGTGCCTCGATTTGGAAAAATTGGAAATGGGCTTGAATGGGCTCTTGGCCAGACGGACTTGCAGAGCAAATCTCAAATTTGCCAGAAGTTGGTCAGGGTTTTCCCAGGCTAGTCTGTGATGGAGAGTAGTACAGACCTTTATGATTCGGTCCCCTTCTTGGACCCCGGCCTTGACTGCTGCACCACCTGTAAAGATGAGTAAAGGCATACGGTGAAGCTCATGTAGAGAGAGGAAACAAAGTTTTAAGTCGTGTCGTGTGCTACTATAAATAACTAATTCATCACTGCCCATGTCATCTAGGTCATATTATATTTGAAAAATAATTGTCAAAGCAGGATTGTATCAGTTTGTGATTTGACAGTGGACCTTCAAATCCATGCAGTGTGTAGTTTGTATGAACTGAGAACACAATTTAGACATGTTTTTCGTTGTGCGATTGTTTTCAACACAGGGATTTTCTTAACTACATATGAACATTTAATCATAAAATCTGTAAATTCCCAATCTATACGCTCTTGAAAAGGGAGGAAAAAACATCTTTTCATTCTGTGTGTAAAAATAATAGAATAAGAATTATGATAACATCAACACATGGGCTGTGCAAGAGTCGTACCAGGTCGGACGTTCTGCACTAGCTTGACTCTCTCTCCACATACTGTGAAGCCGAAGCCGAGCTGGTCCTTCTGCACGACCACACATCTCTGGACAAGACCAGTACCTGGAAGAGGAGAGCAGGGTGTTTTTGGGAGATATTAAATATAGTGAAATTCTAAATCCATCCTGAAACAAAAACATAAAGCAGCATGGGAAGTTGTTACCCGTACTCTCAGCAGGGATTTCAATCGATGGCTCCCTCTGCTGGGTGGCAGAGGATTTGCGCTCTGAGTCCCCGATGGTCAGACTGCTGAGCCTGGGTTGGAGAGATGAGAGAAAGGAGAGGCTTATAATAAATGAAACAATACTAAACAGGGCGATTTAGAAAAAAGAATCTCTGGGAGTGCTGGTTAGGACTGGGAGAGGAATAAATGAAGAGGGAGAATCAATGAAGGTGGGATTAACTAGAAAGGGCCAGAACAGGCCACAGAGGGGAAGCTTACAAATAGACACAGAGCTACAGGAGAGGAGAGAGGGAGATCAGAGGCAGAAAAGCTAGGGGAGGGCCATGGTCAGATATGTAGGGTAGAGAGAGTGAGTATATACTGTACATAGCATTAGAAGCAACAAGTAAGAACCTTGAAGGGAAAACTCACCAAGCAGCAAAAGGGCTGAAAGCGAAGCATGACAGAAAAGAAGGATAAGGGCAGATAAAGGAAAAAAGATAAGAGAAAAAAAGACAGATATTCAGCCTGGAGACCAATGTTGAAGTTAAAGGACATAGAGAAACAGAGTAACAGACCAAAGAGTTGATATCACCCCACATGCCCTTTATGCTCTAACAGATTGTAAACAGTGAGACCAATGTGACTTCCAAGAATAACATGATGAAAGAACACACAGCGTAAACACTGAAGGGTTTCGGTGTTATTCCAGAGTCCAATGACAACTGGACAATTTACCACAAAAAGGTACCTGAAGTTATTAAAATCATATCAAAATACATTTATTTGTGTAAATTTACAAAGATCTGGCGATATTGAGCTACTGCACCTGCAGAGCCAATTAGTGCTGAAACAATAACTCAACGAATGGCAGTGGAGTAAAAAACTAGTCAACAACTAATTAGATGCTTGAGTAATCTCTTTCGCTGCTTCTAGCTTCTTGAATGTAAGGTACTGCTCCACATATTTGGTACTCAGAAAAAAAACAAGCAATATAAAAGACTCACATTCTGAGAAACTAAGATTAATCTAAAAATGAATAGAGGTGTTAATTGATCATGAAAATGATCATTAGATGTGTCCCTTTAGCCAGTTATTAAATCAATATATCAAACAAAGAACTATCTGAATGGACTGATCTACTGTAACTAAGAGCAGGAGTAAGTTTGTCATTCTGTAATTCTCTTTGAATGCTGTCTTTACCTGCTGCTGGAACACATAAATGTCCCAAGTTTGGGGTCAATAAAGTGGTGGAGTCGGCACTTCATATAAAACAAGCTGCTTGGAATGCATCAAGCTAGAGTTTCTACATCAATTGCATTACTAAGTTCAGTGTTCTGATATGACTTACATGGAGGGATAGGAATTGGTGCATCCCAATGAGCTATGATACATTTTGAGTGTATTTTTTTTTTTTTTTTTGTGCAAGTCCTGGGTGCCTTTCCGCCTACATTGCTACGTCAAGCCCAGGCACTCTGAAATAACAAGGGCAGCCACTGAGAAATCTGTTGCCACGGCTGTACAATCTGTAGGTGTCACATTAACCCCAAACCCTGACGTAAGCCCTCACTGGACAGCTGTCCTACCTGAACGGGTGGCCGTTTTTCTTATTGGTTGCCCTGCTGTCACATGACACACACAGACACAGTGGTAGGCACGTGCACCAGAACACACACATACACACACATACACACACACACAAGGAAAAAAGTTGATAGGAAAGACACACCATAAAGACAAAGATGCATCTAACAGACAATGACAGAAACACAGTGTAATGCTACATGGTGAATGTGGTGACTGACAAACAGGATGAACTACAGTACACCAAGTATTCGCAGCAGCGGCAGAGCTAAACATAGCAGGTGAAGAGTCACAACACGACATTCAAGCAACACATAGGCTAGACACTGAAACTCCCTATAAACAAAAGACGTGGGAATCTTTGGGAATCGATTCAGAACCGATTTTTGATTGAATAAAAGGTGGCTGAGGAGTTTTATGCTTAATGTAAGAGTGACTCCTGCTTATTTTCAGTCTCTGTACATAACATCCACACTTCACCAGGCCTGACTTTGTGTTGTCATGCTACTGTTGATTCTGTCTGTCATAAGAGCCGTCTCTGTTGTCTCTATGTAGTCCACACTTTGTATCTACATGCTTGTTCACCGCTTTTATCCGTGACTGTATTTTCAATAGGGCAGCAACTAATAATTATTTTCATAGTGGATTATTTTCATAGTGGATTATTTTCTCGATTACTTGTTTGACCTATACAAATGTCAAAACATGGTGAAAAATGTGGATCGGTGTTTCCCAAAGCCTAAGATGACGTCCTCAAATGTCTCGTTTTGTCCACAACTCAAAAGATATTCAGTTCACTGTCACAGAGGAGAAAAGAAACTAGAAAATATTCACATTTAACAAGCTGGAATCAGAGAAATCGGAAAATGACTCAAACTGATTAATCAATTATCAACATAGTTGGCAATTAATTTAATAGTTGACAACTAATCGATTAATCGATTCTTCGTTGCATCTCTCATTTCCAATGCTTTTGTTCTTAAAGTCTGTGCTTTTAACTATTGCCTTCCCGGGGACTACAGTTTAACATTTGCTTTTCTGACTAATTCAGGGATATTTTCATAAAAGTTATTAATATGGACTGCCCCTGTGACTTAAAAGAATATTGAAAGGGGTATTTTCAGGCTATTACTACACTGAAATGCAATATGAAACATTATTGGCATTAAGCTAACTGGTCATGATGAAGGTCACTTTAATGACTAACAGGAAAATAGTATAAGAAAAGTTTAAGTATGTAATTTGGAAGCATGTTACACTTACAGTCGTCTGTCTATTGAAATGAAAGTATAATTTACTGACATCACAAATCATGAAGTTTAAACTAAACTAAAACATCACTGGTTAGCTGTTTTGTGTGTTCTTTGAGTTCTGTAAAGTGCTGCAGTTTGAGTTGGTCGGCTGGTCTTGTTTATTTGTGCTGAAGTTAGCTAAAAACAAAGTATCCACAAAATACCTAATTTCATCACGCACAGGTAATTATTAAGATATTAAATCCAAAATGCGCCCAAACATTTGACACTTTTTTTAGACGAACTGCAAGCATGTACATCGTCCGGGTGCTGCGCTGTGCTATTGCTGTTGGGTTCCGCTTTTTTCGTTCCGTCCACAAACTTCATCAACAACGTACAGAAAAAAAAATATTTTGCCATTTGTGAATCAAGACTAAAGAGTGTAAGTTATTTTGAAAGTATGAATTCCCAGGCTGCTACTATTGTCATGCATACAGTATTTCCCCATCTTTTTGCTTGTCTTATCACCTCCCAGGAAACAACCTGTCTGACTAGTTTTTCAAGAGTCCAGACTGGACCTCAGTCAGATAAAGACATGTCAATATGCTGATCTGGGAGCCCTACATTTATGTGCAAGGCGTTGAGGTGTAACCTTAACCACAGAAAGAGAAACTGTCTGGGTGGATGTGAGGCTCGTACCTGTCCAGTGTAGAGGTGGGTTGGCGGAGACTCATGTCTGCAGCCTTCTGACACTCCTCTGCTTCCTGGTGCGGGGATCAACACTGTCACTGGGCCTCTTTTATCATCATCCACATCATCTTTCCTTTTACAGTTTTCAGTCCACACAATGGGCCTCTCTGCTGTGCTTCGATCAGATCTTCAAGCTACTGAGAAGCTGGTTCAGATCAGACAGAGTGCTCCTCATGTTCCCATCCACCCCAGTAGTTCCAGTTGGGTGTCAGTGGGACTTTAAAAGAAAATGCTGCAAAAAACTAACACTCAAATCTCCTCAGCTTTTTTTTTTACTCGGTGACATTAGTGGTTAAAATAAATACTACAAGAAAGAGAAAAGTGTTAGTGGCTTGATGCAGTGGCTCAGCTGTAGTGGAAAATGGGTAAAGGACAGTCTGCTTCCTCAAAGGTCATCAATCATGAATGAATGGCTGATATGTCTCGCTATGCTCCAGGTCAACAACTCCCATGCCTTAAGTTATAGTGTCTGTGTGAAGCTAATTATTGCCAGATAAATCCAAGCTTTAACACGCAAAACAACCGTCCAGGTAACAGCTCAGCATCATCTCCAATGTAGTGAAAGCTTGCAATAAAATAACGAACCAAAATATGAACGCAGTCCGACTTGTTTACATGTATGGCTTTCAACAGCTGTGCCAACATAAATAATCCCACACAAGCTAAGCAGTACCTTAATGCCGCACGTATTTCCCCCCAAAGTTATTTACATAGATTGATGTGTATTGTGGCTAGCTGATGCAAATGTCTCTATACACATGACGTGCCTTAGTTGTATAAGTAAAACGTCAATTACCACTCCGTGAAAATTTAAAACTAAATAAAACAACGTGCAGAATTAAAGTTAAAGGTGTTTCTCGGTTTTGTGTTGTGACTTATCTAAATATTTAGCTGTCTATGGGATGATAACGAAACATCGGAAGCGGCCTGCTACATCCAGCTAGCTTCCTGAAGTTAGCTCTACGGGTGGGCCGATTTCAACCCGCGGCATGGCGTTGTTCCTCTGGCCGACCAAAAGCGCCGTGGGTTCGGCTTCCAGCTGCGCTAACGAGTCGGCCCTTTAGAGGTAGCCAGCTAACCAGCTATGTCTGCAAAGTGAAAGGCCAGCATGGTCTTAACTGCATGCGAATAGATGGGTGTTGAAGTGGTCGAGGTAGTGGCAGTCCATGCAAATTCCAGCTCGATATATCCCAGTCCCGTTTTCGTGCAAATTCAGACACTAAAGCTGCATGTTAGCCGGCTAACGTTAGCTAGAAGGCAATACGAGTAAAAGCTCCACCTTAGGTCTTTTTTCCCCCCAAAACAAGTCACAGTGGTGAATCCGGATTTGCTTCTCTCTCTCGTGGTCTGCCAGAAGACTCAGAAGTTATCGTTGCATATATTTATTGTGTTTAAATCCCAGTTCTTGAAATAATGATCTCTGCTGTGTTGTTATCCTGCTGTCTTGACTGGCTGCTGATCCACCACCATATTCTCAACGATCACACGTTCAAAAGAAACACAACAGCGCCCTCGTCTGGATAGATTGTGGTATTGCAGGCGGTTTGCCTCATCGCAATGTTGATGCTACTCTGACTATTATGGATCCATGGCTGCACTAACCCTTTTATATACTGTCTATGCACTCAACTGCCATGGAAAAACCAATTTCCTGAAACTAAATATAATATGCAAAAAATAACCAACACGAGTAAAACTTAACATTGTAAAAAAAAAAGAAAGAAGAGTAAAGTAAATACTTCAAAACGTCTTGTTTATGTTTAGCATCAAACACACTTAAGATATTATTGGTTTTTGTGCTTTTAATATTACGTATGAGTCTTATTCTCGTTAGACTATTTAATATCCCCATCAATATTTTTCTGCACGATTAATGTGCATGGTCGAAATTTTCAGAGCTATAGGCTACATCTTCAGACCTGATGTTATAGGGCCAGCATCCCAATATCTTCTTTCTGGACTCACTGTTTTTCAGCAATAATGTATTTAACCACAATTTAACCACAAATCAACTTATTACAACCTTTATTGCATTATTTTACTACAACTAGCCTAGTTCTCTGAAATATGCTTTTTTTTTAATGTAGCCTAGTTATTTTTCCAAATCAGATATAATGACGTTTTGAAGACTGAAAAAGTGCTCCACTCAAAAACCATTTCCCAGATTTTCATGAAAATGTAACAATGTTATTATTCATTATTTGTAATGTAATGAATCTTGACCCTGACTTGGTGATCTCTCCTCTTGGCACTTTCAATCCATAACATATTGCCAATTGCATAGTATAACATGTTGTTTTACACGAATCTCTGTCTCAAATGTGAACTAAATAATCAAAATACATCAGCTATAAAATTGTATCTGCGTTTTTACATTTGGCGCGCCATAGAAAATGTCATATTTGTAATGCTATTAATTCACAACTACACCAAAGCGGAAAAGAGTCGGCTACTTATACTCATCTGATGTACAAGTAGGCTACAAGCAGATGTGGGGACATCAAATCATAAATCTTTTACCAAAGAGAGCCCATTTGCGTTCAGTATTCCAGAGCGACTGGAATTTGACCCAGGCTCAGGGGTATTTATTCATTATTTTTGGCCCATTTTTATAGGCTGAATTGCGATGACCTTACTGAGGGAGATGGTTTCAACATGGGTTCAACATTTTACCAAATATGGCCAGATCGGGGCGGGGGATCCATTCTGCTCTGAGGTATTGGTGGATGAGAGCAGGGGATGCATGCGTCTCCATGTAGCTACGCGCTCTGTTCCAGGAACTTTAAGCTTATGACAAAAACATAAAAGACAACTCCGAGCGAAGAAATCGGTAAGATCAATATTCACACTTTTATATTTCTCTCTCCCCCAGACAGTTTATGTAGAAGTTAGCAGCGTTTACCATATGTCTATTTTTGGAACAGCGACAGAGAGCTGATTACAATAGCACGGCGCTGGGCGCGGTATGTCCGCTATTTGGGAAAGAAAACCTCTTTATCATCCACTTCGTGTGCCAGTTATAATGTGTCTATGTTACCCTTAAAAGTAGATGTATCTCCTCAGGTTTCATTAGGCTATACTGCTGCTGTGTCTGCCTGCAGCCTGGATCTCTAAAAAGAGCAAAACAGGCCGAATGTATACACATTTCAGGTAGTTTGTTTTAAGAAGAAGAATTGTAAGCCTGTGAAAATGATCAATTTAACATTTAAGCTATACAGTGATATACAATAGCACCCAGTTTGGCTTATATTAAGAACATGGCAAAGGCCAACTATCAAACCACACCCCAAAAAAACCAAAATCTGGTTTCCTGTCAGCAAGGGCATGAGGACACACACACACACACACACACACACACACGCACACACACACACACACACACACACACACACACACACACACACACACACACACACACACACACACACACACACACACACACACACACACACACACACACACACACACACACACACACACACACACACCACACAACCACATGTATCTCTGAATGTACAGCAGGTTTGGTGTTCTCATTTAGCTCAGATTAACCAATATCTCTCTCAGTAACGGAACTGGGTAACTAAGCATGCAGCACCAGTATGTCAAACCATAGACTAGTGCTCGTTTGGTTTGTGTTGCTAGTGTGTGTTGCATCAGAAGTGCCATTAGCTCTTCAGAGCTGCTTCCTGTCTATGAGTCTCATTACACAGACCAGGAAGCATGCCATTGCAGTTAATGGATAAATAACAAATAAGGTTAGCAATTTTCAGGGTCTGCATTGGCAGAATGAGGAGGCATGTTTTTCTTCATGAACAATGCATCGTCTCCTGGACCTATAGTGTGGCACTTGTTGCTTCTTAAGATAAGCAGCCTGTAATCATAGCAATCACACCAGACTGTCATCAGTTTAACCCCAGAATGCAGTTTCAAATGCATCAAATCTGCATGTTTTGACAGGTTTGGCAGGGACATGCATTCCCTGCAATAAAAAGGTGAACTGCCTCACTTCAATATATTCTATGAATGCAAACATAATTGTTACCATGTGTAAGAAAAAGCCACCTTCTGCTCCCATTAAACTTATGGAAATGGAAGGAGGATCCCTCCCCCGTTGCTCTTCATGAGGTTTCACCCCCTTTTTTTCCCACGCAAAGCTTTTCCTTATCTCATAAATACCTGGGAATTTGGCTAGACACATATTTTAAAACAGCATGTGCAGCAACTGGCGCAGAAAGTATAAAGATAAAAATGGGTTTATTATATTGGAAAACAAAACACTTTGCAGTCTTAAGGACAGGAAGATTATCATAGTCCAGCATCATGTCTGTGCATGACTATGGAACTATCCTTTTTTTCATGCTTGCTTGCTCGATTTTAAACCAACCTGATGCAGTTTATTATGTGATATGATATATGATATTATGGCATTATATGAAAAAAAAACAGACTGTTCCTCACTAGCAACACCACGAAAAGAACTACCGATCATTTTTATTTATAAAAGTCTCATACAATACTTAAAACACAGCAAGTAATTGTTCATACTTGCTTTTGTTAAAACACTGTGATTGTAATGAGCGTTATGTAAACTAAAAATATACTGTGTTGTGATTGTACTGACGTGAAAGATCAAAATAAACACAAAGGTCATCTCTTATCAAAAAAAAAATAAATAAATAAAAATAAAAGTCTCATACATAAGCTACTAAGCTCCATATATCATTTCTCAAATAAATAAATAAAAAAGCTCATCAACCATCACAGGCCTATTTAACTGTAGTAAAATAATGGATAGACATAATATATGGAAATAAATATATCTGCTTCAGTGATCTAGAAGATGTCAAATCTTGTACAGATTGTAAAGCTCTTTGAGGCAAAAAACTTTACTAAAAACCATCAACAGTTTGGACACTAGATGGCTCTAACATCAAATTGATGGAGATGGAAATGTTTTAGACTGAGGGACTTTCCAACTTCAAGTTAGACAAACTTCCACTTTCCATATACCTACCGTGCACAGGTTCCTCACACATTCCTCAGTCTTTACACAACTTTAGTTTGAGCCTCTCAGTCAGGGATGAACAACTTATTTATACTTTTATTTAGGACTGGGCAGTATATCAGTATTATATCGGCATTGATATATGAGGCTAGATATCGTCTTAAATTTTGGATATCGTAATATCGTGATATGACACAGGTGTCATTTTTTCCTGGTTTTAAAGGCTACATTACAGTAAAGTGATGTCATTTTCTGAACTTACCAGACTTACTGTTTTATTCTTTTTCTTTACCCACTTAGTCACTGTATCCACATTATTGGTGATCTCATTATCTCTATTTTGTGAAAGCACCAGTTGTCAACCCTACGGTATCGCCGCAATATCGACATTGATGTTTTTGGTCAAAAATATTGTGATATTGGATTTTTTCCATATCGCCATGCTCTAATTATATTACCAGCTCTTATGTTACAGTTTTGATTGTGCTACAAAAAAATCATTCATGACATACAGTAGATTCAGAAGACCATTTCCCTGATGCATTAGGCTTTTAATAGCTTATAGACAAAGACACCAGTTGATAATTTTAAGCAAAATATTTGACATCAAGAAATCATGTTGTTGACAGTAAATAAAACAGAATTAAGACCAGACAACTGAGCAACTTCATTATTGGCTGCTCAGACGTAAAGGAGGCATCAATCAGTTAGGGCTACAGAATTAATGATAGAGCAGAATATGTTTTAATCTTAAGAAATAAAGCACCATATGATGTTTGTATTTCACCGATACACTGTAGTATTTTGCATCTTGTTTCAGAATCACATCAAACTTTACTCCCTCCTTTTATTGTCTCTCTGCAGAATATGTGACAAACATCGGCAGTGTGTGACAAGCAACCAACACAAGGTCCCACATTCAGCATTAAAGACTCCTCTTAACCCCCGCTGGACTACAGAAGACACTTTCAACTCCTGCGTGATTGTGACGTCCCATAATGCCACTGATCGTGCTTCCCACCTCCCAGCTGCTATGGGTGCGTGTAGCTGCCCTGCTGTTCACCTGCGTGGCGTTCAGTGTGGCAGCACATGGAGCCCAGCTGCACCACGGAGGCATGGCTGACTGGTGCATCTTCTGCTGGGCGTTCAGCTTCGCCTGCACCCTGCTGGTCCTGCTGGTGGAGCAGTTCGGCCTCCAGGCCCGAGCGCCGGTGTCCTGGTCTAATTTCCCCATCACTATCGCCTGCTACGCCTCCCTCCTCTGCCTCTCTGCCTCTATCATCTTCCCAGTTTTTTTCCTTAAGGACCAGCGGTTCTACGGTGATTCTCGTGACTATCGCATCGCCTCCACCGTCTTCTCCTGCCTGGCAGCGGTAGCATACATGGGGGAGGTGAGCTTGACTAAAGCGAGGCCAGGAGAGGTGGCAGGTTATATGGCTACGGCTCCTGGTCTCATGAAGGTGTGCCAGACCTTTGTGGCCTGTATTATCTTCATCCTGGTCAGCGACCCTGTGTCGTATGACCACCATGCAGCGCTCAAGTGGTGCATGGCCGTGTACTGCATCTGCTTCATCCTCTCCATGGCCGTGGTGGTGCTGTGTGTGGGCGAGTGCACCGGCTGTCTCCCCATCCCCTTCTCCAAGTTCCTGTCAGCTTACGGGCTCCTGGCGGTGATCATGTACTTGACGGCTACCATCCTCTGGCCCGTGTTCCAGTTCGACAAACAGTACCAGAGAGGCCAAGCGTCGTCAAAACTGATCGCTGCGGCGGTGCTCACTGCTCTCAACTTCCTGCTTTACGTCGCTGACCTGGCCTACACTGCCAGACTAGTGTTTGTCAGTGCCTGAGAAGAAAAGAGATGAAGGAGGGAGACACATTGAGAGATGAACAGAAATAAAGATGCTTAGAGCTTGAGTGGCTTTGCAGAAAAGTGTATGATGTAGAGTTTCTGATAAAAAATACCTTTTGGTGTCTAATTGTGAAATGTTGAAATGAGACATCTTGTTAATATGAGAAAAAAACATCCCAAACTCACTTACAGTATCTATGTACATGTTTTCAGTTATCAACAATGGCATCATTTTTTATAACATGAACACTGCAAAAGTGGGATTTTACATGATGATATGACAAAATAAGTTATCTGTTAATGCTGTTAAAACCCATTGAATTCAACACTGGAACACAGGTGAACACCAGAAGAGAAGTTTTTAAAGGGAAAGAAATGTATTTACTGTATGTGAGAAACACAGGCACTCTGGCTGCTGACGAGGAATCCTCCTGTGCACTTCTTATCTTATGTTAAGAAGGATTTGAAGAATCTGTCCTTTTGTCCTTATAAAGTGTTAGTATTGGAACATGTCAAAAGTATGTAACTTGAGCAAAGAAAGTTTTTAGTTAAACCAATAAATGTTTTACTTTAAAGCATGTGATGATGGAATGTGGCATGTGCTGTGATTTTAAATACACCATGTTCTGTGGGTTTCATGTGATGAAGACAAGTGGAACTCACCTTTGTTGCTCCCTCTGCCACCTTTTAAGAGGAGCACTGTATATGCAGAATTTGCAGATAAGAGAACAGACCTTCTGAATCACATCTGACACTTTATACGACTGCTATACTTAACATGGATGCCAAAATTGTTTTTGTTTTTGTGTTTTAAACTCAAAACTCATATCTTAATTATCCACCAAATGTCCCCTTTAAGTGCAGATAAAACAACCCTCATTGTTAACATGTGAATGCTATCAGGAAAATGTAGCTTTGCCTGGTTTGGCAAAGAGAGGTGGATTTACCCCTCCAAATCTATTCCTCTTGAGCTCCTCTCAACAACTATGTTGAAAAAGTGTCTCATATTAAAAATAATATAAGAATCTATTGCAGCAGTAAATTTAGCCCCGTTCCACCCTCATTCAGAATCGACTGTCACACGCTCAATGTCAACATGCTCACCTGTCTACTCCAAAGATCTACAGGAAGTCATTTAGTGCCTAAATTAATGCACTTGTTCTCTTGGTTCCATCCCTACCAGACTGTTTAAATCAGTCTTTCACATCATTTTTTTTTTAAATATTTACCATAGTAAATCTTATTTATTGCTCTCAGCAGTCTGCAAAATGGAATATATATATATATATATATATATATATATATATATATATATATATATATATATGTATATATATATATATATATATATATATGTATATATATATATATATATATATATGTATATATATATATATATATATATGTATATATATATATATATATATATATATATATATATATATATATATATATATGTGTGTATGTACATATGTATGTATGTATGTATGTGTATATTGTTCACACCATATATCATTAAAGACAAATATTTATACGAGACAAAAGTGCTGATGTAGTAATACCAATATCCAATTACAATTAGTTACTATTTATTAATTATAATTGTACTATTTTGTTTACTCTATGTCACCTTTTTGTTACACAGTATCTTCCCAGGCTTCTATTCAAATATTGATCCATTCTGATTGGTGCAGTAGTAAATGGCATAACACTTTTCCAATGAAGCCCTGCCCAGATTTGTGTTCATGTAGGAACCTGTCACTCATAGCAACAAGCTGCTTGAGAATGTAGGTTTAAAGTACCCTTTAATGTACAGTATATTTCACCAGGTAACCAGATCAGTGTCCTACTGGGACACTTGAGTTTTCCCTCAAATTCCCTTCTCATGAATCACCTGCCCCCCCAGGTCTGAGTAGTTGGTCGATTTGGAACAAGTTTATCCAGACATACATCTGACCTGTTTCTTGCGTGGATGATTTGTTTATCTTTATTGTTTAAATTAAACTGGATGTCAGCCATTTCACATCATTTCACAAAGAGAGAGAACCACAGATCGTGGACTGGGAGGAGGCCTGCTAACGTTAAATAGGCGTGCCAAGGTAAAAAAAAAGAAAGAAAAAAAAGAAGCTGGTAATACAGAAAGATACAGGAAACACATTCACTCTAGCAGTCTTGTCACTCTGACTAATTTTCGCTGCACAGTAACTTCACATTTGACAACATGGACGGTAAGTTTATTTCTTTTAGTTATTTATGTCAGGACTAAACACTGCACATTAAGTTGTAAGATGTTGATTGTTTTTACAGTGCAAAGGTGATACACTTAACCGTCTACTGCACACATTTTGATGGTACATGATATTCCACATCATTTATTGATTCATTTAGGGACATTTTATTGATAAAACTTTTTTCCCCCACCCCAACATATTTTTCCGTTGCCCAAGAGCAACGTTGCGTAACAACAGTACAGAATCATAGAGAAAATTATGAATTCACAGTTAATAAAACAATGCTCAGAGAGCAATACAAAATCACAAAAATGTTCAACAAATCATTAAGCAGAAAGGGAAAATCACCTGAAACACATTTACATTTTGGATTTCATGCAGACTTAGGTTTATATCAGTAGTGAGTCGTGTCATGTACTTCTTGTAATGAGATTTCACTCCGAGTGAAACTTCAAAAAGCAGTTTTCTCTGCTGTGAAACAGAGGTGTACGTTACACTTTTGGCACATCACTTTGGGTGTTCCTTCCTGTGCAACCAGTAACCCTACATCGTCCCTTCCTGTCACATATTATTTATTATTAAGAACCCCCTTGCTGCACAACGTTGCCCTGAGGCAACAAAAAGAAAAACTGAATTTCTGAACATGCAAAATTAAAAAAAACTCCAAAAACCTAATAAAAGACACCTCTACACCTTCACACACACCAACATATATATATATATATATATATATATATATATATGTATATATATATATATATATATATACAGTTTTTTTACTTACAGTTAATGTAATTTTAAATAAGATTACTAAAGCAAATAATCTTACATTCTTCTCACGCCATGTGCTCCTGTGACCAAGTGTCAGAAAAGGAAGTACCGCCTTCAAATGGTGCTTGATAGTGGCTCCCACATCTTATTGGACTGTTCTTTGATACTCGAGGGCAACGCTATGCTGTAGAGGGTAGAAGCTGTCTTTTTCTTCCTTTTTTCTTTCCAATTGTTGAACAGTGATTGGTTTGTTAAAAAAGTTAAGATAGATACGCTATTTGTAATGCTCATGGGCCTCTTTTTGTGTGCCATTCTTCATTCTCTTATAGTGCTAATGCAGCTCTTTTTAAAGTAAAACTGGTTTCCCCTTTCATTGTGATTTCCGAACAGTGAGAATTTTTTACTGTTATTGAGTTCATGTGTGTCTTCTTAAACATAACAACAGCCAAAAGACAAATGTACAGTATTATTGATGGACATTATTTTATTTTAGTGTCAAACACAAGGAGAATTGTGATCTTGGGAAAAACTGGATCTGGGAAAAGCAGCCTGGCTAACACCATATTTGGAGAGGAACGGTTCACAATCGGCCACAATAGTGACTCTGAAACAAGAACATGTCAAGCAAAAACCAAATCTGTCGAAGGAAGAAGCATCTCTTTGATCGACACTCCTGGTTTCTTCGACACAGAGAGGTCTGAGGAGGAGCTGAAGCGTGAGATAATAAAGTGTATCACAGAGTGCTCTCCTGGGCCTCATGCTTTTCTCATTGTGCTTAAAGTGGAGAGATTCACGGAGCACGAGCAGGCTGTCATCACTGGAATAAACCAGTACTTTCTGATGAAGTTTACAAATATGCCACAGTTGTCTTCACTCATGGTGACCAGCTTGAGGAAGAACAGACAATTGAGGATTTTGTCGGCCAGAACAAGATTAGTAATCTGGTAAAGAAGTGTGGCGGCCGCTGCCACGTCATTGATAATAAATACTGGAAGAACAACCAGCAGGATGAATACAGGAGCAACCAGTTCCAGGTGAAGCAGCTACTTAACACAATAGAGAAGATAGTTGAGGCAAACCAAGGAAGCTGCTACACCAATGAGATGCTACAAGCAGTGGAGGATGTAATACAACTAGAGGTGGAGAAGATTAGACAGTCATCAGGAAACATGTCAGAGGAAGAAATCAGAGAGCAGGCTAAGGGCACCGTATGTAAGAAGCTTTGGATCATACTGGCAGGTACTGCAACAGGTGTAGTGTTAGGAGCTCTTTTTGGTGTAATACTGATGGTAGGAGAAGTTATCAAAGTTCTAAAGAAATATTTGTCAGAGGAAGGAGCTTTAATGAAAATAGCAAAAGCAACAGCAACATCAATGGCATGTGTTGGAGCGGCTGGAGGACCAGCAGCAGTAGCAGGAGGAGGAGTAACAGCAGCGTGCATATTAGGGGGAATCGCTACAGCAGGAGCAGTGAAAGGAGGTTTTACAGGATACAATGAAGCTAAGGGAGCAGGCTCACCACTGGAAGCAGTAAAGAGGACAGTAGAGGCTGTCAAGGATGAAGTACTAGCTGTCTTTATATGGCGTTATTTTTTAGTCAAAAGTTATGAGCGTGTAACACATGCTCACGAGCACATTATGTTATTTCACACGCGCAAAAATGAACCTTCAGCTGGCATGATAAAAGTACTCGCGCACAAATTCAACAACCGAGAGGTGTAGGTAGCTGCGAGCGAGCGCCTGGCTACTCTTACTCTGCTTGTACAGTGGAATCCTGCTCGCGCGCAGCGGCCTTCTGCTCGCGGAGTGGATTTCTGCTCGCTCAGCTGATTTCTGCTCGCTCGAGTACATGACTTTTGACAATTTGGGGCGGAAACCAACGAGGGCACTGACCCTCTTACGATTGGTCACTTTCACACAGGGACATCCTTGATTGACAGCTCTCATTACAGGAAGCACGGAGTCAAAGTATCTGACGGAGTTCAGTCATTCAGTTAACACTGCACAGTGGACGGAATGGCGGCGACACCTGAAGATGTAGGCGTAAGTGATATTGATGATATGATGGGGGGGCTGTGTGTTTGACAGTGTTATAGCAATTTAATCTGAAATTTGTTGAGAATAAACTCATTAAATATTGAGAATAAAGTCGTTGTGTTTCGAGAAAAAACTCATTAAATATTGAGAAAAAAACTTGAAATACAACGACTTTATTCTCAATATTTAATGAGTTTATTCTCAACAAATTTCAGATTAAATTGCTATAACACTGTCAAACACACAGCCCCCCCATCATATCATCAATATCACTTACGCCTACATCTTCAGGTGTCGCCGCCATTCCGTCCACTGTGCAGTGTTAACTGAATGACTGAACTCCGTCAGATACTTTGACTCCGTGCTTCCTGTAATGAGAGCTGTCAATCAAGGATGTCCCTGTGTGAAAGTGACCAATCATAAGAGGGTCAGTGCCCTCCTTGGTTTCCGCCCCCAAATTGTCAAAAGTCATGTACTCGAGCGAGCAGAAATCAGCTGAACGAGCAGAAATCCACTCCGCGAGCAAAACAGCACTCCGCGAGCAGAAGCCCGCTGCGCGCGAGCAGGATTCCACTGTACAAGCAGAGTAAGGCGCTCGCTCGCAGCTACCTACACCTCTCGGTTGTTGAATTTGTGCGCGAGTACTTTTATCATGCCAGCTGAAGGTTCATTTTTGCGCGTGTGAAATAACATAATGTGCTCGTGAGCATGTGTTACACGCTCATAACTTTTGACTAAAAAATAACGCCATATCTTTAAAACACAAGATATTACAGCCAAAGATAAAACAGTCAAAACCTTTAATGAGCCCTGACCCTTGAAGAAGATGGAAGTAATCTATCATTCAAAATTCATGTCTCCCTGTCGATTGCACGGAAATCTGGTACTAAACTGTCTGTAACCATTGAGATGATTATGCTAATTCATATATAATAAAGATGTATCTGTGCTTCAAACTGTAGTAGTTGCTTATTCCTGTTTCACAAGCTATTTTCTTTCTGAATTACACACTTACACTTACCTATACTTCAGATTTGATATTGTACATACATTGTCTGATGTGTATATTTTACGATCCATGGCATTGCATATATTTTGAATTTGCACCTTATTATTATTTTATATTTGCACTCTTTCCTGCTTTGTATTGCAACTGCTGCACAGCAATTTCCCTTGGGATATAAAAAAAAGTTCTATCTAATCTTAACTTACCACTGAGTGTCTGTTTGATGTGTTTATAGGGCATATACTGTAAACTGTAACCACAGACATTACACAATGTTTTAATCAAACCAGTGTACACTGCTGGCTGTATTTCTGTCACCTATTGTTCACTGTTTCCTGTTGCAAACGCTAACCAGAAAATGTCACCTACTTTGGAGGAGGGTCTGGCAAAACAAGACTACTCACTTTATGTACAACATCAGTTAGAAAAGTTGTTCTTTGGGGATTACAAGGTATCGCCATTACAAATATAACAATCAATACATTTATTAAAAACTATGATTTAAGCAAATCCATCTTGGCACACACACACACACACACACACACACACAGCAAGTAAAAGTGAAACTAGAATAAAACCTGCGTCAGAGCACAGGAGGAAAGATAAACAGGGGGGTCGTCGGTTAAATCCAAATTTGACTCTTCTAACAACATGAACGGTGAGTTAAAGTTAGCCTACATCTTTCAGTTGTTATTGGTCTGACATTCTGGTTACATAAATTAAAGTAAAATGATACAATTTGACTATCCTGTTGTAACCAAACAACCTAGCAGCCTCCTGTGTGAGAGAATGAGTCAACTGTTTTTGACAACCCAGTCTCACTTCAGTTCGTGATAGAATCACGAAAATAAATCCATTAGGTCGTGGTACCATCACGTAATTGTGAAGATTTACATGAGGTAGTCACGTTTTATAAACTAATGTATTTTGATGGGAAGCTTCTTTCGGGATTACAGCACGTTTCTTTCCGCCAGTCGGCTGCAGCAGAGAAGCTGTAGGCCTATACAGCTGCGTCGTTAACTTCGGTAAAGTTAGAAAGACATTCACAGATTCGAACTTCCGGGATCAATTACTCTGTAGCGAAATGTTATTAAACCACAAACGACACATCTTTCGTACCGTAATAAGGTTAGCAACGAGCTACAAAGTCATTTTCATCCAATCGAACCGTCCTGCAACCTGGAGAAATAACATTGGTCTCTACGAGCAGACGGCAGTGAGACGAGTGGTTAGGGACCGTCTACAAATTGCAACACCGAAAAAAGATGCAACAAAAATATTTATTAATTTAATGATTAAATAAGGTAGTGTCTCCAAACTTACCTCAATTATAACTTGTCTACTGGTGGTTGTACTACATCACTTACTTTTCAAAAATAGACATATGCATAATTTTGGGGATTTGTTTTTGGAAAAAAGATTTAATAGGTGTCATATAAACGAAGATTCATGTCTCCAAAAGTATTCTACACATAGAAGGCCCCCTGATGGTTGTACTACAGCACTTTCTTTTAAAAAAAATAGGCATAATTCTAATTTTGGGGATTTTTTTTGACAAAAAAAACATGTAATAGGTGTTATATAAACGAACATTTGTTTATCAAAAAGTACTACACAAATAGAAAGCCCCCTGCTGGTTGTACTACACCACTTTTTTTTCAAAAATAACTATAATCATAATTTTGTGGATTTATTTGGCAAAAAACGTTTAATACGTGTCATATAAACAAACATTAATGTGTCAAAAAGTACTACACAAATAGAAGCCCCCCTGCTGGTTGTACTACACCACTTTATTTTCAAAAATAGGCATACTTCTAATTTTGGGGATTTTTTTGGCAAAAAAACATGTAATAGGTGTTATATAAACGAACATGTGTTTATCAAAAAGTACTACACAAATAGAAGACCCCCTGCTGGTTGTACTACAGCACTTAGTTTTCAAAAATAACCATAATCCTAATTTTGGGGAGTTTTTTAGGCAAAAAACATTTAATACGTGTCATATAAACGAACATTTGTGTGTCAAAAAGTACTACACAAATAGAAGACCCCCTGCTTGTTGTACTACACCACTTTTTTTTCAAAAATAACAATAATCATAATTTTGGGGAGTTTAAAATATTCACCAAAATTCAATAAAAAGACATTTTCTCATTCTGATTTCTGTAGTAGTTGCCAATGGTAAGCTGCTACTTACTAAATGTGATTTTTGGCTAATATCTTGCATTATGGTAAAACAGTTGGAAATTAAAAGTTTAAAATATTCACAAAAATTTGATGAAAAGACATTTCCTCATTCTGATTGCTGTAATACATCCCAATCACTCTGGTACTTATACTACAGGTCCCGGTTTCCTGAAAAGACAATTTATATGGATGGATTTTTCAATTGTCTTTGAAAAATATTTACCAGAATTCAATGAAATTAGTTTTTCTCATTCTGATTGCTGTAGTACCTCCAAATCTCTCACAGCTACTTATTACAGTTAAAGTTTTCCTAAGATATCAACTTACATTGAAGCAGGACTCAATTTTCTCTGGAAAATTCATTGAATTTTGGTGAATATTTTAAACTTTTAATTGCTAACTGTTTTACCATCATGCAAGATATCAGCAAAAATTCACATGAAGTAAGTGACAGCCCACAATTGGCAACTACTACAGCAATCAGAATGAGACAATTTATTTTTGTTGATTTTTGGTGAATATTTAAAGCATTTAATTTCATACTGTTTCACTATAATGTGACATATGACAAAAATATGCATGTGCCCTTAAAATAGCATCTGAATAATGCGCCACTGACTTTAGACCAGTTTTTTTCTGGTCAGTGGCGGAATTGTTTTGTGAAACTGCAAAAGAGCACCAGGGAACGTTTGCGCCTGAACACGCCTCCTCTTTTCGCTGAACCGCCCCCGGGAGCGCATTCCCTAATTTACCGACGTGTGTCTGTGGAGGGAAAGGCCCGCTGTGCGTCGGGTGCAAAATAGGAATGGCACATGCGTCGGTGTACAAAGTCAATTGCGCTGGGTGCAAGATAAGGCCCTAGCTGTGTGTACCTAACACAACAAGTAAACTTACATTTCCATGGACACACACACTAGAAAGTAAACTGTCATTCAGAAATTGCTGCAGTCTCAACTCAGGTCCAGCTGATGTCTGCTCCTCCGTGCTTCTCACTTGCTGCTGCGTTCAGAGGGCGTCGTCAGTGTGGGCACACAGAGTGCACATGCAGAGCACGTGATCAGGCATAGTGGATACATAATGACAATGCATGCACAGGGCATGGCCTTTTTTACAATGTAGGTTTAAAGTACCCTTTGTTGTACAGTATATATCACCAGGTAACCATATCAGTGTCCTGCTGGAAAACTTGAGTTTCCCCTCAAATTCCCTTCTCATGAATCACCTGCCCCCTAGGTTAAGTTCATCCAGACTGACATCTGAACTGTTGCTTGCATGGATGATTTGTTTATATTTATTGTTTAAATTAAACTGGATGTCAGCTATTTCACATCATTTAAACGTACAATATGTAACTTTCTGCCGCTAGGGATCTCTTATCCAAAAGAATGGATTGTAAACACAGACTTTTGATGACGTTGGTAACTTGCGTGGAATTATGGGAGTTGTAGTTTTTAATGTTAAACACCTTCGCTGATTATATTGCATCTGTTCACAGACAAGTTTACCCATTCAAGTTTATTCATTTAAGTTTAGTAACGTTTATTCATGTCATTCTAATAAAATAGCTGCATTTTCCCCAACATAATTACGTTTTTCTTGATTCGATCTGTATTGGTAGCTGACCAGTTAACTAGCTAGTGAGCCAGCAAGCTGACATTAGCAGCTAAAACCATAGTAACTATCACAATATATTTCACATTTCACTGTCACCTTTTGGATGGTTTCAACACCGGGTGCACAGGGTTTGTTGTAACGCTAGCTATCTACTCAACGAGCCTGAGAGTCGGGTGTGGGGGATTGCCGAGGGAATCTCCGGCCAGGACAGCGAGGATGGCCGATGGCCGTTGTGCAGTAGCAGGACATCTCCAAAGTGATGGAAACGATCTCCCCCTTCACTTTTCTTTAATCTTAACTATTTGTTTTGGTGCTTGTCAGGTTAATTTAGCTAACTGTAAAGACAGCTAAATGCGAAGGGGTGAGAAATTCGGCAGGGAGGAGATTTTTGGCATGAACACCGGTATCTAGCACTAACGGAGACGTAGCTAACATTATCGATGGCCGCTGTTGCGACTTGGATCTGAGTCTGATATGGTCTGTTTCCCGACGCTTCATTAAACTGCCGTTAGTGTTGTAAGCACCAAGCACCAGAGTTAAGTGCTGTATAATACTAAGGTAACACTTTACAATAAGGTACACAAAAAAATAGGTAGTTAATGATTAGGTACTGTTTTTGAAAAGGGTAACTACCCTTTTCAAACATCTAAAGCTGTTATTTCTATGAGTCAAATTATATTGATCCTCAGTATTATATACCACAATATATTACCTTATATTGTTTAGCAGTGATTGGTAATAACATCTTGATTCATTAATATGCTCTTGACCTCTTTTTATTTTTTGACACCATTCTCTGTTCCCTTATTATACTAAGCACTATTGTGAACTACTTGTGGACAGTGAGGAGTTTAGTATTTCTATTCTTATTGAGTTTATTTGTATCGTCTTATATATGAAAGAACCAAAAGACAAATGTACAGTATTATTGATGGACATTATTCTCTTTCAGTGTCAGACACAAGGAGAATTGTCATCTTGGGAAAAACTGGATCTGGGAAAAGCAGCCTGGCTAACACCATATTTGGAGAGGAACTGTTCACAATCGGCCACTCTCTCAACTCTGAAACAAGAGAATGTCAAGAAAAAAGCAAATCTGTCAACGGAAGAAGCATCACTTTGATCGACACTCCTGGTTTCTTTGACACAGAGAGATCTGATGAGGAGATGAAGCCTGAGATAGTGAGGTGTATCACAGAGTGCACACCTGGGCCTCATGCTTTTCTCATTGTGATTAAAGTGGAGAAATTCACAAAACACGAGCAGGCTGTCATCACACAAATAAAGCAGTACTTTACTGATGAAGTCTTCACTTATGCATTGGTTGTCTTCACTTATGGTGACCAGCTTGAGGAAGGACAGACAATAAAGGATGTTGTCGACCAGAATCAGTCAATGAGTGACCTGGTGAAGAAGTGTGGCGGCCGCTGCCATGTCATTGATAATAAATACTGGAAGAACAACAAGCACGATGAATACAGGAGCAACCAGTTCCAGGTGAAGGAGCTACTTAACACAATAGAGAAGATAGTTGAGGCAAACCAAGGAAGCTGCTTTACCAATGAGATGCTACAAGCAGTGGAGGATGTAATACAACTAGAGGTGGAGAATATTAGACAGTCATCAGGACACATGTCAGAGGAAGAGATCAGAGAGCAGGCTAAGGGCAGCGTATTTGAGAAGCTTTTGATCAGACTGGCAGGTACTGCAACAGGTGTAGTGTTAGGAGCTCTTTTTGGTGTAGTGGTGTGTGTTGGAATAGTTGTCATAACTATAAGGAGCCTGGTAGGACCATTACAAGGTATAAGCGAAACAGTAACAGCAGCACAAAAAATAATAGGAAAAAAACAAGTAGCAGCAGAAGAGGGAAAAGAAGGAGCAGCAGGAGAAGAACAAGCAGTAGCACCATTAACAGCATCATTAAAAACAGTAGGACTAGCAGCAGGAGCAGCAGTGGCTGTATGTGCTGCAGTGGGAGCGGTGGGGGGAGGTATTACAGGATATTCTGCAGCTGAGGGAGCAGACACACCACAGGAAGCAGCAAAGAGGGCAGCAGTGGCTGTCAAGGATGGAGCACTAGGTCTCTTTGATGGAGTACGTTATTTTGTGAACAGAGTATTGGTCCCACCGGATGTGCAGATTACACAAAGACCAAGTTGAGGTAGTTGTTTTTGGAGCCAACAGGTTAAAAGTCAGCGCTCAACTTCAATCGGCAATGCTAAAAACAACAGACAAAGCCAGAAATCTTGGTGTAGCTAGTCATGAACTCAGACCTGAATTTCAACAACCACATTAAGGCAATTACAAAGTCAGCCTTGACTTTGACTCTTGAGCTGATACAGAACGCTGCTGCTCGAGTCCTCACTAAGAATCAATTAAGTGGATCACATCACTGCACTTCTGAAGTCTTTACTCTGACTTCCTGTCCCTCAAATAACTGATTTCAAAATACTTATGTTGGTTTATAAAGTGCTGAATGGTTTAGGGTCGAAATACAATTCTGATCTGCTGCTGCTACAATTCTGATCTTGCCTATGCTGCCAGACTTATGAGTTAGAGTTTAATTTCTTATCAAATAAATGAAAGCTGGAATATCCACATTATGTACATTTCAACTTATAAACATGTATGGAGATTTTGGGATAAACTACGTGATTTTTTCAGCCTGGTCTCACAAAATTCCGTGAAATGAGCACGAACTGGTAACAGCTCATTACGTGGTGGTGGCACGGAATGAGCGGAAATTCCATGTGGCCACCACGGAAAACAATGCCAATGTAAAGTCAATGAGAAGATGACGTAGCATTAAGCGTGACTGTGGTAGTGGGTAGTATGTAAGGCCGGAATTCCACATAAGGAGGTTAGTTGGGGTGGTGGATGGGTAAAACACAGGACTTTCACAGGAGAGTGGAGATTGCGTGGAGATTGCGTCCTGTGTGTGGCGTTTGTCAGTTGTGTTTTATTTTTGTTTTGTTTTTTTAAAGCGTGTCACGGAACTGTAAGCCCACCCACGACCTTTTCCTGAACCCAACCGTCCCGTTTTCTCGCGTAAGCCCGTGTTTATTTTTCGGCAATCCGTGTTCATTTCACGGAATTCTTCCGTGGGCCCATCATGGAATTTCTTGCAATTCCGTGAGGTTAGGTTTTATACAATAACATGCATTCCTGTATTCAAACTGAAATACATCCCTTTTTTGACTCTACAGAATTAAACATTGTTAGATGTGCATCATACTGTGACAGTGAAAATAAAGATTTAAATCAAAATTGGACATCATTTTCAGAGTGAAATTATTATTTTCCTGGACAAAAAAACTAGTAGCCTATCAAAACATATGGAGGAATTGTCAGCAACTGCTAAATATTTTTGCTCTATATCATGACATGTTTAGTGTTATGCAGCCATTTGTGATAGACCAGAGTTATGACTGTCTGTTGCTTATGCATAATGCACTTTAAGTAAAAACAAATGCAATGTGTGTTGCTCATTGAGCCTGCAGCCAGGAAACCAGTCAGACAAGTAGAAAAAAAAAAAAAAAAAATCAAGAGGCGGAACCTATTTTTTTTTACAGTCAGAGTGAGAACAAGAGGAAAGACGCAGAGACTTCTCTTGGATCTGAGTAATTTTTTGCACTTCTACTTTTCACAGCATGAACAGTAAGTGAAGATTATTTATTGATTCTATTGTGTCAATAATGAGCATTAAGATATGTTTATACAAATAAAAAATATTCAAAATCCTGTATGTTTTTGGGGCATTTTCAAAACTCACAAATAATTCTAATACCACGTTAAAACATATTTTAGTTGACGTTATTTTATATTTTAGTATAATGGTTTTCAGTTGTGTTTGTCACCTTTGCTAAGGACGTATATCAGTTAACAAACATGGTTTGTTTGTCTGAACTACTACTGTCCCAATAACTTTTCTGTGGTTACAGTGTTTTACGATTACTATGACAACTTTCTTAAACTGTTAACACAGTTAGCACAGCATCTGTCTGTGTAGGCTATACAATTAATTAACACATTTCTTGTTGCATTGACACAAATGCATACAGTTAACAAAAAGTTTAAATGATTGAACTTCTTTTACACACAAGCTCCACCAAGACCAAAACAATGGATTTTTACTGACCAATTTGCAAATGCTTTCACACTGTAAGTCAGAACAGATAACTTCATGATATAAACCTAACTTATAGACTAAAGTAAACAGCTGTTCATATTTTAAATTGAAACACAAATATATCCCCTACATTTTAAGCATGCATTTATTGAAAAACAGCTGATTGAAGTTATACAAATGGTTCAATCACAGCTGATTCCTATCTAGGAAACACACTCAGGTGTTGAGGTTCTTTCATCGCATGACCAGATGTTACTGTAGTACATACAGTAGAAGAGGATCTATTTGAACAATATAGATGAACAACGAAAATAAAAAAGAACTTCATGAGGGAGAGAGAGAGGAGCACCAGGACAATTCTGTCTCTGTCTCCTTTTTTTCATCAACTGTACATTCTATAAAGCTACTCTGAGATGGGTCATTCATTCATTCATTCATTTTTAGTATTGAATTTTAAAAGAAACAAAATGTGTTATGGTTTCGGTTTTTGGCTATGTATTTTGTTCTATTTCTGTTGTCTGCTATTTTTGTGTTTTTCCTGTTGTGTTCCTGTGCCTGTGTATATTTTTTGTGTACAGTTCTGTTCCCTGATTTGCATGTTGTTCAGTTTCCTGTTTTATTGTGAAAGTCTGGTTCTCTGTCTTGTCATGTCTAGTTTTACTTTCTGTGCCTTCCCGCCCTTGTGATTACCTGATTTCTTCCACCTGTTCCCCAGCCCTTGTGTCACCTGCCTCTTGTTTCCTCATTACCTAGTTTATTTAGCTCCTGAGTTTCCTTTGTTCTTCGTCAGATCATTTTGGTTTTGTCCCGTGAGTTTGTCTCCTTGTGCCCCGTCTGTGCCCACGTTCCTGATTCCCTGAGCTTTGGATTTTCTACTTTTGTATTCCTGTGTTTGCCTGCCTCATTTTTTGGATTCCTTTTGGTTTTTCTGCCACACGTTCCTTTTGGACAATTTGAGTTTGGGTAGTACTGTTTTGTTTAATTAAACCCTCGCTTCAGACTCTCCTTTTGCCTGCCTCCTTGCCTCTGCATTTGGGTCCACCCTTCCTTGCCTCATCACAAAAATGCATTTACTAAACCCACCAAAACACAAATGTAGAGAGGCTTCAAGAGAAACTGCAGTGCAAAACACAATCTATGATCAATACAATCACTATTGTCTATTGTATAAGGAGCAGACCTGACACATAAAATAAAGCAGTTTCTGTAATTCCACCTGATATTAGTGTTTTTATGATATTGTTCTATGATTAACTAAATGTTCCTGTTGGAAGAGAACATGTGTTTGTGTTTTGGAAGAATTATTAGATTTTGAGAAATGTTTGCATTGTTTTGATATACATAATGTGTTGTGTTAGTGTATTATTGTATTTTGAAAACGAGTGTTGGAGTTTAGTTTACAATGTGTGCATGAAATTAACTGTTTTGCCAATTGTGTATTGTAGGTGTGTTGGTGCGTTAATAGTTCAGGAAAGTTTTTAAAAGTATTGTCATAGCAATTGGAAAAAAACTAACAGCTAACATTATGGATGTTGTAAGGGAGCACGCAGTCAAAAATGACCTGTGTCCCTTTAGTCAGGGATGGAGTCAACAAATTAAGTTGAAAAGAAGATTAAGGCAGGCCATGAATCGCTTGTTGCATATAGATTAAATATATATAAAGTTAAATTGAAATATTACTGTAATAACACCACCATGTTTCTTATTAATGCGAAATATACTGAAAGGAAGTGCAGTTTGGTGACAATACAATGATCTTCACAAACTACTTTGACGCAACACAGCAATATCTACAGTTAATGTTGATATATTATTAATGTTCAAGTTCAAGGAACTTCATCCTAATTTGCAGAATTAGTCTTTTTGCATCCCTAAAAAGGAATGTTTCGTAAAAGACATTCAAAATAAGAAAAAGGGACAGCATACAAAAACAGAACGACCACACAATTCTCAACATTAGCTAAAGTTTTTTTTTTAATTTGAATTGGCTGATGTTTAATATAATCATGACACATATGTCACTTTTTCCAATGAAACATTTTAAAACATACAAAGTTGTGATTGTTAACTAATGTGTTTCTGGTTCTTCAGCCTTATTTCACACTATGTAATGATTAATAATTCTTGTGGCACAATAAATGTCTAGAACCAAGGGGCAAGATATTGATACTGATTTACTGATACAGAGTCATTATTCTCTTCCAGTGCTAAAAACAAAGAGGATTGTCCTACTGTGGAAAACTGGAGTTGGAAAGAGCAGCCTGGTGAACACCATATTTGGAGAGTCCACGTTAAAAATTAGGCAATTTAATGACTCAAAAACACATTGTTCTCCAGCCGAAACCAGATGTGTCAACGGGAGAAGCATCACTTTGATCGACACTCCTGGTTCTATTTCGTATAGGCTTCGCCCTCTAAGAGCTGTCGCTATTGGGTTTATCCCTTCGCGCATGCGCAGTCGTGAAGACTTTCTTTCCCGCCCTTGCGTACAGCACGGGCCTCTCTTACGTCCGCAGATACTGTATATAAACAGAGCGGACCCATAGAACGTCTCCCATTTTTTCTTCAAGCTAGTAGCATTATGAAGACTTCAAAGAAGATCTCCAGCGGCGCTCCCCGCGCCTGCCCAAGCTGCCGGTCCGGCTATATTCTGCCGCCGGACCTCCATCCCCGCTGCGAGACCTGCCTCGGCCGCTCACACCTGCCAGGCACTCACTCCCGGCGCCTCCTGTCAGTACTGCGCCCGCCTGCCATCTAAAGAGCATACTCGGCAGGCGGACCTTTCCTGGCTTACGAGGTTCAAGGTAAGCGGACGGCAGCAGGCAGACCGACGGCGTGACCTGCCTCGGTGCCTCTCTGCCGGCCAGGCTCTCGCTCCCGATGCCTCGAACGTTTTCCTGGCTTATGAGGCTGAGAGTAGGGGATGGCAGCTGGGCGGCCCGACGGGACTCTGTCGACGCCCTGGAGTTATCTAATGAGGACGTCTCGGCGGGCACGAGTCCTCTGTCTCCCCCCACGACGACTCCCCACCGGCTGTCCCCCCTCCCCCTGGGAGAATTGGGACACAGAGACGGGGATCGACGCCTTTTTCTTTTACGGCTCTCCCAGTCTCCCGAACGGGCCAGGGGCACCGTGTCAGCGGATTTTTCCCCTCTGCCACAGGCGGCGGCTCCACCCTCCACCACTAAGGCCCTCTCTCTGGATCTGCCGGACATCATAAGAGAGCGGCGGGCCTGAGAGGCATGACGCTCCCGGCGGAGCTTCTGCCCCCGACGTTTATGTCCAGTAGCCACCGTCTACGCGGGCTCCGCTTGGCCGCGCTTCACGGAGCTTCGGCCATTTGTGGAGGAAGCTCTCTCCCAGCCCGGGAACTGAAGGCTCCGTTTTTCTCGCTACGCCCCGTTCACTCGGTCTCACCAGTGTGCGACCCAGGGTCTCGCGGCACAAATACATAGCTTTGCTAGCCTCCGCTGCGGCATCACTCCGGAGGCTCTTCCCCCCGAGTTGCCCCCAGAGATAGGCAAAGCTATGACCGCCTCTTTGAAGGCGCTACCCCACAGCAATGCCGCTGACAGGGGAAGCGCCCCGCAGCCTCTGGCGGCTTCTACCCCCGCCCCGTCTCCGCTGCGGCAGCTGCCCCACCGGACCGGCGCGCTTCACGGGGAGGACCATGAGGGCGGCTCCCACCTAGTCTAACCCGCCCCCTGAGCCACCCAGCAAGCAACGGCGACGGTGGCAATGACGGAGCGCGGGGAACAGCTGTCTTCCCACAGTTAAGAGCGAGAAACACAACGGCCCTGTTAAGGGCCACTCACATCCATCTAAAGAGCAGTTTCTCCTTAACTTTTCAGCCCGTGTTTCCATTAAACATTGCGCTGATAACACGACAGCCGTCCCCCACACAAGCTTCCACCAGCCCGCCTCTGCTAACAGAACCTCACCGCTCTCCCTCCAAGCCTACAGCAAGAGCGAGTGCCTACTCACGAGTAAAAGCACCGCTCTCGCTCGGCGGGATGAAAGGCGGATGATGAAAAGGATGAAAGGCGTTCTCACGCTTTTCATCCCTCGACTAAGCTGTCGAGAGGAAGGCGCCGGCTCAGCGGCGACTCCTGCCCCATACAGCAGTGACCAGCCACTGCGCGCCCCCACTCACAGTGCCTCGCCGCTCTCTTCCTGAAGCGAATGCCCACACTCGGGTAACGTCGGCGCGCACACACCTTCTCTCCCTCGACTAAGCTGGAGAGGAGGAGGTAACGGCTCAGTGGCCACAGAGCTCCACCGCTATCTTCCCAGGCTCACAGCGAGAGCGAGCCTCCGCTCAATAGTAGCGGCACCTCTCGCATAGTGACCGCTCCCGCCCCTGACGGCGATGACCGGCCCTTTCGTCAGAGCCCTACCTTGGGCTGGACGGCACGAACACTCGTCCCGTTCAGCGGCGGAATGGGCTCTGCACTCCCTGCTGTCCGTGTCCAAAAACAGCACGCAAACATGCGCGCGCCCGCTCGCAGAACGCAGCGCGGCTTGGATGAATTTGACACACATGGACTCTTGGATGTCAAAACTGGTAACGCAGGGCTATACACTCCAGTTCGCCTTCCCCCCTGCCCCGCTTCACGGGCGTGTTGGAGACATCTGTGTCATCTCCGGCGGAGACAGACGCCATGACGTCAGAGATAACGAGTCTACTGACAAAAGGAGTAATCTCTCTCGTCCCTCCAGGAGAGGAGAACGAAGGGTTTTACTCCCGTTATTTTCTCACACCGAAGAAGACAGGCGGGTTGCGGCCCATACTCGACCTGTCTCAATGGAGCGTCCATTCCACACGCTGACCATCAGGCACGTGGAATGCGTGCGTCACCAGAGTGGTTCACATCTGTGGATCTGAAAGATGCTTACTTTCACATCCAGATTGTTCCCAGACACAGGAAATTCCTGCGCTTTTGCTTCCAAGGGGCCCATTACCAGTACAACCGGTTGCCATTCGGTTATTCTCTGGCCCCACGCACATTTTCCAAATGCATGGAAACGGCTCTACAGCCATTGCGGGAAAAAAGGCGTCAGATTCCTGTTTTATCTGGACGATTTGCTCATTTTGGCCCCTTCTCGAGAGAAGGCGGCGCTGCAGACTATGGAAGTCCTGCTACACCTGCCATATACTTTTCGCCATACTGGCAAAAGAACTCACTGGTCCCCGCACAGTCGATAGTTTACCTGGGCGTGGCCATAGACTCGAATGTGATGAGAGTCAAGCTGTCGACGCCAAGGCGAGACGCACTAACCTCTCTGTTGTCGCGCACCACGCCACACGCGACGGTGTCAGCGCTGTCAGTGATGCGTTTGTTGGGCATGATGTCTACGGCTCATGTGGTGGCCCCCTGGGTCTCCTCCACATGAGGAAAATTCAGAGGTGGTTTCACCGTCAGAGCATCGATCCCATACGCCACAAGTGGCGGACTACTACCATTCCTCCGTCTCTCCAGTCAGATTTGTCATACTGGGGAAACCCCCGGACTCTGTCTGCCGGGGTTCCCATAGGCAAAGTGACGTCACACGTGACAGTGTACACGGATGCGTCACTCTCTGGCTGGGGAGGAATGTGCGAATCTCAGGTGGTGGGAGGGGAGTGGACCTCTCCCCCTCTCCCCCACATCAACTGTCTGGAGCTATCCACGGTGCTGAAGGTTTGAAACATTTCGCACCAGTAATAGCAGGGAGGCATGTTGTCGTGCGGACAGACAATGTGACAGCAGCAGCGTTCATAAACCGACAGGGTGGTGTACGCTCAGCTCGGCTATTGGAAATAGCCAGACGCCTCCTGCTGTGGGCTCACAGCCATCTACTACCCCTCAAAGCGGTCTACATCCCCGGAATTCTGAACCGAGCAGCGGACCTAATGTCGAGGGGGGGGGGGGCTCTCACAACGAGTGGAGATTGAATCCCACTATTGCTCAGGAGCTATGGAGCAGGTTCGGGGAAGCGAAGGTGGATCTTTTTGCCTCACGAGAGAACGCACAGTGCGCACTGTGGTTTTCCTTGAGCACACGGGACAACCCACCCCTCGGCGTAGACGCCTTCTCCCACCACCCCTGGCCCAGAACCCTCCTATACGCTTTCCCCCTGGTTCCTCTAATCCCTCGCCTCTTTGAACGCGTCAGGGAGGATAACCTGTCGGTCATTTAGTGGGTCCGGAGCGCACGAGCGCGTCCTGGTTCCCGACGCTGATACTGCTGGCGGCCCCTGCCTGGCAAATACCGTGGCGCGGGGACGCGCTTTCACAGTTGAACGGCGCGATTTTTTTCTCCCCCCAGTATAACCCAGCGGCTGTGGGGCTGGTTGCTGAACGGGAACGTTTGCAGAGATTAGGCTCGCCCCCCCCCTGCCGTAGTGCACACTATTCAGGGGGCGAGAGCTCCATCCACCACAGCGTGTTACACAGGGCGCTGGGCGGCTTTTCAACGCTGGTGCTTGGGAAAGTCCACAGACCCCACAGCGTGCCCCCTGCCTCTCTTGTTAACCTACCTCCAAACATTAGTAGATAATGATTTGGCCCCATCTACGATCAAAGCCTACGCAGCAGCCATTTCTTTCTGCCGCGAGGGCTATGGAGAGAGGACAGTCTTTGCGCACCCCTTGGTGAAGCGTTCCTCAAGGGGTTAGGTGCCAGAAGCCCGCCGTGCGCTCTCTCACACCACAGTGGGATCTGGCCCTGGTGCTTCGAGCTTTGGGGAAACCCCCCTTCGAGCCCCTAGCACAAGCTTCTCTCAGAATGCTGTCGCTGAAAACAGCGCTCCTCCTGGCCCTAACATCGGCCAAGAGAGTAAGCTATCTATGCGCGCTGTCAGTCTCGCTGTCCTGCCTCTCTATTAGAGGTGACAGGAACACAGCCACTTTACAGCCAAACCCTGCGTTTACATCGAAAATTCTGACAAGTTCTTTTCGATCAAGAATAATCTCCCTCAAGGGTTTTTTCCCCCCTCCTCATGGCAATGGCGAGGAGGAAAATTTCCACCGCCTGTGCCCGGTGCGCGCGTTATCTCAAAACGTGTTATGCACAGTGGGCATCAGGAAAATACAACAGCTGTTTGTACATTATAGGGAGCATTCTCAAGGGATGGCCCTATCAAAACAGCGCTTATTCCACTGGATATGCAAAGCTATCACCCAGGCTTACAGCGTGGAAGGAGCGGAAGCCCCTCAGGGCATCAGAGCGCACTCTACTAGAGCGCTGTCGTCATCTGCAGCCTTGTTCAGAGGCGTAACAGTGGCCGATATTGCGCAGCGGCTTCCTGGGCATCTCCATGCCCCTTCATCCGCTTCTATTTACGCGACATATCTGAGCCCTCTATGACCCATTCGGTCTTATCCACAGTCAACGACGAATATCACGTCGTTGCAAGTGGGTTCTACCTGCCGCCTCGCATATCCCATAACTTATCAACCATGATACAGTTTCTGTTACCATGCACGCACTCAATCACGATATTATGTGCTGCTGCATGTGTTACTCACCGCTGTCCTCCCACTCCTGCTTGGGACTGGGTTGGACACGGTTGTTCACATAATTAATCATGAATTAATTACCAATCATGATGCAATTCTCACTAATCTTACGCACCTACAATCATGACATGGTGCGCTGCTGCATGGGTTTCTTCTCACACTATTCTCTACCCATGCACGCCTGCAATGATTAGTGGGTTTTTGTGCAACAACTAGCCATTACTGTGACAAGGGGTTTTACTCTCTATCAGAATAGACGGTTCACCTGTTGCATTCCCCTGGCAGCCATGGGGAATGTTGATCTATTCTGTTTTTTGAGCCCTTATGTCGCAGGTGGCATGGACTACATCAGCTTCGCCCTAACCCAATAGCGACAGCTCTTAGAGGGCGAAGCCTATACGAAATAGAACGATAGTTACGTTATTGTAACTCCAGATTCTATGAGTATAGGCGAAGCCCTCTAAGACTCGGGTCACCTGCTCCAGTAACATTAGCTGAAGAAAAAGCTGATGTTTGGGAGACGTTCTATGGGTCCGCTCTGTTTATATACAGTATCTGCGGACGTAAGAGAGGCCCGTGCTGTACGCAAGGGCGGGAAAGAAAGTCTTCACGACTGCGCATGCGCGAAGGGATAAACCCAATAGCGACAGCTCTTAGAGGGCTTCGCCTATACTCATAGAATCTGGAGTTACAATAACGTAACTATCGTTTCTTTGATGCAGGCAGGTCTGAGGAGGAGATGAAGCATGAGATACTGAGGTGTATCACAGAGTGCGCTCCTGGGCCTCATGCTTTTCTTATTGTGCTTAAAGTGGAGAGATTCACAGAACACGAGAAGGCTGTCATCACACAAATGTGTGAATATTTCTCTGAAGATGCTCTAAAATATGCTGTTATTGTCTTCACTCATGGTGACCAGCTCCCTGAAGGAATGAAAATGGAGGATAATGTTGAGCAAAGTGAAAGTCTCAGTGATCTGGTGAAGAAGTGCGGTGGCCGGTGCCACGTTGTTGATAATAAATACTGGAAGAACAACAGACAGGACAAATACAGAAGTAACCTGTTCCAGGTGGCAGAGCTGCTCAATACCATAGATAATATAGCAATGGAAAACAATGGAGAATACTACACAGATGAAAAGTTGCAAGAAGTAGAGAAAACTCTACTCTACTCTAAAAATCCAGGAAGAGGAAGAGCATATTAGACCCTCATTAGCAAACATGTCACAGGAAGAGATCAGGAAACAGGCTAGGAGCAACATCCTTAAGAAGCAGCTGAACAATGCAGGACGGACATGGATCAGAGGTTTAGTGAGGTTCACAGTCATAGCTGGGTTAGTAGCAACTGTCTCAGCTGTGTTGTTAAATTCAAAATCTGTGAAGGTGTTAAAGGAAGCCCCAATATTTAATAAAAAATTAACAGCATCAGCAGAAGCATTGGCAGAACAAGCCGGGACAGCTTTAAACGTGGCTCCCTCAGCCACTACAATAGAAAAGGTAGTTGAAGTAATAATCACACCAGTGAGTGTAATACAAAAGACATTTGAAGTTGTCTTGAACAAACTTAATGCTTTGTATGAAAGAACGTGTAATCCTTGGAATCCATTTGAATGAATCAAATCTAAAAAAAACAGCAAATGTCTTAATAGGTTGACATTGACATGCAAGTTGTTGCAATCCTATACAGTTAATTTCAGATTCTTGTCATAATGTTTTCTAAAATGGTGACCTGTCAAATATAGTTATTATTATCAGATTAGTTTAAGGTTGAATTCATTTGTCCATTTAGGTCTCTTACCTTATGGAAGTCCTTGCATCTGTGCTGTAAACAGGGGCGGACTGGGACAAATATTCAGCCCTGGAACTGTAGCCACACCAGCCCACATTACCACGACCACGCAGCTCCACCGTGCATTCACTAATTATATTTGTGTACAGATGGTGAAATAATATAAGCAGTACCTTATGTAACATATTTATAAATATTTAATGTAAGTAACTGGCAAACAATGCTTACTACTTTTTAAAGAGCACACGTTTATAACAAATTTACACATACTGCCTATTCTTACTGTCATTCTCTACAGTATGTTGTTCTTTGTTGTCACTGTCTGTTCTATTGTCCGTGTTTCTCTCTGTTGACACTGCACATATTGTCTGTCTTGTTCTCCATCTTTTCATCTGTTTTAACTAACTGCAATTTATATGTATATATATATATATATATATATATATATATATATATATATATATATTTATTTGTGGCTGTCTGTGATTATACTTCAGGGTTTTTCCTTGCCCCAGAATTGGCCTTTGGGGGAACATATAAAGATGGGGGGGTCTGGGGGTCCTCCCCCATGAAATTTTGAGGGTAAAAGACTTCAATTCCTGCATTCTGATACATTTTTAGCCACCAATTTATGGTAAAAACGTCTATATTTATGGCAAGGAAATCACAAAATTCTGGTGGCAGGTAACAATTCAAAATACAAAATATAATGGAATATTATTATAATCAGTAGTCCAGTAAGGGGGCTTTCACACAGAGAACCACTGTGTGTGATGGCAAATTTTATTTTAACCATTACCTTAAAGATTGTTTTCAACCTCCACAAGATCCTGGTTGTTTTCTTTCTCTCTCTGTGGACTTTTTAAAGTAGCAGAGAGGAAAACAGCTGCAGCCCTCAACTGTATACTACTATAAAAAACAATATAAATCATGAGGAACACATTAAATGATGTGCTGTTGTATTGTCTGCAATGAGATACAAGTCAAAGTACATTTAGAAATCACTAATTTCTTTTTTTATTTGTGTTTTCCATACTGTCCCAACTTTTTCTGATTTGGGGTTGTAGAAATTATATTGCTTTAACTAGCCTGAAGCTTTCTCAAGTTGTTATCTTTGTTCTTAGACAACAAGTGAGGAAGGCCGATGACTGCTTACGACCGCAAGAAACTACGTTTCTTTCTGTCTCCAAGGCAGAGAGGTGTTTTGGCTAAGATTAGAACATAGCAGAGGAGGAATGCAAACTAACTTTAATTTTTTATGGTATGTGACCAAAACGTCAGCACCAAGGATGTAAGAGAGAGGTTGGCTCTAATGATGTTCTGTTCGTTTCCTATATAATGTGTAATGTTTTGTCTAGAAGGCAGAAATACTGTTTCAGTTGTGCTGCGTGTACCTCTTGAAACTGTGTTCCTCTATTTTGCAAAATATAATAAATGCTAAAAGACCAGACTTTGGTTTAATTCTCAAACAGTCTCCATTCGTTTTCATTCTTGTCATTGATATTACTAAACCCTGCTGCTACAAGAAAAACTTCCACCACATGTGATTACTTACTTAATTAAATAAAATACTGAGCAAATAAACTGTAAATAGAGAAGCAAACAGTATATAGAATTCAAATTAACTAATGATCTGAAATCGATGATGCCTATATGTTTTTAGCTTTTTGTCTTGGTTGTTGTGTTGTAATTGTATTGCAAGACAAATTTCCATGTTCACGGACAATAAAGTGCTGTCTATCTATCTATCTGTCTATCTATCTATCTATCTATCTATCTATCTATCTATCTATCTATCTATCTATCTATCTATCTATCTATCTATCTATCTATCTATCTATCTATCTACTGTATCTATGACTTTGGGTTGTTATATAGGAGCATGCCACCAATTTTTCTAGGGCTGTCAAAATATCGCGTTAATTTAGATTAATTAATCTGAGAAAAAATAGTGCGTTAAAGAAAATAACGCAGATTAATCCATTCCATATTGACCTTTCACCCAGAGCCGTTTAAGCCACCATTCGGCAACAGAAACATTGCTGCACGTGATGCTAGTTAACACTACACTCAACAGCAGGTAACATTAGCCTACCGCTAGCTAGTAGCTGGATTAAACACGGTTAAAATGCTGACAGCTAACGCTAAACGGTGTAAAATTTGACTGTACTTCCCTCACTGTAGAGGATTCCGACACTTCTGCAGCTGCCGATGTCGGAAACACACAGACGGAGACGGTGCGGTGCGTTCAATGAAACTGGTAACCTACTGCCTCGTGGTGCATTCATAGTTATTGTAAAATACCCTATTCCCATCTGGTGGATGTTTTTGTCCTTCAACAGCAATTTATTAGTGAAATAACCTTATTCCTGAAGCACTTTTGAATTTATTTCCTCAGCATATTAGGTCATATTGTTGATTGTATGGTCATTATTTGAACAGTGAGATAATAATAAAAAGAGTTATTTAAAGGAATACACCACCGTTGGTTGAAATAGGGCTTATCACGGTCTCCTCTAGATGTAGATAGGTGGGCAAACACATTTTTTGTCTCAGTGCATGCACTGTCTCAGTCCAGCGGAGCCGCCGTTAGCTTAGCTTAGCGTAGTGAATGGAATCCTTTGTTGCCGGTTAGCATGTCGTGAGTAAAAGTGAGCCAACAACAACAAAAAACAATCTAATTACTTCTTGTGGCCTGTGGATTAACAACAAGTACAAATAGCAATGCAAAATAAGACTATATTGGGTGGAAGTAGCCTAGTCGAAGCACTGCTACTTGGCGCAGAGATCACGCAGCTGTTATGGCCGAGGCTCTGACCCAAAACACAGATAATCACATGCGGACAGAGTGGGCGAAGCACGAGGAAATACAGGAAAGTATTGACATGAACAAACAAGGTAGCTATCATTATCATCATAATTTGTTGACTCCATCCCCGACTAAATTCTGGGACACAGGTCATTTTTGACTGCCTGCTCCCTGACATCCATAACGTTAGCTGTTCACTACAGAACAGTTATTGGGCCAGTAGTTTTTCAGACAACCAAACCATGTCTGTTAACATATATACCTCTTTAGCAGAGGTGACAAACAGAAATGAAAACCATTCCTACTAAAATATAAAATAACCGTCAACTAAAATATGTTTGAATGTGGTATTAGAATTAGTTGTGAGTTTTGAAAATGCCCCAAAAGCATACAGAATTTTTTATATTTTTTATTTGTATGAACATATTTTAATGCTCATTATTGACACAATAGAATCAATAAATAATCTTCACTTACTGTTCATGTTTACTCATCAAGTTTCCTGGCTGCAGGCTCAATGAGCAACACACATTGCATTTGTTTTAATTTAAAGTGCATTATGCATACGCAACAGTAATAACTATGGTCTAACACAAATGGCTACATAACACAAACTATGTCATGATATAGGACAAAAATATTTAGCAGTTGCTTACCATTCTTCCATATGTTTTAATAGGCTACTTCTAGTCAGTGTGATTAGTGTTCTACCAATAGGGCTTGGGCGTCGCGTTGCATTCTGGGACGTGGCGGCCATGTTGATAGCATTGCGAATGTAAACATACACCAAGTCGAACGAGGAGAAGAAGCAGAGTTGGGAGAAAGAAAAGGAAGAAAAACATGTTAAAATCCAGAAAAGGATGTGGAATTTACCGGGATACCTTAAATAGGGAAGCGAGGGACCGGTATGTGGACAAAATCGGCACAATTAATGGTTTGGATCCCTATGAACTCCCTAACAAAGATTAGAGCACTGACGAAGACTTGCTGCTACAGTTTTACATAAACGACATCTTTGCATACCTTGTTTGTTGTGTGAGCGCCTACACTTCAGAACAGTTCCGAAGCTACAAATCATTGGAGTCTCATGTGCAGTTCACAAATGGATGGGATCAGGAGCTGCAGATCATAAAGCCGGCAAACAGTGGGAACACAGTAATCCGGACAAAGGTAAGCTGCGCTCCACCTAGCTACTAGCTGCTAGTTTAGTAACCGTTAGTGCTAACAACACAACTCGCTTAGTTAATGCAGCAGTTTTGATACTGTGGAAGGTTATGTTTGGTCGTCTTACAGCGGCGATCCAAGCGAGCCGACGACTCCTTGTTATCTTGGATACTTGGTCTCCGTGGTTGCGCCTCCAAGCAGGAAAACGGTGGAAAGTTAATCCATTTTCGACCTTTTTCCCATGGCGATTATGTGTTGCGCTGTTACACCTCACAACACAGCAACGGTTTACCATGGTTGATGGTTTGTTGGTAAATAAGACACACGACTGAGAGCGACGTTACAGTGCGTAATAGTTTGAGCAGCAGTAAAGGAAGCTATCAACATGGCGGCCACGCCAAGTAATGACGTCACGACGCCCAAGCCCTATACAGGGTACAATAAGTATACATTTGGGAACTTATTAACAATGACACAATATTCCATTTTGAATAATTCTCAAGACTTTGAAATGCTGAATGTATTTTTAGTTAGTTTAATTTTAACTCCTTATTGCAGTGTTTTTGCATTTAGTTTTGAGTGATTCAACAAGTAAAGCTGGTTTAATAGGACTTTCTTCAGTCACTCTTTTGTTGTGCCAACAATACATTTACTGGCCATAAATGATAAGAATAATTTCAACGTTCAATTCCTTAGGTTAATCTAACATCAATCTGGGAGAGATGAAGGGCAGGTGCTATTTTACTGATGAATTCAGTATTTCTGAAAGATTTTACACTTTATTTTACACTTTCCATGCCGGTGTCCTGGTCTAATTTCCCCATCACTATCGCCTGCTACGCCTCCCTCCTCTGCCTCTCTGCCTCTATCATCTTCCCAGTTCTTTTCCTTAAGGGAGGGTTCTACGGTGATTCTCGTGACTATCGCATCGCCTCCACCGTCTTCTCCTGCCTGGCAGCGGTAGCATACATGGGGGAGGTGAGCTTGACTAAAGCGAGGCCAGGAGAGGTGGCAGGTTATATGGCTACGGCTCCTGGTCTCATGAAGGTGTGCCAGACCTTTGTGGCCTGTATTATCTTCATCCTGGTCACCGACCCTGTGGCGTATGACCACCATGCAGCGCTCAAGTGGTGCATGGCCGTGTACTGCATCTGCTTCATCCTCTCCATGGCCGTGGTGGTGCTGTGTGTGGGCGAGTGCACCGGCTGTCTCCCCATCCCCTTCTCCAAGTTCCTGTCAGCTTACGGGCTCCTGGCGGTGATCATGTACTTGACGGCTACCATCCTCTGGCCCGTGTTCCAGTTCGACAAACAGTACCAGAGAGGCCAAGCGTCGTCAAAACTGATCGCTGCGGCGGTGCTCACTGCTCTCAACTTCCTGCTTTACGTCGCTGACCTGGCCTACACTGCCAGACTAGTGTTTGTCAGTGCCTGAGAAGAAAAGAGATGAAGGAGGGAGACACATTGAGAGATGAACAGAAATAAAGATGCTTAGAGCTTGAGTGGCTTTGCAGAAAAGTGTGTGATGTTGAGTTTCTGATAAAAAATACCTTTTGGTGTCTAATTGTGAAATGTTGAAATGAGACATCTTGTTAATATGAGAAAAAACATCCCAAGCTCACTTACAGTATCTATGTACATGTTTTCAGTTATCAACAATGGCATCCTTTCACCTCTGATGTTGAATTGACCTATGCTAAATGTGCAACACAAGTATAACATGAACAATGTAAAAATGGAATTCTCCTTGATGATGACAAAAACTAATGCTGTTAAAACCCATTGAATTCAACAATTAAACACAGGTGAACATCAGAAGAGAAGTTATTAAAGGGAAAGAAATGTATATGTATGTGAGACAGACAGGCACTCTGGCTGCTGATGAGGAAGCCTCCTGTGCACTTTCATCACAACCTAACACATATTTGTTCAATGCCCTTCTTATTATCTTTTGTTAATAAGGGATTAGAGGAAAAATACTGTATCTGTCATTTTGTCTTTATAGCTAAATATCAGTATTGAAATGTGAAAGAATGTAATTTGAGAAATAAAGTTTTCAGTTAAACCAATAAATGTTTTATTTTGAAACCTGATGGATTGGGTATGTGCTGTGATTGTGATGACACTATGTGTTGTGGTGTTCATGATGCAGTGATGCAGACAGTTGCAACTCACCATTTGTTGCACACTATTACCTTGTAAGGTAATAAAATGGGTAACAAAAATAAGATGATGGGTTGGAGAGACACAGGGAACAGGAAACACACTCACAGGCCCTTGTAGAAGATTCAGGCAACTGTCATTCTGCACTTTTCTCTTGACATTGTCAACTGTGAGTTAGTGTTACCTCTTCTCCTTTAAGTTTTGACCCTTTAGACAGCATGACATCACAATTTTCCAATGAAGGCCGGCCCAGATTTGTGTTCATGCCCTTAACCCGACACTCATAGCAACAGCTGTGTTAACCTATGCATGGGTTGCTATGTTCATGCAAGCTACACAGAAGACGTTTCCCGTTTTGTCACCCCTGCTCCGGAGAGATCCTGCAGACATCACTGTTATGTTTTATTACGGGTTATATTCATGCAACAATAATTTCATGTTTTTTGGCAAATGTCGTAAAAATGTGGTTTAAAAGATTCAACATTTTCTGCAGTAGAGATACATTTGGAAATAATGCTGACAGTGGTACTTTGTGTGGTACATGTTCATTACCTGTATTTTCACGATATTAAGTATTATTATTAAGTATGTATTAAGGCCTTCAAATGTATTTGATGGAAGTAGTCCTGAGCCCATGTGGTGATATCACTTATAGATGAATGACGATTATTGATGCAGTGCCGCCTGAGGGATCGGAGATCACGGTTGTTCAGCTTAGGCTTGCGCCCTTGTCCTTTACGCACTGAAATTCCTCCACATTCCTTGAATCTTTTTTTTATTTATGTTATGCACTGTTGAAGGTGAAATAAGCAAATGTCTTCCTATCTTTCTTTGAGGAACATTGTTTTTAAACATTTCAATAATTTTCTCACGTATTTGTTAGCAAACTGGCGATCCTCGGCCCATCTTTGTTCCTAAAGGACTAGACCTTTCTTGGATGCTGCTTTTGTACCAAATCATAATTACAATCACCTGTTGACATCACCTGTTTCAAATCACATCATTATTTAACCAATTTACCTGATTACTAGCCCTAAATTGCTCCTGTCCCAACCTTTTTTGGAATGTGTTGCAGGTCTGAATGACAGGAAAGGATGTATATTTACAAATGAAATTAAGTTGACCAGACAAAACATGAAATATTTTGTGTTCACATTGTCTGCAATGAAATACAAGTCAAAGTACATTTAGAAATCACTACTTTCTTTTTTTATTTGTGTTTTTCATACTGTCCCAACGTTTTCTGATTTGGGGTTGTACATTTAATCCAAATTAAAGTAAATAGGTATCAGATCTGACCATCCCAATATTAAATGATGAAATTGTCCTTAGTAGTCTTTCCCACTATTTTCCTTCACATGTTAAAAAGTCAAAAGACTTGAGATTCATAAGATATTGTTGTTGGCCTCTTTTAATGTATTGACATCATTCTTCTAGTACTAACTACTTTTGACCATTGAGATTTTTTATTGTTATTGAGCTCATCTGTATTTTCTTTTACATGAAAACAACCAAAAGACAAAGGCACATTATTATTGATGAACATTATTCTTTTTCTGTGCCAGACACAAGGAGAATTGTCATCTTGGGAAAAATTGGGTCTGGGAAAAGCAGCCTGGCTAACACCATATTTGGAGAGGAACAGTTCAAGATCAGCCACACTCTCAACTCTGAAACAAGAGAATGTCAAGCAGAAACCAGATCTGTTAATGGAAGAAGCATCACTTTGATCGACACTCCTGCTTTCTTCGACACAGAGATACCTGATGAGGAGCTGAAGCCTGAGATAGTGAGGTGTATCACAGAGTGCTCTCCTGGTCCTCATGCTTTTCTCATTGTGATTAAAATGGAGAAATTCATAGTGCACGAGCAGGCTGTCATCACAAAAATAAACCAGTACTTTTCTGATAAAGTCTTCAATTATGCAACAGTTGTCTTCACTCATGGTGACCAGCTCCTTGAAGGAGAGATCAGAGAGCAGGCTAAGGGCAGCATATGTAAGAAGTTTTTGATCAGACTGGCAGGTACTGCAACAGGTGTAGTGTTAGGAGCTCTTCTTGGTGTTGTAATAGCTGTCAACATTATAAAAAGAGCAGGAATAACAGTAAACATAGCAGCAGGAGCAGAAGTGGCTGTATGTGCTGCAGTGGGAGCGGTGGGGGGAGGTATTACAGGATATTCTGCAGCTGAGGGAGCAGACACACCACAGGAAGCAGCAAAGAGGGCAGCAGTGGCTGTCAAGGATGGAGCACTATTAGTCTATGATTATAACAGAGTAGAGAAACAAAAGTCAAAACAGAGGTAAAAGCAATGATGAGTCGTGAGTCTGAAAGAAGGGGAAACAAATACATAATTAATAAGTCATGTCTCCCTGTACTGAAGATTGCCAGATCATGCTTTCGATCTGTAATCATCGAGCCAATATATTAATTAATATGTAATAAAATATATTTATTATTATTATTATTATTAAAGGTTGTGTTTTTTATCTGAGCTTTAGCAGGCTATTCCTGTTTCACAAGTTATTTACACTTACCTATGCTTCTGATTTGATATTGTACATATCTATTTTTTAACCCAATTCCACTGATGATTTTATGATACATACTTTTTTTTACCTTTTTGGATTTGCACCTCATTGCAATTTTATATTTGCACTCTTTTCTAAATTGTATTGCAACTGCTGCACAGCAATTTCCTTCGGGATAAAATAAAGTGCAATACAGGGGTTTGATATGCTGTTTAGTGCATAATGAAAATATTAAATCATTTTACCAGCTTTCATAGATAAGATCTAAGACCCGTGTTGTGTTTGTCTTTTTCTGTCTCCTGTTGAAACGTTGCTCACTGTTACCTGTAAATGTCACTAAATGTATGTACAACATCATGTTAGAATAGTTGTGGTTCTTTGTGGATTACAGTGTATCACCGAGACTCATAAGAAAGATGAATAAATTGAAATGAAAATGTATTATTTGAGCAAATCCATTTTTTACTTGGTAAGGTAACACACACACACACACACACACACACACACACACACACACACACACACACACACACACGCACATGCACACGCGCACAAATGTACATATGCACACACACACAGCAAGTAAAAGTGAAACTAGAATAAAACCTGCATCAGAGCACAGGAGAAAAGATAAACAGGGTGATCATCTGGTAGATCTAAATCAATTTGACTCTTATGTATATTATACTGTATAATGTATAATATTGTATATTTGCTAAACTATCCTTAAAAACATTCATAGGCTAACTATTGTAACCAAACCAGTACTGGCTAATGTGAAATGTAGCAACCTCCTGTGTGAGAGGATGAGCGTTTTGCTATTTGTGACACATCAACCATTGTGTTAATCACTGGGTTACATTTCAGCAGAATCCATGTCATGTATATCTGAGAAGATATATCTGTTGCTGAGAATCAGCTGTTATAAAGGATTTATGAAGTAATAAAAACAGTAAAGTTTCCCTTTTTTTTAGTGAGAGAGCGAGTAAACAAAAAAGAAAACTTTAAGCTGCCAAAATACACCAAGTTGTGCACTATATTTTACCAACCTCTAGGTGGGAGCACAGTCCAACATTAAAAGAGATTTTGGCCACATGCAGTTTTATTTCAATATTCTCTTACTTCACCAACTGATGAGAAATCTATGATGAGAGATAATAATGTTTTATTTTTAACCACTCGCTGCACTCCCCTTGTAAATGGAATGGAAATATATGTGTGTATATATATATATTTTTATTTTTTTTTATTTTTTAGTGAAGTGATAAAAAGTTTACAAACACAAATCTCTGTTTTAAAGGGTAACTACTGTTTTTTTCAACCCCATTTCCCCATGCATTTGTGTCTAAAAGACTGATGTGACCAAAAATCTCTGAATTTGTTCCAGTGTTCCAGAGATTGCGAACTGAGCTACAAAGTAACCTGATGGGGCAATTGTGGAGCCTTGCTTTTTGTCCATAAAAGTGATTTTGTTTTTGCTACTGACAGGCTCAGATTGTTACTAAAAGCTAAAACAACATTATCGATCTCAGGACGTGACTTTTTGTCCGATGACAGCGGTGTGGAGAGTGAAACACGAGATGAGAAAAAGGCGTCCAGGTAGTCTGTTGTTTCGGAGTAGGCTACAGAAATGATAGGCTCCTGTTATCTAAAAGATGTTCAATGTAATGGTTCAATATTTAAATGATTGACAGTGTGGATGAGGTTGTTATAGTTGGATAATTATATTGAAGTTTTTGCCTATTGCTTACATACTTTTTGCAGATTTTGGCTCATTATGTCAAAACTCTACACACAAGCCAATCAGACGTACTGTAGCACTTGGAGATTACAGTTTTTCTCAATTGTTTACACACAAATACTGGTACTTGAGACAAAATGACCACAACATGTAACTCATACACCAACCCCCTGAACCAATTCTGCTAAACTACAAGCACAATTCCTGCTTTACACTCAAATTGCAGTTCTAAAACACACTCTTTTTAAACCACTACACACAATTCTCTGCATTTGGCACAATTTTCATGAAGAAAATCTCTTGTTTTCACGAGGAACACACTGCCATTAAAATATGCACACTGACTCATCACATGGCAAACACCTGTCACACAGTTTTATAATTAGCAATCAGAGGTTTAGCATAAAAGGGCAACAGGTGATCTCTTCTGTGTTGTTTCTGCTTGGCCAGGGGAAACATTGCTTGTGGATGTGGATGAGGTGCTGTGGCCAGACCCAAACACAACAGAGCATGCAGTATAGTTTTTTGTTTTTTTTAATGTAACTATATACAGTAAATTCTTCTGTTGTTTTGTATGTAGACCACTGTAGGTGCAACTTTGTGTTGGTTGGGATGTACTGTGTACATTGTTTTTGTGGGGAAAATAAAATATATTTGTTACCGTGTATTTGTGTTCTGAGAATAAAAACAATATTCAAAAATATTTTACGACACACTTGTGTATGTACTGTCTGTAGTAAGTGTAACACTGAATAAGGCCTAAGTCATTATGATGAATGGAGAAGAAGTGTTTTACATTGAGCACATCAGTGTTCAACTGGTTCTTATAAATGTCTATTCATATGACGGTCTGTGTGTGTCATTTGTAAACAAAATACCATTTTGAGAAGAAATAACATTGTTTTGAATGAAAGTTTCATTTTGCAGGAGAATTGAGGGGTTTTGCCCATTGTGTGTGTGTGTGTTTTTAGATTTGTGTGGAGAGTTCTGAGAGTATGAGCCATGCTTTCAGAAAATGTGTGTGAACAATCGAGAAAAACTGTAACAACTCACATCTATGCCAAAATGAAACACTGCAATCAAAACTTAACACTCCTTGTCAACATCCCAGGCGATGTCTCTTCCACGTCTGACTCTCTCTCTCTCTTTGTCCTCCTCTTCCTCTGACTCTCATTGCCTCCATGCTTGCAAAGTTCTCTAAATGACTGACCTGAGGCCTGTTTGTAGTGCTAAGGCTCAGACCGATTGGTGCTCTGTTTTCTGTGCATGTGTTTTCAGGTGTGTACGTCAGTGCCTACAATTGCCAGATGAGTTTTTTCACAATGACAACAGGAGATTTTGTTTTTGAACAAAGTGTCTTATGTAAGAAAACGTGTGTAGCGTTTCGCAATTAGTGTGTTATAGAATTGCAAACAAAGTGCAAAGTTGATAATGTGTTTAAGCTATGGTTACACTGTGTTTAAGACATGCTACAAGTTTAGGTATTGAGGCTTTGGTCTAAGCATTCGTTTTTAGTGTGTAAGCAATTGGCAAAAACTGTTAATAAAGTCGGTAATTCCAGCAATATCGTATGAGGCAGCACAACAAGCAGCTGTAGCAGAGGCAGTTGTTGAGCAGTTTGGGGATTGGCGGTTTTAGTCACAGCTTTAGGGGACATAAATGCAGCAGTAATGGCAGTACTGTAGGAGCTTTGGCCGTCGGGGAAGTAGCTGCAGCCGTTGTGGCAATAACTGAAGCAGTAGGAGGAGCCGTGGCTATAGTGTTAGCAGCTTTAACCCTGGGAGGACTAATAGCAGGAAGATGGTTGGCAAACTAAGAAAGGTTACATTTTATATTTTTTTATTTGACATGGACATACAATGACATTGGACCAGTCCATGGGAGGCTTTTAGCAAAAAAAATACAATATCAAGACTAAGAACAAAATGATAATAACAATATTAACAAAAAAATAACTACACTATACCATATAGACAATAGAAAACAAGAAGAATAAACAGCAAAACATCAGAATCAAAGACTATTAATAGTAGTTTTTAGCCATTGTGTAAGTCCTCTTTTAAAAGCATTTCCATCGGTCTCTAGTTTTAAATCAGTGGGTAAAGCATTCCAGAGATTTGGCCCCTTTACCGAGAAAGCAGACTGATCAAAAGAGGTCTTACACTTTGGGACTAGACAGTCACCTCTGACAGTGGCTCGTTTGTTCGCCAGATGAGAGCTTTGACGCCTACTTACTAGTTTCGAAAACGATGGTGAGACATGATTATTTAAACATTTATAAACCAATTTAATATAATTAAAATCAATAAAACTGTCAAAGCCCAAAAGCTTATGCTTTCTCAAAACATCACAATGATGCCATCTCATGGGTTTCTTGTCCATAATTTTTATTGCCTGTTTGTAAATTGAGAAAATTGGTTTTAATTTAGATGGAGATGCTTGTGACCATGATGTAATACAGTATGATAGATGTGAGAATATCATTGAATGCATATATAGTTTAGCAGTATGACAAGACAAATCCCTTCTGATAAAACGGAAACAATTTATATTTGGTTTGACCTTCTTGCAGATGTACTTAACATGATTATCAAATTTTAAATTTTTGTCCAGAATAATTCCAAGATACTTGACTTCATTTACTGCTTCTATTACTTCATTTTTTTTTATCTGTACCTCAAATGTATCGCTTATAGGACTATTTCGTATGGAGAAACACATTGAAACGGTTTGATTGCTTGATATATGGATATTTTGTCTTTATTCAAGCAATTACAAAAATGAAAGTGTTCTGTGACATTTTTCTTGTGTAACATCATTTTAGTTGTGTTGCTTTTTGAAATGTACAGAGCTTGTGCTCTTTATTAGTTGGTACATTTGTATATGTGAGTGTTGTGCTTACCAGGCTCAGTGTTGCTAGTATATATTATATATTATATATATTATATGTTCTCTTTCAACAGGAACATGTAGTCAGTCATAGAACAATGTCATAAAAACACTAATATCAGGTGGAATTACAGAAACTGCATTATTGTATATGTGTCCGGTCTGCTCCTTATACAATAGACAATAGTGATTGTATTGATCATAGATTGTGTTTTGCACTGCAGTTTCTCTTGAAGCCTCTCTACATTTGTGTTTTGGTGGGTTTAGTAAATGCATTTTGTTTCTTTTGCTGCAGAAATTCAATAAAAGAAATGAATGACCCATCTCAGAGTAGCTTTATAGAATGTATGGTTTATGAAATGTGGGGTGGTGATGGCACAGTGGATATGACACATGCCTTTAGTGTGGGAGATCTGGGTTCAATTCCCACTGTGATACATCAACCAATGTGTCCCTGAGCAAGGCACTTAACCCCTAGTTGCTCCAGAGGAGTGTGACCTCTGACATATGTAGCAATTGCAAGTCACTTTGGATAAAAGCGACAGCTAAATGACATGTAATGTAATGTAATGAAAAAAAGAAGACAGAGACAGAATTGTCCTGGTTCTCGTCTTCCTCTTCCTTGTGCAGGACGTTTTCTTACTTTCTCTGTGTTCATCTTTACAGTATTGTTCCTTTTCCTCTTCTACTGTATGTACTACAGTAACATATGGTCATGTGATTGAAAGATCACCTGAGTGTGTTTCCTAGATGGGAATCAGCTGTGATTGATCTATTTGCATAACTTCAATCAGCTGTTTCTCAATAAAAGCATGCATAAAATGCAGGGGATATATTTGTGTTTCAATTAGGGCTGTCAGTTTAACGCGTTATTAACGGCGTTAACGCAAACCCATTTTAATGCCGATAATTTTTTTAACGCACAATTAACGCATAGAGAGAGCAACGGGATCTGTTAGTCCACTTCTTTAACTGTCTATGGCCACGCCACTGGTCAGGGGATAGGACCTGAACAACTGGGGTTACGTTACCTTGGACGCCTGGCCAATAGTAGTGATTGAAGGGCGGGTCTTGTAATTTCACAGACCGGAAACAAAACAGACACAAGCCTCGGCCGGTTTTAGCTTGCTAGCCGCGTAGCTAGTAGTCTCATCACGGCGATTAGCTTCGGAGCGAGTAGTGACTCTACAGTCAGTGAGAGAAACAAAGTGTCTCCTCTGTACTTTCTGACCACGGTGGGAAACCTGGAGCAGGAAAACCCTCTCCTTGATTTTACGTTGGTTATGAATGAGAACGAGAACCAGGAAATGAGTCACGGGAAACCAGTTGCTATGACAACGACTATGCCGCTGACGACGCTATGAGCCCATAGACAGTAGGACGAGCCACGCTCGCTTCAGGCATGAGGCAGTACTACCTGTAGTACTACCTGCAGGACTATCTGCAGTACTACCTGCAATGGAACATCGAGGTAACAGCGTTACATTACGTGACAGATAATTAGCTCCAAGTGTGAATGTTAGTGTGAAATTAAACAGAACGTATATGACAATGTTGTTTTCAATAAAAAAACATTGTCACAAAGTAAGCCGATCTACTTTTCCATGCTGATAAGAGAATTAAAATGAGAAAATATAATGGGACAAAAATAAATCAAGGGACATTTAGAATAGATAAAGAATAGAATAGATAAAAAATCCATTGTTTTGGTCTTGGTGGAGCTTGTGTGTAAAAGAAGTTCAATCATTTTAAATGTGTGTTAACTGTATGCATTTTGTGTCAAAGCAATAAGAAGTGTGTTAAGTGTATAGCAAACACAGGTGGATGTGCTAACTGTGTTAAGAGTTTAGGAAAGTTGTTAAAAGTATTGAAAAAATTGTCAGCAATTGTAAAAATTTGGTAATTCTTTGTATTTTTTTCACATCAAATATAAAAACATAATTAAACAATATCACAATGGATTACACTTAAATCTTCTCTGGTATCTGGGCCTCATGCTTTTCTCATTGTGCTTAAAGTGTAGAAATTCACAGAGCAAGACGGAGGAAATCATCTCTAAAATACTCCAATATTTCTCAGAAGAAGCTTTAAAATATACCACCGTCATCATCTTTACTCAAGTGTGGAGCACGCTGCCATGTCGTTGATAATAAATACTGGAAGAACAACAAGCAGGATGAATACAGGAACAACAAGTTCCTAAGATACTATACTAATAACTTGATACAAGGATAGCAGCAGGTGTTACAGCAGGAGGATTGTTGGCACTTTTCCTTGGTGGGCAAGGCAAAAACCTAGTAGTAGCATTAGCAGCAGCAGTAGCAAGGCGCTGATACAGCAGTTAGTTAGTCGTGTCTGCACCAAAGACTTCTGGAGAACAGCAGCAGCAACAGGTGGTTTTACAGAAAGTGATACAGCTGACAGATGACTCACAGCAGACAATGCAACACTAAGCACACTTTTGTAAAGTAAAAAAGGGTTGGGACTAAATACCAGATTTCTGAGATTCACCAGCATAATGTTAATATAATGTTCTGTTACAGCTCACATATTTATCTTAAAAGATAGTCAACCAGGAACAAGATCATTATTTTATGGCAGTAATCTGACAGTGAGTCTAAACAGCAATACCACATTATTGCTGTTTAGACTTACTGTCAGATTCACAAGTTCAGAATCAGTACAATTACTACCAACTAGAGAGAATGAGTATTGAGAATGAAATGCATTTTATATTCTGTTTATTATAACTACAGTACATGTTTACATACAAGGTGCTGAGATGAGTTTTACAGTATGAAAGCATTGCATGCTTATTTTGTTATATCTAATATAGAATATTTGACATTGATACGGTACCATCCATTCGCTGACTTTCCTTTTTGTTTGTGTATTCATACCTCTGTATGTAATTTAAGTAACATCGTTTGTGTTACTGTAGATCCTTCAGTATATTCCAGATGATAAATTATCTGATTACCTGATCATGATCAGATGTGGACCTGCATACATTGAATCCTTACATGGATGTGCTTGTTGTTACAAAATGAATAATTACAATTAATTACAACACAATAAATCAGCAAACTATTGAATGTGTTTCCAAGTGTCTATCTTCAATTAAACCATCTTCATTTGTCTCATCAGCTGAGAGCCCTCTCATGTTAATAAAAAGGCAGCTAGTCCAGCTGAACTTTGAACTGCAAAATGCGATCCTCAGAAATGATTGAGTGGTGGAGGGATCTACTGCTGCCACTAACAACCAGACCAGTGATGGAAACTGGGTTGATGGACTATCACACATACATAATATATTATGTACTGACATTTGGTAAACAAACTTTCATATAATTTCATTATGGTGACCACATACACTGTGGGTTTGAAGAGATTTGCCGTGAAGGCCTTGTCTATGCTGCCAGACTTATGATTTAGAGTTTCATTTCTTTAGAACAGACACAATGAATGCAAAAATAAATTTAAGGTTGAAATATCTTCATCATGTACATTTCAACTTATAAACATGAATGGAGATTTGGGGATAAACTACATTTGTAGATAGTTTTATCAATAACATGCATTCCTGTATTAAAACTGAAATATTAAAACTGTATTAAAACTGAAATACATCCCTTCTGCATCACATCATAAGCATGTTTTTTTTTTATGTATGACACACATGTAGTGATTTAAAAAGTACAGTATACCTCTACAATCAAGGGGAGTAGAAGTCTATGTAGCATTAAGTACAAGAATGTTAGAAATTGAAACAGACACAATGCATGCAAAAATAAATTTAAGGCTGAAATATCTTCATCATGTCAACTTTTAAACATGAATGGAGATTTGGGGATAAACTACATTTGTAGATTGTTTTATCAATAACATGCATTCCTGTATCAAAACTGAAATACATCCCTTTTTTGACTCTACAGAATTAAACATTGTTAGATGTGCATCATACTGTGACAGTGAAAATAAAGATTTACATCAAAATTGGACATCATTTTCAGAGTGAAATTATTATTTTCCTGGACAAAAAAACTAGAAGTAGCCTATTAAAACATATGGAAGAATGGTAAGCACCTGCTAAATATGTTTGTCCTATATCATGACATGTTTAGTGTTATGTAGCCATTTGTGGTAGACCAGAGTTATTACTGTTGCTTATGCGTAATGCACTTTAAATGAAAACAAATGCAATGTGTGTTGCTCATTGAGCCTGCAGCCAGGAAACCAGTCAGACAAGTAGAAAAAAACAAATCAAGAGGCGGAGCCTATTTTATACAATCTACAGTCAGAGCGAGAACAGGAGGAAAGACTCAGAGACTTCTCGTGGATCTGAGTCATTTTTTGCACTTCTACATTTCACAGCATGAACAGTAAGTGGAGATTATTTATTGATGGTATTGTGTCAACAATGAGGATTAAAAAATGTTTATACAAATAAAAAATATTCAAAATTCTGTATGCTTTTGGGGCATTTTTAAAACTCACAACTAATTCAAGGCAGGCCATGAATCACTTGTTGGTTGCATAGTCTGATCTCTCAGCAGAACTCAAACAAAGAAATAACAACACAGCTCTACAGACCAAATGTACTGACAAAGTAAGATTCACAATTTTCTGAATCTGAAAAGCATCTTTTGTATTAATCCACCAAATAGGAAGGGTTAAATTATTATTGAATTGCATATAGATTAAATATATATAAAGTTGAATTGAAACATACAAGTATTATACAACCCTCTTCTTAATAACACCACCATGTTTCTTATTAACGTGAAATATAGTGAAAGGAAGTGCAGTTCGGTGACAATTAAATTCTCTTCACAAACTACTTTGACACAACACAGCGATATCTACAGTTAATGTTGTTAATGTTGATTTATTGTTAATGGTGTTAGCAGCTTTTCCCCTATCATCTTCTCAAGGAACTTCATCCTAATTTGCAGAATTAGTCTTTTTGCATTTCTAAAAAGGAAAGTTTTGTGAAAGACATTCAAAATAGGAAACAGGGACAACATACAAAAACAGAACGACCACACAATTCTCAACATTAGCTAAACTTTTTTTTAAAATTTGAATTGGCTGATGGTTAATATATTCATGCCACAGATGTCACTTTTTTTGATGGATTTATTTAGTATTACAGAAGTATAGTACAACAGTGCATGTGATATCAAAGCACAGAGTACAGCACTCAAAAGTTACTGTACAGAGCAGTCATACTGTAAGTACGACTACCTGTTTTCCTCCCTGAAGTTTCTGATGATGGAGGCGACGGTGAATCGGCTCAAATAAGGCTGGACTCGTTGCCCAGCCTCCCTCATGGTCATACCATGGACAAGAACATGGTCCACTAAAGTGGCTCGAATTTCATCCGAGAATGCTTGTCTCCTTGCCTTTACTCCTCTTCTACCTCGTCCTACACCACGTCTTCCTCCTCTCCCTCCTCGTCTTCCTCCTTCACCACGTCCTCGTCCTCCTCTTTCTCCTTCCTCCTCCTTCTCCTCCTCCTCCTCTTCCTCTCCCTCTCCCTCCTCGACCGTCATTTCTCTGTGGATCCATTGTTCCAAAACTCAATGAACTGACTCTGGCCATTTTATCTATCTATTGAAAGTTCTGATTAGTGTGTGATCAATTTTGACTTGTAGTGTTTCCACCTGGGTAATTGTGTGCTAATTGAGCTTCAGCTGTGCTGACTTGAGAGAGCAATATTGAATGCTGTGCTTTCTAAATGACAACATGGTGTAGGCAATGAGAAATTAAGGGATTTGTGTGTAGAGTTTTGCAGAAACAGTTCAACAAATCTGACTCATGTGTCAAAACCAGGGAATAGTGTTTATAGTTTAGTGAAATGGGTGTGCTTTTTGAAAAATGGCATTATGGTTTTGAAATTTTAGTTCAAAAGCCTGGTTATAGTGTTAAAGCAATTGAGAAAAACTCTAACGTGAAATATAATGAAAGGAAGTGCAGTTTGGTGACAATAAATTTCTCTTCACAAACTACTTTGACACAACACAACGATACATACAGTTAAAGGGATATTTCACCGCTGGAAAGCTGACTATATATTTAAATTGGGTCACTTATGTAGCAGAAATGTGAAATTTGTTTTTAAATATGTGCCTTCTAGGCCGAGAAAAGCCAGAAAATGTGTATTTGGCTCATATGGATGAAAGACACCAAATCCCAGAATGCACTTCACTTTGCTGCTTTGAGTCCACTCCCAAGCCACGCCTACCGCTTGACAGACAGACAGACACACAGTGACGCATTCAACTCAACTCAATGTGTTTTATTGTCATTTCAACCATATACACCAAACAACGTTTTATCGTGGCTCAAGTGGTGTGCACACACACATTATAGGCTCCGTAACTATATCAAAACGACATTATATAAAAACGACATACGAAACAGGCTACCTTTAGTGCACACACACATTATAGGCTCCGTAACGTTCAGCTAAGCATACCAGCATTAGGCTTGGTGGGCTGTAAACACCGAGTATAAACACAGCCGTGAATTAGCGTGGTATGTCGAAAGGTCGCCATTTAACAGTCACAAACTCCAGCGGTTAGCAGTTAGTTGGATACAAATCACCACATTTCTGCACCAGTCCGTGTTAACACAGCTCACCTTCACGGGTCCCCTACCCAGTGACAGAGCATCTCTAGCTTGGATCATCGGAGGGCTGGCAGTCCTGGTAGATGGACAGTCCGGTTCACTGTTGTTCAGCCATGTTTCCACAAGAACAAAAAACACTGGGAGCATCGTTGAAGTTAGATGTAGTCTAGTTTGTTGTTTAATGAACGGACACTTGCAAGCAGGATTGATGGGACAGGTGGCTGGCTAGCATTAGCTTCCCACCTACCCGATGAAGATGTCCCCTACCTGGCTCGGAGTACGAGCGAGACCGCTGGTCTCTGTACTGGTCTCCGTGCAGGCGAAGCTCTCGTAGTGTGCCGATTATTCCGTATGTAGTAACGTTCCCTGCATATTCTCCAATCTGTGCCGATGTATCCCGGTGGTACACGTGCGGTAATTTGAATGCACATAATTGTTGTAAAAGTTTGCTGCTGAGAAGATAGAGCAGAGCCCTGTTTAGTGAGGATTCAAGATGGCTAGCATTTCGTTTTTTCCGGCTGAGATCGGCTCGCTTCGGGTGATGGGCGGGTTTAAAACATGCGGAAGTAGCTCCCGCTACTGGCTGTAGTCTTTTGCATCTAGCCAAAAATCTTCCGATGACGCAAAAATCATCATTTTACGTCATCGGAAGATTTTTTCCAGACCCCCCAATGCAGATATCTCCTGTCTCAGGGGGACATGAGGGAGGGACGCACGGTCATTCAGATATACTACCGGGTTTATACTGATACAAAGCTGAATGCTAAATCGGTGAAATATCCCTTTAATGTATAATAATAATATAGATTAAATATATATAAAGTTAAACTGAAACATACAAGTATTATACAACCCTCTTCTTAATAACACCACCATGTTTCTTATTAATGTGAAATATAGTGAAAGGAAGTGCAGTTCGGTGACAATTAAATTATCTTCACAAACTACTTCGACACAACACAGCGATATCTACAGTTAATGTTGTTAATGTTGATATATTGTTAATGGTGTTAGCAGCTTTCCCCCTATCATCTTCTCAAGGAACTTCATCCTAATTTGCAGAATTAGTCTTTTTGCGTCTCTAAAAAGGAATGTTTTGTGAAAGACATTCAAAATAGGAAACCGGGACAGGATACAAAAACAGAACGACCACACAATTCTCAACATTAGCTAAACTTTCTTTAAATTTGAATTGGCTGATGTTTAATATAATCATGCCACAGATGTCACTTTTTCCAATGAAACATTCACAAAGTTGTCATTGTTAACTAATGTTTTTTTCTTTTTCTTCAGCGTTATTTCACAATGTGTAATAATTAATAATTATTGTGGCACAATAAATGAATGGGGAAAACATTTCTAGAGGGGGGCAAGATATTGATACTGATTTACTGATACAGAGTCATTATTCTCTTCCAGTGCTAGAAACAAGGAGGATTGTCCTACTGGGGAAAACTGGAGTTGGAAAGAGCAGCCTGGCTAACACCATATTTGGAGAGGCCACGTTCAAAATGAGGCAATTTAATGACTCGAAAACACATTGTTCTCCAGCCAAAACCAGATGTGTCAACGGGAGAAGCATCACTTTGATCGACACTCCTGGTTTCTTTGATGCAGGCAGGTCTGAGGAGGAGATGAAGCGTGAGATACTGAGGTGTATCACAGAGTGCGCTCCTGGGCCTCATGCTTTTCTTATTGTGCTTAAAGTGGAGAGATTCACAGAGCACGAGAAGGCTGTCATCACACAAATGTGTGAATATTTCTCTGAAGATGCTCTAAAATATGCTGTTATTGTCTTCACTCATGGTGACCAGCTCCCTGAAGGAATGAAAATGGAGGAGTATGTTGAGCAAAATGAAAGTCTCAGTGATCTGGTGAAGAAGTGCGGCGGCCGGTGCCACGTCATTGATAGCAAATACTGGAAGACCAACAGAGAGGACGAATACAGTAAGTAACCTATTCCAGGTGGCAGAGCTGCTCAACACCATCGATAATGTAGCGATGGGAAACAATGGAGAATACTACACAGATGAAAAGTTGCAAGAAGTAGAGAGAAAAATCCAGGAAGAGGAAGGACGTATTAGACCCTCATTAGGAAACATGTCACAGGAAGAGATCAGGAAACAGGCTAGGAGCAACATCCTTAAGAAGCAGCTGAACAATGGACGTACATGGATGAGAGGTTTAGTGGGGTTCACAGTCATAGCTGGGTTAGTAGCAACTGTCTCAGCTGTGTTGTTACATTCAAAATATGTGAAGGTGTTAAAGGAAGCCCGAATATTTCATAAAAAGTTAACAGCATCGGCAGAAGCATTGGCAGAAGTGGTGGAAGAACAAGCCGGGACAGCTTTAAACGTGGCTCCCCCAATCACACCAGTGAGTGTAATACAAAAGGCATTTGAAGTTGTCTTGAACAAACTTAATGCTTTGTATGAAAGAACGTATAATCCTTGGAATCCATTTGAATGAATCAAATAAAAAAAAAACAGCAGATGTCTTAATAGGTTGACATTGACATGCAAATTGTTGCAATCCTGTACAGTTCTTTTCAAGTTCTTATCATTTTTTCTAAAGTGGTAACCTGTCAAATTCAGTTATTATTATCAGATTAGGTTAAAGGAACACGCTGACTTATTAGGACTTTAGCTTATTCACCGTATCCCCAGAGTTAGATAAGTCCATACATACTCTTCTCATCTCTGTGTGTGTTGCAACTCTGTCTGACACCCCCACCACTATCCTAGCTTAGCACAGATCCTGGAGGTAACCGGCTCATTTAGCCTACTGCTAAAGTCCTAATAAGTCGGCGTGTTCCTTTAAGGTTGAATTCATTTGTCCATTTAGGTCTCTTACCTTATGGAAGTCATTGTATTTGTGCTGTAAACTGTGTGCTGGTTCCTGTCACCTGAAAAGAGAACCACTGTGATTATTTTTCTTAAAATACTGAGCAAATAAACCGTCAATAGAGAAGCAAACAGTATATACAAGATTTACCAAAAATGAAAATACATATGTTTGATCTGTAATAATGATCTGAAATCTATAAGTGGTAGTTGGGTCTATGACGTTGCATTGTTTCTGTATATAGTAGCGTGCCACCTATTTTACACAAGCAGTCTAGCCTTGAGGAGCTCTACAGTCAAACTGTAAACACTGCTGTAAAATGTCTCCTGTAGCTCTGATGGAAGATTCCAAAGTAAATCCACCAACCTTATGGAACTAAAATACTAAATCACACTGTGTAACCTCTTTTGGTATTGATTTTTATTTTTTATTCTTTACATATATTTTCTGTTAACATGTGTTGCTGTGTTGTGAATGTATTATGTAACAATAAAACAGCTGATTGGTCAAGTCCTTCCAGTTTCTTATTTCATAGAACAATTCCCATGATGTCAAAGGACAACAGTACTCATATTCCGTCAATAAATTCCATTAAAATACCAAAATCATCAATAAATTGATCTTACTAACAAGCAGAGGAGTAAAAAAGTACTCGAGTAATTTACTTAAGTAAAGGAAAAAATACCATAGTCTAAAATACTACAAGTAAAAGAATTCAAAATGTTACTTTTGTAAAAGTACAGAAACATTAACAGCAAAAAGTAATTGGAATCAAAAGCAAAAGTACTTAGAATGACACTTTCAAAGGTGTTATGATCATAGAATATTATATCATTCAGATTTTTACTAACAAATGTGTGAGACTATTGTTGTAGTTCATCAATTTGGAGCTAATTTTAAGTTCTTTGTACACAACTGGGCAGATTTTAGCACATATCTGCATCACATCATATAAGCATATGTTTTGTATGTATCAAATACATGTAGTGAAGTACAAAGTACAGTATAGCTCTAAAATCTAGGGGAATAGAAGTGTAAGTATAATGTAGCATTATGTAAAGTACAAGAATGTCAGAAATTGAAACAGAGTAAATGTACTTAGTTATATTCCATCACTGCTATACCTGTGTAGCTCCTATGTTGTCTAAAAACTATGAAAACACATCAGTGAGCCCCTGATGGCTTTACTCCTTTATTGGGTTTGTTGATGACGTGCCAGCTTTAACTTGAGGCTGCTTTTCTACCAAATTACAGGAGGGAAATTGCTGTACCAAGTAGCCTTACATCAGACTACACTTGAAATGTGGACACACATTTTTGGGAGCAGACTTTAATCTGAATTTCTGAGGTTTTCCAAAAGTAGCAAACAACTGTAATGTTTGTGGTGCGACATTCTAAGAGACCAGAATTAATTGAAAGTAAAACCCTTTCTACATTTACAAGAAAGAAGTAATCTGGCTACAGGCCACACTTTAAACACAAAGGACTTTTTGTTTTCATTCTGTTTACTTGTACAGTTCATTCCCTGCAGTTGGGTGTGGATGCTGATAATAAAAACAGATACAATTCATTTCAACTTGTTCTGTCTCACTCAGACAAAACATTCTCCACCTGAAAAAGGTATGACAAGTATAAAAAGGTGCAGCTGAGATCCTCTCTCTTTGACAAGAAATAGATAAAGCCTAATATTTTAAAAGTCTTTAACATGAAAGCTATACCGCTACAGATTAATGTGCTATTCATACAGTATAAATGTAAATTGCACTCATATCACTGAGTTTCCTTTTTAGTGGGAAATAGAGCTTTGAACGCTGTGAATGTAGCAGGGTGGGTGGAGCCACTTCAGATACTGTCATGTTAGGCTGGTTATACAGCCTGTCAATACTCTCAATACTCAATAAGTTTCTATTAATAAAACAATCATACTAACATAATAACCTGTACTTTCCCAACCACAGCCATCACCCTAAACCTCTAAACAGCTGACGTGCAGTGGCCTCTGCTGAGCTAAACACGAGGTTCAACTTCAACCTGCTCATCTGGAAACTGTCATTCATGCATTCAGGACCTTCTGTCTATCCTTCAGTACTGGCCTGTTTACTGGCATTAGTCAAACACGTGTTCCCTGTCAGAGGCTTCAGAATACTGGTACAAAGATTTTATGGGATTAAAAACAACCACATTTAACTAGGGGTGGGGATCTCTTCGATTCTGATTCAGAGGCCAGCGATTCGATTCTAAACCGATTATCGATGCATGACGATGCATCTCGATGCAACAATTTTTTTATGTACATTTCCATGCGTGATTTCTAAAAATATACATATAAATATGAGTTTGTTACTCAGAGTTTGCTAATCACTTTCTAGACAAAACAGCTACAGACAAAGCTTAGATTCTGACATATATTTGTCACACACAAGTTTTAATGAAATGTTTTGCCTACTGAGGTTTTTGTTTTGTAGTCATTCCATGCGTAAGGCTTAAATGAAAATGTTTAAAATGTTTTGATAACTTTTAAATCTTGAACTGGTTATATTGCCGTTATCTCCCTTCTGTTTTAAACTCATCTTCACAAATGATGTGTCTTCAATCTGATGTAGTTTGTTTAATTCTTTGTGTTGTAATTCTTTTTTAATTTTATCATTTTTCAACTTATTTTAACTGACCTTTTTTAAACCTGTCATGTTATGTTATCATTTCACAAAACTCTTGTACAAATAGTAGTATAAAAAAGTACTCATAGAACTTTTGTTGTTGAGTAATGTTATTTTCACGTGTTGTATTTTTTTTGGCTTATACTTTGATATGTTTTGAATAATTTGTATAGTGCAGCAGGAACTCATATGTAACACTCGTTCCATTGTTCAGGTATGGCCAGTCAAGTCAACCAGTTAGAAAACAAAAGTAGTCAGACCACAGCAAGAGAAGAGAAGGAAACACATCCAGCTGTCCGGGTGACTCGTTCTTTTACAACATGGAAGGTGAGTTGGCCTCACTTCACTGCAGTGGTGGAAGAAGTATTCAGGTCTTAAGTCCTAAATTGTTATTGGTGATGCATGTAGGGCTGCTCGATTATGGGAAAAAATATAATCACGATTATTTCAGACAATATTGAAATCACGATGACTTAAAACGATTACTTGTTGACTTCTGGAAAGATGTTGCAATTACTGAACTTATAAAACAGTGGAAAAAATCAACAGTCATCAATTAATCAATCGTTTTCCTGCTGAGAACCATGGCCTCAGATTTAGAGGTGCTGATCCTCATCCCAGCCGCTTCACACTCGGCTGCAAACCGATCCAGTGTCTGCCTGAAATAGTGAGGTGTATCACAGAGTGCACTCCTGGGCCTCATGCGTTTCTCATTGTTCTTAAAGTGGAGAAATTCACAGAGCAGGAGAAGGACGTCATCAAAAAAATATGCCAATATTTGTCTGAGGAAGCTTTAAAATATGCCGCCGTTGTCTTCACTCATGGTGACCAGCTCCCAGAAGAGATGAAGATTGAGGACTTTGTCAGTCAGAATACAGATCTGAGTAATCTGGTGAAGAAGTGCGGAGGCCGGTGCCACGTTGTTGATAATAAGTACTGGAAGAGCAGCGGAGAGGACGACTACAGAAGTAACCAGTTCCAGGTGGCAGAGCTGCTCAACACCATAGAGAAGATGATTGAGGCAAACAAAGGTTGCTGCTACACCAATGAGATGCTACAAGCAGTGACAGGAGAAATACAGAGAGAGGAAGAGCACATTATACAGTCATCATCATCATCAGGCAAAATGTCACGAGTAGAAATTAGAGCTAAAGCTCCAATTAGTGTTTTTGACAGCTTATTGATCAGTTTGGCAGGTATTGCAACAGGGGCAGTGTTAGGAGCTTTTCTTGGTGTGGCAGGGACGGTTGCAGCAACTGTTAGAAATGGTCAGGATCTTTCAGCACTGGTATCAACACAAAGAGGAATGTTTAGACCACCATGCAGCGCTCAAGTGGTGCATGGCCGTGTACTGGTGTACTGCATCTGCTTCATCTGCTTCATCCTCTCCATGGCCGTGGTGGTGCTGTGTGTGGGCGAGTGCACCAGCTGTCTCCCCATCCCCTTCTCCAAGTTCCTGTCAGTTTACTGGCTCCTGGCGGTGATCATGTACTTGACGGCTACCATCCTCTGGCCCGTGATTTCCAGTTCGACAAACAGTACCAGAGAGGCCAAGCGTTGTCAAAACTGATCGCTGTGGCGGTGCTCACTGCTCTCAACTTCCTGCTTTACGTCGCTGACCTGGCCTACACTGCCAGACTAGTGTTTGTCAGTGCCTGAGAAGAAAAGAGATGAAGGAGGGAGACACATTGAGAGATGAACAGAAATAAAGATGCTTAGAGCTTGAGTGGCTTTGCAGAAAAGTGTATGATGTTGAGTTTCTGATAAAAATACTTTTTGGTGTCTAATTGTAAAATGTTAATATGAGAAAAAAACATCCCAAACTCACTTACAGTATGTATGTACATGTTTTCTGTTATCTCCAATGGCATCCTTTTACCTCTACTGTTGAATTGACCTATGCTAAATGTGCAACACAAGTATAACATGAACAATGTAAAAGTGGGATTTTACATGATGTAATGCAGGTGAATATCAGAAGAAAGACATTTATTTCTCTTTTCTCTCTATTTCTTCTTTATTTTCTCTGGCTGCTGATGAGGAAGCCTCCTGTGCACTTTCATCACAACCTAACACATATTTGTTCAATGCCCTTCTTATTATCTTTTGTTAATAAGGGATTAGAGGAAAAATACTGTATCTGTCATTTTGTCTTCATAGCTAAATATCAGTATTGAAATGTGAGAGAATGTAATTTGAGAAATAAAGTTTTCAGTTAAACAAATAAAATAAATGTTTTATTTTAAACCGTGATGGATTGGGTATGTGCTGTGATTGTGATGACACTATGTGTTCATGATGCAGTGATGCAGATAGTTGCAACTCGCCTTTGTTGCACACTATTACCTTGTAAGGTAATAAAATGGGTAGCAAAAATAAGATGATGGGTTGAAGAAACACACTCACAGGCCCTTGTAGAAGATTCAGGCAACTGTCACTCTGCACTTTTTTCTCTTGACATTGTGAACTGTGAGTTAGTGTTACCTCTTCTCCTTTAAGTTTTGACCCTTTAGACAGCATGACATCACAATTTTCCAATGAAGGCCGGCCCAGATTTGTGTTCATGCCCTTAACCCGACACTCATAGCAACAGCTGTGTTAACCGGTGCGTGTAACGCTTATCAGTTACATTTTCTAAGCACAAACGGACATTTGGAAAAACAGAAAAATGGGTTCAAATATCCAATTTTTCATTTTTTTCCGCTTTGACAAATACAAAAATTGGATCTTTACACTGTTTTTCCAATTTTCTGTTTTTATTCAGAGGATCAGAAATTTAGAAAATTACAAAATTGCGTCTGGGCTCCAATTATTCAATACTGCAATGATATTCTCTCCCATGGGGAAGCCAAAAAAGAAAAGGGAAAGGTGGCGCTGAGATGGTCAGACTCAAAAGAAAAAAAGGGATTGTTGTTGCTATGCTATGTGTTGTTCATTCATTCACCATCCGAACATTTATCTCCCCTCTTCTCAGCAAGATTCAGAATTATATTCTCGTAATTATCCAGCCTTGACATGACTGCCCCGAGTCGTCTTGAATGCCCGCCTAAACCCATCCAGACACACCCACGATAATAGCCAACCAATCGTTGGTAACTATAGGCGGTACGAGGGAGAGAATATCATTGCAGTATTGAATAATTGGAGCCCAGACGCAATTTTGTAATTTTCTAAATTTCTGATCCTCTGAATAAAAACAGAAAATTGGAAAAACGGGTTACAGATCCAATTTTTTAATTTGTCAAGGTGGAAAAAAATGAAAAATTGGATATTTGAACCCATTTTTCTGTTTTTCCAAATGTCCGTTTGTGTTTAGAAAATTGAACTGATAAGCGTTACACGGACCTTAACCTATGCGGGGGTTGCTATGTTAATGCAAGCTACACAGAAGACGTTTCCCTTTTTGTGTGTCACCCCTGCTCCGGAGAGATCCTGCAGACATCGCTATTATGTTTTATTACAGATTATATTCATGCAACAATGATTTAATGTTTTTTTGGCAAATGTTGTAGAAATGTGATTAAAAAAATCAACATTTTCTGCAGTGGAGATACAGTTGGAAATAATGCTGTGCAAATCTAGTTCTAGCTGACAGTGACACTTTGTGTGGTACATGGTTATTATTTTCATGATAAGCTGTATTAAGGCCTTCAAATGTATTTGATTGAAAAAAGTTCAACAAGTCTTTCTGTTTTCATAATCAGATTATCACTGAAGCAATAACGTGATGAAATATTTCTGTTTAATAGTAGTTAGACCGTGTAGTGAGACAATCAAAATGGAGATGCGGTAAAACTCGTACAGCATGTTTTTGTTTAGTCAGGAAGTGAAAGCAGTGGCCAGACTCAGATACAGGAAACACATTTACCATTTTACATTCTGGCAGTCTTTTGTCTCTGACATATTGTCGCTCCACAGTTGCTTCACGTTTGACAACATGGACGGTAAGTTCATTTCTTTCCATTATTTCAGGACTGAACACATTAAGTTGCAAAATGTAGAATTTAAATAATAGCTGTTTTGTTTTAAATACTAGTTATAGTGCACAGGTGCTACACTTAGATGGCTGACATACTGTTTATCTTCTGAGCCGATCCTAAGTGTCGGTATCAGGCTGTTCTGGTCAGATTTTAATGGATTGTATCAGCTAATATAAAAATAAAACTGAACTCTATTGTGTTTTGCCTGCTGCTGATGCTGCTGCAGCGCTGCTTTATTTAATGACAGCCAGGCTCTACACTGTGAGCATTTAGTTTAATTTGAGAGTCACATTTTTATTCTGTGAAAAATCATTTGATTGCATTTGCAAAATCTGTTGTCTAAAAGTGTTATTTCAATGTGTCAGATATACATTTAATCCAAATTAAAGTAAATAGGTATTAGATCTGACCATCCCAATATTAAATGACAAAATTGTCCTTAGTAGTCTTTACCACTACTTCCCTTCGCATGTTAAAAAGTCAAAATACTTTAGATACAGAAGATATGCTTGTTGGCCTCTTTTAATGTATTGACATTATCTTCTAGTACTAACTACTTTTGACCATTGAGGTTTTTTATTGTTATTGAGTTTATCTGCATTTTCTTTTACATGAAGACAAAGGCACATTATTATTGATGAAAATTATTCTTTTTCAGTGTCAAACACAAGGAGAATTGTCATCTTGGGAAAAACTGGATCTGGGAAAAGCAGCCTGGCTAACACCATATTTGGAGAGGAACAGTTCAAGATCAGCCACACTCTCAACTCTGAAACAAGAACATGTCGAGCAGAAACCAGATCTGTTAATGGAAGAAGCATCACTTTGATCGACACTCCTGCTTTCTTCGACACAGAGAGATTTGAGGAGGAGTTGAAGCCTGAGATAGTGAGGTGTATCACAGAGTGCTCTCCAGGTCCTCATGCTTTTCTCATTGTGATTAAAGTGGAGAAATTCATAGGGCACGAGCAGGCTGTCATCAAAAAAATAAGCCAGTACTTTTCTGATGAAGTCTTCACTTATGCAATAGTTGTCTTCACTCATGGTGACCAGCTCCTTGAAGGAGAGACAATTAAGGATTTTGTCGGCCAGAATAAGTCAATGAGTGATCTGGTAAAGAAATGTGGCGGCCGCTGCCATGTCATTGATAATAAATACTGGAAGAACAACCAGCAGGATGAAAACAGGAGCAACCAGTTCCAGGTGAAGGAGCTACTTAACACAATAGAGAAGATAGTTGAGGAAAACCAAGGAAGCTGCTTTACCAATGAGATGCTACAAGCAGTGGAGAAAGAAATACAACAAGAGGAGAAGCACATTAGACAGTCATCAGGAAACATGTCAGAGGACGAGATCAGAGAGCAGGCTAGAGTCAGAACATTTATGAAGCTTTTGATCAAATGGGCAGGTTTTGCAAAAGATAAATTAAGCGCATTTACAGGGGCATTTACAGGGGTAGCCGCTGTTCTGGGAGGGATACAAAGTCGTATTAACGGATATAATGTAGTTGAGGGAGCAGAGCCTCTTGCAACTTGTAGCACAGAAGAAGCAGAATAGGATGTTGAGAATGAAAACCATTTGTGACTCTTAAAGAATGCGGAGATAATTTATCATTAAAAAGCTCCCTGTTTATTAAATGGAAATCATGTTCTAAATGATCTTTAACCACTGAGCTGTTTATGTGTATTCATATGTAATATATTATAGCTTTACTTCTTGTCTGAGCTTCACATTTCAAGTTCAGTCACTTATTCCTGTTTCACAAGCTACGTGTTGTCATGTGCATGTACTGTACATTTTAACTACAAAGATAAAACAATTTTAACAGCATTCATCGATAAGATCTTAAAAAAATGTTTTAATGAAACCTATGCATGCTGTTTACTGATTTAAAACATTTCTCACTGTTTCAGGTTGCAAAAGCTAACCATGAAATGCTACTTAATGTATTTACAAGATAATAATTTTATTAAGACAATAGTTGTGGCAATTATGATTCCTTGAGTTGTATTAATTATCATTTGTACATTTTTCTGTATACACCTTGTTCAAAACTGTCTCAATGTTCTCTAAGCTGTCATATGGAGATGCAGAGGCCCATGTAGAGGTTTTGCTTACTGTGACAGGTGCAGGTACATCCCTAGCTATAGGCTTGGGACCATTTATGGAAATCTGTATGTCAACTGAGTAAACATATAAAACAGCCTGTCTTTGGTGAAGAAGACAGTATGTCTGAATGACCATTAAAGGAAAAGCTATATATGAAATTATACGGACACATGCAAAAGCTTGTCATTGGTTATTATTGGCAATGGTTATTGTGAAGAAACCTTTTGATTGGTTTAGAAAAATATTAATTTGGCTGCTTTCAAATGAGCACAGACTTCTTGTTTTCTTGTGACATGTATATAACCACACTATGTTTCTCTGTGTTCTTTGGGAGCTACCGGGTAAAACTGAACTGATAAGACCTTGTTACTTTTCCTCTGTAACTTCCCTGTGATTACTTACATAAAACATTTGCAATATTTACCTTTAACCATCTCTGTGTTTCTCTGTGCTTTGTGTTTGATAATTGAGTATCTCTGGAGAGGTCAGAGAATCTCTATAACAAGAGTTTGAATGGCTTTGCAAAAAAGCGTAGCTGCTGTTGAACTTCTGATAAACTATACATGAATGTTCACTTTTGGTGTCTAATTGTAAAATACTGACATAAGATAACACAAGTCAAACTTTATTGATCACACACCGGGGAAATTCACATGTTAAAGCAATTTCACAAAAGCAAAGAAAAAGAATTGTTTGACAGATTACATATGAATACAAGCATAAAACACAAATATATACATAAATACATAGACGTGGTGGAAATATAACAAGATTTAAATAGACACAAATTGAAACAAATCAAAAACCCTGAAAGCAGATAGAAACAGAAAAAAGAAAAGAAAGGAAAAACAGATAAATCACAATTAAAAGCCAGAGAATAAAAGTGCTTCTTAAGGCGTCTTAAAAACATCCACAGACTCAGTCTGTCTAATGGCTTCCGGCTATTCCAGAGCCGAGACACCGCTACAGAAAAGGCCCTGCACCGGCCTTTTTTTTTCAATGAGCGGGGCACAGCCAACACTGCTGTTGGAACAAAGGACCCTGGAAGTACTTTTTAAGAAGAAGCATTTTAAACGGTTTGTGTTGCAGTCTGACAGACAGACTGAGCAAATGCATTTGTTGTAAAGAAGTCCAACAAGTTTTTCCATGTTTTCACAATAAGATTATTGCTGTGAAACAATCTGATCACAGTTGTTTTGGGGAATCCTATCTACTGGCATGACCCCTGAGTTGATTCTGAAAGCAGTGGCGAGCACTCGGAGAACAAAGCGACACAAAGCACTGTTCAGATCACAATGTTCAAAAGGTTTAATAAAAGTTTACATTTTCTGCAGTTTTGATACGTTTGGAAATACTGCTATTTGACCAAATAAAGTTTTAGCTAACAATGGTACTTTGTTTGGTACATGCTGATTGTTTTCATAATAGTAAGCTGCATACACAGGCCTGCCAATGCATTTGATGGTAAGAAGTCCAACAAGTTTTTTTGTTTTCACAATCAGATTATCATGGAGTGTGAACAAAGCGACACAACGCACTGTTCAGTTCACAATGTTCTAAAGGTTTAATGGCACAAAAGGATATACATATTTTCTAACAATCGCTGCACCCATTTTGATGATGTGTAAGATAAGAGTCAAGATGGGCAGAAGGATTGTTTCCTGATAGTTCACAGATACATGGTTACATGGAAACTTGTATAGAATGTGTTTTTTCAACATGGGTGCGCCAGCCACTGGTGTGTAGTTAGATCAGATTTGATTGTCATCAGAAACATGAGGAAACAGTCCCACAAGTGTCATCTGACTTTGATTCAAATATTGCTAAATTCTGATTGGTGCAGTAGTACGTACATGACTTCACCCTTTTACATTGAAGTCCTGCTCAACCTGTCACTCAAAGCAACAGCCTGCTTGGGAAAGTCTGTTATACCCTTTACTTTATAGTTACCATATACTTCATTTTGTAACTATCTGTGCCCTGATGGGACACTTGATTTTTGCCCAGAATTCACTACCCATGTGTTCCTTCTTGTCAACCTAACTGCTCCCCAAGTCTGAGTAGTTGGACTATTAATAAGTTATATAGTTATATAAAATAAGTTCATGCAGACTTACAGCTGAACTGTTTTTTGTTTGACAGAGTGCAACATTTGTTGAGTTTTATTTTTAAATATACAGTTTCTGTTGAGTCTTCTAGGAAACATCTTGAGTATTTATTTGAGCAAAGAATTACAGCCAAGAAAACCAGATGTCAGCTGTCTGTCTTTCAGCTTTTCCAGAACCACTGATCCAAACGTCACACTCGACTTCCTTGGGTCGTGAGCAACACATCTGCCAAGTGTGAAGTCGATCGCACTAACGGTTAGATGTGATGACAGTTTAGATTTTCTGCAGTTTTGATGCATTTGGAAATAGCCTATACTGCTATTTGGCCAAAATACAGTTTTAGCTAACAATGGTGCCTTGTTTGATTGTTTTCATAATAGTAGCTGCATACACAGGCCTGTCAATGCATTTCAAAGTCTAAGCAGTTTTTCTGTTTTCACAATCAGATTATCATGGAGCGCTCGGAGAACAAAGCGACACAACGCACCGTTCAGTTCACAATGTTCTAAAGGTTTAATGGCACACAAAGATATACATATTTTCTAACAATCGCTGCACCCATTTTGATGATGTGTAAGATAAGAGTCAAGATGGGCAGAAGGATTGTTTCCTGATAGTACACAGATAACATGTTACAATTGATGACAAATAAACAGGTGACAACGACTTTCTTCAGAGTTCTCACAGAATGTAATGTGGAATGTCACATATTCACAACAATTATCATCAAACCAAAATATTTTAAAGAATATTTATCTTCAGTTGTGGTTATACTGTGGAGTGAACCCTGCAAAATAGACATACGTAGAAACGTTTATAGAATGTTAACGTACATAACGTTATTGTTCAAGTTTGTTTACACAATGTATATTGTTGTACTCTCACATTGATGTCCCGAGACGATCTACAGTAAGTGTCCTTATCATGCTGTTCTGGTCAGATTTTAATGGATTGGTATCGATAATCAAGTTATATAAATAGAGCCGAACAAACTCCTCTGTTGCCTTTAGGCCGCTGAACTCTTATGTTTTGTCTGCTGATGTCGCAACGCTGATCTCTTAAATGACAGCCAGGCTTTACACTGTGAGCAATATGTTTCATGAGAGGGAAAATAACATTTTGTGAACGTGAAAAGTTCTGTGATTGTATTTGCAAATTTAGTGATTGGTACTGTTGGTAATGCTATAAGAGATTAGACATACTATGTTCTTGATCTAAATATGCTTGTTGGTCTCTCTTTAATCTTTGTATATATGAAAAAAAGTCAAAATACAAATGTGCAGTGCTATTGATAGCCATCAATATCTTTCAGTGTCAAACACAAGGAGAATTGTCATCTTGGGAAATACTGGATCTGGGAAAGCAGCCTGGCTAACACCATATTTGGAGAGGAACTGTTCAAGATCAACCACACTCTCAACTCTGAAACAAGCAGGATGAATACAGAAGTAACCAGTTCCAGGTGAAGGAGCTACTTAACACAATGGACAAGATAATTGAATCAAAGCAAGGAAGCTGCTACACCAATGGGATGCAAACAGTGGAGGATGTAATACAACAAGAAGTGAAGAAGATTAGACAGTCATCAGGAAACATGTCAGGGGAAGAGATCAGAGAGCAGGCTAAGGGCAGCACATTTAACAAGTTTTTGATCAGACTGGCAGGTACTGCCTCTCCGGGAACCATCATCTTATCGTGGTGGAGAGGTTTGGGTGTCCCTATGAACCTGAGGGCTGTGTTGTCTGGAGCTCTGTGCTCCTGGTAGGGTCTCCCATGGCAAAGTGGTCTCAGGTGAGGGGCCAGACGAAGAATGGTTCAAAAACCCTATGCTAGAACGAGATGAAATCTATAAGTGGTAGTTGGGTCTATGACGTTGTATTGTTTCTGTATATAGTAGCGTGCCGCCTATTTTACACAAGCAGTCTAGCCTTGAGGAGCTCTACAGTCAAACTGTAAACACTGCTGTAAAATGTCTCCTGTAGCTCTGATGGAAGTTTCCAAAGTAAATCCACCAACCTTATGGAAGTAAAATACTAAATCACACTGTGTAACCTCGTTTGGTATTGATTTTTTAATTAATTATTCTTTACATGTATTTTCTGTTTACATGTGTTGCTGTGTTCTGAATGTATTATGTAACAATAAAACAGCTCATTGGTCAAGTCCTTCCAGTTTCTTATTTCATAGAACAATTCCCATGATGTCAAAGGACAACAGTACTCATACTTGTCAATAAATTCCATTAAAATACCAAAACCAATAAATTGATCTTATTAACAAGCAGTGGAGTGAAAAGTACTTGAGTAATTTACTTAAAGGTCCAATATGTAATATTTGTACTGTAATAAATCCAAAAGTGACACCAATGCCTCATCAGATATTAAGGAAACATGTTAAGCTGAAATACTATCTTTTCTGACAACAATGCTAAAGTCAGTATTTTTTCTTTTTGAAATTTACGATCCGTGACGGAATTTATGTTTAAGTTTTGGTCTGTGTGTTGTTATCAACTGCCCAGTTTGACAGCCAGGCCGCATTGCCAGATATACCTGTAAACAGGTAAAACAGCGCGCTGCAGCTGTAACGTTAGTACAGCCATGAATGCACCAAACAAATGAATGGGATCAACAGAGATAGATTATAACCGACATTAAAAAACAGCATGTTTCTAACAGTTGCTTGACCAGAGACGTAATATTGGAGATGTATTTGAAAGATGGAGACAACTTACAGCCCAAAAGGACGCTGAGTTGGCTAATTTCCTCCTGTACAAGTAAGCATTAGCTTCAGGTTCATTTATCACAGCTACTAGGGACGAGCACTTTGTGTCATTTCAACATTTGTGTAGCTACTTCCATTGAATTGTATAGCTAGAGTAGCCACGTTGGTTACTCGCAAAAACAACTGAGACAGCCAGTAAAGTGATTCCGACTGGTCCTAGCTAACCATGCTAAGCCTGCTAATTGCTAATGCTACCGGAGGACCAGGCAGGCGGGCCACTGCTGTTTACACCGTTTAACCTGTTCAGCGGCCGTAGCCGACAACGGTGAGTTATTTGGAGCCAAGAGGGGGGGCTGTAGCTAAGTCGGAAAGAGAGGAACTTGAGTTTGCAGTGTGTTTAGCGATTGTGTAATTCTAAGGCCAGTAAAGTGTGTATTTCAGTCGGGTGGAAAAGGAGTGCAAGGCAATGGTGTTTTTAGCGGTTCCTACCATAATTCTAAGCCAAGGAAGTGTGCCTGTTTGGCGTGTGAAGAGGAAAAACGAATTTCGTTGTATTTTTAGCGGTTCCTACTGTAGCTAATTCTAAGCCGAAAAAGTGTGTGTGTCAGTTGGGTACAGAGCTCTGTGTGAGCACAGGCTTTTATGACTGTCAATATAGCCAGCATCTAACGTTAGCTACTCCGCTGTGCTGTGGAGTAATGTCTGGTTATGTGAGACAAGCGTCTAGCAACATTGTTGGATGCTCCGGTCTTAGCCTGGCAACCAACGTGAACTTCGAGTCTGGAGAGGAGGGGCGGGGGAGACGACTCTCTCCAGTATTTTGAATTTGTACTGCAGTAACTATTTTAAACACTAGCTGTCAGTATTACATATTGGACCTTTAAGGAAAAAATACCATAGTCTAAAATACTACAAGTAAAATTACATTACATTAAATTACATTACATGTCATTTAGCTGAAGCGTTTATCCAAAGCGACTTACAATTAAGTGCTTTCAACTGTGAAGGTACAAACTCGAGACAAGTATTAAGTGCAAGTACATTAGCTTTAAATAAGTAAAGCTACAAAGAGATATTCAAAATGTTACTTTTGTAAAAGTACAGAAACATTTACAGCAAAAAGTAAATGGAATCAAAAGCAAAAGTACTTAGATTGATACTTTGAAAAGTGTTATAATCATAGAATAGTATTGTTGTAGTTCATCGATTTGGAGCCAATTTTAAATTCTTTTTACATAACTGGGCAGATTTTAGCACATATCTGCATCACATCATATATCATATATGTGTTTTATGTATCACATACATGTAGTGAAGTACAAAGTAAAGTATAGCTCTAAAATCTAGGGGAGTAGAAGTTTAAGTATAATGTAGTGTAGTTTATTTTCATGTAAAAACTATTACTATCATTGTAATGTTTATCACATTGATGTATGTCATTGCATTTCATGCTAAAGCCAGAAACTAAGATAGTAGGGACAAAATCTTGTGGAGCTAGTATAATCAAGACACCAGGGCCTCTGAGAGTAAATGGTTTCAAGATGTGTAGGTAGGGATAAACATATAGGAATGTTTAAAAGATAACAATTAAGGGAGAAATTCGATCCCTAACATGTGGTTTACATTTAGCCATGCATGTGGGTGTATGGTGAGCTTCCTTTAAGTAGGGGAACAAAGAAACAGAGCTTCAGACCACGATTGGAAAAGATGTGGATCTCCGAGCCTTGCAAGCTTGTATTTAAGATGCTATATAATAAATCCTATTAATAATCCAATGGCATCTGCGACCATTTCTTCATTCACTCATCTTCATCATTATCAACATCCACAACGCTACATCTGATACCACAGTAGCATTAAGTAAAGTACAAGAATGTCAGAAATTGAAACATAATAAATATACTTAGTTACATTCCACCACTGCTATACCTGTGTAGCTCCTATGTTGTCTAAAAACTATGAAAACACATCAGTGAGCCCCTGATGGCTTTACTCCTTTATTGGGTTTGTTGATGACGTGCCAGCTTTAACTTTTGAGGCTGCTTTTCTAACAAATTACAGGAGGGAAATTGCTGTACCAAGTAGCCTTACATCAGACTACACTTGAAATGTGGACACACATTTTTGGGAGCAGTCTTTAATCAGAATTTCTGAGGTTTTCCAAAAGCAGCAAACAACAGTAATGTTTATGGTGCGTCATTCTAAGAGACCAGAATGAATTGAAAGTAAAACCCTTTCTACATTTACAAGAAAGAAGTAATCTGGCTACAGGCCACACTTTAAACACAAAGGACTTTTTGTTTTCATTCTGTTTACTTGTACATTTCATTCCCTGCAGTTGGGTGTGGATGCTGATAATAAAAACAGATAGAATTCATTTCAACTTGTTCTGTCTCACTCAGACAAAACATTCTCCACCCAAAAAAGGTATGACAAGTATAAAAAGGTGCAGCTGAGATCCTCTCTCTTTGACAATAATTATATACAGACTATGTAGACTAATGTTTTCCTTTAATATGTATGATATTCTAAAGCCTTAAACATGAGACCTATACCGCTACATGATTCTGTGCTATTCATGCAGTATGAATGTAAATTGCACTCATATCACTGAGTTTCCTATTTAGTGGGAAATAGAGCTTTGAACGCTGTGAATGTAGCAGGGTGGGTGGAGCCACATCAGATACTGTCATGTTAGTCTGGTTATACAGCCTGTCAATACTCTCCAGCTCAATAAGACTGCTTCTATTAATACAACAATCATAATAACATTCTTTACAAACTGTACTTTCCCAACCACAGCCACAGTTCCAGAGAGGCCAAGCGTCATCAAAACTGATTGCTGTGGCTGTGCTCACTTTCAACTTCCTGCTTTACGTCGCTGACCTGGCCTACACTGCCAGACTAGTGTTTGTCAGAGCTTGAGTGGCTTTGCAGAAAAGTGTATGCTGTTGAGTTTCTGACAAAAAATACTTTTTGGTGTCTAATTGTAAAATGTTAATATGAGAAAAAACATCCCAAACTCACTTACAGTGTGTATGTACATGTTTTCTGTTTTCAACAATGGCATACTTTTTTATAACATGAACATTGTAAAAGTGGGATTTTACATGATGATATGACAAAATAAGTTATCTGTTAATGCTGTTAAAATCCATTGAAGTCGACACTGGAACACAGGTGAACATCAGAAGAGAAGTTTTTAAAGGGAAAGAAATGTATTTACTGTATGTGAGACACACAGGCACTCTGGCTGCTGATGAGGAATCCTCCTGTGCACTTCTTGAAGAATCTGTCCCTTTGTCTTTATAAAGTGTTAGTATTGGAACATGTGAAAAGTATGTAACTTGAGCAAAGAAAGTTTTTAGTTAAACCAATAAATGTTTTACTTTAAAACATTTGATGGCACAGTGGTTAGAACACATACCTTTGGTGTGGAAGATCAGGGTTCGATTCCCACCATGATCCATCAACCAACGTGTCCCTGAGGAAGGCACTTAACCCCTACTTGCTCCAGAGGCGTGCGACCTCTGATATATAGCAATTGTGAGTCGGTTTGGATAAAAGCGTCAGCTAAATGACATGTTATGTAATGTAAAAAGCATGTGATGATGGAGTGTGGCATGTGCTGTGATTTTAAATACACCATGTTCTGTGGCTTTCATGTGATGAAGACAAGTGGAACTCACCTTTGTTGCTCCCTCTACCACCTTTTAAGAGGAGCACTGTATATGCAGAATTTGCAGGTAAGAGAACAGACCTTTTGAATTACATCTGACACTTTATACAACTGCTATACTTAACATGGATGCCAAAACGTTTTTGTAAAGTTTTAAACTCAAAACCAATAGCTTAATTATCCACCAAATGTCCCCTTCAAGTGCAGATAAAACAACCCTTATTGTTAACATGTGAATGCTATCAGGAAAATGTAGCTTTGCCTGGTTTGGCAAAGAGAGGTGTATTTACCCCTCCAAATATATTCCTCTTGAGCTCCTCTCAAAAAAAGTGTCTCATATTAAAAATAATATAATAATCTATTGCAGCAGTTAAATTTAGCCCTGTTCCACCCTCACCAGAATCGACTGTCACACGCTCAATGTCAACATGCTCACCTGTCAACTCCAAAGATCTACAGGAAGTCATTTAGTGCCTGAATTCTAGCACTTGTACTCTTCATTCCATCCATACCAAATTGTTTAAATTTCACATTGTTTTTTAAATACCATAGTAAATATTATTTATTGCTCTCTGGGATAAGTTCGGAGAAGACATGGTGAAGGACTTTTGGTCGGCACCAAGGCGCTTCTGGAAAACTGTTCGCCACCTCAGGAGGGGGAAGCGGGGAAACATCCAAGCTGTGTACAGTAAGGATGGGACATTGCTGACCTCAACTGAGGAGGTAATAGGGCGGTGGAAGGAGCACTTTGAGGAACTCCTAAATCCAGCTGATGCGCCCTCTTTGTTAGAGGCAGAGCTGGAGGATGACGGGGGATTGTGATCCATTTCCCTGGTGGAAGTCACTGAGGTAGTCAAACAATTCCACAGTGGCAAGGCCCCAGGGATTGATGAGATCCGTCCGGAAATGTTGAAAGCTCTGGGTGTGGAGGGGCTGTCTTGGTTGACACGCCTACTCAACATTGCGTGGAAGTCTGGGACAGTGCCAGAGGGTGTGTACCAATTACAGGGGTATCACACTTCTCAGCCTCCCTGGTAAAGTCTACTCAAAGGTGCTGGAAAGGAGGGTTCGGCCGATAGTCAAACCTCGGGTTGAAGAGGAACAATGCGGATTCCGTCCTGGTCGTGGAACAACGGATCAGATCTTTACTCTCGCAAGGATCCTGGAGGGAGCCTGGGAGTATGCCCATCCGGTCTACATGTGTTTTGTGGATCTGGAGAAGGCATATGACCGGGTCCCCCGGGAGACACTGTGGGAGGTGCTGCGGGAGTATGGGGTGAGGGGGTCCCTTCTCAGCAGAGATGGGAAAAGTACTCACTTCTCATACTTAAGTAGAAGAACAGATACTTGTGTTAAAAAATACTCTGGTAAAAGTAGAAGTACTGATTTAACTTATTTACTCAAGTAAAAGTAACAAAGTACAGGCTTGGAAATGTACTTAAAGTATAAAAGTAAAAGTAGCCTTGCGAATGACAACCACTTTTTATGCAAAGCTACCTGGACCACAAATGTTACTAGAGTGCAAGCTGAGAAACTTGAGTAGCCATGGAGAAAAGGCTCTTTATGTATATATGCCATTGTCTACGTTTTAAATGGATGTCTGCCAAAAGGCCTAAAAAATCAATTCAATTCAATTTTATTTATAGTATCAAATCATAACAGGAGTTATCTCAAGACACTTTACAAATAGAGTAGGTCTAGACCACACTCTATAATTTACAAAAAACCCAACAAGTCCCCCCAAGAGCAAGCACTAGTGCAACAGTGGCAAGGAAAAACTCCCTTTTAGGAAGAAACCTCGGACAGACCCAGGCTCTTGGTAGGAGGTGTCTGCTGGCCGTTGGGGTGCATCACAGTAGAGTAAATAAACAGTGGTTAGAAAAAGTGGGTGTAGTAGTGCAGGGAGCAGCACGGCATAGCAGGGTATTTCTCAGCAGAACCACGTCAACAGCTGGAACCATGATTTCGGTGCCATCCTAATCCCAGGATTTCATCCTGGATGAAAAAGAAACAGAAAGACTCCGGGGAGCAAGCTCCCCAGAGCTAGGTTAGTAACAAGCATTTCTAGGACAGAGAAGCAGGTGGGCCGGGCTAGGCAGATACTGCAACTCCTCACTCCCTAACTATAAGCTTTATCAAAGAGGAGAGTCTTAAGTTTACTCTTAAATGTGGTGACAGTATCTGCCTCCCGGACCCAGACTGGGAGCTGGTTCCATAGGAGTGGAGCCTGATAGCTAAAGGCTCTGGCTCCCATTCTACTTTTAGAGACTCTAGGAACCACAAGTAACTCAGCATTCTGGGAGCGCAGTGCTCTAGTGGGACAGTAAGGTACTATGAGCTCTTCAAGATCTGATGGTGCTTGACCATTTAGAGCTTTGTAGGTCAGGAGGAGGATTTTAAATTCAATCCTGGATTTTACAGGGAGCCAATGCAGAGAAGCTAATACGGGAGTAATATGATCTCTTTTCTTAGTTCTTGTCAGTACACGAGCTGCAGCATTCTGGATCAGCTGGAGAGTCTTAAGTGACTTGTTTGAGCTTCCTGATAGTAAGGAATTACAATAGTCCAGCCTGGAAGTAACGAAGGCATGGACTAGTTTTTCAGCATCATTCTGAGACAGGATGTCCCTTATTTTGGCAATGTTACGAAGATGAAAAAAGGCTGTTCTTGAGGTTTGTTTTAAGTGGGCATTAAAGGGTATATCCTGGTCAAAAATAACTCCTAGATTTCTGACAGTAGTGCCAGGGCAATACCATCCAAGGTAGCTATATCTTTGGATATTGAGGATCGGAGGTGTTTAGGACCCAGCACAATCACCTCAGTTTTGCTTGAGTTTAGCATCAGAAAGTTGTAGGTCATCCATGCTTTTATATCTTTAATACATGCTTGAAGTTTAGCTAATTGACTGATTTCATCTGGTTTGATTGATAAGTATAATTGGGTGTCATCTGCATAACAGTGAAAGTTAATTGAGTGTTTCCTAATAATATTACCTAGAGGAAGCATATATAAGGAGAATAGAATTGGTCCAAGCACTGAGCCTTGTGGAACGCCATGGTTAACTTTAGCGTACTTGGAGGATTTGTCATTAACATTAACAAATTGAGATCGATCAGAGAAATAGGACTTAAACCAGCTCAGTGCGATTCCTTTAATACCAACTAAGTGTTCCAGTCTCTGTAACAGGATGGTATGGTCAATAGTGTCAAAGGCAGCACTAAGATCTAGTAAGACAAGTATGGAGACAAGTCCTTTGTCTGAAGCAGTTAGAAGGTCGTTAGTAATTTTCACCAGTGCCGTCTCTGTGCTATGATGCTTTCTAAATCCTGACTGAAAGTCCTCAAATACACTATTGCTCTGTAGGAAATCACATAACTGATTAGCAACTACCTTCTCAAGGATTTTGGAGAGGAAGGGAAGATTAGATATAGGTCTATAGTTAGCCAAGACCTCAGGATCGAGGGTGGGTTTTTTCAGAATAGGTTTAATCACAGCTACTTTAAATGACTGTGGTACATAACCTGTTAATAAGGACATATTAATCATATCTAATAATGAAATGTTAACCAGTGGTAGCGCTTCTTTAAGTAACCTCGTTGGGATGGGGTCTAAGGGACAGGTAGATGGCTTAGCTGAAGAGACCTTTAACATTAATTGTTAAAGGTTTATAGGGTGAAAGCAGTCTAAGTATATGTCAGGTCTTGTTGTTCCTTCTAGCAGTCCTGCATTTGAAGGTGAACTGTTAGAAGTTGAGGGCAAGAGGTGATTAATTTTATCTCTAATTGTTATAATTTTATCATCAAAGAAGCTCATGAAGTCGTTACTACTCAGAGCTATAGGAATAGATGGTTCAGTAGAGCTGTGACTGTCTGTCAGCCTGGCTACAGTGCTGAAAAGAAACCTTGGGTTGTTCTTATTTTCTTCTATTATTGATGAGTAATAGTCTGATCTGGCATTTCTGAGGGCCTTCCTATAGGTTTTCAGACTGTCTTGCCAATCTAAACGAGATTCTTCCAGTTTGGTGGAACGCCATTTACTTTCCAGTTTTCGCGATATTTGTTTTAGTTTGCAAGTTTGGGAGTTATACCAAGGTGCTAGTTTCCTTTGCTTCCTCGTCTTCTTTTTGAGGGGAGCAACAGAGTCTAAAGTCGTCCGTAGGCAGGCCGTAGCACTGTCTACAAAATTATCAATTTGGGAGAGACTGAAGTTAACAAAAAGGTCCTCTGTTATATTAAAGCATGACATTGAGTTAAATGCTGTTGGAATATCTTCCTTAAATTTAGCTATAGCACTGTCAGATAGGCATCTAGTGTAGAAGTTTTTATCTAATTTCATATAGTCGGGTAGTAAGAATTCGAAAGTTATTAAAAAATGGTCTGATAATAAACGATTCTGCGGAAATACTATTAAATCTTCAATTTCGATGCCGTATGCCAGCACAAGGTCGAGGGTGTGGTTAAAACAGTGAGTGGCCTTATGCACACTCTGACTGAAACCAATTGAATCTAATAGTGAGTTGAAAGCAATACTAAGGCTGTCGTTGTCAACGTCCATGTGAATATTAAAGTCACTTACAATAAGTACTTTGTCTGATTTTAGGACTAAACATGATAAAAACTCTGAGAATTCAGATATAAATTCTGAATACGGACCTGGAGCTCGGTAAACAACAACAAATATAATTGGCTGTACAGTTTTCCACGTTGGATGTTGAAGATTAAGAACTAGGCTTTCGAACGAGTTATAATTTAATTTAGGTTTAGGATTAATTAAAAGGCTTGAATTAGGGCTGGGCCATATGGCTGAAAACTGTACCACGATATAAGTGTTTCATATCAGTCGATATCGATAATTATTGATATTTTTTATGACTAATTTAAAATAAGGACCAGGAGAACCAAATGTATTCAATTTAAACGTTTTTATTTTAAGCTTAACCTTCCTCCAATTATAATCCCCTCAGTTATAAAAGCAGAAATGTCAACACAACCATGGAAAACACTCATTCAAATGTAAACATAAGTCTAAAATCACAATGAACACTTCTGGTGAATGAAGTGTTTTAAAATATGTGCAGTGTTTTGTAAACATAGGAGAAATTGAAATAAAACTGAGGTAGACTTTACATCTGTAACATAAAAAACAGGCCTGATACAGCACAGTAACAGTTATTATTTTTCTCCGTCTAACAGTCACGGTACAGCCTAAACCGTACATGGTGGGGGGGTGCTCAGCGGAAGCATGTCTTTGCCTATATGATATGCCACTGCCTCCGTTATTTATTTGTACCGTTTAGCTTTTACAGTCATAAGGCACTGAGAGTACCTCTCCGTGGTGCTCTGCTGCTTTTGCGGGGTTCCAGCTGCAGATGTTGTTGGACGTTGCTGGCGAATACGGCTGTGCTCCAAACGGTGAGCGCGGCTAAGGTGGTAAAACAGGTTTGCGGTGGGGACGGTGGTCTTGCATAATTTGCAGACGACATTGGTCTGACTACGGTCAGACTTATAAAATCCAGAAAAACTGCCATACTGGCGAGCTGACGTTTCCCGTTTCATCAAGAACTTCCGCACTCGCTGCAGCACGCATTTTCCACTTATCACTCCACGGCGGTTCTGTTATTGAAGAATCCAACACGAGACAACGATATGGCGCAACCAAACACAATACTGTTACATGATTGGCTGTTAGCGTGTCACTCCCTACGTTGCTAGGCTACCAGAGATTGAGTGCCTTTGTTCATACAACCAAACTTGCTTTGAAACCTCTGGTTTCTTCCGACGAAGAAAAAAAATTATCGAACTTTTATCGAACGCATTTTTTATTGATATTGATTACATGTCTATCGCGATACATATCGTTATCGTTTTATCGCCCAGCCCTAGCTTGAATCAAATATGGCTGCAACTCCCCCTCCTCGGCCTGAGCCTCTAGGAATTTGAGTATTATTATGGCTGGGAGGAGTGGCTTCATTTAAACTAACATATTCTTCATTGCACAGCCAGGTTTCGGTAAGACAGAATAGATCAATTTAATTATCTGATATCAATTCATTTATTAATACTGCTTTAGAAGACAAAGATCTAATATTTAATAGTCCACATCTGATTTTCCTATTCTGTTCCATCATTGCAGATGTTGTTTTAATTCCAATTAGGTTGTTAAGTATAGCTCCTCTTTTGTTAACCTTTGATTTAACCGATCTAAATCGGGGGACAGACACCGTGGTTATTAGACTATGAGAGGGTGGCTGCTCTAACGGAGGCACAGAGGAGCGCGTTGCACTGCACCTCTGATTACTAATATCTAACTTGGGTTGTCATGGTTTATGACCGCTAATAAACTCGGTCAGATTTTTTGATATGAGAGCGGCTCCATCCCAAGTGGGATGAATGCCGTCCCTCTTAATCAGACTATAGGCTTTCCCCAGAACGCCTTCCAGTTATCTACGTAGCCCACATCATTAGCTGGGCACCATGACATGCGGCTGTATTTTTCATCGCTGATCAGGTTTGGCAGGGGTCCAGAGAAAACTACTGAGTCTGACATTGTCTTTGCATATGCACAAAGTGACTCAACATTAATTTTAGTGATCTCCGATTTACATAATCGGGTATCATTGCCACCTACGTGGAGTATGATCTTACTGTATTTACTGTTATTTTTAGCCAGCAGCTTTAGATAAGATTCTATATCGCCCGCTCTGGCCCCAGGGACGCACACGACCGCGGCCTCTGGAGCCGTCATCCTAACGTTTCGCAGTATAGAGCTCCCAATAACCAGAATTGGCTTCTCAGCGGTTGTATCAATGAGTGGGGATAACCAGTTAGAAAGTTGAGGATGCCCCGATTTGGAGTGACCACTGCTATGTGCACCCCCCGGATTACAGTTACTGCTATTCTTCCTTCGGACAGTCACCCACCCGCCCGACTGCTTGGGGTCTGCTAGCAGAAGCTACATGTTGGCCCGCACCAGCTACGCTAAGCTGGCTAGCTACGGAAGCATACGACTTTGATTCCATAGTATGGGGCCGTGCTTCAAACTCACTAAGCCTCGCCTCCAGAACAGCGAATAAACTACATTTATTACAAGTGTCATTATCACTAAAGGAGGCAGATGAATAGCTGAACATTTGACACACAGAGCAAGAGAGAGCAGGAGATGGAGATGAATTGGCCATTGCTAATGGCTGAGCTAAAGTAGCTAACAGCGTTTTAATCGTGAGATCAGCGAGGCAGTCGTTGTAAGGGAAGATAGCTACAGCTACGTGCTTGAGTGTAACTGGTGTAGTTTAAATGCAATTTGAGGCAAATAGCCGTTAAATTAAACAGACGCTATGCTTATGCCCCGTTGATGCGGGCTCCAAGCAAGCAAGTGTAGGCCTAGCCAGTTTAAGTGCAATCCAGGCAAATAACCGCTAAGTTAAACAAATGCTTATGCCCCGTTGATGCGGGCTCTAAGCAAGCAAGGTTTGTTTTTAAATTAATGTAATCCAGGCAAGTAGCCGCTAAATTAAACAGATGCTTGCTTATGCCCCGTTTATGCGGGCTCTAAGCAAGCAAGTGTAGCTAGGCCTAGTTAGTTTGCTAGTTTAAGTGCTAGTTTAAATGCTTATGCCCCGTTGATGCGGGCTCTAAGCAAGCATGGTTTGTTTTAAGTTAATGTAATCCAGGCAAATAGCCGCTAAATTAGACAATAAAGCAGAGTTGACTAGCTAAATTTTGTTTGAGCAGCAAACAAGCGACCATAGCACAACACGGAAACACCGGAAATGAGGCAATACGCTTACCGTCAACGTCAGCACGTCCAACGTCAACATCACATATATGATTATTGTGACAGAGACTGGGACTCCAGGTTAATACGATTCTGACTGAGTAGCAAGATATGAATTCAATTGTGATTCTGAAATAATTCACAGATCCAGTTCCATTTTTAATCAACATTTAAAGGAATCTACATGTAAGTTCTGCATACTTTTAGAGTACAACTAACCAGTGTTGTAGTCTGTTTTTTTGTAGTGAGTATACTGTGATTTTCCCCTCCCAGCCTCATACTCGCCTGTCCCAGAGCGACACCCCATACAGTCGGTACTGTGACGTTTCTGAATACGAACTGTACACGGACAACAGACGTTTAAGTATTGATGGCGTTTATAGTTTAAAGTCCTGGAAAAACAACACTTTTTGAGAAACGCAACCGAACCTGAACGCAACAGGACATCACACCACATAAATAAGCCATTTAACACCCCTACACTGCCACACAAAACCATGACGAATAATTAGCATCATCATACAACTTTTGTATCGATAAACAGTAAAATCTGCTGATAAGGGCCTACATTTACTCAGAAGTATTTAATAAACGGTTTACAATCTTCAACACCATGGCTAACAAATGCATAAAAAGCAGACGAAAGGAGAAAAAAAGCTCCACTCTTTCTATTTTAGTTAATTATCTGACCATTGCTAACTAACATTACATATAGTCATTTAATTGTGTAAAGCAATGCATATTTAAGATTTAAGAATTTACTCTAATGTTGCATAGTCATTAACCTTATGAAGGAGTTCTCACTGTCTCTCTCTTCATCTGAAACAAGGAAATATAAACTTTGTATTCTGTTTACTGCTGTACACCAATGACAGTATACACACACACACACACACACACACAGGCGCGCGCACACACACACAGGCACGCACACACGCGTGCGCGCGCACGCACACACGCACGCGCGCGCGGGGTATCGTATAAGCTAGGCTACTCTCACTTACCCTTTTTTGTCTATGCACTTACCAGGTAACAGTAGCCGGCTAACGTTGGTGGCAGCTGCAGTATCACCCGACGTGGCAGCAGCTTCAGGGACAGACTTAAGAAAACACTGACGTAGTGTTATTTAGGTCTGTTTAGTAACGTTTCATATCTCGTTACTTATAAAACGTTGTTCAAACTCTAGGTAACTAACTAGTTGCGAGAAAGGAAAGGCCACGCAAAGAATGCAACTTGTTGTTGCTTAGTAACGTTAAGTGACTTCCCGTCAGATCCAGGGCTACGGAAACCCCGAAGGTCCAAATGTCAGAGCTTCCCAACACAGACGGGGTGAATTTATGAATGAAAATGAGAACGTTCTGTCACAAACAATGTTGTTAGTATCATCGCGCTTTTGTAAGTGGGTAAGTAACGAGCCACTTTTGTAAAACGTAAGGAGTAGAAAGTAGCGATATTTGTGTTATAAATGTAAGGAGTAAAAGTAAAAAGTCGGCACAAAAATAAATAGTAAAGTAAAGTAAAAATACCTAAAAAATCTACTTAAGTACAGTAACGAAGTATTTGTACTTCGTTACTTCCCATCTCTGCTTCTCAGGACCATCCAATCTCTGTATGACCAAAGCGAGAGCTGTGTCCGGGTTCTCGGCAGTAAGTCAGACTCGTTCCAGGTGAGGGTTGGCCTCCGCCAGGGCTGCGCTTTGTCACCTATCCTATTCGTAGTATTTATGAACAGGATATCGAGGCGTAGTCGTGGTGGGGAGGGGTTGCAGTTCGGTGGGCTGGGGATCTCATCGCTGCTCTTTGCAGATGATGTGGTCCTGATGGCATCATCGGCCTGTGACCTTCAACACTCACTGGATCGGTTTGCCGCCGAGTGTGAAGCGGCTGGGATGAGGATCAGCACCTCTAAATCTGAGGCCATGGTTCTCAGCAGGAAACCGATGGAGTGCCTTCTCCAGGTAGGGAATGAGTCCTTACCCCAAGTGAAGGAGTTTGAGTATCTTGGGGTCTTGTTCGCGAGTGAGGGGACAATGGAGCGGGAGATTGGTCGGAGAAACGGCGCAGCGGGGGCGGTATTACATTCAGTTTATCGCACCGTTGTGATGAAAATAGAGCTAAGCCAGAAGGCAAAGCTCTCGATCTACCGGTCAGTTTTTGTTCCTACCCTCTTCATGGTCATGAAGGCTGGGCCATGACCGAAAGAACGAGATCCAGGGTACAAGTGACCGTAATGGGTTTCCTCAGGAGGGTGGCTGGCGTCTCCCTTAGAGATAGGGTGAGAAGCTCAGTCATCCGTGAGGAGCTCGGAGTAGAGCCGCTGCTCCTTCACGTCGAAAGGAGCCAGTTGAGGTGGTTCGGGCATCTGGTAAGGATGCCCCCTGGGCGCCTCCCTAGGGAGGTGTTCCAGGCACGTCCAGCTGGGAGGAGGCCTCGGGGAAGACCCAGGACTAGGTGGAGGGATTATATCTCCAACCTGGCCTGGGAACGCCTCGGGATCCCCCAGTTAGAGCTGGTTCATGTGGCTCGGGAAAGGGAAGTTTGGGGTCCTCTGCTGGAGCTGCTCCCCCCTTGACCCGACACTGGATAAGAGGATGACGATGGATGGATGGATGGCTCTCTGCAGTCTGCAAAATGGAATATATATAGTACATATATATATACATATATATATATATATATATATATATATATATATATGTGTGTGTGTGTGTGTGTGTGTGTGTGTGTACATATGTATGTATGTATGTATGTATGTAAATATATATATATATATATATATATTCACACCATATATTATTAAACACAACTATTTATACATGACAAAAGTGCTGATGTAGTAATACTAATATCCAATTATGTTACTATTTATTAATTATAATTGTACTATGTTGTTCACTCTATGTCACCTTTTTGTTACACAGTATCTTCCCAGGCTTTTATTCAATTATTGATAAATTCTGATTGGTGCAGTAGTAAATAGCATAACACTTTTCCAATGAAGCCGTGCCCAGATTTGTGTTCATGTAGGAACCTGTCACTCATAGCAACAAGCTGCTTGATAATATATGTTTAAAGTACCCTTTAATGTACAGTATATTTCACCAAGTAACCAGATTAGTGTCCTACTGGGACACCTCAAATTCCCTTCTCATGAATCACCTGCCCCCCCAGGTCTGAGTAGTTGGTCAATTTCGAACAAGTTCATCAAGACTTACTGTTTCTTGCGTGGGTTATTTGTTTATCTTTATTGTTTAAATTAAACTGGATGTCAGCAATTTCACATCATTTAAAGAGAGAGAACCACACATCATGGACTGGGAGGTGGCCTGCCAAGTTTAAATATGCATGTCAAGGTAAAAAAAAAAAAAAAAAAAAGGTAATACAGGAAGATACAGGAAACACATTCACTCTAGCAGTCTTGTCACTCTGACTAATTTTCGCTGCACAGTAACTTCAGATTTGACAACATGGACGGTAAGTTTATTTCTTTTAGTTATTTCTGTCAGGACTAAACACTGCACATTAAGTTGTAAGATGTCGATTTTTTTACAGTGCAGTGCAGTGCAGTTAGAAAAGTTGTTCTTTGGGGATTACAATATATCACCATTACAAATATAACAATCAATACATTTGTTAAAAACTATGATTTGAGAAAATCCATCTTTTACTTAGTGAGGAGAAACTAGAATAAAACCTGCGTCAGAGCACAGGAGAAAAGATGAACAGGGGGGTCATCAGGTAAATCAAAATTTGACTCTTCACTAGTTTCTCTTCTAACAACATGAACGGTGAGTTAAAGTTAGCCTACGTCTTTCAGTTGTTATTTGCCTGACATTCTGGTTACATAAATTAAAGTAAAATGATGTAATATGACTATTCTGTAGGCTAACTATTGTAACCAAGCCAGTACTGGCTAATGTAAAATGTAGCAGCTTCCTGTGTGAGAGAATGAGTCAACTGTTTTTGATGCATCGACCACTGTGGTAATCATCTGGCCAATAACCTAACATTCAGTATAGTCTATGCGTCAACTTTATCTGAGAAGACTGTTGCTGAGAGTTTAATCAGCTGCTATAAATTAGTCTAGCCTATTTATGAAGTAATAAAAACAGAGTAAAGTTTCTTTCTGTGAAAAACTGAAACTTAAGCCACCAAAAAAACACCAAGCTGTGCAGTGTATTTCAGCAACATAGATCAGTATTTCTCCGAGTGGTCTGCACCGACCCCTGCTGGTTTACGAGTAGACTTGGTAAAATACTTTTTCGACTTCAAATTGAAAATAGTGTTTCCCAAACTGCTGTCTGCCAGCAACTCCAAAGCCCAGTAGGGAGGTGCTTAGATGCGTTGTTTTCAATATTAAATGTATAAATCAATAAACTCATATGGAAATTATTTCAATTGGCTGTTTTGGTTTTGTGGTGTTGTCGGACTTCAGCTATGAAGCAGACCGTTTGGCGACACTTCCTCCAATTTACGTCACACATGTTGAAGGAAATACGGATGAATAAAGTTTACTGTCAATCAAAGACTGTTAATATCAATATTAAAGGTACAATATGTAACATTACTGCATTAAAATGTCTAAAAACGACCATACCTATGTTATATATTTTTTTGAGATGTGTAGTTACACTCTCCCAGTGGTGTAGTCTACGTGATACGCAGGTATACGCCGTATACCCACTAGGAAAAGTCAAGGATTTCCGTATACCCACTTACAAAAGCGCAATGATACGTAACAACATTGTTTGTGACAGAACTTTCTCACTTTTATTCATAAATTTACCCAGTCTGTGTGAACATGGATGTAGGCTATTAAGAGAACGGTTGGGAAGCCGTGGCCGTGCCCTGGATCTGACGTGAAGTCACTTAACGTTACTAAGCAACAACAAGTTGCATTCTTTGCGCGGTCTTTCCTTTCTCGCAACTAGTTAGAGTTTGAACAACGTTTTATAAGTAACGAGATATGAAACGTTACTAAACAGACCTAAATAACACTACTTCAGTGTTTTCTAAAGTCTGTCCCTGAAGCTGCTGCCACGTCGGGTGACGCTGCAGCTGCCACAGATCATGATGACCCGATCGTTAACGTTACCGTTACAAAAAACCAGCCCGAAAATCCTACCGCAACGTTACTGTTGCCTGGTAAGTGAGAGTAGCTTATATGATACCGCGTGTGTGTGTGTGTGTGTGTGTGTGTGTGTGTGTGTGTGTGTGTGTGTGTGTGTGTGTGTGTGTGTGTGTGTGTGTGTCTGCCTGTGTGTGCGTGTGCGCCTGTGTGTGTGTGTGTGTGTGTGTGTGTGTCTATGTGTGTGTGTACCTGTGTGTCTGAGTACAGCAGTAAACAGAATACTATATTTATATTTCCTTGTTTCAGATGACGAGAGAGACAGTGAGAACTCCTTCATAAGGTCAAGGACTATGCAACATTAGAGTAAATTCTTAAATCTTAAATATGCATTGCTTTACACAATTAAATGACTATATGGTAATGTTAGTTAGCAATGGTCAGATAATTAACTAAAATAGAAAGAGTGGAGCTTTTTTTCTCCTTCCGTCTGCTTTTTATGCATTTGTTAGCCATGGTGCTGAAGATTGTAAACAGTTTATTAAATACTTCTGAGTAAATGTAGGCCCTTATCAACAGATTTTACTGCTAATCGCTACAAAAGTTGTATGATGATGCTAATTATTAGTCATGGTTTTGTGTGGCAGTGGGGGGGTGTCGGTTAAATGGCTTATTTGTGTGATGTGATGTCCTGTTGCGTTCAGGTTCGGTTGCGTTTCTCAAAAAGTTAAATCTGTCTCATCTTTTCTCAACTCTAAGTGTTGTTTTTCCAGGACTTTAAATAAACGCCATCAATACTTAAACATCTGTTGCCCGTGTACAGTTCGTATTCAGAAACGTCACAGTTCCGACTGTATGGGGTGTCGCTCTGGGACAGGCGAGTATGAGGCTGGGAGGGGAAAATCACAGTATGCTCACTACAAAAAAATAGACTACACCACTGCACTCTCCCAAATGTTTCTACCAAACGTCAAACCCAGAGAAATCTGTTATTTTCAGAGATGGGAAAAGTACTCACTTTTCATACTTAAGTAGAAGTATAGATACTTGTGTTAAAAAATACTCTGGTCAGTAGAAGTACTGATTTAACTTATTTACTCAAGTAAAAGTAACAAAGTACAGGCTTGGCAATGTACTTAAAGTATAAAAGTAAAAGTAGCCTTACGAATGGCAACCATTTTTTATGCAAAGCTACCTGGACCACAAATGTTACTAGAGTGCAAGCTGAGAAACTTCAGTAGCTATGGAGAAAAGGCTCTTTATGTATATATGCCATTGTCTACGTTTTAAATGGATGTCTGCCAAAAGGCCTAAAACATCACATATATGATTATTGTGACAGAGACTGGGACTCCAGGTTAATACGATTCTGACTGAGTAGCAATTATGAATTCAATTGTGATTCTGTAATAATTCACAGATCCAGTTCCATTTTTAATCAACATTTAAAGGAATCTACGTGTAAGTTCTGCATACTTTTAGAGTACAACTAACCAGTGGTGTAGTCTGTTTTTTGTAGTGAGTATACTGTGATTTTCCCCTCCCAGCCTCATACTCGCCTGTCCCAGAGCGACACCCCATACAGTCGGTACTGTGACGTTTCTGAATACGAACTGTACACGGACAACAGACGTTTAAGTATTGATGGCGTTTATAGTTTAAAGTCCTGGAAAAACAACACTTTTTGAGAAACGCAACCGAACCTGAACGCAACAGGACATCACATCACACAAATAAGCCATTTAACAGACACCCCCCCATTGCCACACAAAACCATGACTAATAATTAGCATCATCATACAACTTTTGTATCGATAAACAGTAAAATCTGCTAATAAGGGCCTACATTTACTCAGAAGTATTTAATAAACGGTTTACAATCTTCAACACCATGGCTAACAAATGCATAAAAAGCAGACAAAAGGAGAAAAAAAGCTCCACTCTTTCTATTTTAGTTAATTATCTGACCATTGCTAACTAACATTACCATATAGTCATTTAATTGTGTAAAGCAATGCATATTTAAGATTTAAGAATTTACTCTAATGTTGCAGTCATTAACCTTATGAAGGCCAGGAGTTCTCACTGTCTCTCTCTTCATCTGAAACAAGGAAATATAAACTTTGTATTCTGTTTACTGCTGTACACCAATGACAGTATACACACACACACACACACAGGCGCGCACACACACACAGGCACGCACACACGCGCGCGCGCACACACACACGCACGCGCGCGCGCGCGGTATCGTATAAGCTAGGCCACTCTCACTTACCCTTTTTTGTCTATGCACTTACCAGGTATTATACCATGGTCTGGGTGAATACTCAATTCTGATTGGCTGCTGGGTGTCCATAAAAAAGTGATGTAGGACACCTAGTAAAGGTGTCCCGGTGAAACGGACTGTTTACCGTTAAATCAATAACTAAATCAATGCGCTACATTAAATCAAAAAGGAAATGTGGATCTGTCATTTCCAACTCGTCCTCTGAACACCACAGGATGGCGCTAACACACACGCTGCAAGTAGTAAGTTATATTTCCCCTCTGGACGGATTTTGTTTCACAGAGAATAACGTTATCTCACATCCCGTTCACTGTTCAGGTCGCTGCTCCAGGCTGCGCCGCTGCGGCCGACAGTAACGTTACACATCGCGGATCAAATTGTTCGTAAAAGTCGTTATATTGTTTCGGGGACAATGACATGGCTGGATAGCTTGCTTGTCTTGTTTAACATACTGTCAAATAATTTTTACTGATTGCCAACTGTACACAGTGTTATTGACTTTGGATCTTGCTAGCATGGCGTTAGCTAGCATAGCATTAGCATAGCATTAGCTTTCTGGCTCGTAGCTGAGCTGAAGGATTCTATCAGCTGAGCGGACTATAAACATCTCCGGTTGCTAAGGATGGCAATGTTGTATCTAAGGTTTTCCTATTTCCTGGAGGAGTGAACGTTTGCATTGCATTAGAACCTGATGGATGGGAATGATTGTTCCAGGTATTAGTCAAACTGCCAAGCGTAACCAGGGAAACAGTTATTGTTTGTAAAAACTTTAGATTTCGATTGTAAAACTAATTAAAATGTGAAATAAAGTTTAAAAAATATGTTATTTGGCAAGTGACCATGGTATAAGTGGGTTAATGCCCTTCGAGGTGTCCATTGTCAGGCATTAATGGACTTCGGCGGAGGCAACCGTCCTCCGCTGCGCGTCGGACGGTTCACGCCTCGCCGTCGTCCATTAATACCTGACAATGGACACCTCGTCGGGCATTAACCCTTACACAGTAGCCGACTAACGTTGGTGGCAGCTGCAGTATCACCCGACATGGCAGCAGCTTCAGGGACAGACCATAGACAGTATATAAGGGACAGACTTCAGAAAACACTGACGTAGTGTTATTTAGGTCTGTTTAGTAACGTTTCATATCTCGTTACTTATAAAACGTTGTTCAAACTCTAGGTAACTAACTAGTTGCGAGAAAGGAAAGACCGCGCAAAGAATGCAACTTGTTGTTGCTTAGTAACGTTAAGTGACTTCCCGTCAGATCCAGGGCTACGGAAACCCCGAAGGTCCAAATCTCAGAGCTTCCCAACACAGACGGGGTGAATTTATGAATGAAAATGAGAACGTTCTGTCACAAACAATGTTGTTAGTATCATCGCGCTGTTGTAAGTGGGTAAGTAACGAGCCACTTTTGTAATACGTAAGGAGTAGAAAGTAACGGTATTTGTGTTAAAAATGTAAGGAGTAAAAGTAAAAACTCGGCACAAAAATAAATAGGAAAGTAAAGTAAAAATACCTGAAAAATCTACTTAAGTACAGTAACGAAGTATTTGTACTTAGTTACTTCCCATCTCTGGTTATTTTATTTTCAGACACGTCATGTTTCCTTCCTAGTCGCCCGTCAGTGGCGTCATATAACCTTTCACCCTCTAGTTACCTGCAACTTCCTTCAAAACACGGCACCCAGATGATACGTTTGAGCGTAATTGTAAATCATACAATGTCACAGGAAAAAAATACGCCACGCAGCATCATTTTGTGATTAATAACATGCTACTTTGCAACACAGTAATACAGATCTTATTTATTGATACATATCAATATCAATCCAGGTTAACATTACTACAATGTGTTGGTTGACAAGTAGCTAACGTTAATGCTAGCTAGCTAATGCTTGGTGGATAGCATTATAGGGTTACCACATCGTTCGACATGCTCATAAAGTTATTAGTAGCATGATAAATGTTCTGCCATATGAACTAAAGTGCCATAGCATTTTGTTCTTCATTAATAGGACTAGGGCTGCAACTAACGATTATTTTAATAATCAATTAATCTGTCAATTATTTTTTCGATTAATTGATGAATTGTATAAAAAAGCATTAATTTACATCAACTCAGTACATACTAACATACATGTTGTTTTAGTTGCTAGTTGTGTAAAGGTAAGTAGCCTAACCCAAAGAGCAGATACACACTCTCACTCACACTCAATTAAAGTAAAATGATGTAATATGACTATTCTGTAGGCTAACTATTGTAACCAAGCCAGTACTGGCTAATGTAAAATGTAGCAGCTTCCTGTGTGAGAGAATGAGTCAACTGTTTTTGATGCATCGACCACTGTGGTAATCATCTGGCCAATAACCTAACATTCAGTATAGTCTATGCGTCAACTTTATCTGAGAAGACTGTTGCTGAGAGTTTAATCAGCTGCTATAAATTAGTCTAGCCTATTTATGAAGTAATAAAAACAGAGTAAAGTTTCTTTCTGTGAAAAACTGAAACTTAAGCCACCAAAAAAACACCAAGCTGTGCAGTGTATTTCAGCAACATAGATCAGTATTTCTCCGAGTGGTCTGCACCGACCCCTGCTGGTTTACGAGTAGACTTGGTAAAATACTTTTTCGACTTCAAATTGAAAATAGTGTTTCCCAAACTGCTGTCTGCCAGCAACTCCAAAGCCCAGTAGGGAGGTGCATAGTTGTTTTTCAATATTAAATGTATAAATCAATAAACTCATATGGAAATTATTTCAATTGGCTGTTTTGGTTTTGTGGTGTTGTCGGACTTCAGCTATGAAGCAGACCGTTTGGCGACACTTCCTCCAATTTACGTCACACATGTTGAAGGAAATACGGATGAATAAAGTTTACTGTCAATCAAAGACTGTTAATATTAATATTAAAGGTACAATATGTAACATTACTGCATTAAAATGTCTAAAAACGACCATACCTATGTTATATATTTTTTTGAGATGTGTAGTTACACTCTCCCAGATGTTTCTACCAAACGTCAAACCCAGAGAAATCTGTTATTTTATTTTCAGACACGTCATGTTTCCTTCCTAGTCGCCCGTCAGTGGCGTCATATAACCTTTCACCCTCTAGTTACCTGCAACTTCCTTCAAAACACGGCACCCAGATGATACGTTTGAGCGTAATTGTAAATCATACAATGTCACAGGAAAAAAATACGTTTAATAGAATAATAGAATAGAATAAAATACATTAATAGGACTAGGGCTGCAACTAACGATTATTTTAATAATCAATTAATCTGTCAATTATTTTTTCGATTAATTGATGAATCGTATAAAAAAGCATTAATTTACATCAACTCAGTAGCTACTAGAGCCCGACCGATATGGATTTCTGCGGGCCGATGCCGATGCCGATATTAACTTGAAAAGAGCCGATTTATAAGCCGATATTTTGATTTTGAAAATTAGACCCATTTCCTACAAACTGCACTTACACAACATTCAATAGCAAAATATCTGCCTGTTCTATGTATGTGGGCTGTATAAACCATTTTCCAGAAGGGATGTTAAAAAAAAAAAGCCTTAGATTACAGTCTCAATGACTAAACAATTGCACATCTAAAGTATATATTTTTCAATGATCACAAAACAGTCTGGTTTTAAACATTTAACACTTTTATTTACTTCCAGTTGAAGCTGGTTTTAACAGTGTGTACTGTAAATAAATTATAAGTTAAAGTTAAAGTAAAAGAGCTATACCAAACAAATGAAATATTCCACAAAACCATAATAAAATTAAAATAAGTTAAATGTATAGCTACATATACAATAAATAAATATAAAATAAATAAATATTATTTATTTATTTTATATTTCATTTGAGGTATCTGTGGAGAAGTAGTCCCACACTGCTGCTACATCGTCCTCTTTTTTCAGCCACCTGTAGGGCAGAAAGAGAGACAGAGAAAGAATAAGCATGTGTATTAATACTATCACCATGTATCATTACTTATGTCATCATTACAATTATAATAATAATAAACAGGGATATCCTACATGGGCAAAAATGAGAAATATAGAGAAATATTTTTTTGTTTTTATTTGTCAAGCAATAGGTATTACCTATTTATATTTAACAATATTATTACAACATTTTCCTGTTATGTCTGTGAAGCTGCTTTCCCCTAACGTTCCCCTAACGTTGTAACCTTTAGATAACGTTACCCTAACGTTCCCCTAACGTTGTAACCTTTAGATAACGTTACCCTAACGTTCCCCTAACGTTGTAACCTTACACAACTGTCTGTGCATGAGCAGGAATTAATTATTATATATTGGCAGGAATGAATGAACAGGCAAACTTTAACTTGATTAGCGTTAGAATAACGTAACAGTTGTTTTTTCGAGGCACGCTGTACATAACTTCTAGTCATTTACTACACGCGCCCCCTGCCACAGTTACGCGGTCATTATGTGGGAAACACTGCAGATATATTTAGAATAAGTTAAACGCTAACGTTATAGTTTGACCTCTTATTAACGTTCGCGTTCTTCCACTGATAAACATGGTATTAGTTAGCTTTGTGGCTAATCTAATATAGCAATGCATTAGTGGCTGTAAGTGATGTTACAGAATATTTAGAAGTGATATTGATAGGACCGTTAGCTAGAACTACCACACCGTTTTTATATACAGAGTATGAACTAAATCTACAATCATTTCACATGACGAACGACAGACTCACCGTCAAAACAGTACATCTCCATGCCGGGTGTAATGCTCGGCCACTGGCTTGGCTGAGACTTTTCTTCTGTAGTGGATTTCTGGCGCTCTTGTCAACTGGGGAGTTGCAGACCGCCCTCTGGTGGGCAAACTATGCAACACTCATAACATGAGTGAAGCATGAGACTCAGTTTATCATGTTTCATCGGCCGTTATAAACGCCGATGCCGATTTAAATGCCATTAGCTCATATCGGCCGATAATATCGGCCGGCCGATATATCGGTCGGGCTCTAGTAGCTACATACTAACATACATGTTGTTTTAGTTGCTAGTTGTGTAAAGGTAAGTAGCCTAACCCAAAGAGCAGATACACACTCTCACTCACGCTCAAACACCAGAGATGGGAAGTAACGAAGTACAAATACTTCATTACTGTAGATTTTTCAGGTATTTTTACTTTACTTTACTATTTATTTTTGTGCCGACTTTTTACTTTTACTCCTTACATTTTTAACACAAATACCGGTACTTTCTACTCCTTACGTTTTACAAAAGTAACTCGTTACTTACCCACTTACAAAAGCGCGATGATACGTAACAACATTGTTTGTGACAGAACGTTCTCATTTTCATTCATAAATTCACCCCGTCTGTGTTGGGAAGCTCTGACATTTGGACCTTCGGGGTTTCCGTGGCCCTGGATCTGACGTGAGGTCACTTAACGTTACTAAGCAACAACAAGTTGCATTCTTTGCGTGGTCTTTCCTTTCTCGCAACTAGTTACCTAGAGTTTGAACAAAGTTTTATAAGTAACGAGATATGAAACGTTACTAAACAGACCTAAATAACACTACTTCAGTGTTTTCTAAAGTCTGTCCCTGAAGCTGCTGCCACGTCGGGTGATACTGCAGCTGCCACCAACGTTAGCCTACTGTTACCTGGTAAGTGAGAGTAGCTTATATGATACCGCGTGCGCGTGTGTGTGTGTTTAGGCTCAAGATTCGATTCAAAATCAATTTTCGATTAAAAAATGAAAAAAAAACGATTCATAGTATGTAAATGTAGTTACTTTTCCTGTGACTGCAGTAGATATACAATTTAAAAGAAAAGAAACACAACAAATTAAATGTAGTTTGATATTACTTAAAATAAAAACTTTTGCAACTAAAAACTGCAAATTCAAGTATAAAATAAAACTGTTAAATAAAAAGAGCTTTTCGTTCAGAGTTCGGTGGGAGTTTAGAGCATTGAAAGAGTGCGTTGGTTGACTGGCATGTTAGGTCCTTTAGGTTGTTGTTCGTCCATGTCTTCTCTGGGTGATGGCGTACCTTGTTCAAGTCTGTGGTGTTTCCAAAATACTTAACTTTCACTTTGCAAAGCCTGCATATAGCATGATTCCTATCAAGTTTCGTCTTCCCGTCGAGGTTATAAAAGCCGAAATGTGCCCAATCTCTCGCCTTCGATGAGGATGGAGCAGGTTTAATAATTCTCTCTGTGCCAACTAAACTACTTTTGATTATGACAAGAGTGCCTAGGCGTCGGTGTGAAGTCGACGCAGCGCCAAATATGGGAATGGCGAGCTAAACTCATTTCAGGACAATAGTATACACACCATTACAAAAAACACCCCTATTAGATTATTATTATTAATAATATTATTATTATTATTATTATTATTATTATTATTATCATTATATTGTTTAGCAGTGACAAGATGTTCTTGATCATTAATGTGCTCATCATCTTTTTATTTTTTGACACCACTGTCTGTTTCCTTACTATGTTAAGTACTATCGTGTAGGGGTGTGAATCTTCACCGGTCTCACAATTTGATTATGATGATCCTCTCAACGATTCAGATCGATATCCCAATGCAAGATATCGATTGATGAAAATGATCTGAAATTAATGGATGAAAATATGTGACATGTCAGAGGTTGATTTTCCATTGTCTTCTGTTAATTCTTTGTATTTAGTTTTTTTTACATCAAATATAAAAACATAATATAACAATGGATTACACTTAATTCCTCTTACTGTCTGATTCAAAAGTTGCTGTTCACAGAATCAGTACAATTACTAACAAGAGAGAATGAAATGCATTTTATATTCTGCTTATTATTGAACGTGCAGTATGTGAACGTTATATGATACCGCATGCGCGCGCGTGTGTGTGTGTGCGTGCGCACGCGTGTGTGTACGCGCGCGTGTGTGTGCCTGTGTGTGTGTGTGCGCGCCTATGTGTGTGTCTGTGTGTCTATGTGTGTGTGTGTACCCTGTGTGTCTGAGTACAGCAGTAAACAGAATACAAAGTTTATATTTCCTTGTTTCAGATGAAGAGAGAGACAGTGAGAACTCCCGGCCTTCATAAGGTTAATGACTGTGCAACATTAGAGTAAATTCTTAAATCTTAAATGTGCATTGCTTTACACAATTAAATGACTATATGGTAATGTTAGTTAGCAATGTCAGATAATGAACTAAAATAGAAAGAGTGGAGCTTTTTTCTCTTTTCGTCTGCTTTTTATGCATTTGTAGTAAATGTAGGCCCTTATCAGCAGATTTTACTGCTAATTGATACAAAAGTTGTATGATCATGCTAATTATTAGTCATGGTTTTGTGTGACAGTGTAGGGGTGTCGGTTAAATGGCTTATTTGTGTGATGTGATGTCCTGTTGCGTTCAGGTTCGGTTGCGTTTCTCAAAAGTTAAATCTGTCTCATCTTTTCTCAACTCTAAGTGTTGTTTTTCCAGGACTTTAAATTAACGCCATCAATACTTAAACGTCTGTTGCCCGTGTACAGTTTGTATTCAGAAACGTCACAGTACCGACTGTATGGGGTGTCGCTCTGGGACAGGCGAGTATGAGGCTGGGAGGGGAAATCACAGTATGCTCACTACAAAAAACAGACTACACCACTGGTTAGTTCTACTCCAAAAGTATGCAGAACTTACATGTAGATTCCTTTAAATGTTGATTAAAAATGGAACTGGATCTGTGAATTATTACAGAATCACAATTGAATTCATACTCAGTCAGAATCTTATAAACCTGGAGTCCCAGTCTCTGTCACAATAATCATATATGTGATGTTTTAGGCCTTTTGGCAGACATCCATTTAAAATGTAGACAATGGCATATATACATAAAGAGCCTTTTCTCCATGTGTACTGAAGTTTCTCAGCTTGCACTCTAGTAACATTTGTGGTCCAGGTAGCTTTGCATAAAAAATGGTTGTCATTCGCAAGGCTACTTTTACTTTTATACTTTAAGTACATTTCCAAGCCTGTACTTTGTTACTTTTACTTGAGTAAATAAGTTAAATCAGTACTTCTACCTTTACCAGAGTATTTTTTAACACAAGGATCTGTACTTCTACTTAAGTATGAGAAGTGAGTACTTTTCCCATCTCTGTCAAACACACACACACACACACACACACACACACACACACACACACACACACACACACACACACACACACACACATTCACTTGAAGCGTATTCATTAAATGATTACCATCATTGTAGTAAGTGCAAGTTAAGTTCATTTATACACCACATTTAAACACAGCCTAAGATGAAAATAAAAACTTCCACGAAAATGAAATTAAAAAGTAGGACACACACAAATATATTTGTCAACAATAACTGATATGGGACAAAGCACAGAATATATACATGACAACAGATTGAAAAATTAATAGGCCAAAAAAGGCAAGTGAAAAAGTCTTGCAACTATACCACCTTTGCTTTACTACTGTTATTAACGAACTAACGCTATTTTTTTTATACTCAACATCTCTGCAACGTATTGATTGGCGTAATAATTACGCTACACAACAAATCGATAATGACAACAAACAAAGTTTTTCAAAATAAAAGCTTGCATACAACATACTTTTACAATAATAAGAGAAATAATAAAAACTGCGTTAATGTGCGATAAAATAATTGTCAGCGTTAATTAATTAATGCGTTAACACGCTAACAGCGCGGTAACTTGCCCAGCCCTACTTATAAAACAGCCATGCTTAAGACAGACATTGCCTCCCTGATGTCTCAGTATAAGCAGCAACATCCTTCTTCATTAAGATGTCAACAGAAACAATGAGTGAGTAAGCTATTTGTAATAACTGTCATTTCCTTTAGCTGTCATTTGTAAATACTGTTGGAAGGCAATTTTCTGGGGGATATTTGGCAGTTAGGTGCTCCTTGGTCTAAAACAGTTTGAGAAACACTGCTCTAGATGTGAGCACAGTTCAACATTAGAAGAGATTTTGGCCACATGCTGTTTTATTTCAATAGCCTATTATCTCACTTCACCAACATATGAGAGTAGGAAATGCAGCTGCAGGGAGATCTGAAGGTGAGAATGATGAGAGGAAGAATACCAATATTTTAATTTCAACCATACTCACTACTCCCTCATGGGAATATTAATTTTTATTAAGCATAGTGATGATAAGTTAACAGACAAACATCTCTGAGATCATGCGTATGCCAAGGTTGGATTTGTCACAAAAACTGTTTTTGTCAGCTGTTCTTAAAGCTAGTGTGTCTATAAATCTAAACATTGGAGAAAATAAAAAAGTTTTTTTTTCTTTTGTTTCATATGTTATATTTATTGCACCATTACATTCCCATTTTTAGATGTTTTCTCTTTTTATACATATTTAAATGAGCTTTGCTGAAAGGAGTTCCTGCTGCCTTTACTGAACCCTACTGTGTTTTGTCCGCCTCAGCCTGCTGATGTCGCAGCACTGCTCTCTTCATTGACGGCCAGGCTCCACACTGATAGCATTTTGCTAATGTACATTTGAGAGTGAAAATTACAGTGTGTGAATGTGAAAATGTATTTGATTTGCAAATTTGGTATAGTCTAAAGCTGTTATTTCTAAAAATATGTTGATCCTCAGAATTATATACTGCAATAGATTACCTTATATTGTTTAGCATTGATTGGTAATAACAAGATGTTCTTTTTTTATTTTTTTTGACACCATTCTCTGTTCCCTTATTATGCTAAGCACTATTGTGTACTACTTGTAGACAGTAAGTATTTTAGCATTTCTATTGGTATTGAGCTTATTTGTATCGTCTTATATATGAAACAACCAAAAGACAAATGTACAGTATTATTGATGGACATTATTCTCTTTTAGTGTCAAACACAAGGAGAATTGTGATGTTGGGAAAAACTGGATCTGGGAAAAGCAGCCTGGCTAACACCATATTTGGAGAGGAACTGTTCACAATCGGCCACACTCTCAACTCTGATACAAGAAAATGTCGAGCAGAAACCAAATCTATAAATGGAAGAAGCATCACTTTGATCGACACTCCTGGTTTCTTCGACACAGAGATACCTGATGAGGAGCTGAAGCCTGAGATAGAGAGGTGTATCATAGAGTGCTCTCCTGGTCCTCATGCTTTTCTCATTGTACTTAAAGTGGAGAGATTCACAGAGCACGAGCAGGCTGTCATCACAAAAATAACCCAGTCCTTTTCTGATGAAGCCTTAAAATATGCCACAGTTGTCTTCACTCATGGTGACCAGCTCCCTGAAAAAGAGAAAATTGAGGATTTTGTCTGCCAGAATAAGCCAATGATTAACCTGATGAAGAAGTGCGGCGGCCGCTGCCATGTCGTTGATAATAAATACTGGAAGAACAACCAGCAGGATGAATACAGAAGCAACCAGTTCCAGGTGAAGGAGCTACTTAACACAATAGAGAAGATAGTTAAGGCAAACAAAGGAAGCTGCTACACCAATGAGATTCTACAAGCAGTGGAGGAAAAAATACAACTACAGGTGATGAAGATTAAACAGTCATCAGGACACATGCCAGAGCAAGAGATCAGAGAGCAGGCTAAGTTGTCAATCAAACTGACAGGTATGGCAACAGGTGCATTGGTAGGAGCTCTTTGTGGTATGGCTGTGGTGGCTGGATTAGTTATCTCTATTGTAGCGATTCCAGTAATAAAAGTAGTTAAATTAGCAGCAGCAGCAGGAACAGCAGCAGCAGCAGAAGGAGGAACAGCAGCAGCAGCAGAAGGAGGAACAGCAGCAGCAGCAGCAGCAGCAGCAAGAGCAGCAGCAGCAGCAGCAGCAGCAGAAGGAGGAACAGCAGCAGCAGCAGCAAGAGCAGCAGCAGCAGCAGCAGCAGCAGAAGGAGGAACAGCAGCAGCAGCAGCAGCAGAAGGAGGAACAGCAGCAGGAGTAGGAACAGCAGCAGGAACAGTAGCAGCAGGAGTATTAGCATCATCTGCTGTAGTGGGAGCGGTGTTGGGTGGTTTTAAAGGATATGCTGAAGCTGAGAAAGCAGACACCCGCCAGGAAGCAGCAAAAATGGCAGCAGTGGCTGTCTATGATGAAGCATATGATTTTCTCAACAGAGTGTTGAACCAAAAGTCAAAACAGAGTTAAAACCAATAATGACTCATGGCACTAAAAGAAGAAGAGAATATATTAAAAAGTCATGTACATTAACTTTTTTTTATACACGCTTTAACCACTGAGCTGATTATGTTATATCTAATAAGTTGTATTTGTGTCTGAGCTTTAAAGCCTCTGAACACTGATTAGACCTCTGCTCAGGTTGAAGGTTGGTCAGAGCTTTGATGGGAATGTATTAGGTAACACATCTTCATCTAGCAATAAGAATAATAAAGGTGTCATTTGTCCTGCCCTAACAGCTGCAACAAAGCTAACAGCAGACTGAGGAAGATGTCAAAAAAGTCTATATCAGGTCTAATCAGTAGGGGTGCACGATTCAGAAAATGTCACAATTCGATTTGATATTGATTTTTAGGCTCAAGATTCGATTCAAAATTGATTTTTGATTAAAAAATGAAAAAAAAAAAACGATTCATAGTATGTAAATGTAGTTACTTTTCCTGTGACTGCAGTAGATATACAATTTAAAAGAAAAGAAACAACAAATTAAATGTAGTTTGATATTACTTAAAATAAAAACGTTTGCAACTAAAAACTGCAAATACATTTAATTTAAGTATAAAATAAAACTGTTAAATAAAAAGAGCTTTTCGTTCAGAGTTCGGTGGGAGTTTAGAGCATTGAAAGAGTGCGTTGGTTGACTGGCTTGTTAGGTCCTTTAGGTTGTTGTTCGTCCATGTCTTCTCTGGGTGATGGCGTACCTTGTTCAAGTCTGTGGTGTTTCCAAAATACTTAACTTTCACTTTGCAAAGCCTGCATATAGCATGATTCCTATCAAGTTTCGTCTTCCCGTCGAGGTTATAAAAGCCGAAATGTGCCCAATCTCTCGCCTTCGATGAGGATGGAGCAGGTTTAATAATTCTCTCTGTGCCAACTAAACTACTTTTGATTATGACAAGAGTGCCTAGGCGTCGGTGTGAAGTCGACGCAGCGCCAAATATGGGAATGGCGAGCTAAACTCATTTCAGGACAATAGTATACACACCATTACAAAAAACACCCCTATTAGATTATTAATATTAATATTAATGTTAATAATATTATTATTATTATTATTATTATATTGTTTAGCAGTGACAAGATGTTCTTGATCATTAATGTGCTCATCATCTTTTTATTTTTTGACACCACTGTCTGTTTCCTTACTATGTTAAGTACTATCGTGTAGGGGTGTGAATCTTCACCGGTCTCACAATTTGATTATGATGATCCTCTCAACGATTCAGATCGATATCCCAATGCAAGATATCGATTGATGAAAATGATCTGAAATTAATGGATGAAAATATGTGACATGTCAGAGGTTGATTTTCCATTTTCTTCTGTTAATTCTTTGTATTTAGTTTTTTTTACATAAAATATAAAAACATAATATAACAATGGATTACACTTAATTCCTCTTACTGTCTGATTCAAAAGTTGCTGTTCACAGAATCAGTACAATTACTAACAAGAGAGAATAAAATGCATTTTATATTCTGCTTATTATTGAACGTTCAGTATGTTTACATACAAGGTGCTGAGTTGTTAAAGGCTTGACATCAACATATGAAGCATTGTATGTTTGTTTTGTTATGTGTAATTTAGTATACATTTGACACATATTGATACAGTACCCTCCATTTGTTAGCTTTCCTTTTTGTTTGTGTATTCATACCTCTGTATGTAATTTAAGTAAAATATTTTGTATTACTGTAGATCCTTCAGTATATTCCAGATGATAAATTATCTGATTACCTGATCATGATCAGCTGTGGGCCTATATAAATTGAATTCTTACATGGATGTGCTTCACAAAATAAATCATTACAATATAATAAATCAGAAAACTATTCAAGTGTTTCCAGGTTTCTTTTTTTTCAACTAAACCATCTATATTTGTCTCATCAGATGAGAATTTAGGACTGCAAGTGAGCCTCAGAAATGATTGTGTGGTGGAGGGATTTACTGCTGCCATTAACATCTAACAGTGATGGAAACTGCACCAATGGGTTAATTAACTATCACACATAATTACTATATTTTGTACCGACATTTGGTAAACAAAATATCACATCACTTCATTATACTGACCAAATACTCTGTGCGATTGTACAGATTTGCCTTGAAGGCCTTGTCTATGCTGCCTAGCTGCCTGTCTAGATTAAACTAACTCATGAGTCTCATGAGTTAGTTTCATTTCTTGAGAACAGACACAATAAATGCAAAAATAAATGAAGGCTGGAATATCCACATATGTACATTTCAACTTATAAATATGAAAAGATATTTTGGGATAAATGACGTGATTGTTTTACAACAACATGCATTCCTGCATTAAAACTGAAATACATCCCCATTTTGACTCTACAGAATTAAACATTGTTAGATGTGCATCATACTCTGACAGTGAAAATAAAGACGTTTTTTTTCAGGGTGAAATTATTATTTTCCTGGAAAAAAAAAACTAGAAGTAGCCTATTAAAACATATGGAAGAATGGTAAGCAACTGCTAAATATGTTTGTCCTATATCATGACATGTTTAGTGTTATGTAGCCATTTGTGGTAGACCAGAGTTATTACTGTTGCTTATACATAATGCACTTTAAATGAAAACAAATGCAATGTGTGTTGCTCACTCAGCCTGCAGCCAGGAAACCAGTCAGACAAGTAGAAAAAAACAAAAAACAAATCAAGAGGCGGAGCCTATTTTATACAATCTATCAGAGCAAGAACAAGAGGGAAGACTCATCAAAAATAAAAAAAGTTCTATCTAATCTTAATACACGTTAACAAATATATATTATTTTTCCTACAAAAACAATATACACAGTGTACATCCCAACCAACACAAAGTTGCATGTACAGAGGTCTACATACAAAACAACAGAAGAATTTACTGTATACAGTTACAGTAAAAAAATAAATATTTGCTGCATCCTCTGTTGTGTTTGGGTCTGGCCACAGCCAGGGCTGGACTGGGACAAAAAACGTCTCTGACCGTGATTGGTCAGAGACATTCCCTGCAGACATACCTCTTAAAATATGTGTGCACTCTATGATATGAGTTGCCTATTGTTCTGCATTCATGTGATAGTTTTGGATCCTTCAAGAGGATCTTGACACTTACACTTAAATAATTAATTCATTCTTAGAGTTATGATTTGTATATTTATGGTATTTTATGGTTTTTATTATTATTATTGATATTGTATTGCCATTATTGTTATTTTTACTATTTTGCTTAAAGGTCCCATGACATGGTGCTCTTTGGATGCGTTTATATAGACCTTTTTGGTCCCCTAATACTGTATCTGAAGTCTCTTTTATATAGGCCTTAGTGGTCCCCTAATACTGTATCTGCAGTCTCTTTTATATAGGCCTTAGACAATATAGGTATAATGTGCACACAACATACTAATTTGTGGCCACAAAATAGTATTTTGTGCACATGTTATACCATATTGTGGCCACGAAATAGGTATAACGTGCGCACAAAATACTAATTTGTGCATTGTATGGTGCTAAAACAGTATCATAACCATTTGTAACTCGTGAAACACAATGCACAAATAAATGCAGAAAGATCCGTATCTGTAAGTACAATTCACAAATAAATGCAGAGAGATCCGTGTCTGTAAGTACAATTCACAAATAAATGCAGAGAGATCCGTGTCTGTAAGTAAAATTCACAAATAAATGCAGAGAGATCTGTGTCTGTAAGTACAATTAACAAATAAATGCAGAGAGATTTGTATGTGTATATCTGATTTGTATCTGTGCTTCTAATTTGTAACTCATATTTCATCATTTGTAAATCAAATGGAATGGAAATATATTAGTAAAACTCCTTCTATCCTTGTGGATCTTTTGAGACTGTTTTTCCGCGCCGTTTTGTGGACAAAATCAATTCGTGTCTCCAGTGGCGATCCCAGCAGTCTCCAGGAGATGGCGATGTTAAGTGACGATCCCAGCAGTCTCCAGTAGATGGCAGTAATACAACACGTAGAGATGACAACTGCTGTTATCACATGAAGAAGTACACTGTGAAGAAGTATACAGTACAGTCAAATGTTTCAGACAAGAGACGGTCACGTTGGGCACAATTAGCTCTGGCACAGTCCACTTGAAATTCCTCTGGGTAAGTTGACATTATTAGAACTTTGTCGTCAGATAAATTACATTTTTCAACATCCTTGTGATTAGTGGGCCCAGTTATAAAGCTAGTGAATATATTTGGTAGGCCTTTCACGTTAAACTAGCTAGCTAAGGAATCAATGAATGATGTTGTAAGTTAGCTAAACTTTAAAGAGTTTAAATTTAACATTTGCTCAAGATATTGTAACCATGTTTATTAGCTAGTAATTGCCACACAATAATACACGCTTCTCCTGTAAGACTAAATGTATGTACAGTTGTACACCCTGCCAAAAAAATGATAGTTTAATCACTGAATCTGCCATGTTTTACAGATCTGACTGATCAGATGCTGTCCTGAACACCTGTTTGACGAGGTTTACCTAGACCCACAAGACTCTCCTCACAGTATGAAGGTATTGTGAGACAGGTGCCATACTTCTGCCAACCAATGGTCTGAACACAGCAGCATCAGGAGAGATTTAGTATCCACAGGATGACTTCTGTGACCTGACAGCCTACATTACCAGCTGACACATCCTCAGTAGAAAATAAACCCTCTAGGCTGGTGGAGGACATGATCTGGACAGTTAACATCTGCTGCTCTGTGCATTATGTATACACACTTTATATTTCCATTTCATTGACTGTGAATAAAGTGCTTTATTTCTAAGCAGGGTTTGATCATTTTTAAGTATAGTAGTAAGGCTCCTTAAGTGTTATGCAACATGTTTATTCACAAAGACTGTTACACAGGTGATATGTCTGATGTAATACATGTAGAAGGGTCAAACACTGAGTCAATTTAACATCCTGACTATAAAAATGTAATCCTTTAAGACAGGTTATAGTGACAGAAACCAACACAAAACATTTGTTTAACAGTTAAACTTTATTGTTTTGACAAACAAAAGTATTTTGAAAGAGTATTAAATCTAATCTGCAGCTTGAAAAACATTTCACAGCATAAATATAACTGACAGATACAAACGTCCAGTGAAAATCTCTAAGTTACTTTTTAAATACAATTGTCCCTTTCACAAAGCCAAATATACCAGAGTATGACATGAAGATCTGAGAGATGTTTCTTATTCTGTGTATTTCTTTCTCTTGTGTGAGTTTGAATGTGGTTTCTATAAAGAGAGAAACAAAATACAAATGAATAAAGGAAACACATGTATACACTCATTCTTCCTTAACCTCTTTACCTACTTGTCAGACGGCTGAAATTTCATGCAACGACATACCCAAATTAAAAGTGGTACAGCTCCCGTATACTTTGACACTCTGGGATGTGCCTGATATCATTGGAAAGGAAACACTCTCAAGTTTTTGTTCCAAGTGTCAGGGTGATTCTAGGCCTCACTGACACAGAGCTACAGAGGCTAGAATAGAGTTTTTTATTTCCGTCCAAGTCATACATCTGTAATATGATTAAAATACACTGCTGTGAACACATCTGAGAGGTAGCAGACAATCCAGGACATTAGCCACATGTGTCAGCTTACTACAGAAAAAATCCAGAAGCCAAAAGACTCAAAAATTGATTTTATATGATTTTTTTCTACAAATATGGCTGTGCGTTTTTCTTGAAAGGTGCAAAGAAAAAAGCCACAAAAGTGCAAAATTCAAAACTTCTCAAATACAAAAACACACCCACATCAATCACACACATACTTGACATAACTATATACATAAATATATAGAAATAAGTCATTATAAATTGGTCAGGGAGGGCTTTGCATTGTAACAGTCACTGTCTGTGCTGAAACACAGAGCCAGCCATCACAGGGTTAAACTTTTCATGCTAAATCGCATATCTATGGACTCGTCTTCTTATTGGCTACAAGGCTAGGGGCGTTTCATAGCATGGAATTTTACCAGGCTGTAATATATATTACCAAACATGAAATAAACAGTAGTCGGAATATGGCTATATATCTCAAACTCCAATAATGTAAGCAGAGAAAAAGGATTCAAATGCATATTATATGGGATTCTCAGACATTTTCGCCCATCTGTTAAATTACCGCTAACGTAGACAACAATTCCCGTTATCTAGGATACGCTTTAAAGCCTCCAACTAACAAAACGGCTGGCTGCTTTTATTAAGCCTCTAGTGGTACGGAAAACAATATTTAACACCACTTACTTCTTATTTTACTCAACCACAAAGTACTGAACAATCCTAAAACAAGTAGTAAAAGTATAAACATGTTTAAACACAATGTTACATATTAAGCAGAAGCTCTAAACTATCGTGTAGTTCTCTTAATAGATCCATGGTGTGTACGAACGATACTGTCTATGGTACAAACTTGGATATGATTAGCACAATGGTCGCGTAGTAACCCCTTAAACTCCTAACTCTCATCGACATCAAATAGTGGAAATAACAGCTGGTTTAACAAAGAAATACAATATCACGAGTAATGCAGCAGATATACTTACTCTTCTCATTTACGCACACAAAGAAATGTGCCACTCACAACTACAATCCAAATGAACGACTAACTCTAGTCTATCATACTGCTTAACTGTGTGACGTCAGTTATGATGTACCCAAAGATATAGGTAGCTAATACGGAGTATATATATCTACGTAATATACCAACCAGCACGCGCTTTGGCTACCCTATTACCAGCACTGAATACATGGGAGTAAACGTGAAACATAAAACACAATATGGTTAACTGTACTTAATAATAGCAACACTAACATAACTTTGGGGCCTTTTTTACAAGCAGCAGTTATTTAAGCCGGTGTGTGGCAATTACTGTACTAATAAACATGTCAGGCAAATGTTAAATTTAAACTCTTCATAGTTTAGCTAGCTAACTTTCAACATCATCGATTGCTTCCTTAACTAGCTAGATTGTCTAGCTAGTTTCATATGACCAAATATATTCACTAGCTTTATAACTGGGCCAGGGCTCCACACTAACTTTTTGCCTTGGTTGCACTGGTGCGCCTAACTTTTTTATTTAGGTGCACCAGCACACAATTTAGGTGCACCCAAATTTTTCCTTGCGGCGCCGTTAACACCACAATTTCAAGGTTACCTTTTTATCACGCTCCATATACATTCATTTATATGATGTAAATGATTTTAAACAAGAATAAGGTGTAGGTAAATACCTTTTAGTTGAAACAATCATACTGCATATAAAAATATTAACAAAAAAAGTTTGAAGGGCTTCACTGAGCTGCCAAACTAAAACATTTCAAAGGTATAATCAGAGGTGTAGTGGTAAAAAAAGAGGTGGGTAAACTATAAATTCTGGTGGACCACGACGTGGTCACCTTTTAAGGTGGGCCACTGCCTACCGGTGTATGTGTATCCTGATGACATCGCTATAGGCTATCATTTGATGGTACTACCAAGGGTATCACTGGTTGTTTCCTCATCATAGGTCACACAATCACTATTCAATTCATACATTAATCTAAGCTCTTGTTAAAGAGACTCAAGAAGGAATAATAGGGTTGAAATCTATAAAGTTTACTAAATGACAAAACAGAGAGAACAAAAATATTTAAGAGATAGAGAGGGAGGCTTATATCCAGGGCTTCCAATGCAATGCACTTGTACATAATGATTAGGGATTTGGGATTATTTTCATAGTCGATTATTCTGTTGAATATTTTCTCGATTAATCGATTAGTTGTTTGGTCTACAATATGTCAGAAAAATGTGGATCAGTGTTTCCCAAAAGCCCAGGATGACATCCTCAAATGTCTCATTTGGTTTCTGCTCCTGTAGAAGCTAGAGGTCTGTATGAAATCAACCTTGTTACTAGAAAAACATGTTTTTAGCCGCAATCTTATGGAGAAAAACTACACTACCCACAGTCCTAAGCTTAACAGCGACGCCTCTGATTGGTTCAACTCGCCGTTTCCATAGAAACGTTTACCGTACCCGCAAAACCGCGAACGGCTATAGCGATAACATTAACTAGCTAGGTGACTAGCAAAGAGAGCTTGTTGTCACAAACTTCCAGTGGTTTAAATGTCAGAGAATGCATAATTACATCCAGTTATTTATCTGATAATGTATTCTGAATTTTACTTGTAACATGGGCTAATGGGAAAAGGTAGAGGTGACTTGTTGAGTCAGTGGCATGAATCTACTGTGAACCAAATTAACCTAAAAAACATGAAGTTTAGTACTGTTTTTCGAGCTCACTCACTTTGGGCTTGTAGCCGAGGCCGTTTGTTTGCATCAGGAGGGCTGCTGTCTTTACGCCGCTTAAAAAATTGCCGGACATCTATTTTTACAATTTATTACATGAGACATGTAGGCTAGTTTGGGCTAGTGACCATGGATGTATTAAGAGAACTGATGAGTCTTGATGCAGTCTGCTGCTTCCTGCTGGCTAGGCAAGAAATGCTCGATGGCGTTTTAAGCCCCCAACGTTGACTTCAAGGCAGCGCTGCGACCATTACGACTTAATTCAAGGCACCTAACTGTTGCCTAATCCTAGTGCCTTCCAGGCATCGCTGCCTGGAAGGCGACGTTGTGGGCTTTATCAAACAAACACCGCAAGAGATTGGTCAACACTGACAGTAATCAGCCCAATAAGAAAGACTTCGTCTTAGGTTTAACAATCTATGAAACTAATAATGAAAAATATGAAACTAAAACGACATAAGCTTAATTTAAAATGGCTTAGGAACTATAGGCTATTTAGAGGTGGATAAACACAATTTAGAGGTGGATAAACGCACTTTGGAGGTGGGTAAACGCTATTTCCGAATTTTGGGAGGTGCGTAAACGGCGTTTACGTGCGTTTAGCCTCCACTACATCCCTGGGTATAATGGAGGATTTTTCTGAATTTTAGAAAAGAACCGCCCTCTCCACTTTTTGAAAGAGAGAGCGTGCACGAGCCTGGTTCTCCTCGTGCACGCTCTGTTTACAAGTGGCTGTCGGCATGGCTCTACAAGCCGACTTTCCAAAAGAAGATTTGCACTTTTTCCACTACGTCAGACTCGCCACCGGTAAGTGGAAATCTATTTAGGACAAGCATCTCTATAGCTAACGTTAGCACGCTACAGGCCAACAAACAAGCTATCGCCGAGAGGGGGGGGGCAGTGGTCGGAGGCTTTTATATACTGTCTATGGTCGGAGGCTTTTATATACCGTCTATGGTCGGAGGCTTTTATATACCGTCTATGGTCGGAGGCTTTTATATACCGTCTATGGTCGGAGGCTTTTATATACCGTCTATGGTCGGAGGCTTTTATATACCGTCTATGGTCGGAGGCTTTTATATACCGTCTATGGTCGGAGGCCGTGGCCGTCTGCTCGCTGACCTGTCAGCGACCACTATACCTTTAAGTAAAACATTTCAAAATAGATCAAAGTGCTTCCCTGAACTGAGATCTAACATTTCATGGCTCAAAGTCTTATAGCCCCCCCCCCCTGCTGTCCTCTGCCCCTCAGATGGACAACACCTGTAATTTGGCCTTCTTCCCCTTTAGCCTTGCCTAAACCAATGACAGTACCAGCTTGCCACACTCCCTAGCATCAAAATTCAAAAATAAAAAATCAAAATTCTCCAAACAAGCTCTTTTATGAAAACAGGTTGTGATTAAAATAAAATGCAAAGACAGCTGGTTTACTTCTCAGTTTGAAAATATACAGCTGCAACACATGTAAATGAAAATTATCTGAAATAAATAGCTTAAGATACATTTAAAATATATATATCTCTGAGAAAGCTCCTTCACTTGTAATCAACAACAATAACAGATTAAAAGAGAAAGAGGCCGCCCAGATAGCTCAGTCGGTATATATAGAGGTTTAGTCCTCGACGCAGCGGGCCAGGTTCGACTCCGAGCTGCGGCCCTTTACTGCATGTCATTCTCCCCTCTCTCTCCCCTTTCATGTCTTCAGCTTTCCTATCAAAATAAAGGAGAGAGAGAGATAGAGAGAGAGAGAGAGAGAGGGAGACTGAAAAGAGAGAGAGAGAGACTGAAGAGAGCCAGCTAACAATTTTTGGTTCCCAAAACGTTTTGGTAACGTTTGTTTTTGGTTGCGGAAACGTTAGTTTTTGGTTAGTCTGTGGTTAGTTTTTGGTCCAAACGGCAAGTTTTGTAAACGTTTTGGAAACGTTAGTTTTTGGTTTGGTCGAACGTTCTCTGAACGTTCCATGAACGTTCGCCTAACGTTGTAACCTTTAGATAACGTTCCCCTAACGTTCGCCTAACGTTGTAACCTTTAGATAACGTTCTTCTAACGTTCGCCTAACGTAACCTTTAGATAACGTTCCTCTAACGTTCCCCGAACGTTGTAACCTTTAGATAACGTTCCTCTAACGTTCCCCTAACGTTGTAACCTTTAGATAACGTTCCTCTAACGTTTAGATAACGTTGCCGTAACGTTCGCCTAACGTTGTAACCTTTAGATAACGTTCCTCTAACGTTCCCCGAACGTTGTAACCTTTAGATAACGTTCCTCTAACGTTCGCCTAATGTTGTAACCTTCAGATAACGTTCCTCTAACGTTCGCCTAATGTTGTAACCTTTAGATAACGTTCTTCTAACGTTCGCCTAACGTAACCTTTAGATAACGTTCCTCTAACGTTCCCCGAACGTTGTAACCTTTAGATAACGTTCCTCTAACGTTCCCCTAACGTTGTAACCTTCAGATAACGTTCCTCTAACGTTCGCCTAACGTTGTAACCTTTAGATAACGTTCTTCTAACGTTCGCCTAACGTAACCTTTAGATAACGTTCCTCTAACGTTCCCCGAACGTTGTAACCTTTAGATAACGTTCCTCTAACGTTCCCCTAACGTTGTAACCTTTAGATAACGTTCCTCTAACGTTTAGATAACGTTGCCGTAACGTTCGCCTAACGTTGTAACCTTTAGATAACGTTCCTCTAACGTTGTTTAGATAACGTTCCTCTAACGTCCCCCTAAGGTTGCAACCTTACATAACTGTGTGCATGAGCAGGAATGAATTACTATGTATTGGCAGGAATGAATGAACAGGCAAACTTGATTGGATTTAAAACTTTAATATAAAATAAAAAATACAATATTAAAAAATACAATATTAACACAATATAAACAGGCCTGGAAAAATAAGCAAAAAATACAAATAAAAAAATGGAGTGGGATGTAGTGCAAATGTAAAAAAAAAAAAATATATATATATATATATATATATATATATATATATATATATATATATATATATATATATATATATACACACAAAAAAATAGCATACGCCGGACTGTAGAGCCTAAGGTCGGACCTCCAAGCGTTGCCAGGAAAAGTTGCTTTCGAAAAACATATAGAAATACAAATTATACATGTGGAACAAAGTGGGGAGCTTGTACAATCTCATTTTGTAAGATAAGTCAGTTCAGTTATAATGATATTTGAAGTTATGCAATTATATAGTGTTGATCTTAGGGCACTTAAATACCATTTTGTTCCTCCTCTCCTGTTGACTGAGACTCCTGCAGCTCGGTGACTGTTGAGCAGGGCGACAGCAACATGTCATCGACTGGAGCAGAGGGAGGGGACTGGGAGCTCCTTAAGGGCATCAGCAGCTCATCCATCTTTTCCTCATGTGTCCATCCGTTGTGCCATGCGGGTAATGATGTCCTCATGGCTATGGAAAAATGTATGTTTTAGTTGTTATACATGATATACTTATACTGATATAAACAACTTGCCGATATTACAGACAGTGTCTGTAAGTTTACATTTATTTACTATATAACAGTCTGTCTGTCTGAGACAGGGCTTCCAGACACACGCTCCGTCCTGGAATGCTTTCTTCCTTGTGGAACGGATTCATCTGAAATAAAAGACCATACAGTTTGTACCGATTGCAAAATAATATTTTAATTGTGTAAATGTTCACGTAGGTGTAATCATTATGTCGTGCTAGTTAACCTGCAGTTTCGTGAACAGAGCTTCTCTTAAAACATCCATGGCTTTATCTCTTATCCACGTTACAGGCTTTACAGCATACAGCCCTCGGATGTATCGTAAGATAAGTGTTAAACTCTAAACCCACATCGGCTCTTAGGGACACATAAGATATTAGCTACGTTAGCTAGCTACCTAGCTCCATTATTTAGCTTGAGCCCCCAGCAGTATGGGGAAGCGCTAATGACGTTGCGTCCACGTAAAAGGCTTTACAGCATACTTATGATACATCCGAGGGATGAATGTATCATAAGATAATAATACCATGGATGTATTAATAGAACACATGGTGAATTAGCTACAGCCTCCAATTTGAACGTGCATTCAGTGAGTCCAACTGAGTTCAGCTCGACTCGCTGTATAATGCTGGCACCCATGTCAGAGATTTCTTAAAGTTGTTTACCAAAATCTCTCACCTTGTTGTCCATGTTCCTTATGTCGTCTAAAACATCACCGAGGGAAAGTTCAGTCTCTGTCGCCAACGTTGATGTATCCATAGGCTAGCTAGCTAGCTGTTTCCCGCGTTAGCATTCGGGCTAGCACTGATAGCCTAGCAGTCTTGAGCGGAGGACAGTCTGTTGACGGTCGACAATGTCTTTCTTGGCATCTTTGTCCTACCTTGCGTTATAACACCGCCGGTGAGGTGTAGTCAGCATATGTTTTAGTCAATGGCAGTATTTTAGTTAGAATTTGGGACCAAAACGAACGGAGCTAGAGAACGTTGTGCCGCTCGCGTGGCGTGCACTGTTCGCCGGTGTACATCCGGAAGTTAGGACAAACCTTCGGTCACCTGAAAGCAGACAGCCTTCCCCCTACTGGCGCGGGGGTGTAACGGTTGGCTTTGTACACTGAACCGAGCCTGTTAGAAGTGAAATGAAGAGGTGAATTTTCATAGTTGTGAAAATCGTTGTAAGATAGACTGTTGTTTTAACCCTAAAGTTTGTTTTCTCGAGATTTTGTTTTCTCGACATTTCTTTTTTTGTTTTCTCAAGATTTTTTTTTCATGGATTTTTTTTTTTTTGCCTAAGACACCCTTCCATTTAACCCGGGGAATGTGGCTCCATAAGCGGATAGAAATCTGCCGTTTCTCCCTCTACTTCTCCGGTCAAATACTTGGAAAAAAATCCCACAACATCCCCGAGCAAAAGGCTCCATGAGCAGATAGGTCTGCCGTTTCGTCCTCCTCTTCTCCGGTCAAATACTCGGGAAAAATCCCACTAAAACAGCGTTCAATTTAACCTGGAGAAGAGAAGGGAGAAACGACAGACCTCTATCCGCCCATGGAGCACATTCCCCGGGTTAAATGGAAGGGTGTCTTAGGCAAAAAAAAAAAAAAAATCCATAAAAATAAAATCTTGAGAAAACAAAAAAAATAAATCTCGAGAAAACAAACTTTGTTATAGATAACGAATTAATAAGTTGTTATCACGAGATAACAGTGCATACAACCCCCCACAAAACTATTGTTTTTTTAGCAAAATTGATATCAGCCTAAACATATATATATATATATATTTTCTTGCTATGCTGTTTATCTTACTTAGCTACATTTTATAAGACCAATCATTTGAGCTGGTTTGAATAAACATTTTCAAATCGCACTCAGAACAACCAAAAACAACTAAACGGTAACGTTGTGTGGAGGTTACAGCGCAACCACAGGATAACGTTTGAGTTGGTTGGTTTCCCTAACGTTTCGGTAACGTTATAACCCTGAGGAAACGTTACCTCAACGTTAGTTTTTGGTTTGGTTCGAACTAACCTTTAGATAACCAAAAACTAACGTTATCTAACGTTCCCGAAACGTTTTGTGTTAGTGGGGAGAGAGATGGACTGAAGCGTCTGCTACTCACAGAGTGACGGCTGACTCACTATGAACGGGTCCAGCACGGGTCGAATGCTTTGGCGGGTCAGCGGCGTTACACACGTCTTGTATATGAAATGTCTGTATCGTCACTGCGCTGCATTTTGCAGGCTCCGTCTGAAGTTAGTTGCATTCAGTAACTTCGTTTGTGTTTTTCGCCGTGCGGCGGCCGCAGTAACACAGTTAGCAGCGGAAACAGTGCTACAAATACAGGTTTCCCTCTCATGCTTAACAATATACAGCTGTGTTAATAACAATTAAAACTGTAGACAAATGTCGCAGTGTAAACCGATGCCGTGTCTCTCGTGTTGCACGGTGGCCGTGTGTGTGAATGGGGGCGGGGCTGCGCGGAGGTGCGGCGGGGCTGTGCGGAGGTACGGCGGGGCTGCGCGGAGGTGCACCGGTGCGACTTAGGAAAAATGTTAGTCGCACCCTTACAAAATTTGGGCGCATGTGGTCGCACTCTCGAGCCCTGAAGTGCCCACATAAGTTTATTAGATTCTTTCCTCATTAGAAATGTGGAAAGAAATGTGACTCTACAAGTTTTCTGTTACTCGAACGCGGCCTTTCAATCAATCCCCACACTACAGAATTTGTCAACCCTGCACGGGTTCAGCAATTGAAATTAATTGACCACATTTCAAAGCCAACCTAATAAGGTTACCACACCAGATACACAGCTAGTTAAATAGTTCTAAATTTAGGCATACCATCCTAACATATGCAGTCGCCCTCATTTTCCTTTTCATATTTCTAGAAGTTTTCTGATACCGTGACATAAAAACATCAACAGCCGACTTAATAAGTCACCAAACGACTTAAAAAGACACCGCACTGGGGTTTATACGGATACGCGACTAAGACCAGATTTCCACATTTCTTTTCTTATCTTTTCATAGTTACACGGTTGTACTAAATTTATTGCGTTGACAAACAACAATGCAAAAGGGGGGTTGAGTGTGTATGAGTGTACCCCCCTTTTGCATTGTTGTTTGTCAACGCAATAAATTTAGTACAACCGTTCATGCACACAAACATCAACATCACAACATCCACAAGGTATTTTTTGGTGCGACAATACAGCTTCCACCACAAACAGCCTCCAACTGACTAACTGATGCTTCAGAAAGTGAGTAATCCTCACCTTTTACATGCTCCTGAAGCAGTCAGTCCCGTCGAAGCTGTCCATGTCGAAACATCGCATTCCATCCCATCCTCGTCGCCAATTTGTCGTATCAGGTGAAGCGTTGTGGATGTTGATAATGATGAAGATGAGTGAATGAAAAAATGGTCGCAGATGCCATTTGAATATTAATAGGATTTATTATATAGCATCGTAAATACAAGCCCTGCAGAGCTCGGAGACCTCCTCTTGCCAATCGTGATCTGAAGCTCTGTCCCTTTGTCCCTATAGCAAATGCATACGGCTAAGTGATAACAGATGTCTACATGTTGAGTCCTCCTATCAGAGTTCAATACCTCACCCCTCATGTTATTTCTACACATTCCACATAATATGGGCTCACTGGTCAGCTCCCAATCCCTGGCCTTTAAGTCTCTAAACATCTTGAAACCATTTCCTCTCAAGAGGCCCTGGTGTCTCGTTTCTCCTAACACCACAAGTCTCTGTCCCTACTATCTTAGTTTCTGGCTTTAGCATGAAATGCAATGAAATACATCAATGTAATAAACATTACAATGATAGTAATAGTTATATATGAAAATACACTACACTTACATTTTCATCTTGAAGTTTCTGGACCACATCCTCTTCAATTTGGCGCTTCTTCAAAAATTCTTGCAGCCGAGCATCCATCACCTGTAAACCACGAGAAATAAAAAATAATAGTACCATATACTGTACTTATTAGAGGCGCACTAGTCTAACTAATAGCACTACTAATTGGAAAAATATTTTCACAATACTCTGAAAATTCCAACAAAGTTTTGGATAAATATATTGTTCAATCTTTGAGAAGAAGCATAACACAAACTTATAAACGAGGTATAACAGAAAGCACTTAATATCACTCCATAGCCTTTTTTTTGTCTTTTTATTTATTCTTTGTGGGAGACTTGGTTCTCCTGCTCCATAGGTTTGCCCTGCCAGGCTTCATTAACATTATTCCTGCCACAGTAATGTGACCTATTACAGTTTTTCTCAATTGTTACACACAAAAGAAATAACATTGTAAAGTTTAATTTTGCAGGAGAATTGAGGGGTTTTGCCCATTGTGTGTGTTTTTGGATTTGTGTGTAGAGTTCTGAGAACATGAGGCATGCTTTCAGAAAATGTGTGTAAACAATCGAGAAAAACTTACACAATTCAGCACACTCTATAGTGTATTGCAGCTCCTACACGATGGCTTTACGGCCCCATACTCAAAAAATGTTTAAGCTAGTAATGGGATAAAGTAAGTGCAGCGAGACGTATTAGGCATTACGCCTGCCCATTGAAACAAAATATAAATAACCGCATTATTAAATGCTGTGCAACAACATTATTGATGATAACCGAATAAGAAAAGACACTCACCTTACGCACGTGTAAATCTTCCTGCTTCTACCGGTGTCCAGGTAATTCATGGGCATGATATTACAATATTTCTGAATTGCTAAAACACATTTCTTGAATGTTTCTCTCGCTTTCTCAAAACCTTAAACACAAATCACCAAACTTAAGCTACACTGTCAAAACCTTTGACTTGTCTTGCTAAATCAAACAATTGCTTCAGAACTGTTATCTTTACCCAAAACCAAACACTGTTTTCAGATAACACACACATCCAGCTAATGCATAAACACTACAGAGCAGTCATTACACACTACAGAGATAAATGCAAAACACTACACTCAGGGCAGAGCAGGGCGAAAATTATATTTACTATGAAGCACAATCCTGCACACATAAATGTAGTCAAAAACTAAATATGCAGCAGATCGATAGCAAGCAATGTCTTGGAATCATTCTGCCTCAGCATCATGCCTCTGGGCAGGACCTCATCAACGTCACAGGCAATCCTGTCCCTTGCTAAACAACGGGGAACGAATCCTTTAGCATGCCGAATCCAACCTTGAATCGCTTCCACTCCAATGTCGTCACACGCTGCATCCATTGAATGAATGAGATTTTCCTGTGCATAAGGATTTCTGTCATAGACCTTTCTCCTCCATGCAGAAAAAAAATTCCTCAATGGGATTAAGGAAGGGCGAGTATGGTGGGAGGCACACATTTATAAAACGTGGGTTATTTTCAAACCACTCACGAATTGCAGGACCACGGTGAAAGTTCACATTGTCCCAGATTACCACATACATGGGATGCTCTGCCTGCTCATCACCTCTCTGTTCACGTCTCAGTAGTGCTTCCTGTAGAGCATACAGAAACGTCATAAGATGGGCAGTGTTGTAAGGCCATACAGTCACATGGCGGTGAACAACCCCGTAGCTGCTGATGGCAGCACATATGGTTACGTTGCCACCATGCTGCCCTGGCAACTCTACAATGGCACGTTGACCAATAATGTTGCGGCCTCTCCTTCTCCTCTTGGTGAGATTGAAGCCAGCTTCATCCAAGAAGATGCACCCATGAGGCCTCTCCATGGAATCCAGTTGAAACATTCTCTATAGGAATGAATAAAAATAAATTCTTGAAGTAACGTCAATGACATAGCATTCCAGGCTTCATGCCTCTGTATACATATGTTGCATTACATTCAACACAGTAAAAATGTACAGTACTTCAATTGTGCTGTATAATCTCTGGACAGGATTACTTACTTGTACATATTGATATCGTAGCTCTTTTACCCTTTCAGAATTTCTCTCAGATGGTACTCTGTAGGCTTGTTTGAGACTTATCAGGTTGCGTTTCAGGACACGGTCAATTGTGGAGAGACTCACACTGTTGATTCCTTCAAAATTCACGTTGTCTTCCTCAGCTCGCTGTTGTATTTCACGCAGGTGAATGAGATTATTTTGAAGGACCATATTGACAATAATGGTATCCTGCTGTTGTGAGAACATACCTCTCCTTCCACCGGCATGTGGCAGTCTTTCAATTCTAGCAAATAAAACCTCTTGTTAGAATTGTACAGACAGGCCTAATGCATTGAAATGTCACCAAATATGTACAATACATCCATCCATCCATCCATCGTCGTCCGCTTATCCGTGGTCGGGTCGCGGGGGGAGCAGCTCCAGCAGGGGACCCCAAACTTCCCTTTCCCGAGCCACATTAACCAGCTCTGACTGGGGGATCCCGAGGCGTTCCCAGGCCAGGTTGGAGATGTAATCCCTCCACCTAGTCCTGGGTCTTCCCCGAGGCCTCCTCCCAGCTGGACATGCCTGGAACACCTCCCTAGGGAGGCGCCCAGGGGGCATCCTTACCAGATGCCCGAACCACCTCAACTGGCTCCTTTCGACGTGAAGGAGCAGCGACTCTACTCCGAGCTCCTCACGGATGACTGAGCTTCTCACCCTATCTCTAAGGGAGACGCCAGCCACCCTCCTGAGGAAACCCATTTCGGCCGCTTGTACCCTGGATCTCGTTCTTTCGGTCATGACCCAACCTTCATGACCATAGGTGAGGGTAGGAACGAAAACTGACCGGTAGATCGAGAGCTTTGCCTTCCGGCTCAGCTCTCTTTTCGTCACAACGGTGCGATAAACTGAATGTAATACCGCCCACGCTGCGCCGATTCTCCGACCAATCTCCCGCTCCATTGTCCCCTCACTCGCAAACAAGACCCCAAGGTACTTAAACTCCTTCACTTGGGGTAAGGACTCATTCCCTACCTGGAGAAGGCACTCCATCGGTTTCCTGCTGAGAACCATGGCCTCAGATTTAGAGGTGCTGATCCTCATCCCAGCCGCTTCACACTCGGCTGCAAACCGATCCAATGAGTGCTGAAGGTCACAGGCCGATGATGCCATCAGGACCACATCATCTGCAAAGAGCAGCGATGAGATCCCGAGCCCACCGAACTGCAACCCCTCCCTACCACGACTACGCCTCGATATCCTGTCCATAAATACTACGAACAGGATTGGTGACAAAGCGCAGCCCTGGCGGAGGCCAACCCTCACCTGGAACGTGTCTGACTTACTGCCGAGAACCCGGACACAACTCTCGCTTTGGTCATACAGAGATTGGATGGCCCTGAGAAGGGACCCCCTCACCCCATACTCCCGCAGCACCTCCCACAAAGTCTCCCGGGGGACCCGGTCATATGCCTTCTCCAGATCCACAAAACACATGTAGACTGGATGGGCATACTCCCAGGCTCCCTCCAGGATCCTTGCTAGAGTAAAGAGCTGATCCATTGTTCCACGACCAGGACGGAATCCGCATTGTTCCTCTTCAACCTGAGGTTCGACTATCGGCCGAACCCTCCTTTCCAGCACCTTGGAGTAGACTTTACCAGGGAGGCTGAGAAGTGTGATACCCCTGTAATTGGTACACACCCTCTGGTCCCCCTTTTTGAAGAGGGGAACCACCACCCCGGTCTGCCACTCCTTTGGCACTGTCCCAGACTTCCACGCAATGTTGAGTAGGCGTGTCAACCAAGACAGCCCCTCCACACCCAGAGCTTTCAGCATTTCTGGACGGATCTCATCAATCCCTGGGGCTTTGCCACTGTGGAGTTGTTTGACTACCTCAGTGACCTCCACCAGGGAAATTAACGATAATCCCCCGTCATCCTCCAGCTCTGCCTCTAACAAAGAGGGCGCATCAGCTGGATTTAGGAGTTTGACTCCTAAATGTACAATACATAAAATACTATTATACAAGTATACCAGTATATATTGAGGGACCACAAATGATAGTACACTTACCTGTTCTCTTCTCTGAATGTCCTGACAATGGAGGCCACAGAGAACCTGCTTATATTTGGTTGAACACGTAGTCCTGCTTGCCTCATACTCATTCCATGAACCAGAACATGGTGTATGATTGTTGCTCTAATTTCATTGGAAATGATGGCTCTTCTTCCTCCTCCTCCTCTTTTGTCTCTTTTTTCTCCTCTGTCTCTTCCTCCTCCTCCTCCTTCGTCTCCCCCCTCTCCTCCGCGTCCTCGTCCTCGTGCTCGTCCACTTCCACTTCCACTTCCACTTCCACTTCCACTTCCACTTCCACTTCCACTTCCTCCTTCTCTCCTGCCCTCCATTGTGAAAATCACACATGCCATTTGTATTTGACATGGCTTTATACCCTGATTACTGATTAGGTGGAACACATTACTGATTTGAAACAGCTGTGTTCAATTTTGAGTGCTTATGTGTTACCAATGACAACAGTGTGTTACTTGTGTTTGACTTTTGAGGGCTGTGTTTGCCATTTTGAGTTGAAGTGCACCACAATGCTACGTGTGCTTTGTGAATGACAACGTGTTTACAGTTTTGCACAAAGAGTGATTCCAATTTGCTAGTTGTGTCTAACCACATGAGAAGTGTTTAAAGTTCTGCAAACTGTGTGATTCAATCAATAAAGTGGTCTGTACACTTGCAACTTTGGTTTTGCAAATGGATTTTAGTGTTTTAGCAATTCAGAAATACTGTTAAACAAATGTATGGTGCTAAAACAGTATCATAACCATTTGTAACTCGTGAAACACAATGCACAAATAAATGCAGAGAGATCTGTATCTGTAAGTACAATTAACAAATAAATGCAGAGAGATTTGTATGTGTATATCTGATTTGTATCTGTGCCTCTAATTTGTAACTCATATTTCATCATTTGTAAATCAAATGGAATGGAAATATATTAGTAAAACTCCTTCTATCCTTGTGGATCTTTTGAGACTGTTTTTCCGCGCCGTTTTGTGGACAAAATCAATTCGTGTCTCCAGTGGCGATCCCAGCAGTCTCCATGAGATGGCGATGTTAAGTGACGATCTCAGCAGTCTCCAGTAGATGGCAGTAATACAACACGTAGAGATGACAACTGCTGTTATCACATGAAGAAGTACACTGTGAAGAAGTATACAGTACAGTCAAATGTTTCAGACAAGAGACGGTCACGTTTGGCACAATCAGCTCTGGCACAGTCCACTTGAAATTCCTCTGTGTAAGTTGACATTATTAGGACTTTGTCGTCAGATAAATTACATTTATGTTTCAACATCATTGTTGCAGTGCATTTACTGTACATTTATTCAATGTGTATTTGTGTTATGGTGGCATTGACACCTTGCAACTTTTTAGAGCGTGCTAACTGCAAACAGCGATGCTAACTTAGCTAGCTTGTTAATCAGCCATGTAACATCAACTTGCCTGGTCTTTGTATGGAATTTGCAGTCTGAGTGAAATATTATTAAGCGCTGCGTAAACTATTAGTGGGCCCAGTTCAGGGCTCGAGAGTGCGACCATTTTGGTCGCACATGCGCCCAAATTTTGTAAGGGTGCGACTAACATTTTTCCTAAGTCGCACCGGTGCACCTCCGCGCAGCCCCGCCGTACCTCCGCACAGCCCCGCCGCACCTCCGCGCAGCCCCGCCCCCATTCACACACACGGCCACCGTGCAACACGAGAGACACGGCATCGGTTTACACTGCGACATTTGTCTACAGTTTTAATTGTTATTAACACAGCTGTATATTGTTAAGCATGAGAGGGAAACCTGTATTTGTAGCACTGTTTCCGCTGCTAACTGTGTTACTGCGGCCGCCGCACGGCGAAAAACACAAATGAAGTTACTGAATGCAACTAACTTCAGACGGAGCCTGCAAAATGCAGCGCAGTGACGATACAGACATTTCATATACAAGACGTGTGTAACGCCGCTGACCCGCCAAAGCATTCGACCCGTGCTGGACCCGTTCATAGTGAGTCAGCCGTCACTCTGTGAGTAGCATACGCTTCAGTCCATCTCTCTCTCTCTTCAGTCTCTCTCTCTCTCTTTTCAGTCTCCCTCTCTCTCTCTCTCTCTCTCTCTCTCTATCTCTCTCTCTCTCCTTTATTTTGATAGGAAAGCTGAAGACATGAAAGGGGAGAGAGAGGGGGGAATGACATGCAGTAAAGGGCCGCAGGTCGGAGTCGAACCTGGCCCGCTGCGTCGAGGACTAAACCTCTATATATACCGACTGAGCTATCTGGGCGGCCTCTTTCTCTTTAATCTGTTATTGTTGTTGATAACAAGTGAAGGAGCTTTCTCAGAGATATATATATTTTAAATGTATCTTAAGCTATTTATTTCAGATAATTTTCATTTACATGTGTTGCAGCTGTATATTTTCAAACTGAGAAGTAAACCAGCTGTCTTTGCATTTTATTTTAATCACAACCTGTTTTCATAAAAGAGCTTGTTTGGAGAATTTTGATTTTTTATTTTTGAATTTTGATGCTAGGGAGTGTGGCAAGCTGGTACTGTCATTGGTTTAGGCAAGGCTAAAGGGGAAGAAGGCCAAATTACAGGTGTTGTCCATCTGAGGGGCAGAGGACAGCAGGGGGGGGGGCTATAAGACTTTGAGCCATGAAATGTTAGATCTCAGTTCAGGGAAGCACTTTGATCTATTTTGAAATGTTTTACTTAAAGGTATAGTGGTCGCTGACAGGTCAGCGAGCAGACGGCCACGGCCTCCGACCATAGACGGTATATAAAAGCCTCCGACCATAGACGGTATATAAAAGCCTCCGACCATAGACGGTATATAAAAGCCTCCGACCATAGACGGTATATAAAAGCCTCCGACCATAGACGGTATATAAAAGCCTCCGACCATAGACAGTATATAAAAGCCTCCGACCACTGCCCCCCCCCTCTCGGCAATAGCTTGTTTGTTGGCCTGTAGCGTGCTAACGTTAGCTATAGAGATGCTTGTCCTAAATAGATTTCCACTTACCGGTGGCGAGTCTGACGTAGTGGAAAAAGTGCAAATCTTCTTTTGGAAAGTCGGCTTGTAGAGCCATGCCGACAGCCACTTGTAAACAGAGCGTGCACGAGGAGAACCAGGCTCGTGCACGCTCTCTCTTTCAAAAAGTGGAGAGGGCGGTTCTTTTCTAAAATTCAGGAAAATCCTCCATTATACCTTTGAAATGTTTTAGTTTGGCAGCTCAGTGAAGCACTTCAAACTTTTTTTGTTAATATTTTTATATGCAGTATGATTGTGTTTCAACTAAAAGGTATTTACCTACACCTTATTCTTGTTTAAAATCATTTACATCATATAAATGAATGTATATGGAGCGTGATAAAAAGGTAACCTTGAAATTGTGGTGTTAACGGCGCCGCAAGGAAAAATTTGGGTGCACCTAAATTGTGTGCTGGTGCACCTAAATAAAAAAGTTAGGCGCACCAGTGCAACCAAGGCAAAAAGTTAGTGTGGAGCCCTGCACCTGTGTGCCTTTTAGATGGGTGTGCCTAAATTTAGGAAGAGATCCGACTGCTAAATGTTGTTTGTGCTTCTGGCTTTGTCTTTGCTGTGGGCCAGATGTGTCTCTATGTGTGTGTGCTGTGTTTTCGTGTGTGTGTAAGGAGCGCTCATGTGTGCATCTGTGGGGGTGTGAAAGAAAGAAAAAGAGCTGTGTATGTGCTTATCTGTTCTTGGTGGAGAGTTTGTTTGGTTAGTTAGGTAGATGTTGTGTTCTGTTTAAGTTAGAAAACTTAGGTGCTCTGTTTGAGGGATGCTTATGAAGCTGTTAAGATAGGAGATTAGGAGAGATTTGTGGTGTGAAGGTCTTTTCAGCTCAGCGTTGCTTTGTCGACTGAACTGCGCATGTCTCGGAATGTTAGGAATTTGAGTTGCCACAGAAGTTTGAAGCCACTCCTTGCCAGCCCTGAGCTGCATGAAGGAAGGAAAGGAGTGTATCTGTGTGTGGTTTCTTTAGGAGGAGAAGATACATAAAAGGGGATATAGAGAGACCAATTAAGATTTCAAAAAGTTTGGGTAAAAGATTATAAACAACTATAGCAGGGGTATTCAACAAAATTTTAAAAAGGTCCAGTTAAAGAAAATGTTTTGAAGCAAAGGTCCAGAAGATCATAATGTCTAACAATGTGGTGTTATATATATTTAAGTAGCCTAGTAGTTGTATCAACATCTGAATGTAATCAATAACTGACCGTCTAATCAAATTAATTCAGTACAATTCAAAAACTTGTTGACAATATTTATTATCACGTAACATAGAACTGAACATTAGGGCCGTCCTCGACTAAAGAAATTCTTAGTCGACTAACACTTATATGATTTTGTCGACTAATCGATTAGTTGATTTAATCGACAGAGCTGTGCAAGACTAGAAAAGCACAATATAAATGTAGTTAATTAACCATCTGTAAAACTGAGTTTCTCCAAAATTAATCCTGAAAAAGCACCACTTTAAATCTTGTGTTCACCAGAAATGTTCTCATAAGTTGCTTGGAAATGAGTAATTAAGCATGAATAGGCATAAAAAATGACTTATCGACTAAAGAAATCTTAGTCGACTAAGACCAAAACGACCGATTAATCGACTAATCGACTAAGGGGGCAGCCCTACTGAACATACATGTATCACTGTAGATATGTACAATGTGCTCTCATTAACTAGCCTAAATAAAACTAGGGCTGCATGTCAAAATAAGAGAAAATAAATAAAATGTGAAAATTGTGCATTTTCAAAAAAAGTGCTTAACTTCAGAAAAATAATATAAAGGGAGGAAAAGTTTGAATTTCCCCTTTTCTGTTTCACATCTTGACTCAACAGTCTCAACCAATTTTACAAATAATAAATCTCAACAGATCTTAACAATTGAACAGTTTTAGAGTATCACTTTCTTCCCCTCATATCCCACTCCACCATGTTTTTGCTCAGTGAGAGAATTGAGCTTTAGCCTGTCTTGCCATTAAATGCTCTGTTTTCACTGTCCATTTTTCTTTTTTTGGAGTGCCATTTGTTCCTTATTTTCTCTAAATGTTACCCTTTTTCTGCCTCACTCGTCTGTTTCGCTCCCTGTCTCCGTCTCACTCGTATTTTCCTCAACTTTTCCGTCTCACTCGTCTGTATCTCTCCCTTTCTCCATTTCACTTGTCTGTATCTCTCCCTTTCTCCGTCTCATTCGTCTGTATCTCTCCCTTTCTCCGCCTCATTCGTCTGTTTCGCTCCCTTTCTCCGTCTCATTCGTCTGTTTTTGCTCCCTTTGTTTTCTACATGTATCGCTATCTTTGTAATCCGACTTTCTTTTCCTAGGTAACTTGCCTCTAAAACTCTCATCTGTCTGCACTGTAGAGTCCCAATGTTTACCGCCAGGAATGCAAAGACTTCATTGGCTGAGTGGTATCACGTGGGATCGCTTAACGCACATGCAATTGGTCGGTGAGTTTCCTCATTCACAAAACGAGTACCGTAAAGACTACAAAAGCTGTGCATATTAAAATAGAAGCGCCCCGTCAGGTTTTAATTCATAATCTTTTGTTTTGGTCCGGGTCCGTTTGGGACGGCTTCTAGGTCCGGATCCGGACCGCGGTCCGCCTGTTAGTGACCTGTGAACTATAGAAATGACACGAGTCTAACTTTGCTTACCTTGTGTAGGCATAACAATAAATCAATAAATAGAAGAATAGTTGAGAATAGGAGTAGGAGAGAGGAAAAAGAGAGAAAGAGGCATGACATGTGTGATTTCTCGGGAGCCCAAAAAGACAGTGACTGATCATCCTGAAAATAAAAAGATTTTCAGCCTTATACCGCAATTGAAAGAGAGAGGGCTGTTGATTGGTCTCTGGGGTAATATCACATGTGCCATCCTAAAAAGTTGAACTATTAATTTGTTTGTTGAGGCATTTAAGATGATTGTAGGCTATGAGGAAAAAAATACTTAAAATATGATGATTATATGGAGTTTGCTAGGTTCTTTATAGCTATATAGGTTCATGTCATTGTGAGAGAAAAGTAAGAGATATTTGTGAAAAAAGAATAAGCAGGGAAAGCAGAGGAAATTAAGAATTCTGAGGGAAAATCAGACTGATCTGGTTTGAATGTTATTTTAGAAACTATTAAGAATTATGAAAATAAATAATATTTTTAGAAACTATTAAGAAGAAGCAAATGATGGTTAATTAATGAATAGGTTATAAGTTCAGTTGAAATGATTAGCTATTTAAATACATAGTTGATAGAACTGCTGTGATTGTCAGTTCCAAAAGAATATGACGACTTTCTATGAGGTTACAATGGGGTGTTGAAAGGAGTTGATGATGATCTAGTGCATTGACAGATTAATACAGAGGGATTAGTGGTATAGATTATACTAAATTACTATATATGAGGTTAATATTATAGCAGGATGGCTGATTAATACAGTTTGATTACTTTGAAGTTGAGGAGTTTCCTCATCTGAGGTGGTAAGATTGCCACTTAACGACAATTTGGGGGAAAAAAGAGAGAAATATGGTTTAATAATAGCATTGAAGCTAATAATAATAAAGAGAAGCTATATAGTTTAGTTTAAGAAAAACAGTTTAAGCTGACAATAATAATAATTCATTACTAGAAATTAGTGAAGCTAAATAGGATGAATAGCTTAAATCCTTTAGAAGAAGCTGAAGTAGTGAATATAGGGGAAGCATGAATGGACAGGAGTTTCATTAAAGAGTTGGATAACACTACTAAAGTATAAAAGATGGGGAATCCTTCAGAGGTTTTTGGAAAGCTGACGCTGAATTGAATTGTTGGCCAGGGAAGTTCAATGATGTCAAATGAGTTAGAACATTGAGGAATCTGAATTATTGTTCTAAAATGAGATTATGAATAAGTATGGAAGACTTACAACTGATGTGAGAAACATACTTAGATGAAAATGCAGAATTAGGAAATACATTTTAGGAAGCTGAATTGCATTACCTTAAAGGGATACTTCACCGCTGGAAAGCCTAATATATCTTTAAATTGGGTCACTTATGTAGCAGAAATGTGAAATTTTGTTTTTTAATTGGTGTCTTCTAGGCCGAGAAAAGCCAGAAAATGTGTTTTTGGCTCATATGGATGAAAGACACCAAATCCCAGAATGCACTTCGCTTCGCTGCTTTGAGTCCACTCCCAAGCCACGCCTACCGCTTGACAGACAGACAGTGAGGCATTCGACTCAACTCAATGTGTTTTTTTGTTATTTCAACCATATACACAAAACGTTTCATCGTGGCTCAAGTGGTGTTACACATTTAAAATATATAAGAACTACATTATATAATAACGACATACGAAACAGGCTACATTTAGTGCACACACACATTATAGGCTCCGTAAAGTTCAGCTAACGCATACCAGCATTAGGCTTGGTGGGCTGTAAACACCGAGTATAAACACAGCTGGGGAATTAGCGTGGAATGTCAAATGGTCGCCATGTAACACTCACAAACTCCAGCGGTTAGCAGTTAGTTGGATACAAATTGCCCCATTTCTGCACCAGTCCGTGTTAACACAGCTCACCTTCATACAGAGCATCTCTAGCTCGGATCGTCGGAAGGCTAGCAGGCCTGGTAGCTGGACAGTCCGGTTCACTGTTGTTCAGCCATGTTTCCCACGAAAGCAAAAAACACAGCAGTCTCTGAATTCGCGTTGGGAGCATCGTTGAAGTTGGATGTAGTCCAGTTTGTTGTTAAATGAACGGACACTTGCAAGCAGGATTGATGGGACAGGTGGCAGGCTAGCGTTAGCTCGCTCTGGATGTGCCTTTCCCCGGCTAGCGTTAGCTTCCCACCTAGCCGACGACGAGGATGTCCCCTACCCGGCTCGGGCTGGTCCCCGTGCTGGTCTCCGTGGCAGGCGAAGCTCTATAAATCAAGTAAAATAAAAAAGTACTGCGCTTGAACAGTACTCATTTTTGAAAATATACATACTCTAAAGAAGTGATTACTTTTACTTTAAGAATAAGAACACGCCTGTGTGATGACAACTATATAAGATTAGGGCGAATAGGACTCAACATGTAGCCATCTGTTATCACTTAGCCGTATGCATTTGCTATAGGGAGTTTCCTTTAAGAAACTGGAACAAAGGGACAGAGCTTCAGATCACGATTGGCAAGAGGGGGTCTCCGAGCTCTGCAGGGCTTGTATTTACGATGCTATATAATAAATCCTATTCATATTCAAATGGCATCTGCGACCATTTCTTCATTCACTCATCTTCATCATTATCAACATCCACAACGCTTCACCTGATACGACATAAGCCACTGCAGTTGCTGTGTATGCTTTTGTCAAGTATGCATGTTAAGAATATGGTCACACCAGAACAGGCATACTGAATGTGCAATGAAAATTGGGCCCGCATTCAGTTTTTTAAAACATTCATTTGGCAGCAAAAGTGTACACACTATGAAATGTTACATGTTTTATGTAATGAAATCACATGCACATGTTATAAAATCAAGTGTGTTTACGCAATAATTGCATAAGGTATATAGCACTTTATTTCAAGTAACATTATTTTGTAACCATGAACCTGGCTAACAGGAGGCTTGGAACACAGTTCTTATTCTTGTTAGTGTACATACAAAATACATGTGTTGCTTTCAGTTATTGTGTATTTTAAAAAAGGTCAATAAACTTTTCAAGTTTGTACAAAAGTTTGATGTCATCTCTGTTACATTCTATACATCTTCACACTTTTCTTACGACATTGTTTTAAACATGCTGTGATTTGTTATGGCGGACACAATTTATCCGCCGTGGGATTTCTTTGGTTTAATTATTCAGTTTTATTCTTGTCCACCATTATTTAAACATTTGTCTTGCATTGCCAGACCTACTTCCACAGCGCTGCAGAGAAAGAATATCATAATGCATGCACATAGGTCTTCTTGTTAATTGATGATAACAATAGATTTGTGTTGTCATTACCTGACAACTTTCGGGCTTTCAATATTCTGTTTAAATGCCTCTCGGTAAGGCAAGGCAATTTTATTTGTGTAGCACTTTTTCAGCAGCAATGCAATTCGAAGTGCTTCACATATTACAGTAGAAAACAGTTAAGAGTTACTACAAATTAAAAACAAATTCAAAGCATTTAATACAGGAATAAAAGTGAATACAAATTAAAAGCAAATTAAAAGTAGTTAATACAGAAAATGAACTAATAAATATTTAATATCAATTAGTTTAAAGCAGGTTAAAACCAGAAGTTAATAAAAGGCAGTATCAAAAAGAAAGGTTTTTAGCCTTGATTTGAAAATATCAAGGGTAGGAGCTGACCTACAGCTTATCGGTAGTTTGTTCCAGATGTATGGAGCATGGAAACTGAAAGCAGCTTCCCCCTTTTTTGTTCTGAGCCTGGGGATGGCAAGCAGACCCATATCTGATGATCTAAGAGGTCTCTGTGGTTCGTAGTTTACCAGAAGATCTGAAAGGTATTTTGGCCCTAAACCATGTAGTGATTTATAGACCAGTAGCAGTATTTTGAAGTATATTCTTTGGTGTACAGGAAGCCAATGTAAGGAAATTCTGGCTCATCCAGTCATTGGTTTGCCTCTGGTTCCTAAGGTCATTTTTACCATTTATTTTCCGTCTGGTCTTATTTCTAAAAAAGCTTGTAAAATATCAACCCTGTTGTGCACAGTCAATCTACAAACATCTTTTTTTCAGGACAAATTGGGCTGTCAGAATATGTGTGTTGCATTGATGTCACCTGAATATAAAATAAGTTATTGGACCATAAAGACAAATGAAAAAATAAAACGGAAATTGAATCACTCAGATATTTATTCAAATCACACACAAAATAATAAAAGCTAAGCATATTTCTTATGTAAAACAGTATTTTCATGTCTTTGGAGTCCTGGAACTCAGAAATCAACATGATAACATATAAATAAGGAAAACTATTTACATTTCTTCATAAAAAGTCCAGGCGTTTTTGCCCTCATGGCATTTACTGATGCCAGGCCTCAAAGCAGTCACACAGAGGGCCACATCACATGCCTTGCACTTCCAGGGGTGGCCTGTTTGACCTGTCTTGTCTGCCTGCAGTGCACATATGATCTTCTACCATATGAGGCCTTCTTGCACTGATATTGGCACAGGTACATGCTGACTCTGTTGCTGAGGGGGGGGGGGGGGGGGGGTGAACTGAATAGTATTGGATGAGTTGATCAGGATGCTGGGATGCTGCAGCAGAAGTGGAAGGCTGGGATGCTGCAGCATAAGTGGAAGGCTATGGTGCTGCAGAAGAAGTGGAAGGGACCTCCTCATCAGAATGGGAGCATTCTTGTCTGGCTTGGGTTGGTGGGGTGGTGTCTTCTTCATGATCACCACTGTAAAACAAATAAAGCAACATATTAGATCATACATATCAGACCAATGAGTGTTTTTGTATTTTATTTCTCACACAGCATAAGATAACAATGGCTGAGATTGCTTCTGCACCCCCCAACCCCTCACTACTAAAAGGTGATAAGTGTTGAAAGCCCTACCCCCTCTCTAACATCTGTTCTTGGGACATTACCCCCACAGCTGAAAAGGTGAGAAGTGTGAAAGTCCTACCCCCACTCTCAACATCCTTTGTGTGGTGTATCTCAGTAAACTCACTAAAATGGCTGTGAGACTAAGTAAAATCAATCAACTCTTGCTACTATGTAACAAACATAGAAAAACGAAATACTACCTTTACAGAACTACTTTTTACATTTACAAAAAAACGCTATTGTCCACATTTCTATTTTATCATATTATTTTTTTTATAACTTTTTATACTTTTACAGTAAATAAATAAATGCTACTTACTCTTCAGCGGGGTCTACACAATACTGGTAATCCAGTTCCTCATCGGTGTCAAAACTCTCTTCTCCCGAAAGATCTTCATTCTCCATAGCAAAAAGAACTCCACTGCTTGTTTTGCACTAATATTTCGCCGAAATCTATCCATTTTCTCCGTGTTTATTTGTATATACTCACTACTCCGTGTCTTCTCAGTGCTAATGCTTCGCTCAGAGTCTTTCTCTCCACTATCAGAGCTGTGCGCAACGACGCACGATCACATGAATGACGGACCGGCCTGTCATTGGTTGATGAAACAACAACAGCCTCGCAATGCATCTTGGGATTTTCAAAATGGCGGCTAGCATCGAGCTAGCGGCAAAAACCAGACAAAAATTGATAAATTATGGACATCAAGTGGATAAATCTAGGATCTAAGAGTTTGGATTTATTGCTCAGCAACTCCGAAAAATGGCACAAGTTCCAGGCTGGATAGAAAAACTCCTGTAAAGGCTAGAAAGACACCAAAGACACCCCCGTGACCGCTAACGTCTTAGCTTTCAGCCGCAAAAATCGGTAAGTCTGTACATTTTATGGTTATTAAGTTATTAAAATATGAATCAGACTTGCCGTGTGTGGTCGCAGGCGATCCCTAAGGAAGTGGAGTGTTAATACACCTAGCTAGTTGTTGTATAGGGCTGTAGTCTCCGGGCGACAAGGATATATACATTTGTGTGTCGTCCGCATAACTGTGATGGCTTATGTTGTTTTTTTCCATTATTTTAGCAAGGGGCAGCATGTAGGTATTGAATAATAGAGGCCCCAGGATGGAGCCTTGGGGAATTCCACATGTCATACTTGCATACTCAGATGCATAGTTACCTATTGAGACATAGTAGTGTCTATTCCTCAGGTAGGATTCAAACCACTGCAGCACTGTGCCAGACAGGCCTACCCAATTTTCCAGTCTGTTTAGTAGTATGTCATGATCTACCGTATCAAACGCAGCACTGAGGTCTAGTAATACTAATATTGTGGTTTTGCCATGATCAGTGTTTAAGTGGATATCATTAAAGATTTTTAAAAGAGCCGTCTCAGTGCTGTGATGTGGTCGGAAACCCGATTGGAAGACATCGAAAATATTGTTTAGGGACAAAAAATTGTTTAGTTGTAGAAAAACAGCTTTTTCAATAATTTTACTTAGGAATGGGAGGTTTGAAATCGGCCTATAGTTGTCCATTACTGAGTTGTCGAGGTTGTTCTTTTTTAAGAGTGGTTTAATTACTGCAGTTTTTAGAGCCAGTGGGAATAAACCTGCTTGAAGTGACGTGTTTACAATCTGTAAAAGATCTGGGATCAAAGAATTCGAGACATTTTTGAAAAAGCCAGTTGGTACAATATCAAGGCAACACGATGAGGTTTTCAGATGTTGTATGATATCTTCCAGGTTATCTTGGTTGGTTATTTGAAATTGTGTCAATCGGGTAACTTATTTCATGTGAACATTGAGACAACACATATCCTGTACCTGATATGAAGGCAGTGACAGATTGTCTAATTTTCTTAACTTTTTCAGTGAAGAAAATGGCAAATTCATTGCAGGCTTTGGTGGATAGAAGTGCTGGTGCTATTTGTACTGGAGGGTTTGTTAATCTGTCAATAGTAGCAAATAAAGCACGTGAATTGTTATTGTTTTTAACAATAATGGCAGAGAAGAATGACCGCCTAGCATTCCTCAGTTCCAGATTGTAGATGCGTAGTCTCTCTCTATAGTGATCATAATGGACCTGGAGATTCGATTTACGCCACCTACGTTCAGCTTTTCGACACTCTCTTCTTTCTGATCTCACAGGAGTAACATTTCTCCATGGAGATTTTTTCATGTTTGAGATAGTTTTCACCTTCATAGGAGCAATGGCCTCAATAACATTTGATATTCTATAGTTGAAGTTTTCTACTAGGTCATTTACTGAGACTGCGACAGGGACGGATATGGAGGTGAAATGCTGAACAAATATGTCACTTAATCTTTCAGTAATGTATCATTTTCTAATTACCTCTGTTCGAACATTTTTTTCCACAGAGATAGAGCTGTTAAAAAACACACAATAATGATCAGATAAAGCAGCATCATTCACCACAACATTGGAAATGTTCAGGCCTTTACAGATGATTAAGTCCAAGATATGACCCTTATTGTGGGTGGCTGTAGTTACATGTTGAGTTAGCCCATAGTTATCAAAAATGTAATATAATTCCTTTGTACCTCTATCCTCAGGGTTGTCGACATGGAAGTTCAAATCACCAGCAATGATGACACAGTCAGAGTCAATACAAATCATAGACAGCAGTTCATTAAAGTCTTCGAAAAAGGTGGCACAGTAGTTAGGTGGTCTGTAGATATTTAAAAATATCGCTCGAGGGGAGGACCTTAGCTGGAGAGCCACATATTCAAAAGAAGCGACATTTCCATAAGATAGCTGTGAACATTGGAACGAGTCTTTGAACAAAATGGCAACTCCACCTCCTTTCTTATTCTTTCTATGTTCGCTCATAAAACTGAAGTTGGGTGGAGCTGACTCAAGAAGAATAGCAGCACTGTTATTCTGGTCTAACCAGGTTTCAGTTAAAAACATGAAATCAAGATTGTTTCTGATAATAAAATCATTGATTAAAAATGATTTACCTGCTAAAGACCTGACGTTCAGCAGGGCAAATGACAGTTTGTTAAATGTAGCTGTCTCATTTTTTGTGATGGACTGGCTGACGAGGGATGGATACTCAGGGCCAGATGTACTAACGCTTTTGCGCCAACTTCAGGCGTATTTGTGTCGCAACGTGCGCGTAAAATCATTGCGAGGTATGTACAAACAGGCCGCAATGATGTAAAAGCGCAAACTGCATGTCGTGGGAGCTGAAAAGGGCAAATTGCGTTTTTCGTGTCATGCATATTTATTCATGGGAGGGTCGCGGGGAAAGTGGGAGTTTACTGTAAAGAGATGGGAGGGGAAGCGTAAAGAGCGCTTAATTACGTATTCCGCGGTATGTACAAAAACCGCCAGTGATAGCGCGCCTCTACTTTGCGGTGAAAATTCTCCGCCTCTTAAAAGCAGGTGTAAACCTGGAAGCGGGTTTCCTCACATATGCCTCCTGGTGAAATGACAGCAGTAATCCGAGCAAGACGAAGACATAGGCCAAGGAGACGAGCTGAAAGGAGTTTTGCCACAAGGATCACAGATTAAGCAGCCATGCAAGATTACAGTTACTGGAAGAAATCAAAGATGACATCGAATCTCCGACTCAGAGTTCACATTCCAGCAGTTGTTAAACTCCTCGCTACATTACAAATATTGGCATCAGGATAATTTCAAACAGTTATAGCATCAGCAGTGGGAATATCGCTGTCTGCACTCAGCCGTATCATAGCACAAGTACTTACAGTTTACGGTATAGTGGGCGGAGAAAGGCGCTAATTACGGATGACCTGCAGGTTTGGTAAACATGGCGTAAACTATGGTATCATTGCGTTCGCTATCTGCGGGTGAGCCATGGCGCTGATAACGCTACGTTCGCAAATGTACGTACATCTGGCCCTCAGTGTTTCCCCTAGGATTTTTTTTAGCCGTGGTGGCAGGTATGTCAACCCCCCCCGCGCCAGACTTTCAAATGCATAAAATAAAATTAATGTATACCTAATGTGCCTATTATCATTCAAAATGTTCACTTTCTTACTGAATTAATGCTATTTTTTACAGTAGGCTATATTAGTGTGAGTAAACTCCTCAAGAACATGTAAACTCCATAATGATAACTGACTCTTTAACTAGAAAAAGATCTCAGACTAGGAGGCAGGTCACTGAGTGATTGTTAAAGTCTGTGATTAAGGAAACATGGTTGTAGTATGCAGGAAAATGCTTGCAGAAAGAAAGGCTGTTGTCAGGTAAAAATGTCACAGTCAAAGAGGCTGAAGGGAAAGTTGAGTGGAAAAGCCCTTTAATGATGAATGGACTGATAAGCAGGCTACCATTCATACTGTTGCAAAATAATACAACCAGCATCATCATCAAGAATGAAGAACGCAAAGGTAACGATCGCGTCATTCACGTGCATATTAAGTAGCCACATGTATCTGTTTTGGTCTTATAATACATCCATAGATTTACTGCTCCAGTGGAGAGGACGATTCGCTCAGCCAGCAGTTAAGTAAGAATTTGTCCAAATTTCTAGATTCCCGCTAAACTAAGCTAAGACTACAACCGACAGCTTTATTTGTTTTAGCTTGTTGGTAAAAATGAGCAGAGTAGAGCTGTGTTTGGTAAAACAGCGCGGTGGACGAGAGCAGACAGAGCAGATTAAAATATCTCTTCCTACATGTTTATGCCGGTCTATACAGGTTTACTCACGAAGGTTTTATCGTAACCTACTTACAGTAACGAGACTAGCGTTCATCTGCCCCCCCAGCGGCCGTTGGTAATCCTCGGTATCGTTCCCAGTCAGGTGCTGCGCATGTTTTAGAATGTGTGTGTGCGGTAACGTTACACAACTCAACTCACACAACTCGGCTGCGTGTGTGTGGCGCGCAGGCAAGAATCCCGCCATGTGAATAGAGACAGGGGGCTGGGTTTGTGCTCTGCCTGTGAAGCGCGTGTCCGCGCTATTCTCCGACAATCAACATTGACACCGTGGGGTGGCGGCAGAAATTTAACTGTGGCGGTGCGCCACTTGCAAATCAACGTAAGGGAAACACTGGATACTAATTTCATTGTCTTAGCGGTGACATCATTGTTCTTCATCAGTCTGTTATGTCTGTTACTAATTCTGACTGGGATGGTTTGTGGAAGAAGCTGGGGTGTGGTAGTGTGCATGTGGACATGTCCACCGGATGTAGGCAGTCAGTCTTGAGTGTTCGTTTGCAGGATATGCAGCAGGTTCCCACAGAGCATTTGGTTGCCCCGAGCACTGGGATGGATACCATCCCTGCCAAACAGCGAGCCGCGTTCCCAAAACAGGTTAAAATTGTCGATAAAACCTATTTTGAGGTCGCTGCATGTAGACTGGAGCCAGGAGTTCAGTTGAAGTAACCTGCTAAAAAGTTCTGGTCCGCGACCTAGAGAGGGGAGTGGACCCGAAATAAAAAACGATTTACCAATGATCCTTAAAGTGTCTAAAAGAGTCTTAAAATTTCGCCTTGTGTTTTTACTTTCGTGGTTGGACATATCATTGTGTCCACAATGGACCACGATGCGTGTGATGGATGACGGAAGTGAGGGTATTAGGTCCAAAAGTTTGGCATGTATATCAGCAACCTTGGCTCCAGGAAGACAGTGTGTAACGGCATTGAAAAAAACGTATGCGCCGGGTGATTGAGTCACCAATAATTATTGTGGTAGGGGTGCGAGGGTTTGTAACTGGCTATTGACAGGAATGGAACAGGCAGTAGTGGGTGCTGATATACGGGACAAGGGGGATCGCTTACTTGAGGAGGGTCTTTGGGGTTCATTGTTGTTTGATCGGTCCTGGCATAGTCCACCAGAACGTCTGGCAACCGCGTCCTTCAGAAGCTGTCGGCAAGACGCAGCGGTCCTCGCCCTTGACGACAGCTGGCCACCTGACTCTGGTGCCTGGGGACCCCCAGATATCCTTGAAGGAGACGCCGAACTGCGGGGATCCACAGTGGCCACTAAGCACTCCCCGGTGACCATTTCATCCCCTAGAGGCTCCCGACATGCGACTCCCGACGCAGCAGCCCCCTCCCGCGAGGACATCCAGCGAGCCGGTCGTGCCGCAGTCACCCCCCGCGGCGATAGCTGGAGAATCGGCCTCCCAGTGGGGCGACCCCGGCCACCGCAAGGAGCAGACACCGAGTCCCGGGGGACCACGGCAGCCGTCGTCGGGAGCGTCGGGACGCAACAGACCGACGCAGGCACTCCACCAGCCCCATCCATGGAGCGCGAGCCAGGGCAATCAGACAGGTTGACATCCAGCTCCAACGCATCAAAGCGGTTAGTGAGGCCCAGGGCAGGGGGCGATGTAGCCCCATCATCGGTTCTCCTTGGGCCCCGAACCACCTCAGTCCACTGTTGCCTAATAGCCGGGGTAGAGCAGGAGGACGGACGTGGGCATGTTGAGCGATCCCAGGGGATTGTATCTTGCAGAACTGCCGATAGATTTAAAATCTTCAATGACTGTTGATGTGCCACATCCATACAAGCGGTCAGTAGCGCGTTGTGATAATCGCCTAATATCTTCCCTCAGTTCATCTATATCCTTACTTGTATTTCTAAACAGCAATTTTACTTTGCAGGGCAGTGGGGAGTCATTAGAAAGTGCGGACGTAGCCATTAGCTTTAGTAGGCTAGTGTCTTAGATCAGTTCACCTAGCTAGAACGAATGTCAGTCAGTGTCAAGTTTTAACCAAAGACAGTAGTTTTAACAAAGCTAGCTAGCAGGTGAAGCAGCTAGCTGAATGGCTTCGCAGGTCGTAGAGGACCAGCCAGAGCTGGTTAGCCGAGGAGCCCACCTGGCTAACGCCAGAGCTGGTTAGCCGCAGGGCTCTCAAGTGTCACGCATTGAGCGTGACAGTCACTCATTTCGGTCTTTTGTCACGCACTCCCGCCACACATTGTATTTCTCACGCAGAAAAACTGCCGCAGCCGCTCTCACTATGGAACCGGCAGGAATCAAGCGTCTCTCACCTGGAGTTCTTAGTCGAGCCTGCCACTTATCAGCCAATCAGAAAAGAAAGGGGGTACACCAGACGCGGCGTCAGCTGATTTTGCCGAGGCTTCAGCTGCAATGTTTTGAGTGTAGACCTGAATGTATTTTGAAAAGTTGACTGACAAATATGAAACGTGGCTTAGTGTCCACACTCACTGTAAAAAGCTGCAGCTTCAGGTTTATGGATGCGCTCTGCTGTGGAGATGCTGCGGCAGATGTGTCGCGTTTGAGCTCCGTTAATTTTGCCGTATAGTTTCTGTTCTCCACCTCCGACGTACAGCAGCGTTCAGCCACTTCACTAAACGTAGTCTCATTCAGAGACCCAGACGGGGACCTGGTCTGTCAGAAGGTCTAGGTCTACCGTATCAGCAGAGCAATCACGTAATGCATAGCAGACTATTCTTGTATCTTATCACTTTATTTTTCACAAAATACCACGACTCCTCCAAATCTCAGAGAGCACAGATGAGATATATTTTGAATGTGCAAAAGTTTTGGACATGAGCAGAAATCTTGCTCAAACACATCTGAAATATTAAAGTCCAGGGGTTTATTAATCCATTAACATGAATAATGTATAATTGAGGTGAATAATTGTCATATGCACATTTAAGGAGGTTACTTCCCCAATAAAAGATACAAAAGAGAAGGTAAGAGTAAATGATGCCTAAGCTACATGTGTGCTGACTCAGATATAATAATATAATTAGGAAAGCTGATCCAAAGGAGAATAAATATTTGAAAGCAATACAGAATACCTGAGAGCCTTACTGCAATATATTCCATAATGTTTTTATATTTGAATTGTAATTTGTGTCCCTTTACATAAAGATATTTCCAGCATATTGATTCAGAAAAAGGTACTAATAGGTGCATAAAAATTCACCACAATGCAGGAAATGAAGTGTTTAATGCTTAAAATGTTCTGGGGGTGGACCCCCAGAACCCCCCCCATCATAAGTCACCAAACAAATCTGCAACCAGAACCCTGTCCTTTTGGTTGCCGGGCCAGTTATGATTAGACCAAATGTTGGTGCCACCTAACATTTACAAACTGGAAGCTATAATGAACATACACTGGCTATTGCTATTAACACGCTGCGGGGGGGTGGAGATGTCACTCTTGCCTGTCTTCAAAACTTGAGAGCCCTGTAGCCGAGAGGCTATAACGTTGGCTAGTGCGTGTTTAGCGTTTTTAGTGCTATCTCCTCCGGTGGCCTTTTTACGGTAACTTTGGAGTTAAAAGGCAGACTGCCTTCTCGCCGCACCGAGGTCACTTCCTCAGTGAATTGTGTCTATCCTTTTCCTGCTGGTAAAGGCATATCAGCCAGTTGCAGCCTCACAGAGCCTCACAGAGCAGGTAATAACGATTCCTTGCAATAACTTTTTAGAATGTCTTTGTAACTCATTCCCAACCTAAAATACAATTCAATCAAATCATTTCTGTCCATGACTGACTGCACGTTTAGCTTGCTCTGGGTAGCCTATGCCCCACACAGGTATAGCAGAACTGCCCGCATTATAGTTAGGCCACGTCGTTATCCCTAAAATTCTATTTTGTGGCCACAAATTAGTATTTTGTGGTCACAAATTAGTAGTTTGTGGCCACAAATTTGTATATTGTGGCCACAAATTATTTAATTTTTTTCAGATGTCATGTCTGGGGCTCCGTAGTAATCACCAAATATCACAATGAAAATGTGGAGTAATGTGGCCGGGTTGGTTCAGTGGGTAGAGCAGGTGCACATATAATTAGAAGTTCATGCCTCGACGCAGTGGTCCAGGGTTTGAATCTGACCTGTGACGATTTCCTGCATTTCTCTCTCTCCTTTCTCACATAGCTGTTGAATAAAGGCGCAAAAGCCCAAAAAGAAAATGTGGAGTAATCAGACATAAGCTGCATGGACTCATGGCAGTGCGCTACCCACCCGGCCTGTTATGAGAGCTGAACAGCGCATATCTGCGTTAATCAACCACCAGAACCAGACTGAGTGAGTGAGTGAGTGAGTGAGTGAGTGAATGAGTGAGTGAGTGAGTGAGTGAGTGAGTGAGTGAGTGAGTGAGTATGTGAGTGAGTGAGTGAGTGAGTGAGTGTGTGAGTGAGTGAGTGAGTGAGTGTGTGTTGTCTTGCGTCGTATGATCATTAATGAATTTAACATTTCAGCAGAGGTGTTCATTTCCATACGGGTGTAGTGGCTTGACAGTTAATGGTGAAGTAGGAGATTTGATCCACGGGGGTATTTTGGTGACGGTAATGTTATTAGTTAGCAGTAGACTTAATTAACCCGGGTTGCTGTGTCTGCCCGGTTCAGCTCTGAGATTTTCTCGCATTGCACAGTGCTGTGAAAGAATAATAATTCAATCAGGAGAGACTTCGTTTGCAGATATGCAAAAAAGAAACTATTTATTATACAATGCATGGTAAACTGTACAAGTCTTTGGAGAATAGACTCCATCGTACAATATATATATATTTTTTAAAGGGGTATACATAGGAAAACAACCCCCAAAACATAACGAGAATTATAGATTAGAAAATATAGCCTACAAATATTTAAAGTGTACACTGATAACGTGCCTACTAACATATGCCTTAATACTACTTACCTCTTACGGCAGGGGATCTGAACTAAAACTGTCATACAACCACCAAAACTGAAATAAATAATTCCCGCACTGAGGTCAGCAGACGCAAACCGCAGAATGAAAGAATAACGCGTCTCACGAACGGCAATATGGGTCGGCAAACCCGGAATCATCATGGATCTGAAAATAGAAAGCAAATGTAATGATCCATCCCTGAAATAACATGTAAATTTCGGTATCCACCACGTCGGTGAAAACCAATAAATCCGACCACAGCCGCTTTGGCAATTCCGGCTGAAAAAGATGGCAATTTAGGCCAACAAACCACACAAACAAAAGAAAATAAATCAGAACAAATAAAATCCGACCACACGGCCGCTTCGGCAATCAGCCGGGAAAAAACAACCTTTGAATTTTTTTTTTTTTTTTTTTTTTAATATATTGATCAGACCACACAGCCTGCTTTTATTACTATTATATATTTTTTATTTATTTATTTTATTTTATTTTATTTTTTTAATATATTGATCAGACCACACATCCTGCTTTTATTACTCCATCCATCCATCCATCGTCGTCCGCTTATCCGTGGTCGGGTCACGGGGGGAGCAGCTCCAGCAGGGGACCCCAAACCTCCCTTTCCCGAGCCACATTAACCAGCTCTGACTGGGGGATCCCGAGGCGTTCCCAGGCCAGGTTGGAGATGTAATCCCTCCACCTAGTCCTGGGTTGTCCCCGAGGCCTCCTCCCAGCTGGACGTGCCTGGAACACCTCCCTAGGGAGGCACCCAGGGGCATCCTTACCAGATGCCCGAACCACCTCAACTGGCTCCTTTCGACGTGAAGGAGCAGCGGCTCTACTCCGAGCTCCTCACGGATGACTGAGTTCTCACCCTATCTCTAAGGGAGACGCCAGCCACCCTCCTGAGGAAACCCATTTCGGCCGCTTGTACCCTGGATCTCGTTCTTTCGGTCATGACCCAACCTTCATGACCATAGGTGAGGGTAGGAACAAAAACTGAACGGTAGATCGAGAGCTTTGCCTTCTGGCTCAGCTCTCTTTTCGTCACAACGGTGCGATAAACTGAATGTAATACCGCCCACGCTGCGCCGCTTCTCCGACCAATCTCCAGCTCCATTGTCCCCTCACTCGCGAACAAGACCCCAAGGTACTTAAACTCCTTCACTTGGGGTAAGGACTCATTCCCTACCTGGAGAAGGCACTCCATCGGTTTCCTGCTGAGAACCATGGCCTCAGATTTAGAGGTGCTGATCCTCATCCCAGCCGCTTCACACTCGGCTGCAAACCGATCCAGTGAGTGCTGAAGGTCACAGGCCGATGATGCCATCAGGACCACATCATCTGCAAAGAGCAGCGATGAGATCCCCAGCCCACCGAACTGCAACCCCTCCCTACCACGACTACGCCTCGATATCCTATCCATAAATACTACGAACAGGATTGGTGACAAAGCGCAGCCCTGGCGGAGGCCAACCCTCACCTGGAACTTGTCTGACTTACTGCCGAGAACCCGGACACAGCTCTCGCTTTGCTCATACAGAGATTGGATGGCCCTGAGAAGGGACCCCCTCACCCCATACTCCCGCAGCACCTCCCACAAAGTCTCCCGGGGGACCCGGTCATATGCCTTCTCCAGATCCACAAAACACATGTAGACTGGATGGGCATACTCCCAGGCTCCCTCCAGGATCCTTGCTAGAGTAAAGAGCTGATCCGTTGTTCCACGCCCAGGACGGAATCCGCATTGTTCCTCTTCAACCTGAGGTTCGACTATCGGCCAAACCCTCCTTTCCAGCACCTTGGAGTAGACTTTACCAGGGAGGCTGAGAAGTGTGATACCCCTGTAATTGGTACACACCCTCTGGTCCCCCTTTTTGAAGAGGGGAACCACCACCCCGGTCTGCCACTCCTTTGGCACTGTCCCAGACTTCCACGCAATGTTGAGTAGGCGTGTCAACCAAGACAGCCCCTCCACACCCAGAGCTTTCAGCATTTCTGGACGGATCTCATCAATCCCTGGGGCTTTGCCACTGTGGAGTTGTTTGACTACCTCAGTGACCTCCACCAGGGAAATTGATGCAAGACAATCCCCTGTCATCCTCCAGCTCTGCCTCTAACAAAGAGGGCGCATCAGCTGGATTTAGGAGTTCCTCAAAGTGCTCCTTCCACCGCCCTATTACTTCCTCAGTTGAGGTCAACAACGTCCCATCCTTACTGTACACAGCTTGGATGGGTCCCCGCTTCCCCCTTCTGAGGTGGCGGACGGTTTTCCAGAAGCGCCTTGGTGCCGACCGAAAGTCCTTCTCCATGTCTTCTCCGAACTTCTCCCACACCCGCTGCTTTGCCTCTTTCACGGCAGAGGCTGCATTCCTTCGGGCCCTTCGGTACCTTGCAACTGCCTCCGGAGTCCTCTGGGATAACATATCCCGGAAAGACTCCTTCAGTCGGACGGCTTCCCTGACCACCGGTGTCCACCACGGTGTTCGAGGGTTACCGCCCCTTGAGGCACCTAAGACCCTAAGACCACAGCTCCCTGCCGCAGCTTCAGCAATGGAAACTTTGAACATTGTCCACTCAGGTTCAATGCCCCCAGCCTCCACAGGGATGCACGAAAAGCTCCGCCGGAGGTGTGAGTTGAAGGTCTGTCAGACAGGAGCTTCCTCCAGACGTTCCCAATTTACCCGCACCACCCGTCCGATACGGCCTCAGATCAGATGCAACGATTATATAATCGATCATTGGCCTTCGGCCTAGGGTGCTCTGGTACCAAGTACACTTATGAGCATCCCTATGTTCGAACATGGTGTTTGTTATAGACAATCCATGACTAGCACAGAAGTCCAATAACAGACAACCACTCTGGTTTAGATCAGGGAGGCCGTTCCACCGGGGTGAACTCCAACGTTGCGGCGCTCAGCCGGGGACTTGTGAGTATCCCCACACCCGCCTGGCGCCTCACATCCTGGGCAACTCCGGAGAAGAAAAGAGTCCAACCCCTCTCCAGGAGTACGGTTCCAGAACCGAGACTATGTGTAGAGGTAAGCCCCACCAGATCCAACTGGTAGAGCTCCACCTCAAGCACAAGTTCCGGCTCCTTCCCCCACAGCGAGGTGACATTCCACGTCCCCAGAGCCAGCCTCTACTGCCCGGGTGTGGTCCGTTGAGGCCCCTGACCTTCACCGCCACCCGTGTGCCAGCGCACCCGACCCCAGCGGTTCCTCCCACAGGTGGTGGGCCCATGGGCTGGAGAGATAAGTGCCACGTAGCTTTTTCGGGCTGTGCCCGGCCGGGCTCCGTGGCAAACCGGGCCACCAGACGCTCGCTGACGAGCCCTCCCTCTGGGCCTGGCTCCAGACGGGGGCCCCGGGCTTCCTCCGGGCAGGGTCTCTCTATCCCAGCAATTAAGTAATGTGTATATAATATGCGATATAATACACCAACATTTTCTGCTTGTAATCTTAGGTATGCTGAAATGATGGTTTAAATTTCGCATTTACCGAAGGTATGCCATTCTGATGGGTATGGTGTTCCGTCAGAACACCGGCCAAGGACTGAAGAGAAGCCAAGATGAGGCTCGTATCTGAAGACCCACTGGGGACAGCCGTAGCGGCAGCACGGCCAAAGGATCCCGCGGCCTGGGTCCTAGATGGGGCTCCAAGGAGGGGATTCGACTTCCTGGTCCGCTTCCGACCGCGGGCGACCACTGGAGCGGCAAGTGAGGGAGCCGGCGAGAGACATCCGACCTGAACGGCCAGCTCGCGGAGCTCAGTCGACGTCAGACCTGAAGCCGGCCCGATGCCATGATCCCTGAGTTTCTGATGAACTCGACTCGTCCGGGCGAGGGCCGGGCAGAGCAGCCAGCCGCGAGCTCCTGCGGACGCCATCTGGAGAACCAGGAATCGCCCCCTGCGAAGAGCGGCAAACAGGTACCAGGTCCACAGCAAGATCGGACTCAGAAACTGACATAACGCTCACAATCAAAGAAACGCCAACTAGAGACCAAAATAGCTCCATGTAGCCGTAGCAAACAATTGAGCTCTTTGCCTGAAACGACAACTGAACAGCCAGAAACAGAGATATTTAAACAGAGCTGTAATGCTGTGATTGGTCCTTCAATTTTCGTGGCGGCAACTGATTGGTTTAACTGAAGTGTCACTTCTAAAAGCTGATTTATTTAAGAGAGTAATAAAGTATTAATGACGTCTTCCTGAAAGAATTTGCGCTGAGCTTCATTAGAAGCGCATTTCGCGTGTGTATTTCACATTTTAGCTGCCAAAGCTGTGGGAGGGGGCGTGGTCAGCAGCTAAGGCAGAAGCCAATGTGTGCTTCTTTTACCGATATATATTTAACAATATCTTTTGCATTTCTAATCCAAACAACATCAAACTTAGCACTGCACTCACATGTACCCGTAGCACGACACCTGTCAAGTTTGAAATCCATCGGATTAACGGTTCGAGAGATATGCACATAACACACAGACAGACAGACAGACGTTCCTAAAAATGTATAGATATAGAGCCGAACAAACTCCTCTGTGTTTTGCCTGCTGGTGTCGCAACACTGATCTCTTAAATGACAGCCAGGCTTTACACTGTGAGCAATATGTTTCATGATAGGAAAAATAACATTTTGTGAATGTGAAAAATTCTGTGATTGTATTTGCAAATTTAGTGATTGGTACTGTTGATAATGTTATAAGAGATTAGACATTCTATGTTCTTGATCTAAATATGCTTGTTTGTCTCTTTAAAAAAAAAATCTTTTTATATATGAAAAAAATGTGCAGTGCTATTGATAGACATAAATATCTTTCAGTGTCGAACACAAGGAGAATTGTCATCTTGGGAAAAACTGGATCTGGGAAAAGCCGCCTGGCTAACACCATATTTGGAGAGGAACTGTTCCCGATCAACCACTCTCTCAACTCTGAAACAAGAACATGTCGAGCAGAAACCAGATGTGTTAATGGAAGAAGCACCACTTTGATCGACACTCCTGGTTTCTTCGACACAGAGATACCTGATGAGGAGCTGAAGCCTGAGATAGTGAGGTGTATCACAGAGTGTGCTCCTGGTCCTCATGCTTTTCTTATTGTGATTAAAGTGGAGCAGGCTGCATCACAAGAATAAACCAGTACTTTTCTAAAGAAGTTTACAAATATGCAATGGTTGTATTCACTCATGGTGACCAGCTCCCTGAAGGAAAGACACTTAAGGATTTAGTCGGGCAAAGTCAGCTTGTGAGTGACCTGGTGAAGAAGTGTGGCGGCCGCTGCCATGTCGTTGATAATAAATACTGGAAGAACAACCAGCAGGATGAATACAGAAGCAACCAGTTCCAGGTGAAGGAGCTACTTAACACAATAGAGAAGATGATTCAGGCAAACCAAGGAAGCTGCTTTACCAATAAGATGCTACAAGCAGTGGAGGAAGTAATACAACTAGAGGAGGAGCACATTAGACAGTCATCAGGAAACAAGTCAGAGGAAGAGATCAGAGAGCAGGCTTTCAGCACATTTAAGAAGTTTTTGATCAGACTGGCAGGTACTGCAACAGGTGTAGTGTTAGGAGCTCTTCTTGGTGTAGTGGTGAGTGTTGGAATAGTTGTCATAATTATAGAAACAGTAGGAATAACAGCAGCAGGAGCCGTGGCTGTATCTGCTGCAGCGGGAGCGGTGGGGGGAGGTATTACAGGACATTCTGCAGCTGAGGGAGCAGACACACCACAGGAAGCAGCAAAGAGGGCAGCAGTGGCTGTCAAGGATGGAGCACTATTAGTCTATAATGAAGCAAGTGATATTTATGACAGACTAAAGAAACAAAAGTCAAAACAGAGTTAACACCAATAGTGAGTCGTGACTCTGAAAGAAGGGGAAACAAATACATAATTAATAAGTCATGTCTCCCTGTACTGTAGATTGCCAGATCATGCTTTGGATCTGTAATCATTGAGCCAATATGTTAATTCATATGCAATATATTAAAGGTTGTGTTTTTCATCTGAGCTTTAGCAGCCTATTCCTGTTTCACAAGCTATTTCAAGCTATTTACACTTACCTATGTTTCTGATGTGATGTTGTACATATCTGTTTTTTTAACCCAACTCCACTGATGATTTTATGATACATACTTTTTTACCATTTTGGATTTGCACCTCATTGCAATTTTATATTTGCACTCTTTCCTACATTGTATTGCAACTGCTGCACAGCAAGTTCCTTTAAAAAAGTGCAATACAGAGGTTTGATATGCTGTTTAGTACATGATGAAAATATTAAATCATTTTACCATCTTTCATAGATAAGATCTTTAAAAAAAACGTTGTGTTTCTGTCTCCTGTTGAAACGTTGCTCACTGTTACCTGTAAATGTCACTAAATGTATGTACAACATCATTATGTTAGAATAGTTGTGGTTCTTTGTGGAAAACAATGTATCACTGAGACTCATAAGAAAGATGAATAAATTAAAATGTATAAAAAAATATTATTTGAGCAAATCCATTTTTTACTTGGTAAGGTAACACACACACACACGCACATGCACACACGCACAAATGTACATATGCACACACTTACACAGCAAGTAAAAGTGAAACTAGAATAAGAGCACAGGAGAAAAGACAGGGTGGTCATCTGGTAGATCTAAATCAATTTGACTCTTATATTATTAGTATACGGCTAGTATAGTATATTGGCTAAACTATCCTTAAAACATTCATAGGCTAACTATTGTAACCACACCAGTACTGGCTAATGTGAAATGTAGCAGCCAAACATGCAGCCTCCTGTGTGAGAGGATGAGCGTCATGTATATCTGAGAAGACTGTTGCTGAGAATCAGCTGTTATAAAGGATATATGAAGTAATAAAAACAGAGTAAAGTTTCCCATTTTTTTAGTGAGAGAGCGAGTAAACAAAAAAGAAAAACTTTAAGCTGCCAAAATACACCAAGTTGTGCACTATATTTTAGCAACCTCTAGGTGGGAGCACAGTCCAACATTAAAAGAGATTTTGGCCACATGCAGTTTTATTTCAATATTCTCTTACTTCACCAACTGATGAGAAATCTATGATGAGAGATACTAATATACTATTGTTTTATTTTTAACCACTCACTACACTCCCCTTGGAAATGGAATGGAAATATATATATATATATATATATATATATATATATATATATATATATATATATATATATTTTATTTAGTGAAGTGATAAAAAGTTTAAAAACACAAATCTCTATTTTAGGCTATTCTAGGGTAACTAGAACCCAATTTCCCCATGCATTTGTGTCTAATAGACTGAAGTGATGGTTGAGCATTAATTTGCAGCTGCAAATTGAGTTGCAACGTAGTTGTACATGTGTAATCTGTCTGAAGTCGTAAATCTCGGTTGCCTTGCAAGAAATCTCAATCTACGGGTTGCATTGGTATTGCTTTGTGCCGCTTGCCCACTTCAGGAAGTAGGGCAATATTCACTAACTGGTAAGTGGTCAGTCGATGCAAGAGGTTCTTGGCGCAAATTGCGGTCGTATTATTCTATGACCTCATTGTCTTGGCTAAATTGACAAATTCATTGTTCCTCAAATATCTTATCAAACATGCTGCAATCGCTCGCATCAGTTAACTACCTTCATCTTCGGGACACTTCCGTGGGGGTCTGCGTGCGTATAGGTTTACATATACAGGTATTCATTCAAGTAACCATTCCCTAGCATATTCTGAGTCTTCAGGTTGGAAGTATCCGTTGTCACTCAGGCATTTCACTGTGGCCTGAAGCGTGCAGCGTTGTCCAATTTCTGTTATATTCTACAAGCTGTATTGGCGCAGTCTTCTGAAACCTCTGATTTCTGGCTATTCTGGTAAGTGATACATGGAAACGTGGTAAATTCTGTTCATAGTATCTCCACTGGCATCGCCTTTCGGACAAGGCGACCTCTGCAGGTAGTCATGCTTCATTTTACGTTCTGTCGTACGCGATTTTGGCAGGTGCACGCACGCATGCAATATTATTCGTGTGCTTGCGTAGGATTCAGCAGCGAATCCTTGTCTATTGCCTCATGTGTTCGCACGCCTAATGCGCTAGGCTAGGCCTCACAGCGGAGGCTGTCAAGCAGCTAATGTTATGCCAAACCAGCTGCCAGTCTCTATGCGAAATGTCTATATATGTCTGTTGGCAATGACCAGTAGCCAGCTTGTAAAGCATATCTACACTAAAAGAAAGAAATAGGGAAAGAAGAGGGTGACCTCTAGCTCACCCAGTAAGAGCCTTTGCCCATGTGGGCTGAGTCCTGCAGTGGCGCAGGGTTTGAATCTGACCTTCTGCCCTTTGCTGCAAGAACAAAAGGACAAAGAAAGGACAATAGCCAGCAAGAATTGCAGAGTTTCATGTGCCGTCAGCCCGAAATGCTGAGTTTCATGTTGCTGCCGTGCTAACTTGCAGAGGGTTCATGTTGCTTCCAGTTGACTTGCCAAGTTTTAATTTAGTTAAGGTGTATTCTATTTTGTCGGATTTAATTTAGTTATTCTTTGTACACCTGTTTCATTTACATTATTCTTGTATCTTGTAAGATTCGTTGCTGCTCATGAGGTATGTATGTCTTTCTCATCTCGTTGCTCGTTCCAGTTTTTGGGGGATTTGTCAGGATTTTCCTAACCTGCTAACACTATACGATGGAGTCTAAGCTCCAAAGACTAGGTACAAAATATTTGTACATTTCATATTTTGCATATTTAACTACAAATAATCTGCATCTGTCGATTAAATGTAGTTCAGCGTAAATTTCCACAGGAAAACTTCAATACTCATTACTTCTCTCCTCGTGACTGATCGTGTCCTCACTAATCAACGATACCTAAGCTTAATCTAGTAAGCTTGCATAGGTGGTGGCATTTTCATTTAGGCCTATATATTTGGATGGACATTTTTTATGTATACATATGTGTGAACATGTTTGTGTCTGTACTGCATATATTATATGTATGGTATCTGTATATGTGGTTTATATATATACGGGATGTAGGCATATGCGTGTTTTTATATGTTTTAGATTATGAATTTAATTTTATTGATTTTATTAGATAAATTAATAGCATAAAACTGTTGGTGGTGCGGTTCTAAGTTAACCTGTTTGTCATTGCAGACAAGGCGTTCGACCCTCCTCCTCCCCTTCCACCTCCTGTCATAGGATTTCTCTGGCTGTCGCTCTGGTTCCTCCTTCGGCCTGGTCTTCAAATCCTTCTTTGCCACCACCAGTGTCTGGATTCCATCAGGGGGGGGGGTTCACTACCCCTATATACATCTTTAAATGTATTAATTTTGCGATGGAGTCCAATCGCCAAAACAATGTATAATTTTATTCTCGTACAATAAATCTTTGCATATCTGCAAACAAGTCTCTCCTGATTGAAATGGGGCAATTGTGGAGCCTTGCTTTTTGTCCATAAAAGTGATTTTATTTTTGCTACTGACAGGCTCAGATTGTTACTAAAAGTGTCTGACAACATTATCGATCTCAGGACGTGACTTTTTGTCCGATGACAGCGGTGTGGAGAGTGAAACACGAGATGAGAAACTCTTCGGACTAGGCTACAGAAATGATAGGCTCCTGTTATCTAAAAGATGTTCAATGTAATGGTTCAATATTTAAATGATTGACAGTGTGGATGAGGTCGTTATAGTTGGATAATTATATTACAGTTTTTGCCTATTGCTTACACACCTTTTGCAGAATTTGGCTCATTATGTCAAAACTCTACACACAAGCCAATCAGACGTACTGTAGCACTTTGAGATAACAGTTTTTCTCAATTTTTTTACACACAAATACTGGTACTTGAGACACAATGACCACAACAAAATCTTTTTTTTCACGAGTTTTCACGAGGAACACACTGCCATTCAAATATGCACACTAACTCATCACATGGCAAACACCTGTCACACAGTTTTATAATTAGCAATCAGAGATTTAGCATAAAAGGGCAACAGGTGAGCTCTTCTGTGTGTTTTTGCTTGGCCAGGGAAACATTGCTTGTGATGTGGATCAGGTGCTGTGGCAAGACCCAAACACAACAGAGGATGCAGCAAATGTCTTTTTAATGTAACTGTATGTTACATACATACATACATACATGTTTTGTATGTAGACCACTGTAGGTGCAACTTTGTGTTGGTTGGGATGTACTGTGTACATTGTTTTTGTGGGAAAAATAAAATATATTTGTTACCGTGTATTTGTGTGTTCTGAGTATAAAAACAATATTCTGAAATATTTTACAACACACTTGTGTATGTACTGTCTGTAGTAAGTGTAACACTGAATAAGGCCTAAGTCATTATGATGAATGGAGAAGAAGTGTTTTACATTGAGCACATCAGTGTTCAACTGGTTCTTATAAATGTCTATTCATACGACGGTCTGTGTGTGTCATTTGTAAACAAAATACCATTTTGAGAAGAAATAACATTGTTTTGAATGTAAAGTTTCATTTTGCAGGAGAATTGAGGGGTTTTGCCCATTGTGTGTGTGTGTGTGTTTTTAGATTTGTGTGGAGAGTTCTGAGAGTATGAGCCATGCTTTCAGAAAATGTGTGTGAACAATCGAGAAAAACTCTAACAACTCACATCTATGCCAAAATGAAACACTGCAATCAAAACTTAACACTCCTTGTCAACATCCCAGGCGATGTCTCTTCCACGTCTGACTCTCTCTCTCTCTTTGTCCTCCTCTTCCTCTGACTCTCATTGCCTCCATGCTTGCAAAGTTCTCTAAATGACTGACCTGAGGCCTGTTTGTAGTGCTAAGGCTCAGACCGATTGGTGCTCTGTTTTCTGTGCATGTGTTTTCAGGTGTGTACGTCAGTGCCTACAATTGCCAGATGAGTTTTTTCCCAATGACAACAGGAGATTTTGTTTTTGAACAAAGTGTCTTATGTAAGAAAACGTGTGTAGCGTTTCGCAATAAGTGTGTTATAGAATTGCAAACAAAGTGCAAAGTTGATAATGTGTTTAAGCTATGGTTACACTGTGTTTAAGACATGCTACAAGTTTAGGTATTGAGGCTTTGGTCTAAGCATTCGTTTTTAGTGTGTAAGCAATGGGCAAAAACTGTTAATAAAGTCGGTAATTCCAGCAATATCGTATGAGGCAGCACAACAAGCAGCTGTAGCAGAGGCAGTTGTTGAGCAGTTTGGGGATTGGCGGTTTTAGTCACAGCTTTAGGGGACATATATGCAGCAGTAATGGCAGTACTGTAGGAGCTTTGGCCGTCGGGGAAGTAGCTGCAGCAGTTGTGGCAATAACTGAAGCAGTAGGAGGAGCCGTGGCTATAGTGTTAGCAGCTTTAACCCTGGGAGGACTAATAGCAGGAAGATGGTTGGCAAACTAAGAAAGGTTACATTTTGTCTATTTTGGATCTTTCCTGTGAAAGGAGCAGTAGCAGTAAGGCCAGCAAAAAGAAGAATGATGTGGGTACACATGTGGCCATTTTCTGTTTATTTTGAGCCACACAAAGGACTCATTTAGTTAATGCTTTGTATTTGCTACTGTTATCTTGTGACGTTTTGTTGTTAGTGTTACAATTCTTGATATTATAGAACTATGTACAAGATTTACACAAAAACAACTTTTTGAATGGCATATTGATAACTTTAGGAGGAAAAAAAGGGTTGGTTTTAAGTGGTGCTGTAACATCAAAGGTTTAATGTGTTGAGATGATACAGATAGGAGATCTAGTTTGGCATGAGATCTAGCCTGTTGTCGTACCACTTTGCCACACCACTTATATGTTCATTAATTCAAGTAAGTCATGTCTATTCTTTTATTTTTTATATTCTCTTTTCATAATAGAAAAGTGAGGGGAGGAGTTTGTTGATTGCTTGATATATGGATATTTTGTCTTTCTTCAAGCAATTACAAAAATGAAAGTGTTCTGTGACATTTTTCTTGTGTAACATCATTTTAGTTGTGTTGCTTTTTGAAATGTACAGAGCTTGTGCTCTTTATTAGTTGGTACATTTGTATATGTGAGTGTTGTGCTTACCAGGCTCATTGTTGCTAGTATATATTATATATATTATATGTTCTCTTCCAACAGGAACATTTAGTCAGTCATAGAACAATGTCATAAAAACACTAATATTAGGTGGAATTACAGAAACTGCATTATTGTATATGTGTCAGGTCTGCTCCTTATACAATAGACAATAGTGATTGTATTGATCATAGATTGTGTTTTACACTGCAGTTTCTCTTGAAGCCTCTCTACATTTGTGTTTTGGTGGGTTTAGTAAATGCATTTTGTTTCTTTTACTGCAGAAATTTAATAAAAGAAATGAATGACCCATCTCTGAGGAGCTGTATAGAATGTACGGTTTATAAAATGAGGGTGGTGGTGGTGCAGTGGATATGACGCATGCCTTTAGTGTGGGAGATCTGGGTTCAATTCCCACTGTGATACATCAACCAATGTGTCCCTGAGTAAGGCACTTAACCCCTAGTTGCTCCAGAGGTGTGTGACCTCTGATATATATAGCAATTGTAAGTCGCTTTGGATAAAAGCGTCAGCTAAATGACATGTAATGTAATGTAATGAAAAAAAGAAGACAGAGACAGAATTGTCCTGGTACTCGTCTTCCTCTCCCTCGTGCAGGAATGTTTCTTACTTTCTTTGTGTTCATCTTTACAGTATTTTTCCTTTTCCACACAAAATCAGCCCAAATAGGTCTTTTACTGTATGTACTACAGTAACATATGATCATGTGACTGAATGAACTTCAACACCTGAGTGTGTTTCCTAGATAGGAATCAGCTGTGATTGATCTATTTGCATAACTTCAATCAGCTGTTTCTCAATAAATGCATGCATAAAATGCAGGGGATATATTTGTGTTTCAATTTACAATATAAACAGCTGTTCACTTTGACTTTAGTCTATAAGTTAGGTTCAGAACATGAAGTTATCTGTTCTGACATACAGTGTGAAAGCATTTGCAAATTGTTCAGTAAAAATCCATTGTTTTGGTCTTGGTGGAGCTTGTGTGTAAAAGAAGTTCAAGCATTTAAAACGTGTTAACTGTATGCCTTTTGTGTCAAAGCAATAAGAAATGTGTTAACTGTAAAGCATACACAGGCATATGTGCTAACTGTGTTAAGAGTTTAGTAAATTTATTAAAAGTATTGAAAAAATTACAGCAAAGACTTCTGGAGAACAGCAGCAGCAACAGGTGGTTTTATAGAAAGTGATACAGCAGACAGCTGACTCACAGCAGACAATGCAACACTAAGCACACTTTTGTAAAGTAAAAAAGGGTTGGGACTAAATACCAGATTTCTGAGATTCACCAGCATAATGTTAATATAATGTTCTGTTACAGCTCACATATTTATCTTAAAAGATAGTCAACCAGGAACAAGATCATTATTTTATGGCAGTAATCTGACAGTAAGTCTAAACAGCAATACCCCATTATTGCTGTTTAGACTCACTGTCAGATTCAAAAGTTCAGAATCAGTACAATTACTACCAACTAGAGAGAATGAGTATTGAGAATGAAATGCATTTTATATTATGTTTATTATAACTACAGTACATGTTTACATACAAGGTGCTGAGATGAGTTTTACAGTATGAAAGCATTGCATGCTTATTTTGTTATATCTAATATAGAATATTTGACATTGATACAGTACCATCCATTCGCTGACTTTCCTTTTTGTTTGTGTATTCATACCTCTGTATGTAATTTAAGTAAAATCTTTTTTGTTACTGTAGATCCTTCAGTATATTCCAGATGATAAATTATCTGATTACCTGATCATAATCAGATGTGGGCCTGCATACATTGAATCCTTACATGGATGTGCTTGTTGTTACAAAATGAATAATTACAATACAATAAATCAGCAAACTATTGAATGTGTTTCCAAGTGTCTATCTTCAATTAAACCATCTTCATTTGTCTCATCAGCTGAGAGCCCTCTCATGTTAATAAAAAGGCAGCTAGTCCAGCTGAACTTTGAACTGCAAAATGCGATCCTCAGAAATGATTGAGTGGTGGAGGGATCTACTGCTGCCACTAACAACCAGACCAGTGATGGAAACTGGGTTGATGGACTATCACACATAAATAATACATTATGTACCGACATTTGGTAAATAAACTTTCACATAACTTCATTATGGTGACCACATACACTGTTTGAACAGATATGAAGCTCAGCGCAAATTCTTTCAGGAAGACGTCGTTAACCCAATCAGTACTCTTTCCCCGTAAATCAAATCAGCTGTTTAGAAGCCATACTTTCACTTAAACCAATCAGTCATGACCACGGAATTCAAGGACCAACCACAGCACTACAGCTCTGCTTTAAATAAGTTTCTTTTGGTGTCAGTTTTTTGTTTCAGGAAAGCGCTCAAATTGTATAATATATAATGGTATGCAAATATAAATATACACAAAATAAAATAAATAAATAAATAAAAATAAAAAAATGTTGTTTTTTCCCGGCTGATCGCCGAAGCGGCCGCGGGTGGTCGGATTTTATTTGTTGCTATTTCGTGTTGGTTTGTTGGCCTGAATTGCCATCTTTTCCCGGCCTGAATTGCCGAAGCAGCCGCGTGTTTCGGTTTCGGGAAAAAAAATAAAAATAAAAATAAAAATAAAAAAAGGGAAGAAGAAAACGAAGAAGAAGGGGGTGAATTCATTGCATTTGTTCCTTCTATTTTCAGATACACAGGTTTTCAGTGTATCGCCGACCTGAATTGACACTTCAGTGAGATAGCCTACATCATTCTTTCCGTTCTGCGGATGTGTCCGCCTGACCAAATTGCGGGAATTATTTAGCCTAGGCTACTTCAGTTTTGGGGGTTATATCAATTCACCGATAGCTCTAGTTTCCGATCTGTTGCCGCAGGAGGTAAGTATTAAGGTATATATGCTAGTAGGCTTTTACGAACGCATGAGATTAGCGTACACAAATCATATCTTCTAATTTATAATTCCCGTCATGTTTTGGGGGATATGTTTCCTATTCTCTACCCCTTTAAAAATATTAATTTGGATGGAGTCTATCTCCAAAAGACTCATACATTTTTGTCATGCAGTTGTATAATAAATATACATAGTTACATAGTTCTTTTGCATATCTGCAAACAAAGTCTCTCCTGATTGAAATGAAGCTCAGCGCAAATTCTTTCAGGAAGACGTCGTTAACCTAATCATTACTCTTTCTCCGTAAATCAAATCAGCTGTTTAGAAGCCATACTTTCACTTAAACCAATCAGTCATGACCACGGAATTCAAGGACCAATCACAGCACTACAGCTCTGCTTTAAATAAGTTTCTTTTGGTGTCAGTTTTTTGTTTCAGGAAAGTGCTCAACCCTCCACCTCCCCTGCTGCCTCCAGTCTTCATGTTTCTCCCGGCTGGCCATTCCGTTGCCCCGCCGGTCTGGTCCCCGGTCTCTTCTCCGCCGCCACCAGTGTCTAGACTAGAGCCCGACCGATATGGATTTTTGGGGGCCGATGCCGATGCCGATATTAACTCGAAAAGAGCCGATTTATAAGCCGATATTTTGATTTTGAAAATAAACTGGATATTAGACCCATTTCCTACAAACTGCACTTACACAACATTCAATAGCAAAATATCTGCCTGTTCTATGTATGTGGGCTGTATAAACCATTTTCCAGAAGGGATGTTAAAAAAAAGCCTTAGATTACAGTCTCAATGACTAAACAATTGCACATCAAAAGTATATATATTTTTAATGATCAAAAAACAGTCTGGTTTTAAACATTTAACACTTTTACTTACTTCCAGTTGAAGCTGGTTTTAACAGTCTATGTACTGTAAATAAATTATAATACTAAAGTTAAAGTAAAAGAGCTATACCAAACAAATTCAATATTCTACAAAACCATGTGTAACCCATGTTAAAATATGACATAAATAAGAATAAATAGTTTAAAAGCTGCATAAATAAGTTTGAAATTTAAGTGATTCATTTAATGCAAGTTAATTCATCAATCATCAATCATCATCAGAGTTAATTAAAAATGTTAATACAGCAATAATTTAATGTTCAAGATTAAAAGTATACTGACAGAAAATTCATTTTGCCGCCCCTTTAAGGGACTAGTGACGCTAGACGCAGCACCTCAGTTACGCTGCAGCAGAGGCTTGAGGGAGAGAGCAGAGGAGAAATCTGAGAGAACGAGCGGTAGATAATGAGCAGAGAAAAAAGTTAAAGTTAATTTCGCAATTGAAGAACATAATTTACCTGGTCGGGAACTGACGGGGATTTTATGAAAACTAAGCCACACCGGTTTTGGTGAGTTTGTGTTGTTTTCATTTTGCCTTGTTGTACTTTTTCTCTGGCGGAGAGCTAACGCTAAAAATGTAGCCGTTTACACGGAAATGCTTCGTCGCAAACTGTTTACCAGTTAATATTTTGGGTTTATGAAGACTATGACTGTTATAAAAGTGAATGTATGCTGTGTAAATGAAAGATGTGTGTAGTAGTTGTGTGGGAGACGGAGCCGTGAGTTAAAAGAGGCCGCTCCGCCGCCCTTTTTGAGGTGAAAAAAAGCACCGTAGCAGTAACGTTACAACTCAAAGACTGAAAGATTTATTTGTGTAATTTGAGGATTTAAAAAGAGATGTATTGTGCTTATGACCTGTTACACAGGTCAGGTTTTTTTGCTTGGTTGGAAGCTCGGTCGGAGCGAGGATTGGTCTGCAGTGTGCAGGCGTGCACATGCACAGACGGGATTCAAGATGGCGAGCCAGACCTAGACCTTCAACTCATCTTCTCCATTGCATCAGTGAGGAAATCTTCTGCATACGGCGACTCGCTGCCAGAGCGGTAGGAGTGTCAGGAATTGGTTTTGAACTGAACTGAACTGAGAACTGATCGGATTATCTTTGGACTGAATCGAACAGAAACTTTTCATTGAACTGAATAATTGAACTCACATTTGGACTTGAACTTGAATTTAACATGTCATACTTTTATTTTCATATTGAGTTCATAATTTTGAATGTGATTTGAAACGATTGTGGTCCTTTGGTTTGATTGTGTAATTGAAGGTATTACCTTACCTGTAAAGGAAAAAGAGTTAACTCAGGAAGAAAAATAGGAATTTCAAAATAGGTGTAACCTAGGGAAAAGACTGGTCTAACTTAACTTAGATTAGCTTGACTAAAATCACTTAGGTGAACTAAATAACAAAAGGAGTGAAATACCCTTTCATTTACTATACTTCAATATTGAGAACCTGCAGGGTATTTTTGTTTTGTGTACTGTATTTTATATGTGTGTTTTGCATTCAGTAAATTGCCGGCCTTTTGTATTTAAAGTAACGGTCTCTGGTGTAATTATTTTTTGTGCTCCATACTCCTTAGAACCTAGAACTGGTCCAGTGGCACAGTAAATAGTGTGATACCGGTGCTACACATGTCAATGAATTGAAAATAAAATTAAAATAAGTTAAATGTATAGCTACATATAAAATAAATAAATATAAAATAACACAAAACACTGCATTAGAGGAATCTTTGCAGAAGTAGTCCCACACTTTGCTGCTACAGCGTTCACCTTTTTCAGCCATCTGTAGGGCAGAAAGAGAGACAGAGAAAGAATAAGCATGTGTATTAATAATATCACCATGTATCATTACTCATGTCATTATTATAATTATAATAATAATATTAATAATAATAAACAGGGATCTCCTACATAGGCAAAAATGAGAAATATAGAGAAATATTTTTTATTTTTTATTTGTCAAGCAATAGGTATTACCTATTACCTATTTATATTTAACAATATTATTAAAACATGTTCCTGTTATGTCTGTAAAGCTGCTTTGAGCTGTATTGTAAAAAAAAAGGAAAAAAAAGCGCTTGTTCAGCTCACATTTATTTACATGTCCCCACTGGTTTAATCATTTCTGACGCACCTACTGTAGTTACTGTAACTATATTTGCTCTCACAGACACATTCACAACGGTCCCGTATATCTTCTCCTTTTCTCTTTGTGCAGTCTGAATCAAAACATCGTCATGCGCTGGCGAACGTGAAGTTAGCCTACTGTTACCGGTGTCGTGCCAAGGTACTTACCCCCGCCAGGATTCGTATCCCCTGACTACGGGACCGTGCGTGCACTCAGAGCGGAGTTTCACTGATATCAGGTGAAAACAGCCTGCTATTTTGTGTATCCCCTATGTAACTTTTGTGTGCTCCCGCGGTCAGGGGATACGAATCCTGGCGGGGGTAAGTACCTTGGCACGCCACCGGCTTTCAGCTCAGAGAAGATTACGGAATCAATTCGAAGTTGAATGGTTAACGTTAACGAACACACCGCTGTCAATTTTGAGAAGAACCACCTTCAAACAAGTTAATAGCAAGCATTTAAGGGGCCTGCTAAAAAGGAAGCTATGTTAGCGTTAGAATAACGTAACTGTTGTTTTTTCGAGGCACGCTGTACATAACTTCTAGTCATTTACTACACGCGCCCCCCTGCCACAGTTACGCGGTCATTATGTGGGAAACACTGCAGATATATTTAGAATAAGTTAAACGCTAACGTTATAGTTTGACCTCTTATTAACGTTCACGCTCTTCCACTGATAAACATGGTATTAGTTAGCTTTGTGGCTAATCTAATATAGCAATGCATTAGCGGCTGTAAGTGATGTTACAGAATATTTAGAAGCGATAATGATAGGACCGTTAGCTAGAACTACCACACCGTTTTTATATACAGTGTATGAACTAAATCTACAATCATTTCACATGACGAACGACAGACTCACCGTCAAAACAGTACATCTCCATGCCGGGTGATAGCTTTCTTCTGTAGTGGATTTCTGCCGCTGTGTCAACTGGGGAGTTGCAGACCGCCCTCTGGTGGGCAAACTATGCAACACTCATAACATGAGTGAAGCATGAGACTCAGTTTATCATGTTTCATCGGCCGTTATAAACGCCGATGCCGATTTAAATGCAATTAGCTCATATCGGCCGATAATATCGGCCGGCCGATGTATCGGTCGGGCTCTAGTCTAGACTCCATCGGGGGATATGTTTCCTATTCTCTACCCCTTTAAAAATATTAATTTGGATGGAGTCTAATCTCCAAAAGACTCATACATTTTTGTCATGCAGTTGTATAATAAATATTGTTCTTTTGCATATCTGCAAACAAAGTCTCTCTTGATTGAATTGCCGTGAAGGCCTTGTCTATGCTGCCAGACTTATGATTTAGAGTTTCATTTCTTTAGAACAGACACAATGAATGCAAAAATAAATTTAAGGCTGAAATATCTTCATCATGTCAACTTTTAAGCATGAATGGAGATTTGGGGATAAACTACATTTGTAGATTGTTTTATCAATAACATGCATTCCTGTATTAAAACTGAAATACATCCCTTTTTTGACTCTACAGAATTAAACATTGTTAGATGTGCATCATACTGTGACAGTGAAAATAAAGATTTACATCAAAATTGGACATCATTTTCAGAGTGAAATTATTATTTTCCTGGACAAAAAAACTAGAAGTAGCCTATTAAAACATATGAAAGAATGGTAAGCACCTGCTAAATATGTTTGTCCTATATCATGACATGTTTAGTGTTATGTAGCCATTTGTGGTAGACCAGAGTTATTACTGTTGCTTATGCGTAATGCACTTTAAATGAAAACAAATGCAATGTGTGTTGCTCATTGAGCCTGCAGCCAGGAAACCAGTCAGACAAGTAGAAAAAAACAAATCAAGAGGCGGAGCCTATTTTATACAATCTACAGTCAGAGCGAGAACAGGAGGAAAGACTCAGAGACTTCTCGTGGATCTGAGTCATTTTTTGCACTTCTACATTTCACAGCATGAACAGTAAGTGGATATTATTTATTGATGGTATTGTGTCAACAATGAGCATTAAAATATGTTTATACAAATAACAAATATTCAAAATTCTGTATGCTTTTGGGGCATTTTCAAAATTCACAACTAATTCTAATACCACATTCAAACATATTTTAGTCGATGATATTTTATATTTTAGTAGGAATGGTTTTCATTTCTGTTTGTCACCTCTGCTAAAGAGGTATATATGTTAACAGACATGGTTTGGTTGTCTGAAAAACTACTGGCCCGATAACTTTTCTGTAGTGAACAGCTAGGCTAACGTTATGGATGTCAGGGAGCAGGCAGTCAAAAATGACCTTTGTCCCAGAATTTAGTCGGGGATGGAGTCAACAAATTATGATGATAATGATAGCTACCTTGTTTGTTCATGTCAATACTTTCCTGTATTTCCTCGTGCTTCGCCCACTCTGTCCGCATGTGATTACCGTAAAACTTCAAATAATAGCCCGGGCTTCTATTTACCCAAATCGCCGAAATGCCCCGGCGTGTATTTGAGACAGGCGTCTATAAGAGACGGGCCTTTAATTGACGATGCTTTGCCCGCATGCTGTGGATCCATCACACACGCTCACCTCCAGCTCTTCACTGACCTTCTTCATCCCTCCGCCTCCCAGTCTGGCCCTTTGGTCGTCTTCCTCGGACAGACGTCGCAGTTCTGCTTTATGTTTACCAGGCATGGATTTAATTAGCGGAGGTAATGTTAATAGTACTGTATGAGTTGCAACAGCTTGACTGACTGACTTCAGTGGCCGTTCTTTAGGTTGGGCTTTTACTGTGTGAAGGGTAGGAAAAAGTGAAGCTAGCGTTATGCTCTGTTGTCACCACACGGTTCGTTAAGACAGCAGCTAAGTTTACAAGAGTTTGTCCAAAGTTCAAGATAAACAGACTACAAACTGACATCTTTCATTTTAGCTTGTTTGTAAAAAGTCGCTATTTGCAGAGTAGAGCTGTGTTTGCACAGCGACTGGACAGAGCAGACAGAGCAGACTGAAACATGTTGATGCCTGTGGAACAGGTAGGTGGGTATTGATAAGTATTGACTTTTTAATCATGGAGGTTTCATTGTAGGCTACTTACAGTAACGACTGTAGCGTTAGTTCATCCGTGCCAGTAGGCTAAATAATCCTCGGTATCGTTTCCAGTCAGTTACATGTGCTGCGTGAAGTAACGCACACACTTCGGCTCCGCTATGTTTGTGTGTGTGTGAGAGTGTGTGCGCGCAGCGCGGACATCGCTGTTCACAATCCCGTCTATCTTCTAAAATGCAACGCTTTTATCCAAATGAATTGTGTTTGACGGGTTTTAAAAGATCAAATACAACCCGACACGGAAAAAAACAAAAAACAGACCCGGCCTCTATTTGAGACCGGCCTTTATTTACCCAAATCTGTTGTCACACCCGGCGTTTAAAAGAGACAGGCGTCTATTTGAGACTCGGCTATTATTTGAAGTTTTACGGTATCTGTGTTTTGGGTCAGAGCCTCGGCCATAACAGCTGCGTGATCTCTGCGCCAAGTAGCAGTGCTTCGACTAGGCTACTTCCACCCAATATAGTCTTATTTTGCATTGCTATTTGTACTTGTTGTTAATACACAGGCCACAAAAAGTAATTAGGTTGTTTTTTGTTGTTGTTGGCTCACTTTTACTCACGACATGCTAACTGCTGACTTTTCACTGCGGTCAAGCCAGCCGACACTCGGATCTCCGTGGTCAAATCAGCCGACACTAAAATTGTAGTGCGCTCTTGTAACGGCACGCGTGGTAAATGCATTCAAACGGCCCAGATCGAGTAGCGAACGCTAGCAAAGTTAGCGAGAGGATACACATGGGACGACTTCCGGTTCTTCAAAATAAGGTGTTATATATATATATATATATATATATATAACGCGATTAATGGATTATATTCACCAAGTAAAATATATGTAACCTGTGTCAAAACAAATTAAATGCCAGTAAACTGTAGGGAATGTATAGTTTGAGTTTACAAGAATACAACATTAGCATTTAATAATTCCGGACAATGATTTACAGTATTTCAGGGGACACCTCTGACTGCAGCCATATTTAAAATCAAGCAATTAAAATGGTATGAATTTGGATTTTATGAAGTAAAAGTCCCAAATTTTGAGGGTAAAATGACGTCAAATCTGAAACTTAAGGTGCTATAACAGGACTTTGCTCCATAGTTCCAGGCAATGAGTGTTATAGTTGAGTACAGGGCATCAATGACTACGATCATACTGAAAATAAAACAATTTTACTGTATACTTTTGAAGACTTTTCAAAGTAAAAGTCCTTTCGTGTACTGTTAAATGACAAAATATATGAAACTCTAGGGGCTATAAAAAGACTTTGGTCCATAATTCCAGGCAATGACTGACATATTTGAGTACAGGGCATCAATGACCGCTATCATACTGAAAATCAAACAATTTTACTGTATACTTTTGAAGACTTTTCAAAGTAAAAGTCCTTTCGTGTACTGTTAAATGACAAAAGATATGAAACTCTAGGGGCTCTAAAAAGACTGTGGTCCATAATTCCAAGCAATGACTGCCATATTTGAGTACAGGGCATCAATGACTACTATCATACTGAAAATCAAACAATTTTACTGTATACTTTTGGAGATTTTCCAAAGTAAATGTCCATACGTGTACTGTTAAATGACAAAATATATGAAACTCTAGGGGCTATAAAAAGACTTTGGTCCATAATTCCAGGCAATGACTGACATATTTGAGTACAGGGCATCAATGACCGCTATCATACTGAAAATCAAACAATTTTACTGTATACTTTTGGAGATTTTCCAAAGTAAATGTCCATACGTGTACTGTTAAATGACAACATATATGACATTCTAGGGGCTCTAAAATGACTTTGGTCCATAATTCCAGGCAATGACTGGAATAATTGAGTACAGGGCATCAATGACTACTATCATACTGAAAATCAAACAAATTTACTGTATACTTTTGGAGATTTTCCAAAGTAAAAGTCCATATGTGTACTGTCAAATGACAAAATATATGAAACTCTAGGGGCTATAAAAAGACTTTGGTCCATAATTCCAGGCAATGACTGACATATTTGAGTACAGGGCATCAATGACCGCTATCATACTGAAAATCAAACAATTTTACTGTATACTTTTGGAGATTTTCCAAAGTAAAAGTCCATATGTGTACTGTTAAATGACAAAATATATGAAACTCTAAGGGCTATAAAAAGACTTTGGTCCATAATTCCAAGCAATGACTGCCATATTTGAGTACAGGGCATCAATGACTACTATCATACTGAAAATCAAACAATTTTACTGTATACTTTTGGAGATTTTCCAAAGTAAATGTCCATACGTGTACTGTTAAATGACAAAATATATGAAACTCTAGGGGCTATAAAAAGACTTTGGTCCATAATTCCAGGCAATGACTGACATATTTGAGTACAGGGCATCAATGACCGCTATCATACTGAAAATCAAACAATTTTACTGTATACTTTTGGAGATTTTCCAAAGTAAATGTCCATACGTGTACTGTTAAATGACAAAATATATGAAACTCTAAGGGCTATAAAAAGACTTTGGTCCATAATTCCAGGCAATGACTGACATATTTGAGTACAGGGCATCAATGACCGCTATCATACTGAAAATCAAACAATTTTACTGTATACTTTTGGAGATTTTCCAAAGTAAAAGTCCATACGTGTACTGTTAAATGACAACATATATGAAATTCTAGGGGCTCTAAAATGACTTTGGTCCATAATTCCAGGCAATGACTGGAATAATTGAGTACAGGGCATCAATGACTACTATCATACTGAAAATCAAACAAATTTACTGTATACTTTTGGAGATTTTCCAAAGTAAAAGTCCATATGTGTACTGTCAAATGACAAAATATATGAAACTCTAGGGGCTCTAAAAAGACTTTGGTCCATAATTCCAGGCAATGACTTACATATTTGAGTACAGGCCAGGGCATCAATGACTGCTATCATACTGAAAATTAAACAATTTTACTGTATACTTTTGGAGATTTTCCAAAGTAAATGTCCGTACGTGTACTGTCAAATGACAAAATATATGAAAGTGGAGGAGCTCTAAAAAAACTTTGATCCTTAGGTCCAGTCAATCACTGACATTATTCAGTTGACATATCTGACAACATACACAGTGAAAATTAAACATTTTTACTTACACTTGTTGAGATTTTTTAAAGTACATTCACATGTTAACAGTTGCTATAAAAAAATTGCTCCATAGTTCCAGTGAATCGCTGACATATTTCAGTTAAAGACATCTGTGACTAAACCCAAACCAAACATTTGTAGTGCTTAAAATGATGTGCTACATAACTTTGAGAAAATCATAACACTGCTCCATAATTCAAGGAATGATATATTTCATTAAATTACATCTCAGTAGTTGTGAGTTGTGAGTGTGAATTTGTGTAAAACATCTTTATCTGAAGTGCAATCTGCATCTCTTTGTAGCATGATAGGCTTGGTGATCCGCATTTGCAAATATGAAAGCTATTTATTGAAATAATTGACTAAAGACTGCTGTCTATGAGTTCTGGTTTTATTTAAAGTTAGAGGAAAGGTACAACAATACTCCGTTGGAACATATTTGTGTCTCTGATAACATTATTTAACCTTTTAACACTGTTCTGCTAAAAGAGTACCGATTTACATATTCCCGGTACCATAAATATGGCATTTTTTGTCAGATTGCCTCAAGACCTCATTATGTCCTTCACAAAAGGCATTTGAAGACATACTATTCATTGTAACTACTTTACTTGAATTTTAAGGGATTTATTGAACTTGGTCACAGTTTTTTTGTTTACGAAAAGGACCGCCATAGGAAATTAATGAGAAAGAGTATCATTTTCATCAAGGAGATGAAAGACATCTCCATTCACACACTCCTACAACTTTCCTGTTGTACACACTCTCTCTCACATACACCCCCCCCACACACACACACACACACAAACACACACACACACACACACACACACACACACACACACACACACAAACTTAGTTAGTTACACACACAAACTTAGGATCCTGTCACAACACTGCATGACATGCACACACACTAAGTTAGTTCTTTGAAGGGGTGTGAAATCAACAGGGGGCCCTGGGAGAGTCCTCCCTCCCCCTGACAGCTCTCCCTCCTCAGCTGCAGGTCTCCCAACCACCTGCTTTCTCAGCTTCCACACACAAAGACACACAGAGTTCATGTTGTCAGTTCATGTTGTCATGTTGCCACTTGTGCATGTGAATCACCAATGTTTGCATACACATGCATGCACTCACACACAGAAACACAGACACCCACACACACATTGTAGATGTTAATGTTCTAATAAGGCTCTTTTACAATACATGTTTGATTAAAAATACTTTGTCATTTGTATTGGTATGTTAAAATAAGAGCAGTTAAAACTGTCCAGTCAAATGTTACCACAAACGGTAAATTAATGGGGGTAGTATCGAACAGTGTTTAACGGTTAAGCCATACAGCCATACACATACCATACCTACAACTCCCAAGATGCATAAAATAATTTAAGCCAAACATACAATGAGGGAAGTCAACTACAACTCACAAGATGCATTGCAGTATGTCAATCAAAGATATCTGACGATATAGGCTACTATTGCTTGCGCACGGTTAAACTTGTGATGTTGGGTGAAAATAATTGGTTTAACTACTGCTGAGTTAAATAAAGTTTAAATAATGCATATTCTTGATAACAATGTATTTTTATGTTTTTATGTAATAAATTGTGTGCTGCAGCTGTTAGGAAAATATGATTGAATCCAATGACTGTTAAGGTTAAACTCCACATCATGCTGTTGTAATTCTCTGTGAAGAGTAGGTCAAGACAGACCCTTTTGACAGACCGGTTTTGATTTTTTTAAGAGCTTTATTAAAGTTTTACAGAATTTAAAGTTATACATTAAACAACAGGCTACATATCACAATATACAAAAAATAAACAATACAACAAATACAGGATTATAAATAATGAAACAACACCAGAGGTAAATGTGCAAATTGGACTATTAAAGTGCATCTAGTTTGTAGAGCCCTTCATAAAGTGCATATGGTATGTCATAAAGTGCATTTAGTGTTCTACAAAGTGCAGTATATCACAAGGTCAAAGTGTTCCAAGGAAAACCCCCTAGAGTTTCATATATTTTGTCATTTAACACTACACGAAAGGACTTTTACTTTGGAAAATCTCCAAAAGTATGCAGTAAAATTGTTTGATTTTCAGTATGATAGTAGTAATTGATGCCCTGTACTCAAATATGGCAGTCATTGCCTGAAATTATGGACCAAAGTCTTTTTAGAGCCCCTAGAGTTTCATATATTTTGTCATTTAACAGTACACGAAAAGGACTTTTACTTTGGAAAAATTCCAAAAGTATACAGTACAATTGTTTGATTATCAGTATGGGTGTAGTCAAAGATGTCCTCTACTCAAATATATCAGTCATTGCCTGGAATTATGGAGCAAAGTCCTTTTATAGCACCTAAAGTTTCAGATTTCACGTCATTTTACCCTAGAAATGTGGGACTTTTACTTCCTAAAATCTCCAAATTGGGTGCAGTCAGAGGTGTCCCCTGAAATAAATCAGTCTGGAATTATTAATTGTTAATGTTGTATTCTTGCAAACTCAAACTATACATTCCTGTCACACTTTACTTATTTGTTTTGTATAAAGGACAGACACAGGTTACATATTTTTTACTTGTGGTAAATATAATCCATTAATCTCGTTTTTATATGTACTTTGCATTAACACCTTATTTTGAAAAACCGGACGTCGTCCCATGTGTATCATCTCGCTAACTTCGCTACTCCATCTGGGCCGTTTGAATGCATTTACCACGCGTGCCATTACAAGAGCGCACTACAATTTTAGTGTCGGCTGATTTGACCACGGAGATCCGAGTGTCGGCTGGCTTGACCGCAGTGACTTTTCTGTGGTTAACAACGTTATGGATGTTGTCAGGGAGCAGGCAGTCAAAAATGACCTGTGTCCCAGAATTTAGCCGGGGATGGAGTCATCAAATTAAGTTGAAAAGAAGATCAAGGCAGGCCATGAATCGCTTGTTGGCAGCATAGTCTGATCTCTCAGCAGAACTCAAACAAAGAAATAACAACACAGCTCTACCGACCAAATGTAGGCTACTGACAAAGTTAGATTCAAAGTTTTCTGAATCTGAAAAGCATCTTTTGTATTAATCCACCAAATAGGAAGTGTTAAAGATGCCATATTATGCTCATTTTCAGGTTCATAATTGTATTTTAAGGTTGTACCAGAATAGGTTTACATGGTTTAATTTTCAAAAAACACCATATTTTTGTTGTACTGCACATCTCTCTCTCACTGCTGCAGCTCCTGTTTTCACCTTGTGTTCAGGTCTCTGTTTTAGCTGACAGAGTGAATCATCTTTTCTTCTGTACTCTTTGATTCCACTCGCACATGCTCAGTAGCTCAGATCGTAGATCATGTCAGTTAGCTCCATAGACAGTAAAAGAAAGGTTGTTTCTCCATCTTTGGTCAGTTACAAGGCAAGATTAGCTTGGAGACTTCTTATAAAGGAGGGCGCACATGTAAGTAGTTCTTTTGTAGATTATGGTGAACTTGTGTGTGTTATAGCAATGCTTTGCCATTGAGAACGAGCTAGCATGCTAACACTAGCGCTAGCATGCTAACGGTTGTGTTTAGCCTGTACGTAACAAGCCGTGCAGATTTTGAACAGCTCACCCGGAGACTGAAGGCAGGACACGTTCAGAAACCTGTATTTCACTCAAAACAGCATGGATAGATTTTTTTTCCAAGTTTGTATGCGTGTGGAAGCACCAGATACACAAAATAACACCCCAAATCCCAGAAAAAGTGATTTTTTTCATAATATGGGCACTTTAAATTATTATTGAATTGCATATAGATTAAATATACATAAAGTTAAATTGAAACATACAAGTATTATACAACCCTCTTCTTAATAACACCACCATGTTTCTTATTACAGTTTTTCTCGATTGCTTAAACACATTTCTTGAAACTATGCTTCGTATTCTCAAAACAGTAAACACAAATCCATAACGTCTCACCCAATTCACCAAACATCCTATTTTCAGGTCAAAATAAAACACTATATCAAAACCATTAACTCTTGCTGAAAAACCAAACTTTGACCTCAGACGGGACACACAAGCCGTCACAACATACACATTGAAACTTAGTTTTACACACTGGTGTAATAAATTCAAAACAACATTTCCAAAACTGTTAAGTTATGTTGCCACAAACATTTTCAGATGAACACAAGACACAACCAATGGTTACATTAGCACATTTTATTCATTACTGTATTACAGTACTACACAGTAAAAAAACAAAACAAAAAAATTATTCTGCATCAGCATCCCGTCTTTGCTCTGGGTCAGGCCAGAGAATCTCGCCCACATCACAGGCTATATTGGCCCTGGCCAGTCAGCAGGGGTCAAATCCTCTTGCATGCCTGATCCACCCCTGGCACGCAGGCTACTGATATGTCTAGGCAGGCTTCCTCCATGGCCTGAAGGAGGTGAACGCACATATAAGGTACACGGTCATACACTTTCCACCACCATGCCGAAAAAAACTCCTCTATTGGGTTAAGAAATGGAGAGTATGCAGAGGTTGGAAAATATTGGGTTATCGGTAAACCAGTCACGAACCAGAGCAGCGCGATGGAAGCTGATGTTATCCCAAACAACAACATAGTGAGGGTGCTCTGGTTGTGCTGGTTCCCTGTGGTCCAGCTGGAACATATGCTCTCTTAGACCGTCAAGGAATGCAAGAAGGAGCATAGTATTATAGGGTCCTAGACTGGCGTGGCGGTGGAGTACCCCTCGTTGGCTGATGGCTGCGCACATCGTGACATTCCCTCCACGCTGACCAGGGACATTTACAATAGCCCCGATGGCCGATTATATTCCTCCCCCTTCTCCTTCTTTTGGTGAGGTTGAAACCAGCCTCATCCACAAAGATAATTTTAGGTGGAACAGGCCAGCCTTCAATCTCAAAGATTCTCTGCAAAACACATCAAAACACAATAGAGTATATCACTACCCTGAAGCACAGTTCAAGAGGGCACAAATGGCAGCATAAACTGCTATACTGTGATGGTGCACAATACTTCATACAATATCAAAAGTCATACCTGAACATATTCCACTCGTTGGTCTTTTACCCTGTCAGAGTTTTGTTCAAAAGGGACGCGATACACCTGTTTCATCCGGAACCAATGCTTTCGGAGGATGCAATCAATTGTGGAAAGGCTGATGGAATTTATTCCTTGAAAATGATTATTATCCTCAATCATTCTCCTTTGAATCTCTCGCAGGCGGATTACATTAATGGCAATGACCATGTTTACAAGCTCCCTCTCTTGCTCCTCTGACAAAAGCCTTAGCCTCCCACCACCAGATGGTTGTCACTGTATCCTACAGAAATAGAAGCACGCATTACTGTAAATTTGATGGATTTATTTAGAATTACAGAAGCATAGTACAACAGTGCATGTGATGTCAAAGCACAGAGTACAGCACTCAAAAGTTACTGTACAGAGCAGTCGTACTGTAAGTACACCTACCTGTTTTCCTCCTTGAAGTTTCTGATGATGGAGGCGACGGTGAATCGGCTCAAATAAGGCTGGACTCGTTGCCCAGCCTCCCTCATGGTCATAGCATGGACAAGAACATGGTCCACTAAAGTGGCTCGAATTTCATCCGAGAATGCTTGTTTCCTTGCCCTTACTCCTCTTCTACCTCGTCCTACACCACATCTTCCTCCTCTCCCTCCTCGTCTTCCTCCTTCACCACGTCCTCGTCCTCCTTCTTCTCCTTCACCACGTCCTCCTCCTTCTCCTCCTCCTCCTCCTCGACCATGTCCTCTCCCTCTCCCTCTCCCTCCTCGACCGTCATTTCTCTGTGGATCCATTGTTCCAAAACTCAATGAACTGACTCTGGCCATTTTATCTATCTATTGAAAGTTCTGATTAGTGTGTGATCAATTTTGACTCGTAGTGTTTCCACATGGGTAATTGTGTGCTAATTGAGCTTCAGCTGTGCTGACTTGAGAGAGCAATATTGAATGCTGTGCTTTCTAAATGACAACATTGTGTAGGCAATGAGAAATTAAGGGATTTGTGTGTAGAGTTTTGCAGAAACAGTTCAACAAATCTGACTCACGTGTCAAAACCAGGGAATAGTGTTTATAGTTTAGTGAAATGGGTGTGCTTTTTGAAAAATGGCATTATGGTTTTGAAATTTTAGTTCAAAAGCCTGGTTATAGTGTTTAAGCAATTGAGAAAAACTGTAACGTAAAATATACTGAAAGGAAGTAGGCTACAGTTCGGTGACAATAAAATTCTCTTCACAAACTACTTTGACACAACACAACGATACATACAGTTAAAGGGATATTTCACCGCTGGAAAGCTGAATATATATTTAAATTGGGTCACTTATGTAGCATAAATGTGATATTTGTTTTTAAATTGGTGCCTTCTAGGCCGAGAAAAGCCAGAAAATGTGTTTTTGGCTCATATGGATGAAAGACACCAAATCCCAGAATGCACCTCGCTTTGCTGCTTTGAGTCCACTCCCAAGCCACGCCTACCGCTTGATAGACAGACAGACAGTGAGGCATTCAACTCAACTCAATGTGTTTTATTGTCATTTCAACCATATACACGAAACAACGTTTCATTGTGGCTCAAGTGGTGGGCTGTAAACACCGAGTATAAACACAGCCGTGAATTAGCGTGGAATGTTGAATGGTCGCCATGTAACAGTCAACAAACTCCAGCGGTTAGCAGTTAGTGGGATACAAATCATCCCATTTCTGCACCAGTCTGTGTTAACACAGCTCACCTTCACGGGTCTTTTACCCAGTGACAGAGCATCTCTAGCTCGGATCATTGGAGGGCTAGCAATCCTGGTAGCTGGACAGTCCGGTACGCTGTTGTTCAGCCATGTTTCCACGAAAACAAAAAACACAGTCTCTGAACTCGCGTTGGGATCATCGTTGAAGTTAGATGCAGTCCATTTTTTTTTTTAATGAACGGACACTTGCAAGCAGGATTCATGGGACAGGTGGCCGGCTAGCGTTAGCTTCCCACCTAGCCGACGTGGATGTCCCCTACCCGGCGCGGGGTACGAGCGAGACCGCTGTTCTCCGTGGCAGGCGAAGCTCTCGTAGTGTGCCGATTATTCCGTCTGTAATAACGTTTCCTGCATATTCTCCGATCTGTGCCGATGTATCCCGGTGGTACACGTGCGATAGTTTGAATGCACATAATTGTTGTAAAAGTTTGCTGCTGAGAAGAGAGAGCCTGTTTAGCGAGGATTCAAGATGGCTGACATTTCGTTTTTTTCCGGCTAAGATCGACTCGCTTCGAGTGATGGGCGGTTTGAAAACATGCGGAAGTAGCTCCTGCTACTGGCTGTAGTCTTTTGCCTCTGGCCAAAAATCTTCCGATGACGTAAAATGACGATTTTTGCGTCATCGGAAGATTTTTTCCAGACCCCCCAATGCAGATATCTCCTGTCTCAGGGGTTATGAGGGAGGGACGCACGGTCATTCAGAAATACTACCGGGTTTCTACTGCTACAAAGCTAAATGCTAAATCGGTGAAGTATCCCTTTAATGTATAATAATAATATAGATTAAATATATATAAAGTTAAATTGAAACATACAAGTATTATACAACCCTCTTCTTAATAACACCACCATGTTTCTTATTAACGTGAAATATAGTGAAAGGAAGTGCAGTTCGGTAACAATTAAATTCTCTTCACAAACTACTTCGACACAACCAGAGATGGGAAGTAACGAAGTACAAATACTTCGTTACTGTACTTAAGTCGATTTTTCAGGTATTTTTACTTTACTTTACTATTTATTTTTGTGCCGACTTTTTACTTTTACTCCTTACATTTTTAACACAAATACCGGTACTTTCTACTCCTTACGTTTTACAAAAGTGGCTTGTTACTTACCCACTTACAAAAGCGCGATGACACGTAACAACATTGTTTGTGACAGAACGTTCTCATTTTCATTCATAAATTCAGCCCGTCTGTGTTGGGAAGCTCTGAGATTTGGACCTTCGGGGCTTCCGTGGCGCTGGATCTGACGTGAAGTCACTTAACGTTACTAAGCAACAACAAATTGCATTCTTTGCGCGGTCTTTCCTTTCTCGCAACTAGTTACCTAGAGTTTGAACTAAGTTTTATAAGTAACGAGATATGAAACGTTACTAAACAGACCTAAATAACACTACTTCAGTGTTTTCTAAAGTCTGTCCCTGAAGCTGCTGCCACGTCGGGTGATACTGCACCTGCCACCAACGTTAGCCGGCTACTGTTACCTGGTAAGTGAGAGTAGCCTAGCTTATATGATACCGCGTGCGTGCGCGCGCACGCGCGTGTGTGTGCTGTGTGTCTATGTGTGTGTGTGTGTGTACAGCTACAGCAGTAAACAGAATACAAAGTTTATATGTCCTTGTTTCAGATGATGAGAGAGACAGTGAGAACTCCCGGCCTTCATAAGGTCAATGACTATGCAACATTAGAGTAAATTCTTAAATCTTAAATATGCATTGCTTTACACAATTAAATGACTATATGGTAATGTTAGTTAGCAATGGTCAGATAATTAACTAAAATAGAAAGAGTGGAGCTTTTTTCTCCTTTCGTCTGCTTTTTATGCATTTGTTAGCCATGGTGTTGAAGATTGTAAACCGTTTATTAAATACTTTTGAGTAAATGTAGGCCCTTATCAGCAGATTTTACTGCTAATCGATACAAAAGTTGTATGATGATGCTAATTATTAGTCATGGTTTTGTGTGGCAGTGTAGGGGTGTCGGTTAAATGGCTTATTTGTGTGATGTGATGTCCTGTTGCGTTCAGGTTCGGTTGCGTTTTTCAAAAAGTGTAGTTTTTCCAGGACTTTAAATAAACGCCATCAATACTTAAACGTCAGTTGCCCGTGTACAGTTCGTATTCAGAAACGTCACAGTACCGACTGTCTGGGGTGTCGCTCTGGGACAGGCGAGTATGAGGCTGGGAGGGGAAAATCACAGTATACTCACTACAAACAAATAGACTACACCACTGGTTAGTTCTACTCTAAAAGTATGCAGAACTTACATGTAGATTCCTTTAAATGTTGATTAAAAATGGAACTGGATCATTATTATTACAGAATCACAATTGAATTCATATCTTGTTACTCAGTCAGAATCTTATTAACCTGGAGTCCCAGTCTCTGTCACAATAATCATATATGTGATGTTTTAGGCCTTTTGGCACAGGGCTCGACATAAGCCATGGCCCGATGGCCCGGGGCCAGTAAAAGAGTATGTCGGGCTAGTTGATTGGCCAGTTACTGGCCCGCACGGGCCAGTGACAGTGTCTCTGTCTGCTGCATCAGCAAAGTCATACAGAGTGGCGCTAAGCTTGTGAATGTTAACTAACATTTCACATTTTCACCTCAGGTAATTTATAACGTTAGTTAAAATGTCAAAGAACTATGAAGCTAATGTGAGAAAGAGGGCATTCTTAGTGGAAAACACAGTAGGCTACACCTGGGTGGAGAAAGGCAATCACGGCATGTAGGCCGACGGTTTCGTTTGCCGGCAATTTCCAACAAAAGCCGACCAGCCAAACCAACAAAATGCCACGCAGCTTCAAACACAATTCATTTGGATACAAGCGTTGCATTTTAGAAGATAGACAGGATTGTGAACAGCGATGTCCGCGCTGCGCACACACACTCTCACACACACCGGAGCCGAGTTGTGTGCGTTACTTCACGCAGCACATGTAACTGACTGGAAACGATACCGAGGATTATTTAGCCTACTGCCGCTGGCACGGATGAACTAACGCTACAGTCGTTACTGTAAGTAACCTACAATAAATCCTCCATGATTAAAAAGTCAATACTTATCAATATACCCACCTACCTGTTCTACAGGCATCAACATGTTTCAGTCTGCTGTGTCTGGCTGTCCATTCGCTGTGCAAACACAGCTCTACTCTGCTATTAGCGACTTTTTACTAACAAGCTAAACTGAAAGATGTCAGTTTGTAGTCTAACTATTTTGAACTTTGGACAAACTCTTGTAAACTTAGCTGCTGTCTTAACGAACCATCCTCTCCGCTGGAGCAGTAACCTGTGGATGTATTATAAGACCAAAACATATACATGTGGCTACTTAATATGCACGTGAATTACGTGATCGTCATGGGCGTCAGTTTGGTTTGAAATGTGGTGGGGACAGAGACGCATTCGGAAGTGTATTTCCAGAAGTGGTGGGGGCAATGACGCATTCATATTTTTTTCTCTTTCGCGCAGGTCATGTTTTGAAAGACGTTGTCCAGAGGCCTGTAGGCTACTACTAATCCAGTTTAACATGCCCTGGATTCCTTTCAGTTCCCCGGCTGCACTAACCTTAACAACCACGGTTAAACTGTGTCACAACGTTTATCAACTAGTTGACTCAACCCAGGGTTTACCAATCTAGAGACGCGCGTTCACATAAAAGAGGCGGTGTTTGCAATCTACCAGAGCCACATATTTTACATAAGAGCAATTCTACATAAATATGAAGAACACAGACACGGTTTACAAGCAAAAGGCAATCCAGTCGCTTCCTAGAACAGGAAGAAAAACTGGCAAAAAAGCCGACTCTGTAAATGTGTAAGTCACAACGCTTATCAGTCCCTCCAGACAAATTCAGAGTTTTGTGATTGTTGCGGGCAGAAATCCTTGATTATACGGCATGTTTTCTTATAAAATGCGATGGAATATGTGGGATATTTGTGCAATTTTATGCGATGAAATTGCAGTAACTTGCAAAAACTGCGGTTTGATGAAAAAGAGATTCCCCCAACCATGTTGTCAGTAGGCGAAATTACGTCACTACATAACGTTCCCATGGCAACATGGGAAAATGGCTGCTCTTGTGTGAAGTAAACGCAACATTTTTCAACTTTCTGCTGAGATATATGTGACTTTTTTGCAACAAAAATGAGGGGATTATGAAATCATGCAAGCCCCGCATATTTTGCGAGGAAATTGGCAATTTATGCGGCTAAAGTGCGGCGTAGCCTATTTGAAAAAATGCGGCCCCCACATAAATATGCGGACTTTGGCTGATTATGCATTGAATTCTGCAATCGCATAATCACGTTTGTCTGGAGGGACTGGCTTATCAATCAGTCAGGCACAAGATCTGATCATAATTACACTTGTTCTTTCCATAAACTGTCGTTAGTCTATTCAGTTGCAACCCTGGCAGTGGGAAGCGATCGTGGGAGCAAATAAAAAATGTGAAAACATAATTCAAACCGATGCGCGCATTGGCAACACACGGCTCAAGAAGTTTACAATAGGCCTACGTTATTCCATCCACTGAAAATCTATAGGCCCTACCTTTCATAAATACCCATCAGGGAATGTTAACGGGGTTGTCAGTCTCTAAATGTTTTAACTTTTAAGAGCGCACCTCTCTCTCTCTTTCTCTCTCTCTCTCTCACTCTCTCTCTCTCTCTCTCTCTCGAACTTTTTCTTCTTTTTTTCTCACTGAACTCCACCCATTCAGTCAATGGATCTTATAAGAATGGGGATACCGTTATCAATGGAGTAGGCCTATTGATTGGTTAGTAGGCGGTGCTTTTACACCAGTTGATCTCTAATCTCCGACATAACCTGCTCCCGACCAGGTTAGGTGTTCAGCATAAATTACCACGGCGATTGAACCCGGTAACAACTAATCCACCGTCGTGGTATAAAACCCTGGGTTCAGTACAGGCCCCTGTAGCTTACTAATGCAAATAAATAAAAATGTATTCAAAAATGTGATGATGTCCGACTCGTTTTATGAAGAAGAAAGCCTTAAGTTTTCAAAAAGCATTAGACACGACATATGTTCTGCTTCGTACCATGTTGACAATATGACATGACGTGGTTTAATGTACCTAAACAATAATCATTTCTCTCTCATATTGCTCCATATAACCACCGAAAACTCTGAAAAAATCGAACCAAAAGTCCAATTATTATGGACGTTATCTGACATTAAGCGTTGTTTCTGCTTCACATCTTCAGCAGCGAAGCGGCTGTGGGTTGACTCCCCACGGTTCTCATAGGCTTAATATAACGTGAAAAAGCTTAACGTGGTTTAATGTTCCTAAACAGAGATCAATGATCACATTTCTCTCTCATATTGCTCCTCATGTACAGTAAGTGATCTTATGTGTTATGAACTTTATTTTTTAACTAAGGCCCCATCCAGACGAAGACGTTAGGATGAAAACGCATCCGTCTTCCCTGGATTCGGTTCAAGAAAATTCACGTACACATGAATCCATTTATAAATGACTCAACACGGTACTTCATATGCCAGGCCTGTAGGCGGCGCTGTTATTGCTACAGAAACTAACGGAACGAAGAAGAAGAGCAGCCTTCAGTGACTTCCTTTCATAACCACAGACAGTATATAAAAGTTTGTAACATGACTGTTAGCTAGTTCTCTTAGCTTAACACATCCATGGACTAGACTTTAATAACTTACACCACTGCTCGTTATATAAAGGCCACCTAGAAAAAGAATGTAAACTTTGTTTACATTCTATCGGACATGATTGCAGCTAGCAGAGCTAGCGTTAGCGCGCTAGCTAGCGCGCTGACGCTAGCTAACATCAACATCGGCAGTCACACAAACATCAATGATCCGATGTCTTTTTGATAATCTAGCTACACGTTTTTCTTGCGGTAGCCTTTCTACAATAAGCGGTGCTACAAGTTACTATAATCCGTTCAAGGAGTTGATAAGCAGACAGATTAGCGAGCTAGCAGCGTTGCGTCCCTGCTAGCGCTGTCAGCTGGGTTGAAGGCGGAGCTTTGAGTCCGAGGTGTGTGGCGATGTCATCATCGATACGCACGTATGCGGTTTCGCCGTCCATATGAAGCCAAACGTGAGCCGGCTTTTTTTTTATTCACCCTGGGACCAGGTTTCAAAAAAGTGCGTTTACAGGCAGTGCGTTTACAGGATTCATGTGGACAGTCGGCCCAAACGATGCAAAAGATGTGCGTTTGCATTGAAATACGTTTCCGTGTGGATACCGCCTAAATTGAGCTTGAGGTTTAAAAAAAAGTGGTGGGTACAAAATGACTCATGACAAAATCTGGTGGGGACACGTCCCCACCGCCCCCCCCTAAAACGACGCCTATGGTGATCGTTATGTCCGCGTTCTTCATTCTTGATGATGATGCCGGTTGTATTCTTTTGCAACAGCGTTGTCTTATTTCAAATGAGGCATACATGATGAATGCTAGCCTGCTTATCAGTCCATTCATCATTAAAGCTGCTGTTTAACACATCAACTTTTCACTTCAGGCTCTTTGACTGTGACATTTTTACCTGACAACAGGCCTTTCTTTCTGCAAGCATTTTCCACCAATCAGGACACTGCATACTACAACAACGTTTCAGTAATCAAAGACTTTAACCATCACTCAGTGAACCGCCCCCTAATCTGGGAACTTTTTCTAGTTAAGTAGCCTATCTAGTTATTGTTATGGATTGTCCATGTTTATTTTAGGAGTTTGCTTACACTAATACATGTAAAAAATATAGCATTAATTTAGTAAGAAAGTGAAATATCAAACAAGAATATGCTTATTAGGTATAAATACATTTTATTTTCTTTATTTGAAAGTCCGGCCGGAGTGTCAGCTTAAAAAAATTCTGGCCCTTGGAAAAATGTAGTTGATGGTCTAGCTTTACTGCTAATGGCACAACATACAGTGACAGTGGCTAGCTGGGTTATAACCATTTTCTAAAGCTTCATGGGAGGTGCGGCGTATATTTTCCTGCTCTTTTGTCCTTTGCCAATCACACCTACGATATTTCTTTCAGGGCCAGTAAAAATTTAGAAGGGGCCAGCAAAACTCTGATCTACTGGCCCCGGGGGCCAGTGGGGATTTTTTTTTATGTTGAGCCCTGTTTTGGCAGACATCCATTTAAAATGTAGACAATGGCATATAAATAAAGAGCCTTTTCTCCATGGCTACTGAAGTTTCTCAGCTTGCACTCTAGTAACATTTGTGGTCCAGGTAGCTTTGCATAAAAAATGGTTGTCATTCGCAAGGCTACTTTTACTTTTATACTTTAAGTACATTTCCAAGCCTGTACTTTGTTACTTTTACTTGAGTAAATAAGTTAAATCAGTACTTCTACTTTTACCAGAGTATTTTTTAACACAAGTATCTGTACTTCTACTTAAGTATGAGAAGTGAGTACTTTTCCCATCTCTGGACACAACACAGCGATATCTACAGTTAATGTTGTTAATGTTGATTTATTGTTAATGGTGTTAGCAGCTTTTCCCCTATCATCTTCTCAAGGAACTTCATCTTAATTTGCAGAATTAGTCTTTTTGCATCTCTAAAAAGGAAAGTTTTGTGAAAGACATTCAAAATAGGAAACAGGGACAGCATACAAAAACAGAACGACCACACAATTCTCAACATTAGCTAAACTTTTTTTAAATTTGAATTGGCTGATGTTTAATATAATCATGCCACAGATGTCACTTTTTCCAATTGTTAACTAATGTTTTTTTCTGTTTCTTCAGCGTTATTTCACACTGTGTAATAATTAATAATTATTGTGGCACAATAAATGAATGGGGAAAACATTTCTAGAGGGGGGCAAGATATTGATACTGATTTACTGATACAGAGTCATTATTCTCTTCCAGTGCTAAAATCAAGGAGGATTGTCCTACTGGGGAAAACTGGAGTTGGAAAGAGCAGCCTGGCTAACACCATATTTGGAGAGGCCACGTTCAAAATGAGGCAATTTAAGGACTCAAAAACACATTGTTCTCCAGCCAAAACCAGATGTGTCAACGGGAGAAACATCACTTTGATCGACACTCCTGGTTTCTTTGATGCAGGCAGGTCTGAGGAGGAGATGAAGCGTGAGATACTGAGGTGTATCACAGAGTGCGCTCCTGGGCCTCATGCTTTTCTTATTGTGCTTAAAGTGGAGAGATTCACAGAGCACGAGAAGGCTGTCATCACACAAATATGTGAATATTTCTCTGAAGATGCTCTAAAATATGCTGTTATTGTCTTCACTCATGGTGACCAGCTCCCTGAAGGAATGAAAATGGAGGAGTATGTTGAGCAAAATGAAAGTCTCAGTGATCTGGTGAAGAAGTGCGGCGGCCGGTGCCACGTCGTTGATAACAAATACTGGAAGACCAACAGAGAGGATGAATACAGAAGTAACCTGTTCCAGGTGGCAGAGCTGCTCAACACCATCGATAATATAGCGATGGAAAACAATGGAGAATACTACACAGATGAAAAGTTGCAAGAAGTAGAGAGAAAAATCCAGGAAGAGGAAGAGCGTATTAGACCCTCATTAGCAAACATGTCACAGGAAGAGATCAGGAAACAGGCTAGGAGCAACATCCTTAAGAAGCAGCTGAACAATGGACGTACATGGATCAGAGGTTTAGTGAGGTTCGCAGTCATAGCTGGGTTAGTAGCAACTGTCTCAGCTGTGTTGTTACATTCAAAATATGTGAAGGTGTTAAAGGAAGCCCTAATATTTCATAAAAAATTAACAGCATCGGCAGAAGCATTGGCAGAAGTGGTGGAAGAACAAGCTGGGACAGCTTTAAACGTGGCTTCCCCAATCACACCAGTGAGTGTAATACAAAAGGCATTTGAAGTTGTCTTGAACAAACTTAATGCTTTGTATGAAAGAACGTATAATCCTTGGAATCCATTTGAATGAATCAAATAAAAAAAAAAACAGCAGATGTCTTAATAGGTTGACATTGACATGCAAGTTGTTGCAATCCTGTACAGTTCTTTTCAAGTTCTTATCATTTTTTCTAAAGTGGTAACCTTTCAAATTCAGTTATTATTATCAGATTAGGTTAAAGGAACACGCCGACTTATTAGGACTTTAGCTTATTCACCGTATCCCCAGAGTTAGATAAGTCCTTACATACTCTTCTCATCTCTGTGTGTGTTGCAACTCTGTCTGACGCCCCCACCACTAGCCTAGCTTAGCACAGATCCTGGAGGTAACCGGCTCCATCTAGCCTACTGCTAAAGTCCTAATAAGTCGGCGTGTTCCTTTAAGGTTGAATTAATTTGTCCATTTAGGTCTCTTACCTTATGGAAGTCATCGCATCTGTGCTGTAAACTGTGTGCTGGTTCCTGTCACCTGAAAAGAAAACCACTGTGATTATTTTTCTTAAAATACTGAGCAAATAAACCGTCAATAGAGAAGCAAATAGTATATAGAAGATTTACCAAAAATGAAAATACATATGTTTCACGTTCAAATTAACTAATGATCTGAAATCTATAAGTGGTAGTTGGGTCTATTATGTTGTATTGTTTCTGTATATAGTAGCGTGCCGCCTATTTTACACAAGCAGTCTAGCCTTGAGGAGCTCTACAGTCAAACTGTAAACACTGCTGTAAAATGTCTCCTGTAGCTCTGATGGAAGATTCCAAAGTAAATCCACCAACCTTATGGAAGTAAAATACTAAATCACACTGTGTAACCTTGTTTGGTATTTTTATGTTTTATTCTTTACATATATGTGTTGCTGTGTTGTGAATTTATTACCTAACAATAAAACAGTTCATTGGTCAAGTCCTTCCAGTTTCTTATTTCATAGAACAATTCCCATGATGGACAAACAGTACTCATATTTGTCAATAAATTCCATTAAAATACCAAAACCATCAATAAATTGATCTTACTAACAAGCAGAGGAGTACAAAAGTACTCGAGTAATTTACTTAAGTTAAGGAAAAAATACCATAGTCTAAAATACTACAAGTAAAAGAATTCAAAATGTTACTTTTGTAAAAGTAGAGAAACATTAACAGCAAAAAGTAATTGGAATCAAAAGCAAAAATACTTAGAATGACACTTTCAAAGGTGTTATGATCATTGAATATTATATCATTCAGATTTTTACTAACAAATGTGTGAGACTATTGTTGTAGTTCATCAATTTGGAGCCAATTTTAAGTTCTTTGTACATAACTGGGCAGATTTTAGCACATATCTGAATCACATCATATAAGCATATGTTTTGTATGTATTAAATACATGTAGTGAAGTACAAAGTACAGTATAGCTCTAAAATCTAGGAGTGTAAGTATAATGTAGCATTACGTAACGTACAAGAATGTCAGAAATTGAAACAGAGTAAATGTACTTAGTTACATTCCATCACTGCTATACCTGTGTAGCTCCTATGTTGTCTAAAAACTATGAAAACACATCAGTGAGCCCCTGATGGCTTTACTCCTTTATTGGGTTTGTTGATGACGTGTCAGCTTTAACTTTTGAGGCTGCTTTTCTAACAAATTACAGGAGGGAAATTGCTGTGCCAAGTAGCCTTACATCAGACTACACGTGTAATGTTGACACACATTTTTGGGAGCAGACTTTAATCTGAATTTCTGAAGTTTTCCAAAAGTAGCAAACAACAGTAATGTTTATGGTGCGTCATTCTAAGAGACCAGAATGAATTGAAAGTAAAACCCTTTCTACATTTACAAGAAAGAAGTAATCTGGCTACAGGCCACACTTTAAACACAAAGGACTTTTTGTTTTCATTCTGTTTACTTGTACAGTTCATTCCCTGCAGTTGGGTGTGGATGCTGATAATAAAAACAGATACAATTCATTTCAACTTGTTCTGTCTCACTCAGACAAAACATTCTCCACCTGAAAAAGGTATGACAAGTATAAAAAGGTGCAGCTGAGATCCTCTCTTTGACAAGAAATAGATAAAGCCTAATATTTTCATTTAATATGTAAGATATCCTAAAGCCTTTAACATGAAACCTATACCGCTACAGATTAATGTGCTATTCATACAGTATAAATGTAAATTGCACTCATATCACTGAGTTTCCTATTTAGTGGGAAATAGAGCTTTGAACGCTGTGAATGTAGCAGGGTGGGTGGAGCCACTTCAGATACTGTCATGTTAGTCTGGTTATACAGCCTGTCAATACCACAGCTCAATAAGACTGTTTCTATTAATAAAACAATCATACTAACATAATAACCTGTACTTTCCAAACCACCCAAGCTAAACACGAGGTTCAACTTCAACCTGCTCATCTGGAAACTGTCATTCATGCATTCAGGACCTTCTGTCTATCCTTCAGTACTGGCCTGTTTACTGGCATTAGTCAAACACATGTTCCCTGTCAGAGGCTTCAGAATACTGTTACAAAGATTTTATGGGATTGAAAAACAACCACATTTAACTAGGGGTGGGGATCTCTTCGATTCTGATTCAGAGGCCAGCGATTCGATTCTAAACCGATTATCGATGCATGACGATGCATCTCGATGCAACAATTTTTTTATGTACATTTCCATGCGTGATTTTTAAAAATATACATATAAATCTGAGTTTGTTACTCAGATTTTGCTAATCACTTCCTAGACAAAACAGCTACAGACAAAGCTTAGATTCTGACATATATTTGTCACACACAAGATTTAATTAAATGTTTTGCCTACTGAGGTTTTTGTTTTGTAGTCATTCCATGCGTAAGGCTTAAATAAAAATGTTTAAAATGTTTTGATAACTTTTAAATCTTGAACTGGTTATATTGCCGTTATCTCCTTTTTAAACTCATCTTCACAAATGATGTGTCTTTAATCTGATGTAGTTTGTTTAATTCTTTGTGTTGTAATTCTTTTTTTATTTTATTATTTTTAGCGTTAATTTATTTTAACTGTCCTTTTTTAAACCTGTCATGTTATGTTATCATTTCACAAAACTCTTGTACAAATAGTATAAAAAATGACCCATAGAACTTTTGTTGTTGAGTATGACTGCCGTTTCAAAAAATAAAACCCTGTTCATTGCGTTATATGATAATGTTATTTTCACGTGTGATATTTTTTTTGGCTTATACTTTGATATGTTTTGAATAATTTGTATAGTGCAGCAGGAACTCATATGTAACACTCGTTCCATTGTTCAGGTATGGCCAGTCAAGTCAACCAGTTAGAAAGCAAAAGTAGTCAGACCACAGCAAGAGAAGAGAAGGAAACACATCCAGCTGTCCGGGTGACTCGTTCTTTTGCAACATGGAAGGTGAGTTGGCCTCACTTCACTGCAGTGGTGGAGGAAGTATTCAGGTCTTAAGTCTTAAATTGTTATTGGTGATGCATGGAGGGCTGCTCGATTATGGAAAAAAATATAATCACGATTATTTCGGACAATATTGAAATCACGATGACTTAAAACGATTACTTGTTGACTTCTGGAAAGATGTTGCAATTACTGAACTTATAAAACAGTGGAAAAAAATCAACAGTAAAAAAAACATAAAACTGTGAAATTTGCCTCAATACTTTTTTCCTATTTAACTTCATTTTTTCATTCAGAACAGAAGAGAAAATAAGAGTTTACTTGCAAAATGTAATGAGCTAAATCATTTTTTTTCTCGATTATTCTGTTTTTGTGATCATTGGGAGCCGAAATAATAATCACGATTAAATTTCATATAATTGCACAGCCCTACATACATGTGTATACTGTTAGGTTGTTAAATCTTGAACACTGCATCTTATTTCCATCCTGTTTTGTTAAGTAACTACAAGTATTCTATATCTGTCAGATACATGTTGTGAAGTAAATATATTTCCCTCTGAAATGTAGAAGAGTATAATTATAAATGAGCATGAAATGGAAATACTCAACTCAACTTCAATTAATAGATAATGTGCTTAAGCTACAGTGTTTGAGTAAACGTACATGTCAGCATTGTATCAGCGTCAACACTGAGAAACATTCTGTACTTGATTCTGCCACACAGAACTTAACAAGAAAGAAATGGATATGACAGTTAGAAGCAAAGTCTGCAGGATGAATTAGAATACATCACTAACTTGACAAAATGTTTTAATTATTAGGAGATATTTGGGCTTCATGATAATTATAGAGGAATTGTTCGATGATCCCTTAACCTTTCATGTGCCGCCATCCACAGGCCACAAATATTATTTGTACAATACTCTATTCATGAACAAATCCTCAGATGTGCTCGGGATGATTTAAAATACCATAAAGTGCAGAGAAACAAGTATAGTGTTATACAAGTAAGGAACTGTTTGATAAAAAAAGTATCTAAAATGAATGGATAAAGATATGTAACATGTCAGAGGATGATTTTCCATTTTATTTTGTTAATTCTTTGTATTTTGTCACATCAAATATAAAAACATAAAACAACATAACAATGGATTACACTTACATTTTCTGGTATTATCCATTGACACTCGCTCTAAGATTGTCTGATAGTCAAAAAAACTCTTGCTTGTATTGATCAAACAAACTTTTTGAGTCTTAATGGTCTCATAAATTCACTTTTTCACTTTAAAAAATAGGTATTCATATTAATGTTTATGTGAACTGTAACTATATCGGGATATTAAAGCAAAAGCTGCCACACTCTGTGTGATACTAGTATATTATAGGGTTAAGCCTTTTAATAGGCTATAACAAATCCACGACAGTGATATCTGAGTTGGCAAAGACAACTAAACCAAAAGTAGGAAGACTGTATGGTATGACATTACTGTACAGGAATCAATGTATCTTCCTTTACTGGGTCACAAGTTAAGAACTTTAAACATAAATTGATTTTTAAATGTATGTAATAACTGACACATAGTTGTTATTGTATTCTAGAACCGACCAGGATTGTGGTGTTGGGAAAAACTGGAGCTGGGAAGAGCAGCCTCCTCAACACTATAATTGGAGAGAATGTGGTTGAGACAGACAATTCAGCCAATTCTGGAACAAAGGCATGCAAAGCAGAAACTACATCTGTCAATGGAAGAAGCATTAAGTGGATCGACACTCCTGGGTTTTTTGACACAGAGATGTCTGACGAAAAGATGAAGGACGAGATAGTGAAGTGTATCACAGAGTGCGCTTCTGGGCCTCATGCTTTTCTCATTGTTCTTAAAGTGGAGAAATTCACAGAGCACGAGCAGGCAGTCATCACAAAAATATGCGAATATGCCTCAGAAGAAGCTTTAAGATATGCCATTGTCGTCTTTACTTATGGTGACCAGCTGGAGGAGGGACAGACGATCGAGCAGTGGGTCGATGAAAATGCAAATCTGAGAGCTCTGGTGAAGAAGTGTGGAGAACGCTGCCATGTCGTTGATAATAGACACTGGAAACACAACCAGCAGGATGAATACAGGAACAACAAGTTCCAGGTGGCAGAGCTACTCAAGACACTAGATAAGATGACTAAGGCAAACAACGGAAGATGCTATACTAATAACTTGCTACAAGGACTTGATCTGAAGAATTTGTCCATGATAGCAGCAGGTGTTACAGCAGGAGGATTGTTGGCACTTTTCCTTGGTGGGCAAGGCAAAAACCTAGTAGTAGCATTAGCAGCAGCAGTCGCAAGGCACTGATACAGCAGTTAGTTAGTTGTGTCTGCAGCAAAGACTTCTGGAGAACAGCAGCAGCAACAGGTGGTTTTATAGAAAGTGATACAGCAGACAGCTGACTCACAGCAGACAATGCAACACTAAGCACACTTTTGTAAAGTAAAAAAGGGTTGGGACTAAATACCAGATTTCTGAGATTCACCAGCATAATGTTAATATAATGTTCTGTTACAGCTCACATATTAATCTTAAAAGATAGTCAACCAGGAACAAGATCATTATTTTATGGCAGTAATCTGACAGTAAGTCTAAACAGCAATACCCCATTATTGCTGTTTAGACTCACTGTCAGATTCACAAGTTCAGAATCAGTACAATTACTACCAACTAGAGAGAATGAGTATTGAGAATGAAATGCATTTTATATTCTGTTTATTATAACTACAGTACATGTTTACATACAAGGTGCTGAGTTGAGTTTTACAGTATGAAAGCATTGCATGCTTATTTTGTTATATCTAATATAGTATATTTGACATTGATACAGTACCATCCATTCGCTGACTTTCCTTTTTGTTTGTGTATTCATACCTCTGTATGTAATTTAAGTAACATCTTTTGTGTTACTGTAGATCCTTCAGTATATTCCAGATGATAAATTATCTGATTACCTGATCATGATCAGATGTGGACCTGCATAAATTGAATCCTTACATGGATGTGCTTGTTGTTACAAAATTAATAATTACAATACAATAAATCAGCAAACTATTGAATGTGTTTCCAAGTGTCTATTTTCAATTAAACCATCTTCATTTGTCTCATCAGCTGAGAGCCCTCTCATGTTAATAAAAAGGCAGCTAGTCCAGCTGAACTTTGAACTGCAAAATGCGATCCTCAGAAATGATTGAGTGGTGGAGGGATCTACTGCTGCCACTAACAACCTGACCAGTGATGGAAACTGGGTTGATGGACTATCACACATAAATAATACATTTTGTACCGACATTTGGTAAATAAACTTTCACATAACTTCATTATGGTGACCACATACACTGTTTGAAGAGATTTGCCGTGAAGGCCTTGTCTATGCTGCCAGACTTATGATTTAGAGTTTCATTTCTTTAGAACAGACACAATGAATGCAAAAATAAATTTAAGGCTGAAATATCTTCATCATGTCAACTTTTAAACATGAATGGAGATTTGGGGATAAACTACATTTGTAGATTGTTTTATCAATAACATGCATTCCTGTATTAAAACTGAAATACATCCATTTTTTGACTCTACAGAATTAAACATTGTTAGATGTGAATCATACTGTGACAGTGAAAATAAAGATTTAAATCAAAATTGGACATCATTTTCAGAGTGAAATTATTATTTTCCTGGACAAAAAAACTAGAAGTAGCCTATTAAAACATATGAAAGAATGGTAAGCACCTGCTAAATATGTTTGTCCTATATCATGACATGTTTAGTGTTATGTAGCCATTTGTGGTAGACCAGAGTTATTACTGTTGCTTATGCGTAATGCACTTTAAATGAAAACAAATGCAATGTGTGTTGCTCATTGAGCCTGCAGCCAGGAAACCAGTCAGACAAGTAGAAAAAAACAAATCAAGAGGCGGAGCCTATTTTATACAATCTACAGTCAGAGCGAGAACAGGAGGAAAGACTCAGAGACTTCTCGTGGATCTGAGTCATTTTTTGCACTTCTACATTTCACAGCATGAACAGTAAGTGGATATTATTTATTGATGGTATTGTGTCAACAATGAGCATTAAAATATGTTTATACAAATAACAAATATTCAAAATTCTGTATGCTTTTGGGGCATTTTCAAAACTCACAACTAATTCTAATACCACATTCAAACATATTTTAGTTGATGATATTTTATATTTTAGTAGGAATGGTTTTCATTTTTGTTTGTCACCTTTGCTAAGGAGGTATATATGTTAACAGACATGGTTTGGTTGTCTGAAAAACTACTGGCCCAATAACTTTTCTGTGGTTAACAGCTAACGTTATGGATGTCAGGGAGCAGGCAGTCAAAAATGACCTTTGTCCCAGAATTTAGCCGGGGATGGAGTCATCAAATTAAGTTGAAAAGAAGATTAAGGCAGGCCATGAATCGCTTGTTGGCTGCATAGTCTGATCTCTCAGCAGAACTCAAACAAAGAAATAACAACACAGCTCTACCGACCAAATGTACTGACAAAGTTAGATTCAAAGTTTTCTGAATCTGAAAAGCATCTTTTGTATTAATCCACCAAATAGGAAGGGTTCAATTAGTATTGAATTGCATGTAGGTTGAATATATATAAAGTTAAATTGAAACATACAAGTATTATACAACCATCTTCTAATAATACCACCATGTTTCTTATTAACGTGAAATATAGTGAAAGGAAGTGCAGTTCGGTGACAATTAAATTCTCTTCACAAACTACTTTGACACAACACAGCGATATCTACAGTTAATGTTGTTAATGTTGATTTATTGTTAATGGTGTTAGCAGCTTTTCCCCTATCATCTTCTCAAGTAACTTCATCCTAATTTGCAGAATTAGTCTTTTTGCATCTCTAAAAAGGAAAGTTTTGTGAAAGACATTCAAAATAGGAAACAGGGACAGGATACAAAAACAGAACGACCACACAATTCTCAACATTAGCTAAACTTTTTTTAAATTTGAATTGGCTGATGTTTAATATAATCATGCCACAGATGTCACTTTTTCCAATGAAACATTCACAAAGTTGTGATTGTTAACTAATGTTTTTTCTGTTTCTTCAGCGTTACTTCACACTGTGTAATAATTAATAATTATTGTGGCACAATAAATGAATGGGGAAAACATTTCTAGAACCAAGGGGCAAGATATTGATACTGATTTACTGATACAGAGTCATTATTCTCTTCCAGTGGTAAAAACAAAGAGGATTGTCCTACTGGGGAAAACTGGAGTTGGAAAGAGCAGCCTGGCGAACACCATATTTGGAGGGACCACATCAAAAAATAGGCAATTTAATGACTCGAAAACACATAGTTCTCCAGCCGAAACCAGATGTGTCAACGGGAGAAGCATCACTTTGATCGACACTCCTGGTTTCTTTGATGCAGGCAGGTCTGAGGAGGAGATGAAGCGTGAGATACTGAGGTGTATCACAGAGTGCGCTCCTGGGCCTCATGCTTTTCTTATTGTGCTTAAAGTGGAGAGATTCACAGAGCACGAGAAGGCTGTCATCACACAAATATGTGAATATTTCTCTGAAGATGCTCTAAAATATGCTGTTATTGTCTTCACTCATGGTGACCAGCTCCCTGAAGGAATGAAAATGGAGGAGTATGTTGAGCAAAATGAAGGTCTCAGTGATCTGGTGAAGAAGTGTGGCGGCCGGTGCCACGTCATTGATAACAAATACTGGAAGACCAACAGAGAGGACGAATACAGAAGTAACCTGTTCCAGGTGGCAGAGCTGCTCAACACCATAGATAATATAGCGATGGAAAACAATGGAGAATACTACACAGATGAAAAGTTGCAAGAAGTAGAGAGAAAAATCCAGGAAGAGGAAGAGCGTATTAGACACTCATTATCAAACATGTCACAGGACGAGATCAGGAAACAGGCTAGGAGCAACATCCTTAAGAAGCAGGTGAAGAATGGACGTACATGGATCAGAGGTTTAGTGGGGTTCACAGTCATAGGTGGGTTAGTAGCAACCGTCTCAGCTGTGTTGGTACCTTCAAAATATGTGGAGGTGTCAAAGGATGCCTTAATATTTCATATGGAATTAACAGCAAAAGTGGTGGCAGAACAAGCTGGGACAGCTTTAAACGTGGCTGCCCCAGCCATTACAATAGAAAAGGTAGTTGAGGTAATAATTCAACCAGTGAGTGTAATGCAAAAAGCATTTGAAGTTGTCTTGAACAAACTTAATGCTTTGTACGAAAGAACGTATAATCCTTGGAATCCATTTGAATGAATCAAATAAAAACAAACAGCAGATGTCTTAATAGGTTGACATTGACATGCAAGTTGTTGCAATCCTATACAGTTATTTTCAAATTCTTGTTATCATTGTTTTTCTAAAGTGATAACCTGTCAAATTCAGTTATTATTATCAGATTAGTTTAAAGGAACACACCGACTTATTAGGACTTTAGCTTATTCACGCTTATACACCCTGCCCCTGTCCGTGCGTCTGGCTGACTGTTGTCTCTTTTAAAAAGGATCTGAAAACTTGCTTATTTAGGAAAGCTTTTGGTTGATGGGTTCTCACTAGCGTCCCTTTCTTTTGATATATGTATATGCATTTTATACTGCTTGTTCTACCTATTCTGTTGTACAGCATTTTGTGATTTTATCTGTGAAAAGTGCTTTATAAATACATTTTACTTACTTACTTACTTACTTATTCTCCGTATCCCCCAGAGTTAGATAAGTCTATACATACCCTATGTATCTATGGACTTATCTAACTCTGGGGATACGGTGAATAAGCTAAAGTCCTAATAAGTCGGCATGCTCCTTTAAGGTTGAATTCATTTGTCCATTTAGGTCTCTTACCTTATGGAAGTCATCGCATCTGTGCTGTAAACTGTGTGCTGGTTCCTGTCACCTGAAAAGAGAACCACTGTGATTACTTTTCTTAAAATACTGAGCAAATAAACCGTTAATAGAGAATCAAACAGTATAAAGAAGATTTACCAAAACTGAAAATACATATGTTTCACGTTCAAATTAACTAATGATCTGAAATTTATAAGTGGTAGTTGGGTCTATGACGTTGTATTGTTACTGTATATAGGAGCGTGCCTGCTCTGCAGCGCAGCAGCTGCTGATGTCAAACACAGACGGTGCATTCACTGACACTGGTAATTGTTTGGTTTTGGTTGGTTATTGTAAAATACCCTTTTCCCATCTGGTTGTTGTTTTTGTCGTCCAACAGCAATTTACTGGTGAAATAAGTTATTGTTTATTATAAGTTATAGTTATTACATTACTATTAAATCATTTAATTAATGACCATATGGCCTTAGTAATAAACAACGTGTCCTTAATGTCACCGACTGTTGTTGAGTAGGCCTATCCTTCTTGTTTCTTCTTCTTTTTTAAAAACTTTCTTAAAAAGTATCGGTTCAGGCACCGTTTTAAAAGTACCGATTTAGCACCAGTATCAGAAAAAAACCCAAACAATACCCAATCCTACATATATCTCAGCAGAAAGTTAAAAAATGTTGTGTTTACTTCACACAAGAGCAGCCATTTTCCCCTGTTGCCATGGGAACGTTATGAAGTGACGTAATTTCACCTACTGAGAACACAGTGTTGGGGGAATCACTTTTTTTCTCTTTTTCATCAAACCGCAGTTTTGTACCGCTTTACAGTTTGTAACATTTTTTGGTGTTGATTTTTATTTTTTATTCTTTACATATATTTTCTGTTAACATGTGTTGCTGTGTTGTGAATGTATTATGTAACAATAAAACAGCTCATTGGTCAAGTCCTTCCAGTTTCTTATTTCATAGAACAATTCCCATGATGTCAAAGGACAACAGTACTCATATTTGTCAATGAATTCCATTAAAATAACAAAACCATCAATAAATTGATCTTACTAACAAGCAGAGGAGTAAAAGAGTACTTACGTTAAGGAAAAAATACCATAGTCTAAAATACTACAAGTAAGATAATTCAAAATGTTACTTTTGTAAAAGTACAGAAACATTAACAGCAAAAAGTTATTGGAATCAAAAGCAAAAATACTTAGAATGACACTTTCAAAGGTGTTATGATCATAGAATATTATATCATTCAGATAGTTCATCAATTTGGAGCCAATTGTAAGTTCTTTGTACACAACTGGGCAGATTTTAGCACATATCTGCATCACATCATATAAGCATATGTTTTGTATGTATCAAATACATGTAGTGAAGTACAAAGTACAGTACAGCTCTAAAATCTAGGGGAGTAGAAGTGTAAGTATAATGTAGCATTAAGTAAAGTACAATAATGTCAGAAATTGAAACAGAGTAAATGTACTTAGTTACATTCCATCACTGCTATACCTGTGTAGCTCCTATGTTGTCTAAAAACTATGAAAACACATCAGTGAGCCCCTGATGGCTTTACTCCTTTATTGGGTTTGTTGATGACGTGCCAGCTTTAACTTTTGAGGCTGCTTTTCTACCAAATTACAGGAGGGAAATTGCTGTGCCAAGTAGCCTTACATCAGACTACACGTGTAATGTTCACACACATTTTTGGGAGCAGACTTTAATCTGTGTTTCTGAGGTTTTCCAAAAGTAGCAAACAACAGTAATGTTTATGGTGCGTCATTCTAAGAGACCAGAATGAATTGAAAGTAAAACCCTTTCTACATTTACAAGAAAGAAGTAATCTGGCTACAGGCCACACTTTAAACACAAAGGACTTTTTGTTTTCATTCTGTTTACTTGTACAGTTCATTCCCTGCAGTTGGGTGTGGATGCTGCCAATAAAAACAGATACAATTCATTTCAACTTGTTCTGTCTCACTCAGACAAAACATTCTCCACCTGAAAAAGGTATGACAAGTATAAAAAGGTGCAGCTGAGATCCTCTCTTTGACAAGAAATAGATAAAGCCTAATATTTTCATTTAATATGTAAGATATCCTAAAGCCTTTAACATGAAACCTATACCGCTACAGATTAATGTGCTATTCATACAGTATAAATGTAAATTACACTCATATCACTGAGTTTCCTATTTAGTGGGAAATAGAGCTTTGAACGCTGTGAATGTAGCAGGGTGGGTGGAGCCACTTCAGATACTGTCATGTTAGTCTGGTTATACAGCCTGTCAATACCACAGCTCAATAAGACTGTTTCTATTAATAAAACAATCATACTAACATAATAACCTGTACTTTCCCAACCAGCCATCACCCTAAACCTCTAAACAGCTGACGTGCAGTGGTCTCTGCTGAGCTAAACACGAGGTTCAACTTCAACCTGCTCATCTGGAAACTGTCATTCATGCATTCAGGACCTTCTGTCTATCCTTCAGTACTGGCCTGTTTACTGGCATTAGTCAAACACGTGTTCCCTGTCAGAGGCTTCAGAATACTGGTACAAAGATTTTATGGGATTAAAAAACAACCACATTTAACTAGGGGTGGGGATCTCTTCGATTCTGATTCAGGGGCCAGCGATTAGATTATTGATGCATGACGATGCATCTCGATGCAACGATTTTTTAATGTACATTTCCATGCGTGATTTAAAAAAAATATACATATAAATCTGAGTTTGTTACTCAGAGTTTGCTAATCACTTCCTAGACAAAACAGCTACAGACAAAGCTTAGATTTTGACATATATTTGTCACACACAAGTTTTAATGAAATGTTTTGCCTACTGAGGTTTTTGTTTTGTAGTCATTCCATGCGTAAGGCTTAAATAAAAATGTTTAAAATGTTTTGATAACTTTTAAATCTTGAACTGGTTATATTGCCGTTATCTCCCTTCTGTTTTAAACTCATCTTCACAAATGATGTGTCTTTAATCTGATGTAGTTTGTTTAATTCTTTGTGTTGTAATTCTTTGTTATTTTATTATTTTTAGCGTTAATTCATTTTAACTGACCTTTTTTTTAAACCTGTGTCATGTTATGTTATCATTTCACAAAACTCTTGTACAAATAGTACAATTGTTGTTGAGTATGACTGCCGTTTCGAAAAATAAAACCCTGTTCATTGCGTTATATGATAATTTTATTTTCATGTGATATTTTTTTTGGTTTATACTTTGATATGTTTTGAATAATTTGTATAGTGCAGCAGGAACTCATATGTAACACTCGTTCCATTGTTCAGGTATGGCCAGTCAAGTGAAACTGGTGTTGTCGAAAACGAAAGTATACAGTACAGTCAGACCACAGCAAGAGAAGAGAAGGAAACACATCCAGCAGTCTGGGTGACTCGTTCTTTTACAACATGGAAGGTGAGTTGGCCTCACTTCACTGCAGTGGTGGAGGAAGTATTCAGGTCTTAAGTCTTAAATTGTTATTGGTCATGCAAACATGTGTATACTGTTAGGTTGTTAAATCTTGAACACTGCATCCTATTTCCATCCTGTTTTGTTAAGTAACTCAAGGTATTCTATATCTGTCAGATACATATTGTGAAGTAAATATATTTCCCTCTGAAATGTAGAAAAGTATAATTATAAATGAGCATGAAATGGAAATACTTAAATCAACTTCAATTAATAGATAATGTGCTTAAGCTACAGTGTTTGAGTAAACGTACATGTCAGCATTGTATCAGCGTCAACACTGAGAAACATTCTGTACTTGATTCTGCCACACACAGAAATAAAAAAGAGAGAAATGGATATGCCAGTTAAAATCAAAGCCTGCAGGATGAATTATCCATAGAATATATCACTAACTTGACACAATGTTTTAATTATTAGGAGATATTTGGGCTTCATGATAATTATATTATTAGGAATTGTTCGATGATCCCTTAATCTTTCATCTGGCGCCATCCACAGGCCACTAATATATATATATATATATATACATATATATTTGTGGCCTGTATATATATATATATATATATATATATATATATATATATATATATATATATGTATATATATATATATATATATACATATATATATATATATATATATATATATATATACACATATATATATAATATGAATACTTTGATTCAGGAACAAATCCTCAGATGATTTGAAATACCAGAATAAATATAAATCAAGCAAAAAACCAAGTGAAATGTGCATGCATTTATAAAGACAAAACACTTTCAGTACCAAAAGGAAAGTGACATGTGCTAATACAGAATCATTTCTCTCTTCTAGTGCTGACTTCAAGAAGAATTGTCCTACTGGGAAAAACTGGAGCTGGGAAAAGCAGCCTAGCTAACACCATATTGGGAGAGGATGTGTTCAAAATAAGCCATTCTGCCGTCTCTGAAACAAGTCATTCTCATGCAGAAACCAAATCTGTCAATGGGAAAAGCATCAAGTTGATCGACAGTCACAGTTTTTTTGACACGTGTGGGTCCGAGACGATGCTCAAGCCTGAGATAGTGAGGTGTATCACAGAGTGCACTCCTGGGCCTCATGCTTTTCTCATTGTTCTTAAAGTGGAGAAATTCACAGAGCACGAGAAGGACGTCATCAAAAAAATCTGCCAATATTTGTCTGAGGAAGCTTTAAAATATGCCATCGTTGTCTTCACTCATGGTGACCAGCTCCCAGAAGAGATGAAGATTGAGGACTTTGTCAGTCAGAATACAGATCTGAGTAATCTGGTGAAGAAGTGCGGAAGCCGGTGCCACGTTGTTGATAATAAGTACTGGAAGAGCAGCGGAGAGGACGACTACAGAAGTAACCAGTTCCAGGTGGCAGAGCTGCTCAACACCATAGAGAAGATGATTGAGGCAAACAAAGGTTGCTGCTACACCAATGAGATGCTACAAGCCGTGACAGGAGAAATACAGAGAGAGGAAGAGCACATTAGGCAGTCATCATCATCATCAGGCAAAATGTCACGGGCAGATATTAGAGCTAAAGCTACAATTAGTGTTTTTGACAGTTTATTGATCAGATTGGCAGGTACTGCAACAGGGGCAGTGTTAGGAGCTTTTCTTGGTGTGGCAGGGACGGTTGCAGCAACTGTTAGAAATGTTCAGGATCTTTCAGCACTGGTATCAACACAAAGAGGAATGTTTTCAACTAACGCTCTGCAGGGGGTAGTGAAGGGCGGTCAGATAGGATATGATGCAGCTGAAGGAGCAGAAACTGCAAAGGAAGCCATAGTGAAGACAGTAACGGCTGTCTGGGGGTCATCTGGGGCTGCAAATGATCAAAACAAAAAATAGAGAATTGGCAATAAAAAGAATGGAGCAGGAGGTTGTTGGTTGTTATATAATTATTAACTATAGGGAACAATGGGCTACATGTTTCATGGATGTGTGAGACATTGACATTATTAGTTAGAAACCAGGATTTTGAGATCAAGCTGTAGTTACTTTCTAATAATAAATGTGTCAATGTGATTAGTGTTCTGCCAATACAGGGTACAATAAGTATACATTTGGGAACTTATTAACAATGACACAATATTCCATTTTGAATAATTCTCAAGACTTTGAAATGCTGAATAATGTATTTTTAGTTTTATTATATTCATAGTTTTGAGTGATTCAACAAGTAAAGCTGGTTTAATAGGACTTTCTTCAGTCACTCTTTTGTTGTGCCAACAATACATTTACTGGCCTTAAAATTATAAGACTAATTTCAACGTTTTAATAATTCCTTAGGTTAATCTAATCTGGGACAGATGGACTTGTGCTATTATACTGATGACTTCCGTATTTCTGAAATATGTTACTCTTTATTTTACACTTCCCATGCCTTTTGGATGCTGAAAGATCCTTTTCAGTTTTCATTATTGTTTTTATTTTTGTTTTTAAAGTAGCAAGCAATAGCTTGTAACAAGTTAGACAATTAAACAGCTGTGCTTACACATTTTCCACTGTCTGTTTTGTTGTGCAACAGTAACTTAAAACCAGAATTTTCATATTAAAGAAATTCCAAAACAGAGAGAGAGAAACAGTGGTCATACTAGAGAAAGAGAGAGAGAGAGAGAGAGAGAGAGAGAGAGAGAGAGAGATTCTTTATTAATCCAAAATTGGCTCTAAGAGCTGGCTCTTGTAGGTGAACGACGGGAGCTGGCTCGCATATCCGAAGAGCCGACTCTATTTTAAAAAATATAGCCTATAGAAATTAAATCATTATGTAATAATGAAATGAGTGAATTTTATTTTATTTAAAATAATTGACTAATTCAATTGGGAGGAGGGAGGGGCCGAGCCATCACACACACACACACACACACACACACACACACACACACACACACACACACACACTCACACACGCACACACAATTCTTTTACTAAAGTCATGACAGAGAGACTCTGAGGGGGTCTTCTCAAAAACAGGACAAATTATTACTGAGAGAAGAAACCGCATCAGCCCCTCGAAAGTGAGGCAGCTTGCATTTCTGAATGCAAATCTCTCATAAAATAAAAATATGATCAGCATTGTGTGTGTGTTCATGCTAGTCATACAAAAAATAACTATTTGAGATAGTTCATGCTGGTTATAACATCCCAATAAAGAAGAGAGAAAAAGAGGGACCAGTATAATCCTTTCAGTTATTTATTTTTCTTTAATATGGGTTCTTTTATGTTGTTCAGATTCAGATTGTATTTGTTTTGAATGTTGTTTCTATACATTAAAAAGTTGTAATTTAAATGCAAAGGTTTAATAGTATTCTTTTTTCATAACAAATCAATGCATTTTTAAAGAAATTGTGAGACATTGTGAGTATGATTTCATTTAATAATTTAATTAGAATTGTTTTTCACACCTATCATAGTCAAAACATAATTTTTTTATTAAGAGCCGTTTGTGAGCCAAAAGAGCCGGCTCTTTTCAGTGAGCTGAGTCAAACGAGCCGGCTCCCATGCCCATGCCGATGCCCATCACTAATACAGAACTAATGCAGTCAACAACAAAACATTTGTTATTTTCAACTCAAACTAACCTCACTAAGTTCTCTTAATACATCCATGCACGAATCCCGTTGCTCTGGACGCAAAATTACCATAGACAGTAAAAGAAAAATACGAATCCCACGGCAAGACCCGCCCTTCAATCACTACTATTGGCCAGGCGTCCAAGGTAACGTAACCCCATTTGTTCAGGTCCTATCTCCTGACCAATCCGCTATCCTAACCTTAACCACTCTACCCCAACAAATCGAGCTGCTTCGTAAAGCGGGTCTTGGCGTGGCCATAGTGGGATTCATAATTTTGCCCACCGCTCAGTGAAAACTGGCTTACCCCCTTGAGTTTGGCAAGGCGCAGCCAGGTTAATGTTGTCGATGTTGGAGGTGTGGCGCTCCCTTCCACGAGGGTCTTTTCAATGAGTGCTTTCTCTGCTTGTAAAACTCATCGAAATGGCTGAGCAGCAGCAGCAGCAGGACCATGGCGTTGATTTGGACCAGAGTCAGTTCTGCTGTTCGGTATGCCTGGAGCTGCTGAAAGAGCCAGTCACCATTCCCTGTGGACACAATTACTGCAAAGGCTGTATTGAGGATTGCTGGGAACATAAAGAGAAGAAGGGAGAGTACAGCTGTCCTCAGTGTAGGGAGACCTTCACCACGAGGCCTGTTCTGAAGAGGAACAACATGCTGGCTGAGGTGATGGCTGGAAGTGGTGGTAGAAAGACAGCATTTATTGCATTGATTGATTACATTTGTGTTAATAATGTGAATCTGCAAGGAAACTAGTAGGCTAACTAAAGTTTTCAAATAAACGTAGTGTAGTAAAAAAGTGAATACTTGCCTCTTAAATGTAGCAGAGTAGAAGTGTAAAGTAGCAAACAATTTAAATACTTGAGTAAAACACAAGTACCTCAAAATTGTACTTAAGTACAGTGCTTGAGTAAATGTTACTTTTCATCACTGCCTGTAGGTCTGACTACAGTCACCAGACACATTTAAATGGCTGTAAGTGGTCATGAGTCTGACTCACTTGAAGTTTGTACAATGCTTGTGTGAAGCCCTGATAACCCCATGAATTAGGTTCTCTAAAAATCCTTGTGCACGTAAAAAACAAAGATATAAAATAAGAATAAATTATTCAGATTATTGTGAAGCCTTGGTAGACATACTGTATACACCTATGAGTGAATTCTGTTTTATTCTGCTTTTCTCCTGTATGTCATGTAATTTACAATAGTTATCACCACATTTCTTTTAATCTTCCCTACTGTAGCTTGTGGAGAAGCTGAAGAAGTCAAGCCTTCAGCAGGCTTCTCCCCCTGCTGCTGAGGCCTGTGCCGGCCCAGCAGATGTCGCCTGTGATTTCTGCCAAGGGACCAAACGACACAAAGCCACGATGTCTTGCCTGACGTGCTTGGCATCTTACTGCCCCGCTCACCTGGAGCTTCACCACAGTGTTCCTGTGTTGAAGAAGCACCAGCTGGTCTCTGCTACAACCCCACTGCAGGAAAAGATGTGTACCAAGCACAACAAGCTGATGGAGATCTACTGTCAGACAGACAAGACGTGTATCTGCTATCTGTGCGTTATAGATGAGCATAAGAGCCATCGTACAGTGTCCGCTGCAGCAGAGAGGGCTGTGAAACAGGTAGTAACAAAAAACACAATCAGAAAGGTCTGCAGTCAAACACATTGACATGTTTGTTACTTTACCGTTTTAGTCAAATCTTTCTCACCAGTAGCAGTCAGATGTAATCAAAGTGATAGAAAACATATATCCATTCACAAAGAGCCATTTGCTGTTGTGCCAACAATTTATTTCAGAAAAAGCTGACCATGAATCAAAAGAAAGTCCAGGAGAGACAAAAGAAGAGAGAAAATGAGCTGAATGAGCTGCTCCAAGCTCTGAAGGAGTTTAAGGTATGGAATTTAGACTTAAGTATCTTATCAAAAACACGGGATTACTCAAATACTTAAGTTAAGTAATTAACCTAATTAAGTTAAGATTGGTCGGAGAATCGGCGCAGCGTGGGCGGTATTACATTCAGTTTATCGCACCGTTGTGACGAAAAGAGAGCTGAGCCAGAAGGCAAAGCTCTCAATCTACCGGTCAGTTTTCGTTCCTACTCTCACCTATGGTCATGAAGGCTGCGTCATGACCGAAAGAACGAGATCCAGGGTACAAGCGGCCGAAATGGGTTTCCTCAGGAGGGTGGCTGGCGTCTCCCTTAGAGATAGGGTGAGAAGCTCAGTCATCCGTGAGGAGCTCGGAGTAGAGCCGCTGCTCCTTCACGTCGAAAGGAGCCAGTTGAGGTGGTTCGGGCATCTTGTAAGGATGCCCCCTGGGCGCCTCCCTAGGGAGGTGTTCCAGGCACGTCCAGCTGGGAGGAGACCTCGGGGAAGACCCAGGACTAGGGGGGGGGTCATATCATAGCATCAACTTCATTTCCTGTATTCTGCAGCAATTTACAGTGGAAATACCTTTTTGTTTACCTTTTATGTAAAGAAGAAAAACACCGATGACAATTCAAAATATATCAAAAATATCACTAAAGTATCTTGCTGCGGGTCATTGGGAATTTTTAAGAGGGTATACGGAAATCCTGGATCTTTCTTAGTGGGTATACCTGCGGATCAAGTAGACTACACCACTGAACTGGCCCTACGATATATGTATGGAGCCGTTCATTTTCCACCGACATAACCTGATTAACCACTACAGATGCATGCATTGACTTGTAGATTCAGTTTGCCATGACAATGCATGTATTAAAACAACAGTGTCACAAAGTCGGAACTTTGCCACATACTTGAGGACATATTTTTAAAAAGGAAAAACCTTTTGTTTTTGTTTTTCTTTGTATGAACAGAGTTGTAGCCAGCCTGCAGTTGAGATCTGTGATGAGATCGTTGATGAGCTGATCTCCTCCATTAAGGAAAAACACATTTTGGTGAAGCAGCTGATCAAAGCCCAGGAGCACACTGCAGTCTCTCAGGCTGAAGAGCTGCAGCTGCAGCTGAAGGAGGAGATCACCAAGCTGAAGAGAAGAGACGCCGACCTGGAGCAGCTTTCTCATGCCGACGACCACATCCATTTCATTCAGGTAGCAGACACCTGGTGTGGTGTGGAGCAATTTTAACAGTTTTGGGGTATTTTTATCACTTTGTATAATTCTTATGTTACTGTATCAGGGCTCTCAAGTGTCACGCATTGAGCGTGACAGTCACTCATTTCGGTCTTTTGTCACGCACTCCCGCCACACATTGTATTTCTCATGCAGAAAAACTGCCGCAGCGTCCAAAATTTCTCTGGCCGCGCTGCTCTCACTATGGAACCGGCAGGAATCAAGCGTCTCTCCCCTGGAGTTCTTAGTCGAGCCTGCCACTTATCAGCCAATCAGAAAAGAAAAGGGGCAGACGCAGCGTCAGCTGATTTTGCCGAGGCTTCAGCTTGAATGTTTTGAGTGTAGCCCCGAATGTATTTTGAAAAGTTGACTGACAAATATGAAACGTGGCTTAGTGTTCACTCTCACTGTAAAAAGCTGCAGCTTCAGGTTTATCGATGCGCTCTGCTGTCGACATGCTGCGGCAGATGTGTCGCGTTTGAGCTCCGTTAATTCTGCCGTATAGTTTCTGTTTTCCACCTCCGACGTACAGCAGCGTTCAGCCACTTCACTAAACGTAGTCTCATTCAGAGACCCAGACGGGGACCTGGTCTGTCAGAAGGTCTAGGTCTACCGTATCAGCAGAGCAATCACGTAGGCCTAATGCATAGCAGACTATTCTTGTATCCTATCACACACAGCACAGATGAGATATATTTTGAATGTGCAAAAGTTTTGGACATGAGCAGAAATCTTGCTCAAACACATCTGAAATATTAAAGTCCAGGGGTTTATTAATCCATTAACATGAATAATGTATAATTGAGGTGAATAATTGTCATATGCACATTTAAGGAGGTTACTTCCCCAACAAAAGATACAAAAGAGAAGGTAAGAGTAAATGATGCCTAAGCTACATGTGTGCTGACTCAGATATAATTAGGAAAGTTGATCCAAAAGAGAATAAATATTTGAAAGCAATACAGAAAGCCTGAGAGCCTTACTGCAATATATTCCATTATGTTTTTATATTTTAATTGTAATTTGTGTCCCTTTACATAAATATATTTCCAGCATATTGATTCAGAAAAAGGTACGAATAGGTGCATAGAAATTCATCTCAATGCAGGAAATGAAGTGTTTAATGCTTAAAATTTTCTGGGGGTGGACCCCCAGAACCCCCCCCCCCATCATAAGTCACCAAACAAATCTGCAACCAGAACCCTGTCCTTTTGGTTGCCAGGCCAGTTATGATTAGACCAAATGTTGGTGCCACCTATAACATCTACAAACTGGAAGCTATAATGAACATACACTGGCTATTGCTATTAACACGCTGGGGGGGCGGGGGGGGGGGATGTCACTCTTACCTGTCTTCAAAACTTGAGAGCCCTGCTGTATGTAAATTCCACATTATCAGTGCTGTACAGCCAAAGCACACACCGTCTGTATTAGAAGCTTAAAGCAACACCAAAGATTATTTTGTACGTTAAAATAATGTTTCCAAAAGTGTTTCAGTGGTTCATCAACTCGTAACAGGGTGAACGGCACTTCTGCATTGGCTTTGCGGCTGTAACCGCACTATGCAAGTTTGCCAGATCAGGTAGCGGGTCTGTAGGTCAAATGACAGCAGTAATGGGCAATTCCGCTTCCAACCTGCAGGGAGACTGAAGAGGCAAAGTGCAAACATGCAAAACTCGGCTCAGTTAATTTTTCTTGAGGACACAAAAGTGACATCTGCTGGCCAGATTTGACAGTGAAACACGTGATACACTGATGGTGATACTAGACTATTTTTCAGCGTTTTTATTTGTTGGTCTCTGGCTTATTGAATTCCCTCCAGACTTTCCAGTCCCTCTCCACCTCCTGCGAATCTCCAGACTGGCCAACTGGCCCTGTTGTTCATCTTCAACATGCGACTTTCGATCCTGTGACTGACTGCGTGTCTAAGATGAGGGATGACATAGAGGGCCTCCTGAAGGACACATCTCACAGGATCTCTGCCACAGGTACCTGATAGAAGTATAAGAGTCCAGAGTAATACAGTGGATCTGATTCATGTCCAGTGGTATTTAGGATCTGTTTGTTTTTGTTAGTTTCTACTATAGATGTTGTGCTGCCACCTGTGCCAAAGACCAGAGAGGAGTTTTTACGCTGTAAGTAAAACATTTAATTCCCTGCAGTTCCACAATATACCAGTGCATTAGTAATTAACTAAATATTTAAAGGTTGATGTTAATATAGCCTTATTTTTACTGCTTTGTTCTTCCATCAGATTGCCGTCCTCTAAACCTGGATGGGAACTCAGTCTACCGATATTTGTCCATTTCACAAGAAAACCGGCGAGTGACCTATGAAGACTATGGCAGATATCATTCTACTCACTCAGACAGGTTTACAAATTGCGGGCAGGTGTTGTGCAAAGAGGGTTTGTCAGAGCGCTGTTACTGGGAGGTCACTTTGAGTGGTTATACTTGGTCTGTGGCAGCGTCCTACAAAGACATCAGCAGATCATCAAATGAATCTGTGTTTGGAAAGAACAACAAGTCGTGGAGTTTAGAATGCTCCCGAGATGGTTACACTTTCCAACACAACAGTGGAGACATGGCAGTGTCCGGCCCTCCATCCTCCAGGATCGGAGTGTTCCTGGATTATAAATCAGGGACTCTGTCCTTTTACGTCTCTGACTCGATGACTTTGCTCCACAAAGAGCACACCACGTTCACTCAGCCTCTCTATCCTGGCTTTGGGCTGAAGAATGGAAGCAGTGGACATTATGCAGAACTGATCAAGTTATGGTGATGCAGTTTATATTTGGGTGGCTAATGTGTGCCGCTGTTGATCAGGCTGTAATTGGCTTTCCAATATAACTGAATACCACATGGTAGATGAGAGGATGTCATTTTACAAGAGTGAAGAATTAAAAAAAAAAAAAGAAGAAGCACTGAATACAACATTACTCTAACTTTAAAGTCCCGATAAGTCTCTTAGTGATTTTCAGCGTTATCTTTTTGTTGTTTTTGTGCCAATCTTCTCTCTAGCTTTTTCAGCGCTAACAAGAAAAGTTGAAAAAATTGGCAACTATTTTGATGATAATTTGTAAAACTTTACTATATAATATTATTTCAAAACGTATTTTTGCAACTTTAAACTAGCACTCTGAGGCCATATAAGTAGTTTACTAATTGCAAAACAGTTAAGGTAAAAGGGTAGAGTGCCCTCAATTGTTATGGCTGATTTATTGCATTAATGTGACATGCTTGTTAAATGTTTTGTTGGCTTTCTCTTGTTCTGGTTGAATTTCTTCGAATACTAATTTGCATGAAAAAGGCTGCTCAGAAAAGTTTGTCATCAGTCACACTTTAAACCATATCAGCCTCGGCACAGTTTTATTTGTTTTAGTGTTTATATATATACGACTGTTTATGATGAGCGGCCATTGCTCCACGTTGGAGCATTTATATGCAGAAGAATATGTTCTAAGTCATTTGGATTATGTTTTACAATAAATAAATAAAGGTGTACCCACAGCCCATTGTTTTTGTCATGCGTCTTGCCAGATCATGTATAGGTGGTGAATTTATTTGGTGTCCGGAGATACTGCCATTTCTAAAACCGTTAACCAATTCACACTAATGGAGCTAAGCGTAAATTATCTCAGGAAGACTTCAATAACTTCAATCACCGCTCTGTCTTCCTAAAACTTTTCAGCTGTTTAGATGCATTCACTTTCAGTAAACCAACCAGAAATGGCCACGAAATTCATGATCCAATCATAGCATTACATCCCTGCTTTAAATCTGTTTTTCTCTCTCTACTACACAGTGTCTCAAGATGGCAAAAAAAATAATCTCAGACACTACTCAGGTCAGTCCTTAACATTACCAGTATGTTGTATCGTGAGATGATTTGAGTTCATGAAATAGACTATAATAATTCTTCCAAGACATTTAGATAACGGTACAAACTAAAAGACAGACAACTGGAGTGAATATTTTTGGACACAGGCTGTGCCTCTGCCTGTTCCACAGAGAGGTCAGGGGTCACAGCCAGCTGCTGTTGTGCCTTTCTGCAGCTAAGAGAGATAAACTAAGAACAGTGTCTGAAACATTAGCAGGGTGGATGCTTGCCAACACAGGTGTGTGAAATCTGCTCTTCCTGTCTCAGGTTACCCACTCTTGCTCTGTGATACACTCAGTTTCCACCCAAAATGAATGAAATATAATGCTACAGTACTGGAATAAATGCAACCTTCATGAAGGGAAGGACACAGAGCATTTATTGTCTTCATCAATCATTGTGCGATACTGAGAGGTGTAACTATTATTTACTGAACCCTCATTGATGGAAATGATATGAACAAAATTGTAGAAGATATTTCAAATTTTAGAATACCCAAAGAATGACTGTGACATGGACACTAGAGGGCACTTGTATCACTATGTAGGCTATTCCTTAATGTTTGGATTAACAACTCAGACATCAGTTTGAGTTGCCAAGGTACAAAGTCACACCTACAGTACAGTATACCATTAGTCACAACTACAATACAGAATACCATTAGTCACAACTCAAACAGCCAGGCGTGGTTCTACAAGGTTGTCTGTATGCTCAGGGATATTTTTTTATTTGATTCAGTGTACAGAAGTTAACATGGTTTAAAACATTTGTTAGTTTTGCTCTATTTCAACATATTATTTTATTGAAAGGAGATGAAAGCATTTTTAGTATGACCTTTCAGTCCATTCAAAGAATATTAACAGTCCCATTCACCCAAGTTCAAAGTAACAGCTCCACTGCACTTAATAATACTTGATAGGAGTTGTTTTCATCACAGAGTCTCTGTTTGTCCTAGATGGATATTGAGCACTAAAGGAGATTAACTTCTTGTTCATGTTCATGTTCATTGTTATTAGCAGTATTGGTCTCATTGTGTTGTTTAGGTTAGTGGTTCTCTGTCATCCATATTTTGTTGTAATCGTGTACAACAAAATATACATAGGCTACAGTACATACAAATACAGTATACAGTACATATACAAAATGTACTTTTGAGTGCCTTAGGAGTGTAAAAGTTGCTAATGAAATGAAAGCAGCATTAGAGGTGATAGTTCGTGGAAAAACAGTGAAATAAAGAGAGAGGGAAAACTGGAGTATACAAATACGATAGAATAGGCATGTTGCACTGGTAATATAACACTTCATAATATGATGAGTAGAGAGGGTAAGAGGTAAGAATATCACACTATAAATAACTCTGACATAGCAGATCTAAGCTCTGCGTGTGGTATGAGGCAGGCATGAGGCTGATATGACTTGAAAGGTGGCATACCTGAGCCATTAGTGTGCTCTTCAATGTTTGGTGTCAGCAAATTATACTGAAGCTCAAACCTAGTAAAACAAAAGAGCTGAGCAGCAGCTCTGTCACAGGACTTTGCCACTCAGCCATCATAATCAACAGGTCAGCCAGTGGAACTTGAGATAACCGTAAGTACTTATTCTTAGATGGTAAACTTTGCTTCTGTAATTGTTTGTTTCCAAGAAACATATTAACTACGTTCTGTTCTTCTGATAGTTTAATTATCAATTTTTTGTCTAATTACTTTGAGTTTTTTTCTCGAATGTTATGAGAACTGCTTTAAAACGTGATTTTAAACTGATGACAGAAAAGAAAGCATTACTTGACACTTTGGGATCCCAAGCTATAAAACATGGTTAAATGAAATACATTTGCAATAGATATACACAATACGGAAGAGATACAATATATATCTCTGGGGTCATTGACCCCAAACACAAAGACCATCATTGTGTAAGGTAATATATGGTACATCTGTAGGCCTATGTCTGGGAATGATTTTTGGCAAACAAAAGGCATAGGCCTACTTTCATGCATATCCTCATATAACTCACAAACATGCATATATGTATCTCCTTACTTGGTGTAATGACAATGCTTTATGATTCAGTGTGGCAAAGGGAGAGTACTTCAATACTTATCCAGATATAGTGTTTTAACAGGGCCAAAGGAAATAAAAATATTTAAAGGAAAGAGTTGGTTAATTTTGCAATTAGCCTACATTTTTATCAGATATTTTTTTGACACACCTGCATTCTGTATTTATGTTACACTATTCCCTCTAAAGTAAGTTTAGTTTTTTTCTTCTTTTTCAGCTTCAGCAGTAACGACATATACTTTATGGTACCTCCCTGTTGTAGGAAGTCACAATAGTATTTGACTTTGCTCTGCTTTCCCAGCACTATAGGTGCGCACATCAGCAGATCACACGGGCGACTGTAAACACACTGCTCCTCAAATCGGACGCTGCATGTGATTGGCTTTCTTCGTCTCTTCACAAGAAGAGCGAAGCTATGGATAGTGATTACCAGTACTCCGTTTTCTTTGAGTGGCACAGCCTGCTCGGGGAGCAGGCGAAGAGAATCGAAACATATTTCCGTGTTCGGCGCAGATCCGGCGGAGGAGACTGCGGACCAGTGATCAGGGTGAAGGATGACATCTACAGAGTTGCTTTCAGATACCAAAAAGGTAGCCAATAAGATAAGACACTGTACATTACTGATCAATTCGTGTTGTAAATGATGTAATGTCGCCAGTCTTATGTTGGTTAAAGAAGTAACCTATGTTTGAACTAACAAAGTAGGCTCACGCATATAAGTTTCACTTTCCCGAAAATGAAACCTAACTCAATGCTGCCACAGATGAGCTCTGGAAGTGGCTGAATATCTCAAAGAAGTAGCGTTAGCCTATAGCCTAAGTATTGACTGCACTGTAGGAAAGAATATAACAATAATCCAATGCAAAAGATTAGTAGATTTCCAGTTTTCATTCACTGCACCAGCTAACTGAATGTACAGTAGGCCTGCTTTAGTAGAATCAGTTGTCTATAAAACATGACTGCATGAGAAACAACAAAGCAGGTCATTATCACTCATGTTGAAGTACTGTGTGAGTGAGTGGGATTGAAACAGCAGCTTTGCTCTGTTTAGTCCACTGGAGAGAAGTTGGCTACTGTTGAGAAAAAAACTAAAAGACGTGTTCTTGGATCTTTGAGGAAGGAGAAAAAGCCTGGGAGCAATTGGAGGATTAAGAGAATATTTAATTAACACTGTGATGAAAGCGACATGACAAAGGCAACAGTTACAATTCAGCTGACATTGGACAAACAAGACAATACAATACAATACAATACACTGCGAGCAGCGGACAGCAAAGATGTTTCCCCGGTGGAGTCACATTTTTACTGCCCCGATCATTCTTAGTTTTCAGAATTATATTCCCCTGGACCTGGAGCTGATTCTATTCCCATTGGCCCATCATTGGCATGATGTTGTGTTGAACACATCTCATTGGCTTTCCTCATAGCCTCAGATGTGATGGTCACACCTCTAGCATGCACATTGGGGGTTTCTCCTGGTCACAGATCAAAGACTATCCTGTATTCTAATTAGTCTCAGCACAGCAGGGTGTTTGCTTCCTGTTGTGGGACAAAAGTTTCTTTCTTATATGTTAAGTGTTTGGTTTTAATCTACCTGGAAAAGACAAAAGGAGAATAGGACAAAAGGTCTGCTTTGACCTTAACCAGGCTGCCATGTGCAATGAATGCATCTGAATCAAAGCTACATTGTTTAAACTTTTTAGAACTTAACAATATCAAGCATCACCATTATTGAAACTTTATTTAACTCAACACTACACACCAGGACTACATCCATTTTGTTTTTTTCTGACTATTAGTGACATGAAAAATGTTGTCAAATGAGCAGCAAGTCCATGATTTAAAACACAATAAATAATGTTGCATGTTTTTAATAGATCAGCTGGCAGTCCTACAGAAATCTGAGCATGTTGTGGATGGTGTGGTGTTTGCTGTCCGAGGCACCAGAGAACACATCATCTCCTCTCCAAGCCAGGATCCTACAGCTCCAGTACAGGTTAACTCAACATTTCTGTCATTCAATCAATATTGTGTAGTCAAAAAATACATTTCTATTAACAGTTTCCCATTTCATGTCGTTATATAACACCAAAGAGGTTGTATACCATATCATAAACCAGTAAAGCTGTTGTTGTCATTAATCTCTTTTCATCAGAGCCCACAGTCCATTCCTGCCTCCACTCCTCCACCAAGTGGTGAAGAATATGAACTACAAGTTGACGAGGAGTGTTCTCAGGTGACCGCCAGTTTGACGAATGTAGCGGTGTCTTATGTTAAACGATTGTCACGTGTAAGTGAGAAGCAAACCAGCATTCGTCGACTGGGCGAGGCCAAGCTCCGCCTCCTCTGGAAAGAGATTGACCACAGTTTGGGACGAGATTGTCCAGGAGTGAAGGTAACACAGGGAGCTGCCGGTCAGTTAGTTTTGGAAGGCTCTGCGGAGGAGATTCTTAAGGCTGGCGATTGGATCTCTGGTCAGGAGAATTTGGTGTCAGAAAAGACGGTTTCTAACATGAGCCCACATTTGTTGGCCTTTCTAAGGAAGGCATACAGAGGTCCAGGGGTGCTAGGCCACTTTTTAGGTGTCAGTGACAAGGTGGAAGTAGAGTTACGAGACACAGAGTTATGTTTGGTCTCCCTTTCCACTGATAATCTTGATGAAATACAAAATACACTGCAAGCTGAGATAAAGGAAGTCAAGATTGATGTTCCTAACTGCTCCGCTGTGCCGTCTCAGCTTCGGGAAAAGCTTGAGTCCAAGACAAATGAGATGAACCAAGGGCAATACAGGGCTCAGGTCGTGTTTGGCTCAGACAGCTCGGTGTGCTTACTAGGCCACACCAAAGAGGTTGAAGAGCTGATTGAAGCTGTCACACAGTTTATTTTGGACCAGTCTAGTGTGCAAAACAAAGTCAATCTGCCTTTCTCAGAGTTAGCACAAGAGGTTTCACCAAGTGTTGCACATCATTTGGAATCTCTGAGTTTGAGTGAAGTAAACACAACAGGGATAAGTACTGGAAGCAGTGCACCAAGAGATCTGGGCTTCCAGATGGATGTTTCTGCCCAAGACACAGCAGGAGGAGCCACTGCTGGAGCTCCTGGAGCTGGTGTCCATGTACAGATCATTCAGGGAACCATCGAGACAGAGCAGGTAAGACACTTTTCTGTGATTTTTAAGAAAATGCATCAAACCTGCTCATTGGAAGATTAGAACCACTCTCCGCAGAATGACTCGTGTTTAGGAGTGTTTTTTCTATATGGCAGGTATGACATCATAAATGACTTTGCTTACCTTGATGATGTGCTAACAGTTTGATGTTTGGCAGGAGCTCCAACATTACACAAAACTACTGAATATCACATGCATTTGAAATGCTGCTGGCTCTTTTTATGTCAGATTAACCAATCCATTTTTTTAACAGCAAAGCTCAGTTGAAGACTGATCTTATTACAGTTCGTCTATGCAGGAGGTGTTTTACACGCATTTTGTCAGTCACCAATCTCAAGCCAAGCGGCTAAATGCTGACTCCCAGTAAACGTTAATGTTGCCCCATATCTGCTGGATGCGGAAATAAGGGGGAACTTGTATTTCTTTAATTAGGAATAATATGATAAAATAAACAGCTAGATATTTGTGTGAAACCCCCATCACATATCCTGTTGTCCTCCTAGGTGGATGCCGTGGTATCGCCCATGGTTGGCCATGAGCCTCGCTCTACCCGCGTCGGAAACATTTTGTATGAAATGGTTGGATCCCAGCTGATCGCAAAGTTTAGAAAGGAAGCAGGAGAAGAAGAAACACTGCCTGGTGACACAGTCCTGGTGGAGGGCTTGCCTGAGCTCCCATCTAATGCAGTGTTCTTCCTCAACCTCATTCCCTGGGATGATGACCATGATGGAACTGCAGTCCAGGTGAAATATTGGACTGTTTTCAGTCGTGTCTTATCTTATTTTATAAGGAGCTGTGTTCTAGTTTTCTGCACCATAATACAGCATTCATTTTATCTAGCCTTAAAAACCAATGAATTCTGACCTTTTACAGGTTCTGAGAGTGGGCATCAACAAAATCCTAACTTCCTGTGCGAAAAGAGGGTTTGGATCCGTCACCTTTCCTGTACTTGGAGCTGGAATTGTCCTGCGTTTTCCTGACAGCGTGGTAGCCAGGGTTCTACTGGAGGAAGTTCATGCGTTTGGACAGAACCGAGCCAGCGGAACGCCATTACTGGTCCGCATCGTCATCCACCCCAACGACGAGGAGTCTAGTGAGGTAATGGACATGTATTGTACTATAAACGTTGACTATTCGCGATGAAAAAATGTCTTTTGTACATTTGCAAACACCAGTGAATGCTTCAGAGGTTCAAATATCTTGGTAATGATATTGAGTGCAATTCACTTAGTGTGTCAAAAATAGCGCTGTTTTATTAATGCCGGATCTATTCATACAAATAAATGTCAATCTTGAGTTATAAACATATTCTTCATTTAAACTTTTCCTGCATCAGATGAGTAAATACTGACATTGATATTAAAACATTTACTTTTTTTTCTCTGCAGGCCTTCAAGTCTGTGCAGGAAGCTTTCCAACCCAAAGGATTCACAATAAATGTTCACCAACCAGATGAAGGTGGGTATAAGTATTATGTGTCAGCAAATAATTGTAATTCAGTACTGAGTTACCTTAACTGAGTTACTTGTTCTCAGAAAGCATTAGAAAACTAAGCTTAAAAGCTAAAAAAAAGAGCTGAGTGAAGCTGTTACACAGTTTATTTTGGACCAGTCTAGTGTGCAAAACAAAGTCCATCTGCCTTTCTCAGAGTTAGCACAAGAGGTTTCACCAAGTGTTGCACATCATTTGGAGGGACCAAGAGATCTGGGCTTCCAGATGGATGCTTCTGCCCAAGACACAGCAGGAGGAGCCACTGCTGGAGCTCCTGGAGCTGGTGTCCATGTAGAGATCATTCAGGGAACCATCGAGACAGAGCAGGTAAGACACTTTTCTGTGATTTTTAAGAAAATGCATCAAACCTGCTCATTGGAAGATTAGAACCACTCTCCGCAGAATGACTCGTGTTTAGGAGTGTTTTTTTCTATATGGCAGGTATGACATCATAAATGACTTTGCTTAGCTTGATGATGTGCTAACAGTTTGATGTTTGGCAGGAGCTCCAACATTACACAAAACTACTGAATATCACATGCATTTAAAATGCTGCTGGCTCTTTTTATGCCAGATTAACCAATCCATTTTTTTTAAAGCTCAGTTGAAGACTGATCTTATTACAGTTTGTCTATGCAGGAGGTGTTTTACACACATTTTGCCAGTCACCAATCTCAAGCCAAGCGGCTAAATACTGACTCCCAATAAACGTTAATGTTGCCCCATATCTGCTGGATGTGGAAATAAGCAAGTGATTGCTCACAACTTTTCCATAATGATAATCTGTCATTATTGTGTTTACAGCCTATTTCTGCGGTCCGCTGTGTGTTTAGTCTTTGTAAATCTGTAAGGCAAGGCAAGGCAGCTTTATTTATATAACACATTTCAGCAACAGGGCAATTCAAAATGCTTTACATAAAAACGATTAAAATTAAAAACAGATAAAATACGAGAATAAAAATTACAGTGCTGTATAAGAAATGAAACATTAAAAACAGTTAAAAACAGTTAAATATATAAAAGCAGAAACCCAGACCTGGATGACCAATATTCTAAACATTGGAGACATCCAGGCCCGTATTGTTGTATCATTCTGGAAACCCAAGCTTTGTTGACCAATACAGTAGGCATTCTATACAGTCAGGACTATATTTCTTTACCATCTCATCCACCACGGGCCCCGCAGGAACATGTCATGACATCTGTTACCCATTTCCAAGAGTGGAAGTACTTCTCTTTACACTACAATATAGTTATCACTATAAGGCTTAGTTTAATCATGGGAAACTTTGCAAAATCCTGAACAGTTGGTACTTTAGGCTCCATGTTAAAATTACCAGATGTTCCTGTTAAAAAGGGATTTGGATTTAGGAAGACACTGAAGTCTTGTATGAAGTGTTTCCTGTGTATTATGTTGATATTGTGTTTGTGTTGTATATCCTTGGCCTTGTTAAGCACTTTGGTCAACCCCGGTTGTTTTTAAATGTGCTATACAAATAAAATTGTATTGTATTATATTGTATTTTATAAATTAATAATTTGGAATAATATGATAAAATAAACAGCTAGATATTTGTGTGAAACCCCCATCACATATCCTGTTATCCTCCTAGGTGGATGCCGTGGTATCGCCCATGGTTGGCCATGAGCCTCGCTCTACCCGCGTCGGAAACATTTTGTATGAAATGGTTGGATCCCAGCTGACCGCAAAGTTTAGAAAGGAAGCAGGAGAAGAAGAAACACTGCCTGGTGACACAGTCCTGGTGGAGGGCTTGCCTGAGCTCCCATCTAATGCAGTGTTCTTCCTCAACCTCATTCCCTGGGATGATGACCATGATGGAACTGCCGTCCAGGTGAAATATTGGACTGTTTTCAGTTGTGTCTTATCTTATTTTATAAGGAGCTGTGTTCCAGTTTTCTGCACCATAATACAGCATTTATTTTGTCTAGCCTTAAAAACCAATTAATTCTGACCTTTTACAGGTTCTGAGAGTGGGCATCAATGAAATCCTAACTTCCTGTGCGAAAAGAGGGTTTGGATCCGTCACCTTTCCTGTACTTGGAGCTGGGATTGCGCTGCGTTTTCCTGACAGCGTGGTAGCCAGGGTTCTACTGGAGGAAGTTCATGCGTTTGGACAGAACCGAGCCAGCGGAACGCCATTACTGGTCCGCATCGTCATCCACCCCAACGACGAGGAGTCTAGTGAGGTAATGGAAATGCATTGTACCATAAACGTTGACTATCCGCGATGAAACTCTGGATTGTTCAAGTTCCACAAAATATAGTAAGCAGTAGAAAAAATGTCTTTAGTAAATTTATTTGGATTTCTTTATGTGCAAACAGCAGTGAATGCTTCAGAGGTTCAAATATCTTGGTAATGATATTGAGTGCAATTCATTTAGTGTGTTAAAAATAACGCTGTTTTATTAATGCCGGATCTATTCATACAAATAAATGTCAATCTTGAGTAATAAACATATTCTTCATTTAACATTTACCTGCATCAAATGAGTAAATACTGACATTGATATTAAAACATTTACTTTTTTTTTCTCTGCAGGCCTTCAAGTCTGTGCAGGAAGCTTTCCAACCCAAAGGATTCACAAAAAATGTTCACCAACCAGATGAAGGTGGGTATATGTATTATGTGTTAGCAAATAATTGTAATTCAGTACTGAGTTACCTTAACTGAGTTACTTGTTCTCAGAAAGCATTAGAAAACTAAGCTTAAAAGCTAAAAAAGCAATCAAGCTAAAGACAAACATACTTGACAGAGTCACTATTCTCTTTTCTAGTGTCAACTGCAAGGAGGATCGTACTGCTCGGGAAAACTGGATCTGGGAAAAGCAACCTAGGTAACACCATATTTGGAGAGAAATTGTTCACCACAAACCATACTCCCAACTCTGGAACAAGTGAATGTCAAGCTGAAACTAGATGTGTCAACGAAAGAAGCATCACTTTGATCGACACTCCTGGTTTCTTTGATGCAGGCAGGTCTGAGGAGGAGATGAAGCCTAAGATAGTGAGGTGTATCACAGAGTGCGCTCCTGGGCCTCATGCTTTTCTCATTGTGCTTAAAGTGGAGAAATTCACAGAGCACGAGCAGGCTGTCATCACTAAAATATGCCAGTATTTCACGGAAGATGCTTTAAAATATGCTGTAATTGTCTTCACTCATGGTGACCAGCTCCTTAAAGGGATGAAAATTGAAGATTTTGTCAGTCAGAATGAGAATCTGAGTGATCTGGTGAAGAAGTGCGGCGGCCGGTGCCACGTCATGGATAATAAATACTGGAAGAACAAACAGCAGAATAGCTACAGGAGCAACCAGGTCCAGGTGGATGAGCTTCTTAACACCATAGACAAGATGGTGATGGAAAACAATGGATGCTACACCAATAGGGTGTTACAAGAAGTGGAGAAAAAAATACAGAGAGAGGAAGAGATGATAAAACAGTCATCAGGAAACTTGCCACTGGAAGAGATCAGAAATCAGGCGAAAACCAAAGTGTCTGAGAGGTTTTTGATCCAACTGGCAGGTACTGGCACAGGAGCATTGCTGGGAGCTTTTTTTGGAGTGGCAGCGGTGATTGAATTAGTTGTCTCAGCTCTGCAAAACTGTCAGTCATTAATGAAACTTGTGAATACAGTTCCAGCATTAAGAGGGGTGACAACAGCAGCAGCAGCAGGAGGCGCAAAAGTAGCGGGACTGGCAGCTGCTGGAGTGATGATGGGAGGCTTTGCTGTTGGAGGAGCAGTGGGTGGTGTTATTGGATATGAGGCAGCCGAGGAAGCAAAGTCACCATCGGAGGCAGCTGAGATTGCAGCCAATGCTGTCATAAAGCAAAACGTTGCTTTAAAGCTTAAAACTTCTTTGCTACTTGGGATCAGCGGAACAGGAAAACATTAAAAACACTATTAACAAATCTACTAGATGCTGAGTGACATAAGCAATCATTTGTAGTTGTGTTTCTGGCCAGCTGGCGAATATAAGTTCAACATTCACTCTCCTTTTATGTCTGTTTTTGTCTCCACCAATTCGGGAGGATAATTTCTGGCTCTTTAGCTGCTTAATGCTCCGCTATATTGAGCAGTAAATCGCTACCTTTGCCTGTTTGGTGCTGGGCTGGTAGCATTCAGTGGGGTTTATTAAAGTTTATTTGATGAAAACAGCTGCCCGCTGAGGCTAGAAACAAGGTTGATAAGAGTTTGTGGGCCAGTGATAAAAGTGATAATTCTTTGCAGGTTTGACACAACAAGCGACATCGTCCACAGCACGCATAGTCACTTGATCATTGTTGATTAAACAAAAAATTAACAGTACAGCTTTAACTAAAGAGAAGAATGTTATGGGCCAAGAATAAGGGGAAAGTAATATTTATGTTATTACTCATTTGTAAATGATTTGTAAAATATGTCAATCAAGTCATAACAGTGGGTTCATATTGATTTAATATTATATATATTGGTATAATATAAGCAATTAACAGTGTTCACTTATCAGTCAGTGGTGGTTTGAATGTTGTCTCCATATCTAAATCTGTTTCTTACCAATAAAAGCATTGATTACGCACACATTTTCTCATTTGTCCATTTCGTTTTAAAATGAGGTTGTATGTTTACTCTGCACCTGCAATCTCTGATCAACAGAGGGCCCCCTTAAGCAAGAAAAATACTTTGTTTAATCAGAGGCCACTGGAACATATTCTGTCACATCCTTTAAAGATGAGGTGCATCAAGTCCAATACAGTGTTGGCATTTACTTTGTGTTGTATACATTGGATGCAGATGTGGGTGATTTTGTAATGCAAATACTGTTTTGGTTCAGAGGTCAAGTCACGGATATCAAGTGCTGATATGTAGCCTAGAGGGAGGTTTTCTTTGTTAGAGCTGCATCTGAAAACATTTAGCCACAGACATACTGTCCGTGAATTACAGTTATTTATTTCAGCCATCCTCATTTAATATTATAAAGGTAGCCAATTGTCACGTCGACGAAGGTTTGACCGATCCTGTATCGATGGTGTTGTGGGTCTAATACGTGTCATGACATGCCATCTCTCTCATGACAGGCTCAGTATTTTCTCAGACTTTGAAAGAGGACAATATTGAACACTGTACGCAGGCTAATTAGCACAAACCATGACTGGTACAATAGTGTGAAAAATTGGTATCTACCCCTTTAACACAGTTTCTCTGCGCACAGGTGATATCAATTAAAGTTCTTCACACTCACCCTCTATTTAGCCTCAGCTTATGGCTGGAGCAGGGAGTCAGCACCTTCTTTTCACACAAAATTAAACTCTGTGACACTCATCTTTTTATGAAACTGGTTGTCAGTAAAGCAGCTGGCAAATGACATCAGCAAGAGGGGAAACATGAATATAAGCTGGAACAGAATCAGTTCTGCTGTTCAATATGTCTGGAGCTGCTGAAAGAGCCAGTCACCATTCCCTGTGAACACAGTTACTGCAAAGGCTGTATTGAGGATTGCTGGGAACATAAAGAGAAGAAGGGAGAGTACAGCTGTCCTCAGTGCAGGGAGACCTTCACCACGAGGCCTGTTCTGAAGAGGAACAACATGCTGGCTGAGGTGAATTATACTTGCTCTTACCTGTACTTAACAGATAGCATATTAGCATATTAATATATTAATCAGGGGCGCCGCCAGGAATTGTGGGCCCCATGACAAAAAATCAAATTGGGCCCCTCTGCGCAGCTGTTGTCACCATATCTCTAGGACCTAACTGTCCCATCAAAAGCTTTACATAACTCTAATTAAAGGCTTGCGACTGTCTTGCTTCTTGTAGTTCAATACTAGTACTAGTACAATATTTACTGCTGGGGATTTGTACATGCATGCAAGTCTAGTATGCAGTTCACTATTTGATGCAAGATTAAAAGCAACCATTAAAATGTGCTGAAGGCCATTTTTTACAGTCTCAATGTATTTTTATTGTAAAATTTGACAAAATGGAAAATTCTCTTAACAAAATTTGTATTATTGTTAATTATTATTATAATTATTAATGAAGATTTAAAAAATGAACAAACTTAAATATATAAATATCTATGAACTGCCCTTCATGATGGGAGTAATGAAGTCTGTATCTATCGATGTCATTTCATAATTAAATCTAAATGAACATATCAAATATTTTAATATTGTCTGTATCTTACATGCAAGCTCAGGTAAGCTACTCACTGTTTCCAACCGTCCAGCATCAGTACAGACAATTGTACAGGTTGTTTTTTTATTTTACTTCATAATTATCATTATGTGAGAAAATAATTGTTAGTGATGTTTGAATTTCTGTCATTAATACATATTTCATTTTCTTTTTGTAATGGTAAAAAGAGCAAGAGACCCACAGACTCCCTGCAATGATGCTAACTGGCATGTCATTGAACCCAATGTTGCTCACCTTCTTCACTGGGACAGGGAGGGGCAGTTAGAGGGTTACGTGATGTATCACGTTCTAATAGATTAATTTTGTGATTCCATCACGAACTGATGTGAGACTGGGTTGTAGAGGGAGACTGGGGTGCTGCTGACTCATCTAATCTGTCTGCTAAAAGGGGCAGGGACAATGATTTAATATGAATATCTTGCTAAATGTTTCCCTGCACTGATTAAATGGTGATTAAATGTATGCTAACACTAGTCTATAGCTAGCTAGCTAGCTTATTTCACTAAGGACATTAAGCCAACAGGTTAATACCACTCACAGACTACGGGCATCCCACCTTTCTTGGTGACACCCTTTCCTTTGTCTATCCTTTCTCTTTTCTCTCTTTCCTTTTTTGAAAACCAGATTTTGATTTAACGTTACTTGGAAAAATTGTGGTCACTGTAGTTCTGGCGCATCTACTGACCGCAACTAAACACCGTCACTGAGTGCGCTAAGGCAGGACCAAACCATTTCATGCAGATACAGGGGGGTGGTCGGTCAATATGGATGTTTACTTTTTGGTCAATGGGGATATTTAACTTTTACTGCCAAAAACAAGTAAAAATAAAGAGCTCATTCATTTAATTATTATATTTCAAATATATATATACTGAATGATGATGGCTTAATAATTTTATATTAGTTTTTACCTATTTTTTGGGGCCCCTGTCAGTCATGGGCCCTTGGAATTGTCCTAACTTTCCCCCCCTATACGGCGCCCCTGTAAGCAATTGATCATGTCAAAAACAGCAGCCAATTGTACATGATCAATTGCAATGATGATTGCAATGGATAAAATCAATTGCAATTTGACCAAAACAATGATAAATTGCTTTTATCTTGTGCACAAGTGACCATCATATGTAGGTTGAACAAACAGTTTTGAGAGTGTCAATTGTGAGAAATGTACCAAAGTGACTGAGAAAAACTGTAAACTAACAAAACAGAGACTTGCAATATAGTAGTGATAGGAAGAGGTCTAGACAGAGAAATAATCTGGGCCACGATCGGTTTAAGCTATACATCAACCTGATAACATAAAAATGTTAGAACAGAAACGTTTTGTGTGAGGTCATTTAGAAACTGTCTCCATTAAAGTTTGTCCAACAGCCTTTCTGAGAATATAGTTCCCAGTATGTATACGGTTAGAAGATGGCTGTGTCTCATGTGACCTTGTTATTTGTACACGCTGTGACTATAAATCACATCATGTAAATAGGAAAATGTTGGTGTTTTTTTATCACTTATTGGGAGCAGTAAGCTAGATGGAGCCGGTTACCTCCAGGATCTGTGCTAACTAGGCTAGCGGTGGAGGCGCCAGACAGAGTTGCAACACGCACGGTGATGACAAGGGTATGTATGGACTTATCTAACTCTGGGGATACGGTGAATAAACTAAAGTCCCAGTAAGTCGCCGTGTTCCTGTAAAGGAATACTCTTTGTAAAATAATTGATTGCTAAAACTAGTTTACAAACCAAACTTGAGCTCCTCGATAAAGAAGTGAATTTTCTGAATAAGTATTCTGATTAACAACCAACATTTATTCTGCCAGATGATAGTTTGAGTCAGAAAAGTCAGCATCTTGCATTTTATCACATTTACATATATTTTTGTAATGTATCCTGTCTTTGCCTCTGTCTTGTTTCCCCTCAGATGTTCATGTCTCTCTCTCCACTTTCCTGTGACTTTTCACGGTACTGGTCCTCTGTGTTCCTTTAGAGGTGTGACTGACTGGTTTAAAAAATGATTTTTATTATACAGTCTCTTATGTTGACTTCTCACTTCTGCCAGCACCACAAACCAGAGAAGAGTTTCTGCACTGTAAGAAATTCAGTTGAACCCATTTACTTTAATACAAAAATAATTTCCATTTAGCAGTATTAATACTTGATTTGTTTTCCTGACAGATGGCTGTTCCGTCACACTGGACGGGAACTCAAACTACCCCTATCTCCACCTGATAGACAACAACCACAGGGTGAGGCCTTCACCCCTCGCATACTCCACTCACCCAGACAGGTTTGCTACGTTTCCACAGATGCTGTGCAGAGAGGGTTTGTCAGAGCAATGTTACTGTGAGGTGGAGTGGCATGCTCGCACTCTGTCTGCAGCAGTGGCATATAAAAACATCAACACGCGCATCAGACGAGTCAAAGTTTGGGAACGATCACCTGTCCTGGAGTCTAGAGCGCACAGAAAATGGTTACTTGTTCCGTCAGAGTGTATCTGGATTATAAAGCAGGCACTCTGTGTTTTTATCAATCCTGCTCCACAAAGTCCAGACCACGTTTACCAAGACTCTTTATCCTGGGCTTGGGCTGGAATATACAGTATATGATATGATATTGGAGTGTTGGCACAGCTGTTCAAGTTAGAGTAGTAAAAATATGTGTAATGGAAATTTGAAGTTTTTTTTCTGCACTGCAAAAGCTGTCCAACTTTTTGACAGTCCTAAAAACTAAATAAAAATGACCAAGTATTTAGTTAACAGCTCCATAACTGCTCCGTAGGTGTAGCAAGCACAAGAAATCTTTCTCTTTATAATAATCTTCTTTATGTCCTTTCTTATGCTTTGGTATCTGATTTATTGGCATTGGAAAAATAGCTAAGCATGACTCATCTAGAGGGTTTTTCATCCCTGGAAGGAAGAAACGGCAGCTTGCAAGTTATTGCAAGTTAATCTATAAAGTGGTCTGGAATATGTTGAACATTTACTTGAAAGCCAAATGTAAAATGTCTTTAATTGTAAAAATGTATCGTAATATCCTGAGTATGGATTGTGCTTTAAAAAAAACAACTACTGAAACTAAAAACTACATTGAATTGATTACAAAAGATTGTATCTGGTTTAGTTCCATGCAGCTAGCAGTGTCACATCAAGAGTCCTGAGTTGGAAGCTTCTGTGTAGAGTCTGAGTTTTAACAGCATACAATGATGTTATAGACAGTGGTGGCTTCCAACTGTGTTACAACAGTTTAGGGAAGGCCACCTGTTTCAAAATTTGACAATTCCCCTGTACACAAAGCAAGGTCCATGAAGAAGCCCTGACCCTCATCCAACTCCTTTGGGATGAACTGAAATGCCAACAGCAACTCAGGCCTTATTACCCAACATCACTGGCTGACCTTGCTTATGCTCTTGTGGCTGAATGGGAGAAAATCGTTGCAGCCAGTTTCCAAAATCTTGTGGAGAGTCCTCCTACAAGTTTATACTGGCAGATTCATGCCCATGGTTTCAGAATGACATGCTCATTTGGGTGTCCACATACTTTGGGCCATGTAGGGTAGTTGGATTTTTAGGCTGCATGGAGTGTCCGTTTTTATTTCGGCTCCCATGTTAACAGGTTAGAGCTCGCACACTGCCTGCGTGACACGCACGTCTCAGGTGCACCGAAAACGCGTGCATGCTAGAAATAGTAAAACGCCTATTTTTCCCGCGACACGCATGCGTGTTGGAAGCGTTTCCAGGCAAAATAGAATAGGAAAAGATGTTTATATGTCATTTTGACGCGAATACATATTAATAAATGACATTTTGATGTTTGAAAGTCTATAGCTTTTGACATAATCAGATATAAATGCAATTACAAATGTTTTTCTTTTATTGATTTTCAAATATTGCACCAGTCCTGTCAATACATAACGAAATATTCCATAGCCTATTTTTCCGTTAATACTGCTGATGTTGTCTTCGCTGTAATCAAATCAGTAGCCTATATATTTATGTTTAACATGAAGTATACTACTGCTTAAGTGCAGTAAATCAATGGGAAACATACATGTGTCAGACACGTTTCTGGTGTACAAAGACATAGAAAATGCCACACAGCTGCCACGCAACTGACACACAACAAAAAACGGCAGCCATCATAAAAAAATGGACTTGCCCTTTAAGTCGACACTACACAAATGGATTCCTTGGTCGACAGTTGATGTTGACAGACTGCCAGGGCAGAGGCAGGCCAGATAATAAGGCACACACCTTTTCTTCTACACTACATGTTACAGCAAGCGTGACAAATCAATCGCAGAGTGAGAGTGAGAGTGGGTGGGGGGGAAACGCGGGAAGAGGAAAGGGTGAAAAGAAACCGAAGAAAACGCAACATTTCCCAGCTCTTGGTCTTCTTTCTTCTGTTGGGATTTACAGTTGATGACTTGGTGAGTGTGTCTCGTGTTCCTGTCTCTCATTCATGATTATATGTTAGTTTCTGTCAGCAACAACACTGCGGTTACAACTGCCAACAAATCACTGCAGTCAGCTGATTTACTGCTGTTTACAGCTGTTTTAGTTGCTACTGTTGGATGGGGAATCTTTGAACTTTAGTTTCTTTTTGATAATTTACAGGTGTTTGTCTTCTGTAATTCATCCCTGTATATTTTTAAAGTTTTGCAAAGTGTTTTCATGTGGTCTTTTGACAGTATGGTTAATTTCATTTGACAGCTGTGATTTGTTCAAACATGAACAACATGGCGTTTTGTGCCACTAAATGTGTGTTGTGTTGTGTTATGCATAATTTTCCTTTGTAGGCAGAGCAGGTGTGTTTTAGTAGCCTAGGTATGTGCGCGAGTCACACAATACACATGAACAAGCCTTTGAGTCAGTGAGGTTTTATAGTGGTCACTAGGGCGCTGCTTGTACAAATAAAACACAGGAAATGGGAGATGAAAGCTAACTTTAATTGTCTCTATTGTAAAAAAAAAAAAGAAAAAAAAAAAAAAGAAAAAAAGGGTAAAAAAGACTAAAGGAAGCACCAAAGACTTTTTGGGGCCATTGCACAATAAGACTCAGTTTCACCTCCCTTTGTTGCTTTGATGCTACTATCAATGTGGTCTGACCGGCTTTCTGTAAACACTGCCATGTGGTTTCATCTCTTTGTCTCTCTCACTTTCTGAAACCTGGAGAGAAAGGTCTTATTCAACAATATTTCACTTGAAAACGGTTGTGAGTGCATCTGCGTTAAATAAAGATAACAAGGGGCGACCTCTAGCTCACCCAGTAAGAGCGTGCGCCCCATGTTGGCCGAGTCCTGCAGCGGCGCAGAGTTCGAATCCGACCTGCTGCCCTTTGCTGCGTGTCATCCCCCATCTCTCCCCCTTTCATTTCTGTCCACTTTCAAATAAATGGAAAACCCCCAAAAAATAATGTAAAAAAAAAAATAAAGATAACAAAAGATGTATTACATCATCAGCATGGATCTTTACCTATGTTTTACTGGCACTGTATATTTTTGTATTCTTTTATTAAAAAATAGGGAAAGCACACCTTCTCTCAGCCACATATAGTCTTCGGTTTTTAATTATTAAGCATTAAGTATTTCACTTTTATTGTATGTTTCTCTAAAGCTCCTTCTGCTTTGACTTGTCTTTGAATAGTCTGCTATTTAGTATGGAACTAAACAAGCAAACAGCAGACTAAATGCCGAATATCTAAATTAATAAACAATTAACTTTCTCATTTAAATAAAAAACATGACTTTCTCAAACAAGAGTCTGTTATGTCACACCCTCTATGTATCACCCATTTTACTGTGGTACAAATTAAAATGCTTTCTCTTTACCACGCAACAGCATATACTGTATGTACAGTAGGCTGAAGGAGCAGCAATAAAAGTAAATGTCTCCAAAACACATTCCCGAGAAGCAGTCATTCCATCTCTGCTACCTGTGATATCACCACTCGCTTATTACACGTGTATCATTGTAATAATCCATTATTCCTGCACATGCTGCTAAGAAATATCAAACAGATTTGGTTAGCTGATGTGGGTGTGAATATTGGATTATATGAAAAAAACTGACACTGCATACTTTGAGTGCCAGTCTAGAGGGCGTGCTCTTGAACTAATAGTCAAGATATGTCGAACAAGTGATGACATGTCACTTCTGAAAACATCTTTCCAGTAACATCCCTTTTCCAGAAATAGCTATAGTACATATGTCGCCTGCCAGGAGCCTATATGATAAATACACAAGCATTATCTGTTGTATGAACTGTAAAATGTATCTCTATAATTGACTGCTGAGAGCTAACTCTTTTAATGCACATTATTTTAGAATGCTGCTAGTTTATAAATTTCCTCAAGAAAAAGGCTGGTGATATTTTATATTTGTGTTATTAACATAAAAAGACCACAACGAACAATGTGTTAATCCTGCTGGATTTATCCCCAAGTCCACTTAAATCAATTTAAGTGAAAACTCTTTAAAAAAAAAAAGGGTTACACATACTGAATATACTTTCATTTCGAAATAATACCAGCTAATGTCCTCAAAGAGCTGGGCATTGAAGTTTTTAGCAAACTTTACTCAAACAGGAGTAAAAAGTTTATTTGTTGGGGACTATTTTCGGCGATGGATGGATACACATTTGGTGTGGTAATCAGAATATACTGTAGACTACCAGGATGATGATTGTGGGGTTCACTGAAGATGAACTACAGTGTGTGTGTGTTCATCCTGAAGGAAGATGTCATCCAGTAAAACAGTGTGGCTCATTGATGTATTTTTTTAAGTTTTTGGACAATAATGGAGCTCTATGGCACAGAGGAATACAGTCAAATATCTAGTACACAGATAATACTTGTTAGTGGAATCAATGTATTACTACTGGGTGCATCTGCCTGTTTAAAAATCACTTGTATAATATGTCTAATATGCTTAAAAAATATAAACCTAGTAAGTAAAGGAAGCAGCCAGCTGGTGGTACCCAAGTCTAAGCCAAACATGGTGAAGTTACATTCTCCCTATCTGCAAACATACTGTATGAAACTCATGCAAGCAGACTTCAGCTTTTATTTCCTTTATTCACTTTAGAACATCTCATACTTTATAACTGGATTTTATGTTATACCATTTTGATGCCTAAATATACAGTAGAAGACATCAGTTAATGTTGTAGTTGGTCTAAGTGGAGCTAATGTGAACTGTTAGGCAGAAGTGTGTACCAATGCATCATATTGTATAAAGTGATCATGTTTTCTAATAATGTAGTGGAGTAATGGTAACAATAACTGAAGGACAACGACCTGAACTTTGATTAAATGTTGAGTAAATGTGATTCATTTTCCAAATTCATATTTCTTTTGTGTTTGGATGGCACTACAAATAAACTTAATTAGGCCCTAAAGAGAAATAGAAAGAATATAAATCTTAGACTGAATCGTTGCTCAAATACTGACATAAACACAGTAGCGGTTGCTCTCCACTCGTGTCTGGTCTCGTTTTTCAGGAATTAAGAAGCCCCGTTTAAACCTGTTACACTTGCGCCACACTCCCACACTTTTCTGCAGAAATATGTACTTGTATGTCAAACTGAGGCCTGTGCCAGATAAAACATGGAATATGATTCAGAGGTGAGGCTCTTTGTAAGTAGGACAACCTGACTAATGCAATTTGTTAAAGTATCTTTGTAATTTTGCAGGTTGGTGTCAGCTAAGAAAGGCATCCATATTCTAGTTACTTTTTTTGAGAAATTGCCCTAAAAACAACGTCTCATATTGATTATTCATTTTAAAAAGCAGCATTCTGAGGTTCGCTTTCCTCGCTTCCTTTCTTTTTGAAAAAAAAGAGGAAAAACCAATTCCTAATATTTTTATGTTTTCTGTATTTTCACTTAAGAAGTAGAAATGCATGTACTGAGGTAAACCATAAAACCACATTTACCAATATTCTCCCTTTGGCAGGTAACAAAAATGGCCCAGAGTGAATCCTCCAATTCAACAAATGAGAGCATTGTGAATGACACGTCTGGAACCACTATGGGTGCCCTCATCCTGAGCCTTGTCTTTCTCCTGGGCTTCCCTGGAAACATCTTCATCATCTGGAGCATTCTGGCACGTGCCCAGAAGTTTTCTGTCACCACGCTCCTCATCCTCAACCTAGCTTTCGCCGACGGTTCTCTGATGGCTCTCACCCCGTTCTTCATCATCTACATGGTTTTGAAGAAGTGGGTGTTTGGGAATGTGATGTGTAAGATCCTCTTCTACCTGTGTCTGGTCAACATGTACGCCTCCATCCAGACCGTCATGCTCATGAGCATCTACAGGCTGGTGGCAGTGCTGTGGCCGCGGCGCATCACTCTTATTACCAGCCGGAAGACTGTATTGCGGTTGCTGGCGGTGTTGTGGGTGCTGGTGATGGTCGCCTCTGTTACTGCAATGATCTTCAGAAGAGTGGAGGCGAAGGGGAATACCTTGATGTGCGAGCTAGTCCACAAGGATAGCGATGTGAGTGAACATAAAACCTGATTATCTTCATACTAGTAATGCCAATTAAGCACTCTTCCACCAAGGTTGCACAATCCTCTAAATCTTGAATAAGAGGCAAATGTATAGTGTATGCAAGAGTTCAGTATGATGGGAATGAACAGGAACATCTATAGCACAGGGAGGCCCTGGCATTTCAGAGAAAAGGAAATATGTTTTTCACCTTTGTCGAGAGTTAAAGCAATACTAGAGCATTTTTCCCGCTTTCGTCCCCCTACCGGTTGGAAGTGGAATTGTCCATTACATTACATTATGCAAGTTTGCCAGATTGGGTAGCGGATCTGTAGTTCAAATGAGACATAATGAGACATTACGACATCGGTAATGGACAATTCCGCTTCCAACCTGTAGGGGGACCGAAGCGGGAAAGTTGCTTTAAAGGAGAAGATTGATACCACACTCAGCTGTCTGTACGCTCAATATATACTGTAGCTGGAGCCAGGAGATGACTGTCCTAGCTTAGCATAAAACCTGGAAGCAGGGTGAAACTCTCTTATCTGCTAAAAGAGAAACCATTTTATTCAGAGGTAAAGTTAATCAAAACTGATTCTACATGCAATAGAGAAAAGCATCTGAATTTATAACAGAAAAAAAAACCCTGATTTGCTAATTTCCCTAACCTTTCTCTCTTTAAATCCCTATAATTAACTCCCTAAATCAATTGTTTTGAAACACTTGCCTCTTGCTGACTTTCTGGGGGCAGCCAGCATGTAATTTCACGTAATGCAGAATGATAGAATATTAAATTCTATTTTCTCGTCTTATCTTCCACGACAGGTGATCGTCTACTACATGCTGGAGCTCGTGTTGGGGTTTTTAATTCCTTACCTGGTCATTGTAGTCAGCTACATCTGCATATTACGACGGATCCGACAAACAAAGTTCCGCCGTCGCATTCGCAGTGAGAAGCTCATCCTGGCCATCGTGTTGACCTTCTGCCTCTTTTGGTTGCCCTACCACGTCATCAACATGGTGCAAGTATGTCATACATTCTGTTTTGTTAAGTATGTTATGTTAAGTAACATTACATTACATTACATCGCTCCGAACATTATCGCTATAGAGTAAATGTATTCATCATGCGTCCAGGTTTAATGTCATTTATTAAAAACAGTTGCTGATCATTACTTAAGTTTTCACTTATTAACTCAGCAATTGTTTTGTTGTCCTCAGGTAACATGGGCTTTGTATCCAGACGGTGAAGCAAACAAGATAAGGTAAGTGATGACACTGCAATTTGCATGCATTTTATTTTTTCAAACAGACCATTCATTGGTGTTACTACATTTGGGAGTTGCTGGGTCAAATTGGGTCATTTATTGCATCACTTATTGAAGATTTTGGAAAAACCTATTATAAATTATTTGATAAAACATAATAATTCCATTGCTGTGCAATATCTGTATACTGTGCAATATCATTACTCTCATTGTCCAATATCTATTACTCATTGAATATGATCACCACCATTGGGCAATATTCAAATAATGTGCAATAACTCACACTGTATATCATACTGTACATAAAACTATATATTTTTTCATATATATGTATATAGCGTCTCAGAACTGTGCACTTTACCTCCCTTTTTTGCACTTCTTATTTCATTCTATGTTGTTATATTTATTTTACGTACACGTTGGCACTGGAAAAGGAGTTGCTTTCAATCTCATTGTACATGTGTACAGTGACAATAAAAGGCTTTTTATTCTATTAAACTTATTGGTAACACTTTACAATAACCATCATTAATAAATGGTATATTGATAGTTATTTAGACTTTAGTTAATAGTTATTTTACTGTTAACAAACAATGAACTTATGACTTATAAAGTTGACTTATTAGTAATTTTATAATTGATGTTATCTTATCATCAGTTTTGTGTAATATCAAATAATTAGTTTATTCATCTAGATAGATAGTTATAACTTTGTTAATGGTTATGCATTGTTTTGTAAGCTGTCTATAAACATCATTTGGATGTCTATTATAAGTTACAACTAATGCTTCAAATAATTAGATCAGTAATAATCCATTAAATCTTTTTTGGTGATCTCTAAAAGAGATGGTTATTAATTTTTTTTTAATTAAAATGTATAGATACTTTACATTGTATTCATGAACCATTACCAGGTATTATAATAATCAGTTGCAACTTTATAAAAACATCCAAATAATATTTACTAATGGTTTACAAGTCATTGGCAATCATTCACAAAAATACGTATATGATATAGAAAATGTTATGATGTTAAATAACACATTTTAGCATTACTAATAATAAGTAAATATTATTCATTGTCATGATGGTTATTGTAAAGTGTTTTCAAATGATTGGCTTTTCAAGAGTTAGATGTGAGGAAGCTTAGCTCAACACACTTGGAGCAGGTGGAAACCACTGACCTGACTCACCTTTAACATAATATTTGTACACTGTAGTATTCCTACGTTAAGTAAAATATGGAGTAATTCTTCCACCTCTAGCTAAAGCAAGTACTACGTTATAGTCTGCGAACCTTTTATATACATTCACATACAAATCAAAGTCAGTCATTTGTCTCTAATGAAATCTCTCCTACTTCTCCACCCTCCAGACTCAAATCAATATGGTACAAGAGTCGAGCTGTCACGTCTTCCATAGCCTTCATCAGCAGCTGTGCCAACCCAGTGCTCTACTTCTTCGCAGGAAAGTCCTACATCCGGCGAGAAGGGCTGGCGTTCATGGCCCGCTTGTTTGAGGGCACTGGGCTGGACTCGGCCTCCAGGAAGAGCCGACAAAACAGCCAGAACAGCCGTGAAAAAGACAAAGACGCAGATGCTGTCATGCCAAAGGACAAAGATCCAGACCAACTCAACTCAAACTCTAATACCAAACCAGACGTGTCAAAAGTATTCACACTCATTACTCAGGTAGAAGAATAGATATTAGGATTTTAAAAGACTTCTGTAGAAGTTGAAGTATCAACTCAAGCTTTTTACTCAAGTAAAAGTGTAAAAGTACTGGTTTCAAAACTACTTAAAGTATAAAAGTAAAATTAACGTAAGGGGAAAAATAATATCCATATGCTTTTTTCAAATTAGATGGCAAGTTTTGGAAACAATTAGCTTGTGGTACTTGGGTGAGCATAGCTTGCAGCGCATTTGAAAAGAGTTGTTTTTGCATCCAACCATTTCGAAAAATTCTTCCAGGTACAGCCAGGGATGTAGAAGGGTTGGCTGGTCTTCCTGGCTACCAACCTCCTCGCTGGTGCTTGGTTGGGACATTTCGCTCGAGTTCTCTTGAGTCGCTGCCACAGACATCTTCGTACTAGGCTACATACCTCTGCTATCTCTGCCACAGACATCTTCGTACTAGGCTACACACGTCTGCTATCTCTGCCACGGACATCTTCGTACTAGGCTACATACGTCTGTTTGTTTGCTGGAGTATGACATGATTTGTGTCATTTGCAGATGCAATAGATCGAGTACAAACCAATAGGATGTCGGAATATTTATACTTCTCATCCAACCACAATCTAATTCACTCTATCCGGATGGTGCGATTTATCTGTTTTTTTGTGTGTGTGTGTGTGTGTGTGTGTGTGTGTGTGTGTAGTAGTAGTAATGAGGCTACTTTTAAAAGGTAAGGAGTAGAAAGTACAGATAATTGCGTGAAAATGTAAGGAGTAGAAGTAAAAAGTCTGTTGTAAAATAATTACTCTAGTAAAGTATAGATACCCAAAATTTCTACTTAAGTAAGGTAACAAAGTATTTGTACTGCGTTACTTGACACCTCTGTACCAAACCAGTAAAGAATGGTAACTAGAGGACACACGATTCAGCAGGCTTGAAGCAGACGTTGTTCCTCTGAGTGGAAAATACCGTCCAATCGCAAAAACGTCATCAGGGTTCATCATGCACAGCTGGTTCCTGCCAATGAAGACAAGATTCAGCAGCTGTTCAGCAAATGTGAATCCCTACTCAAAATGAACTGTTACCAACTTTTAAAGGGATCTAACTGGGCATACTAATCCAAGAACTGCTTGCCTTATCATAAAGTGACATTGTTGAGATATGAGACTTGCTCCACACTGAAATATTTCATAAGGAAGAACTGGACCCAGGTGGTGCCTTATGTTTACTTTGTTTTGCAAGATGTCTGTGTACCATTTGTTTATGCAATGTTTTATTGGTCAAAATGCCTGACAGAAGCATTGAAATGTCCAAATGAACTGAAAGTGAATACTGTTTTATCTCAGTGACCAGCACATATTGAGAGCTCAGGTTCGATAGAGGCACTTGACTTTGTTTTTATTATTCACACTGATGTGTTCACTTTGTGTGCTTCGACAACATTCATGAACTATGGCTAAGGTTTTGATGACAATGATTGAAAAGGCTAAAGGCTGGACTTTTTCTTTATGCCGTAGCCTATATCAATTTCAACAGTAAAGTTACACATTACTGTATGTGGTCAGTGGCGGTTTTTGGCAAGGGTGAACAGGGCAGCGGCCCGGGGCGGCACGAAAACTTTAAAAAAAAAGAAGAAAATCCTCTGCGCCACAAAGCGGTTTTCTGTTATCGATAATTAAACTGTGTGGGGAATTGGCAGATCAGCGCCCCCAGCAGCTTTCACAATGAAATGGACTAGTCTGTAACAGTGCGCCGCGGCACCAAAGATAAACACATAGTGCCAGGAGAACTGGGAATTACAGAGAGATGGAGCAAGACAAGTCTAAACCTTTCTTTTATGTCAATGGTCTAAACGTGAAAATGAAACAAAGAAAAAAGCGAAAAGACATGTTTTCGGCAGTAGCAGGACCTTCATCACCTCCCATGGCCGATGATGATGGTGGTGTCAGCAGCAGTGGCACAGTGAGGAGAAGACTCAGGAGGAGAGGGACAGAGATGAGAGAGTGAGGGTACAACCTGCGGTAAGCAGAACTCCCCTTAAAACACTTTGCCCATTGATGAAACTGAGTGGTGGACAAACTGTTGATGATAACACTACAACAATAAAAGAAGTAGGCATGCTTTACTGTATGATTGCATTAGTAGGCTGGATAAACGTTGCACATCATGCCAGGCGCACAGAAACCTATTTTTTACCAGGGGGGCTGAATAACAAAATAGTGGATGCCTGATCATTTCTCCCTGAGGTAGACTTCAGAAAATATGTGTTATTAGTATAAAGGGATAGTGGAGAAGTTATGGGATTTTCTAAAAATGTAAACATCACCCTCTGTTCACCAACAATACTTTTTCTATAATTAAAATAAATATAAACACACAATCCTCTGCAAAAAATTAATGTTGACTTCTATATATACTTGCACTTAGCAAAGTCATAGAATTAACATTTGTTCTTTTACAGCCATAATACAACCATGTTAACCTCTGCGTTCTCATCTTACGCATCACACTCCTCTGTTATGGTGTGGTGGCCATTTCAGTAGATTTATTCACTAATATTGTTGTGGAAATATAATAAGTATGGAAACTAAATGCACACTTCCTGCATTACTACTACATTACTTCAAATACTAAGTTACGCCTCTAGTAAACTATTATTCACATGAAATAAAACAATAAAACATTGAGACCATTCGACAAAGCACACTGGGTAATAACAAATTCAACACGTGAACTGGTTGCTATGGACTCGTCACTAGGCTTCCTCAGTCACTGTATGTTTTATCCTCATGCCCTCTCGGCTGCTGCTTGCTAACGTTATTTCAGACTCTGACTCTACAGCTAATCAACAGTTTGCCTCGGCGGTGGACGAGGAAACATCAACTAACATCTACAGATAAAATCTTGCTAAATTTAGCCGCATTACTATTACGGAAGAAAAACTCTTGTATCCTTTTCTGCGACATACTCTTCTCTACAACTAACGTTCAGTCAACTAGTCTCAGCCTGCTCGCTTCTCAGCGAGTCATGTTGCTTTACTCACTGTCACCTCTATCAGCTATAACAGTTCATTTTTAGTAGGCTATATTTTAGAACCTATCCATAACCCTTTTTTGCTATTTGCCTCATTATTTGATATACAAAAATATAAATAATGTCAGACAGCGAATTAGTAATCATTTAAAAAATAAAAAAAATAAATTCCAGCTCCTGCCAGCAGGGGGCTGCAGCACCCTCAGCACCCCCCTTCCCGCGCCCTTGCATCATGCAAACTTTCTTAACGAGAATTTTAGGTTTTATATCTGACAAAAACTCATGATAGACCTTTTCAAATTATAGCACAGGGCCTCTTGAAATGATAAAACATAATATATATATATATATATATATATATATATATATATATATATATATATATATATATATATATATATATATATATATATAAAGAGAGAGAGAGAGAGAGAGAGAGAGAGAGAGATTTATGATTATGGTATATAGTTTTATTGTATTAATGAATAACACTTTGTTGAAGTATTTAATATGTCAACTCTTACTGATTCTTGCTTACTCATTACATGGCATTAGTAGTTTAGTAGGAGTAGGAGTTGGTATGTTAGTACACATATTCAGGGAATCGCAAGGACAGCTTTATCAATACTAGTTAAACAGTTGTACAGTTTTATTCCCAACTTTGAAATTATTTGTTCTTATATTCTATCCCATTATTATTTCATGTATATTGTATCCTATTATTTCATTTATATTCTGTAGGCCTATGTGTGCTGTGTGTCTGATATTGTGCTGCTGCAACACTGGTATTTCCCGTTTTTTTGGGATCAATAAAAATCTATCTCCATCCATCCATCCATCCATCCATCCATCCATCTATCTATTTATTTATCTATTTGTGATCTTATGTGGTGGGCCGGTCTGGGCCAAAATGCCAGGGCTGACTTTTGGTCCCAGTCCGTCCCTGTCAGTCACTGTGGCTCAAGCAGAGAGGAGCTTTTCCAAACTAAAGTTGATCAAGTCATACCTGAGGTCATGTCCCAGGAACGGCTCACTGGCCTTTCCGTCAGTATCAATCATTCAATAGGGGAGCTAATAAGGGATTTCATATGATGACATCATTGGTGATTTTGCATCAAGGAAGGGCAGAAAGGTCAGGCTTTAGTTTTAGTTTGCATTTTCTGTTCTTAGTGTTATAGTGTAATAATTAGATTATCTTTAGTGTGTCTTCCCATTTGTGTGATGAAGGATTTGTGCTGTTTAGAATATTTATTCTATATTGTGTTCATTGTCTTTTGGCAATGTTGGAGGTAGAGATTGTGCACCTTAAAAAGTGTTTCCTGTTGTAATTGCAATAGTTAAATACCTGGATTCTCTTAAGTGTGTTTTTCAAATGTTCTAATGAAGGATTTGTGCAATTGAGAAATATAATTTTCTCTTTCACTTATGTTTTTATAAAGAAAGAAACAAAAACAAAAAATGGGGTCGAAGGGGGTCTCGCCCAGAGCGTCATTCAATGCCCCTGTAGGTGATAGATTGATTGCAAGAGATTTAACAAGATTTACATTTACAACTTTACTGTTTGTACTGTAATTTGTTGACAGACCATGTCATTGCGATACAGAAGAAAAAAAATCTAAACTGTTTTACAGCACTGCATAGCAGTCTCGGCTGAGGATTTTAAGCAAGTTTGGGGATTTTGCAGGTAACCCGTCTTGTGCTGCTGTTTGTACGAATTGTTTCAAGAAATGCATTTACTGTTCTGCAAATGTTAGGGATGATTCGAGAAATGTACCAAAGCAACTGAAAAAAACTGCAAAGCTGCATGAATTGATTTATTTTTTTGGCAGTTGCACAGTGACCTTCTGAGACCTTTATTCACTGAAATAGCTGCCTTGTTTGGCTGAAATGATGAAAAACAGTGAGACTGAATCACAACAGTAAAGTTGTTGGCCGTAAAATGAAAACAATAAGCTGAAAGATGCTAAAACACTATGGAGCTCATGGGAATTGCAAAGTTTAGTGATAATTCTCTGTGGGACGAGGGACCCCTTTCACATTATTGTCATTTGATCCGTTGTTATTATGAAAATATGGATTAGTGCAGCTTTAAATCCTGACCTGGAATGTTTTAATATTTTACGATGAGCGTGCTCAGTAAAACAAAATACAGAAAAATACCAAATGAAGTAAAGCAGCTGTAAATGTGACTCATCTTAACTTAGTTGCAATCCGGTTTATGTGGAAAGAGGAATATGCTGTAAATCAGGAAATATGTCTGGTGAAAGAGAACAGACAATGCACACCATAGAGGAATGATTTAACACTCACACACAAACAAACACACTTACACACACACACACTCACACACACACACACACACTAACACATATACACACACACACACACACACGCACACGCACAAACATACATACACACACATGCAAACACACACACACAGACACACACACACACACACACACACACACACACACACACACACACACAGATACACAAACACACATACACAGACACACACACACACACAAACATACATACACACACACACATGCAAACACACAAACATACATACACACACACACATGCAAACACACACACACACACACACACACACACACACACACACACACACACACACACACACACACACACACACACACACACACACACACATACACACACACAGACACACACACAAACACACGTACACACATACATGTATCAACAAGATCCTGACAGTTTACTGGAATAATAATCACCCCCTCACTTATTCACCCCCATGACGATCTTTTGTGCTGTTCATTCCTGCTCTTCCTCGAACATTATGCCATCAGTTTCACAACATTTTGTGGCTCCATGATATCCACTTTTTGCCTCTTTTATAACCAGGCACTACATTTCTGTCAATAAGCTGTATTGTTGCTGTTCCACACCGGGCAGCAGATGCATTGTCAACAGTTTTTCATAAAGCTGACATGCATACCAGTACCACAGAATTTACAGTTTTTTCTGAATGCTTAAGCGCTAATCGTGATTCTTGTAGCACAATTTCTAAAACTATTAATACGTATAGCAAAACCACTCACTGAGTTTACAAAACTAAAAGCACAAACACTGCTTTGCACTCAGTTTGCAATTTTGTAACACACACTTTGCAAAACTGTAGGCACAATTCACTGCACAACACTCTTTTTGCAGAACTTTAAACACAACTCACTGCTTACACTCAATTACCATATTTCCAACACACTCCTAGCAAAATTATACACATGTATGGCTATCATTAACACTATTTTGCCAACTGTCTGGCACACGTTCACATGTGAAAACTGTTTTAGATAATTAGTTCACTTTGCAATCAGCCTAAGCACTATAAATAAGCCACAGGTAAGCTGTCTGTGTGGAGTACAATGGAAGGAGCAGTAAGAGTGAGAATCAGAGGAGGCCGAGGAGGCCGAGGGAGAGGACGTGGAGGTGAAGAAGTTGGAGGAAGAGGACGTGGAGTTGAAGAAGCGAGAGGGTTAGAGGAAGTTAGAGGAAGAGGACAAGGAGGAGCAAGAAGAGGACGAGGAGGGGAAAGAGGAAGGGTAAGAAGAGTAAGAAATAGAATAACTGATGACATCAGAGCTACAATAGTGGACCATGTCATCAACCATGGGATGACCCTGAGGGAAGCTGGCCAACGGGTTCAGCCTAATTTGAGCCGCTACACTGTGGCAAGCATCATTAGGACATTTCGAAATGAGAATTGGTAAGTACTTTGTAGCACTGCCATACTCTAATGAGAAACACTACAGTACCATACATGCACAAATACTGAAATTGTTACTTTACAGAATTGCTACACGTCCAGATGCTGGGGGCAGAGAAAGAATGTTCACGAAATTTTGCGGCGGGACCCAGAAAGACGACATAATGTAGGCTGATTGTCTTTTACTTTTTTTTTTCTGTGAAATTACTATTTTGTGTTCTGACTTTGTCTTGGTTTTGATGAGTGTGAATAAACACCAATACTTGAAGTTTGGATCCTTGTATGTTTACATGACACTATGACAAAAGTATGACCTCAAATTGACATCTGTACACAGAGAAAGCAAAAGCCAGATGTGTTTTGTATTCATACCATTAGTGTGTAGTTGGGACATTGTGTGCTTAGTAGATGATGGCTTGTGTTTACTGTTTGATACGAAAACACCATTTTTACGAAGGTGTGAAGAGTTAATCTAGCTGTGTTCGCTTTTGCAAGAGAACTACAATGTTTTGATAATTGGGTGAAAGGTTTTCTTATTTGTGTGTAGAGTTTTGCAAAAATAGCCAATAGTTACAAAAAATGTGCTTAAGCAATCAGAAAAAACTGTAATGTGTAGCAGGAACTACGGCCACATTGCAACCCACTGATCTCAAGCTGGCTTCCTGTTGTCACTGGGTTTTCTGTCCTATGAACACTCTTACTCAATATATATACTTTTAAGGTATTCTCTTCACACACAGTCTTCAAAGCAAAGAGAGAAGCTTGGGAGTAAACGGTAGATCAGGCAACACAATAGTACAATAGATGGAAATTGGTAAACCTTTGGAGTGGATTGATCGTTGCTGCCTTTAACAAATAAGATCAGCAGTTTAAGGTCAGTGAAGGTTTAATTTTAAAAAAACGTTGAAAGTTTACAGTTTTTCTCTGCCTCTTTCACTTCTTAGTCAGTATGTGGTATAAAGCAGAACTGTTACATTAGTTCCTATTACAGTTTTTTACAATCACTTTGCTACTAATTTCAGAACCTTGACGTCATTTTTCAAAACTCTAGACACAAAACTCAAAACAATCAGCACTTGTAACACAGGGTGTCCAATGTTCACAACATTGCATTATGCATTCTTATCTTTAAATAAATCTTGCACTTGCACAATCATTGGTTCAAAAAACAAATATATTGTGAAATACCATTGAAACGTTACTTTAGATCACCCACACACAAGCTACCTATAGTTTCACTGGGTCATCGTTTGTACAATCATTAAATATTGTAGTACAAAATAGGTGATACATGTTTCATTATGGTACTAGATGCAAATACATCCCTGTAAAAGTACTGCAGTAGTAGAGAGAATACTACATAGTGGAATCATTGAACAAAACCTGAAATGTATTGATGAAAAACAATACAGTATGATCACAACATAGGTTTATTAGAATCAAAGCTAAATTATTGCAGTAGCTACAAAATAGAAAAGAAAAGACAGTACTGTAAAACATCAAATGCAGTGTTCACCAACTTGCTTGTACTGTAAACAGTAAAACAAAGAAGTGATTACTGTACTTCTACATATTCATCAACTCTGTCTTGTAGATTTGGCCGCAGGTTCTCATGTACATCACAATTCGCCAAACATCTTGGAAAAAACCTTCGGGCATGGCGAACAATGTGGTATATATGTATATGTATATATACAGTATATATATAAATATCTCATTCATCAGTAACGAGTTCGCAGAATTGGACAAGCAATTCCAAGGGCCTGCATGCATACAGTGCAGTACTGTCACTGTAAATAGTCTCAAAGGTGGTACATAGGACCATAGAACCAGTGTCTGATACTGTAAACAGTAGCACGTTACAGTAAAGAATGATGATGAAATATTACATCCATAGATAATGTAGTCTGATTGGTTCATGCTCCACACTAATTGGTAACAATGAATCTCGTTATCTTGAAACTTTCATGATCTAAACATGGAATATTGTTTGTCTGTTTCCATACAACTATGCATTAGGAGTAATGCAACAGTTACTTATCCTTTTGAGTACCGGTAGTTGTGTCGATTGATAGTTAGATCATTGTAATGAAATGAATAAACAATCATCTGAAATGTAATGTGTGAATTGCTTTTTGAAATAGTAGTACTTTGATGTTAAGTTGTGTCATATTGAACAGGTGATCTTTCTGAAATGAACAAATGATCTTTGGTTTATGTGTATTGTATCCAAGCATTTGGAAAAAGTGTTAGAGTTTTGAAAAATGTGTATTTTGATCATTGGTTGTGAGTATTGTGTCTAGAGATTTGAAAAATGACGTCAAGGTTCTGAAATTATTAGCAAAGTGACTGTAAAAAACTGTACTTGCCAAATTCATTCAACACACCTTAAGGTACTTGTCGACTATCGGTCTCATGCCGGTATTTAGCCTTAGATGGAGTTTAAGACATTTACATTCTCAGATTAATTTGGACATCTGAGGGAGAATGCACTGTATTAGAAAAGAGGGGATTTTTAACATTGCATCAAATTATGATAGCCCAAAACCACTGATCTTTAGAAACTTAAAATAAAGAAAAATATATCAGGATTTAAATCTCTCCCCTTTGTCTGGACTTATTTGGCCAAACAAATGTCAAAAATGGCACAAAATGAACCATAATCAAGAGGTAGGTAAAAATAGGTAAAAGTACAAATATGAGTAGTGAGTTTGTTTGACAGTGCAATATTACTGTAGCCTACTGTAATTTTCTATATTCTTGCTGCACACAAGTCTTACACAATAAAATGTATACGTGGTTTTCACATATTAAGAAATGTACCGTATCAATCCCTACCGTCTCCACAGAGGCAGCTCATGACCTTTGGCCTCTCTTATGATTCTCTGCTGATTCTGGCAGCTCTGCTGTAAACTACACTCTAGAAATATGTTGTGTAGAGAGACAGTGACACAGATAAGAAAACCAATACATTGTGCAATATTCAGCCAGCATTGAAACACATGCACATCTCATGAACCCTTAATACAACATATCCTGTTTCCTGCCTGTTTTTCCGTTGAAAGGTTGTGTCAGATTCACAGCTGCCGAAGCCAAACTCTGATTCATTAGAGGCTTTTCTGATGGCATCCAATATCACCATCACCACCACCTCACAGCCGTCCTCTATGTCCATCAGCGCCCAGGTCGGCATCGCCATCCTGACCCTGGCGTTTGTGCTGGGCTTCCCCGGGAACCTGTTTGTTGTTTGGTCGGTGTTCTGCCGGGTAAAGAAGCGCTCAGTGACCTGCATGTTGGTGATGAATGTGGCTATGGCGGACGCTTTCGTGCTGCTCAGCGCCCCTTTTTTCCTGCGCTACCTGGCTGGCGGACGGGGCTGGGAGTTTGGCTCGGCCGCATGCAAGCTGGTGCATTACCTGTCAAGTGTGAACATGTACGTGTCCATTTACCTCATCTCCCTGATGAGCATGGACCGCTGGCTGGCCGTAAGTAGGCCTTTTCTGTCCCAGAGAATGAGAACCAAGCGCTCCCTACTGATTGTACTGCTGGTGGTGTGGGTGTTAGCGTTCCTCCTGTCACTGCCGATGCCTTTCTACCGAAGGTGAGAGTATATTTCTCTTTGTACATGTGGCTCTATTACGTTTCTCAGTTTCACCCTTTCTTTAACAAAACCTGGAAAGTTGTTGGTTCTCTTCATTATGTGTTGAAGGTGTCATTTCATGTGAACTTAGGTGTCCTATGATGGACTGTTGTGACAATTTAGAACTTTATAGATAATAGATTATAAAGATAGGGCTTTTTTTCAGGCAGTAAGAAAATATTTTTTATTTTTTTTAGAAGGATGCTATCTTACCTGAATTTATCTTTTGTTTCATAACTAAATGAACTGTAATTGGAAATCTAATGCTTGATTTTATTTCCCTATTATTTTTTAAAGACAGTAAAAGTGTGATGCAGTGTAGCAGACAGGCAGCATGAAAATGGAATTACGGTATATATACAACAAAACTATTGAGTGGGGCAAAGCACTGACCACGAACGATCATTACATAAACCACGACTGTATAAAAAAGCAAACAAAGAGACTGTGAGGTAAAACAAAACAAAAACATGGCGTTTGTTCAAATCTAGAGCCTCTTGCAAGCTCAAAATTCAGTAACACTTGTATGTTTTTACTTCTTACTTCTTATTTGTTTTAAGGTTGCTTAATAGTTGTGTGACTAATGCAATTCCATACTTAAAGCTAAATTGATGGTGAAACCAATTTGATTGCTCTGTTTCTTGATTGCCGCACACTAGTATTAATAAAAATGTATTAAAACATAAATAACATTTTATGTATCTATGTCTCTGGCTGGTATACCTAGAGTCATATTCAATTTGTGTATTTCTTCTTGTTCTCTGACAGTAATCTGAAGAAGACCCTACCAAACAATATCACCTTGAATTTCTGTGTCCCGTACCACTGGAGGAGCACGGGTCACCGGGTCTTCCAGTACCTGTTTGAGACCATCATGGGCTGTCTGTTGCCTTTCTCCCTCATCATCACCTGTTATTCCTCCATCATCTGCCGTCTGCAAAGCGCCAAGTTCCAGCGCAGAGGACAAGGCAGCCGCCTCATCCTGCTAATCATCTCTGCCTTTGCAGTGTTCTGGCTGCCCTATCACATCGTCAACATCATAGAGGTGATTTTGTTAAGTACAGAGTTTGATCAACATTGGCTAGAAACTGCTACTGATTCCATTAGGTACCAAAAATGTGCAAGTATTTTGGAGGTAAAATGCTCCTATAGAAGGACTCGGTAACGCATGTTGACCCAGAAAGTTATGACAGGTAAATTAAGAGACATTACTGTCTTTAACCTACAAAAAATCCTATTATAATGGGCGGGTCACACAGTGTGACTACCAATTTTTTTGTGATGAGTTTGCGATAACGTGAAACCGTTATTTAGCATGATCGGTCAACAAACCTACTGACATTTCAGTAAAATATTGAAAAAAATGCTATGCAATGCTCTTAAAATATACATGTCCCATTTAACACTCAGATTCCTAAAGGATGTTTGACAACCTCTGGTCCGTCTGGTTTTATTTTCTAAAAAAGCTTGTAAAACATCAACCATGTTGTCCACAGTCAATCTATGGACATCATTCTTTTCAGGAAAATCTGGGCTATTAGAATATGTGTGCTGCAGTGAGGTCACTTGAATATTAAACCATTTTGTAGGACCTTAAAGATAAATAAATAAAACGGAAACAGGAATCTCACAGATATGTATTGATATGACACACAGATCAATAAAACCTAAGCCAATCTCCTGTCTAAATCACTTCTCATATGTATTATGAGTCGAAATGTGAAGAAATTAACATTATAACTTATACAGTTGACAAAATATCTACATTTTTTCAAAAAAGTCCAGACGCTTTTGCACTCATGACATGCACTTATGCCAATAATCAAAATAATAATGTCATATTTATTTATATAACACTCACAGTTCTGCTACATATATATATTTGGAGTCACCCAGTGAAAAAATAAACATAATTAACATTATAAGACATATAAACGACAAGCTATTTACATTTCTCCATAAAAGGCCCAAATGTATCAAAAAAATCAAAACAGTGAGGCTCTCTTCTCTGTAGAACGGGTTACAAAGCGAATAGACGATCTTTGTAGTCAAAGAACACCTTTTGTTCACTTCGTTGCATCGTTGCTGGCTTGTAGTGAGCCATCACAGCCATTCCCTATCGTAGAAGATCTCTGCTCTCGAAAGACCAGTTTCCATTGGTTTTCAGACAATAGCAAAGCCCCAATGCATTCTGGGAAACCAGACCACGGAAGCAAACGCCGATCAGCGGAGAAATACGGCCGAAAAATCATAAATTATGGACATAAAGTTTATCGATCTTGGATGTAAGAGTTTGGATTTATTGCTCAACCACCCCGAAAAAAGGCACAAGTTGCAGGCTGGATACAAAACCTCCCGTGAAGGCTAGAAGGACAGCAAAGAGACGCTCGTTAGCGTTAGCTTGTTAGCTGCTAGGAGCCGAAAACGGTAAGACGATCGATCTTATGGTTATTAAATGATTAAAATATGATTAAAAGGTGCCGTTGCGTAGTCGTATACGACGCCGTACCTGTATCACTTCAGTGCTGCTTTCTTTGACATATAATTTATGTCATTTTTTTAATCTTCATCTACTGTAAATGTACTGTTCTCTGTCACTATTTAATTGCAGTTGGTTCTACTTTGCTGTTTTTTGGTTCTGAGTTAAGTAACTGTCAATGAATGTCAACTCTCCCTGCAGATATTTCACATTAAAAGTAGACTCAACGGGCATCGAACACTTTCCTCACAGCTTGTAATGTGAAACTGCTGCAGGATATGTCTTTCAAGGACAGTAGCTTAAAGCTTTAGTGCGTAACTTTTTGACATTAATGAACATCTGTTACATTCAAGCCATTGCCAAATTAGTTGCGTAAGGCTTGGATCATGTGGACACACCAACAGTTTTGTTGTCATTGCTTAGAATTTCCTCATGGGGGTGGCAGAAACTATGCACTATGGTTTTAACACCAATTGTGGCAAGTAGAACTGACTGTGATTGAGTAGTGAGAGTTCCTACTAAAAGAAAAACCTCAAAGCCACAGAGTGGTGAGTGGGACACAACTCTACACTGATGGAATTAGTGTTGTGGAAATGTACGCTACATGCTGAACTTACCAGAACCATTATAGAGCAGGTGATTTCACCGGCCTCTATGTCTTTGACCAGGCCAGTGTTGTGGGGACCTTTTATTTGTGTGCACTGGTTTTGCTGTTTCCTCTCTTCCTCTAACTCCTCTTCTTCCTCCAGGTGGTCGGTCTGTTGAAGGGCAGTGTTCCAGTGATCAATGCTGCCCTTGCTGCCCGTCCAAATGTCACGGCCTTCGCCTACTTCAGCAGCGCTGTCAACCCCATTCTCTACGTGTTCGCCGGCAGCTCCCACATCCGCCAGGCCGGCCTCAGCTTCATGGGGAAGCTCTTCGAGGCCACCAACTCGGAAAGCAGGAGCATGTCTACCCGTAGCGGCCGTATGAGCCGCAGCAGCTCTTCACCGGATGAAAGCTCTGTCCTGCACACGCTGTCGAACAAACTGGGGAATACTTTCAAAGGCAAGAACAAGGACAGGAGCAGCAGTGTTGCGGGCAAAGATGTCGATCAGCCTGAACTCAAGACCTTGGCCAGTATTGAGATGATAGAATAGTGCTTAAACTCCAATCCCAAGCTTTTTTTCCTTGGCCTACTTTCCCTAACTCATTGATTAGACACAGACTGTGTTGACTCGTAATTTGCATCATCAAGCTTTACTTACATGACTTTTGTATCTGGGAATATTTCAACAACTATGGGATCGATTTTCTTGAAATTTGGTACAAAAACTAAATAAGATGAATCCTAATGACTTTGCCACAAGAGGGTCGTAATGTTCACTTGATGAAATATTTTAACATTTATTTGATGGATTGGCGCCCAATTTGGTACAGACATTCATGGTCCCCAGATGAGGAATCCTAATGACTTTGGTGATCCTCTGACATTTCCTGTAAAGCCACCACATGGTTTGTGGTTTGGAATGAAATGCCTCATCAACTATTGGATTGATTGCCATGAATTTGGTACATACAATAACGTTTCCCTCAGGATAGAACGCAAGAAATGTATCCTAACTTACCCTGGTACCATTATCAAATGTAATTTAGAATTTCTCCTGTACTTTTATTTATGACCAAATACCTGCAAAACTGATTCCCATCAGCCTCAGCTGTACTTTCTGTTTAGTGCTAAATATTGAATGTAACATGCTAAGCTAAGATCGTGACCATTAACTCAAACCACCAATGTGACCAAGTAGCATGGCTGTGTCAAAAAAGGTGTTCACAGGTAAAAACAAGCTATGGCTTTTTGTCTGAAAAACAATGTTTGACATAATAATTGATGTACTGTATATTTGGCTATTTAAATGAGCAGATATATTTTAGATCTGTGAAAATATTGTTTTACATTTAATAGTAACTTGTGGTCATTAGTCAAAAAACAAAAGACAATATTTAACTTAATAAAGCTTATTTAATATTGAATATCTTCTGTTCTGTATTTTCACAAGAGTTCCAAATGAGTACATGAAGTACTGGCTTGCAAAATGAAGTGTGCACTTATGCAATGTTCAGCAGCATGAGCAGATCATTGCATAAGAAGCATTTCACAAAAGCAACCTTCCTTCCATCTCTGTCCACTATTTCATAACAGAAACAAGTCACAACATTTCATGTGGTTAATCTTGCCTCACATCTGATTTGAAAACCGCTGAGCAAAACACAAAAAGGGATTTTTTTCTACAGGAAACATGAGTTTAGTAAATCTGCTGAGTGACTGAGTGAATGGACATCAAGAGATCTTTTAGTATAACAACATCCTTGAAACACAAGTGTAGTACAGGATGATGACAAAATCCTGGTGGCTTAGTAACAGTGTCACTTCCCTACTTGTAGCAACCAAGAGGCCTGGTGCTTTGAGAGCCACAGATGTTCAATAACAATGTCAAAAACCCCTGGATGTAAAAAGGTCAACATACACTAGGACAGACTTTATTGATCCCACACTTGGGAAATCCCCTATCCTTATATACTGTAGTTATAACCCTTCAATGACGATGATGAATCTCAACCTCAAAGGTTCATTCTCGACCATGGGAACAGCCGTTGACAACAACACATTCTCAACACTCTGGACCTTGTTGTGTTTCTGATGCGTTCTGTCAGACAGAGGGTTTAAGATCTCCCACACATACAGTATACAACTATTTTTAATAATCATACATACAGACACACACACACACACACACACACACACACACACACACACACACACACACACACACACACACATATACACATATATTTATATATATACATATACACACACATATATATATATATATATATATATATATATATATATATGTGTGTGTATATGTATATGTGTGTGTGTGTGTGTGTGTATGTATGATTATTAAAAATAGTTGTTGTAGACATGGGATAGAAACGTGGAGACAGGGCCAACAGAAAAACAGGGCCAACAGAAAAACTAACTATGGAAACGAAGCAGAACTAGAAAATAAAGAAACTCCCACAGGTAGCAGTCCCCAGCCATCACACATACAGTACATACTGTAACGCAAACATGAAATAACTGACTCAGCAGCACTGCATCAATAAACACAGATAATCATCGGAACAGTAATAAGAAAAGTACATGATGAGCACCCTGTCATCCTCCTACAAGAAAGTATGACCAGAATATTATCATAATCAAGAATATGCCAAGAGAGTCGTCCAGTGGCAACAACATAACCACAGAGATCATTTCAGTAGATTTTATGCCAATGAAGACTTAGAAAGAGGGCAGATAATGTAGCAAGTGCTGATTGTATAACTTGTTACATCCCAGTACCAAGTTTATTCACATGCTAAAATACAGCTCAGACATGCATGCCTGCCTCTTCAGGTTTTATTAGTGCAGTCCCTTTAGTGTTATACTGTACCTCCAGGTGTTCTCCTCAGGAGTGTAGTACTCCACAGCATCCAGGTATTGGCTGTCGTCACAGTTACCACCCAGAGCAAAGATCTTACCTTCCAGACACACAGCAGAAAAGTAGTCCCTTTGACACAGCATGTCAGGTAGTCGTTCCCATTTACACTGAGACAGGTCAAACCTACAAAGAGAGCGAGAAACAGGACTATGAGCAAAAAATGAAATATTATTGCAATAAAAATGTATTGTCATTGCAGTTTTTCCAGACTATTTACTGTTATTGCGGAATCTGACAATGGCTGATGTTTGATTTTGTTATAGCGCTCAACAGCTCCCTCAAATGTCCAGTTTTTTTAAACTGTGAACTTTCAAAACATCAAGATGGTGTTGCATAAATGTGCTTGAAGGCATGTTTTTGGATATATATATATATATACTGTATATCCAAAAACATGGCAGAGTATGTGTAGGAGCAGACTAGAGGATCATCAGGGGATGGTTTTGTCTCAAAATTAGCGGCTGATGGAAAACACCTGAGATGCCTTGATCGACGTAGATGTAAAGTTGCGTCAAACTGAGACATTACTGAAAGGGTTTATTTTTTGGACTGTGTGACAATCTAGGAATCTCCCCTTAAGCTGCGAATTAAAACTTGAACTGCCAACATCAAAAGAGAAGCAGGGCATATCAGCCAGTGGCTTTGCATAAGAAATGTTGCGTCACATCCGTGATACAGATCTAATCCTGCAGCTGGGTGAGTCAAACATGTCCCCCAAATCTCCTGCAGTGTCCTAGCTAATATTTTCACAAAGTAAAGTTGTCCCTGTAATTGAGAACATGTTGTCGTTCACCCTGTCTAATTAATTGATTAGTTGATGGAAAATGTATCATTTTTTCAACAAATCGTCAAACATTCACTGATCTAGTTTCATAAATATTAATATTTGACTTTTTCTTAGTCTTTTGTGATCTGAAAATCTTTGGGCTTTTGACTGTTGGTCAGACAAAACAAGCTGTGTAAGGATGACATTTTTGACAATTTTCCTGACTTCGATATTGTCTCATTGCCCTTTTAGAGGCATGGGACATGGAGTCAAATTTGAAGATATTGAATATTTGCCGCAATATATAAATTATCAGTAGCTCTATTTGTGGTCTCTATGACCCCACCCCCTCTCCCTCCCCCTCTCTCACTCTCACTCTCACTCTCTCATACACACACACACACACACACACACACTGTAGCGAATACTTTGCAACCACCATAAGCCGCCGAGAGGCTGAGTCAGGGAATGATCACCTGTATGAGGCCGTTTGAATAATTCAGATCCAGATTTATCCAGGATTTATTGCTCATTTGAAAGTCAGAAAAAAACACGTTAATAAACAAAATCCAGTTGCCTGAAAAATACTGCAAAGAGGAAAACGTAGATGTGGAGAAACTTGCAGTCAACAGAAAATGCAAAAACCCAAGCTCACCCCCTCTCTAGCCTCCGCCATGCAGGTCCCCAGGTGTATAAATAGACTGATTATTGTCAGACCAACCCCCATTACGTCCTACGTTATATAATAGGTGAAAACTATAAACCATAAACAAACATAATATGCATGGCTCCTATATTCCGGCCCATAATTATTATACGGCAATAATAGACAAAGAGGGTGGTTTTTACCGCCTCTCATGTCTAGTCGAGACAAGAAAAGTCAGTGTATATCCAGGAATGAAGTTCCGTTTTACACCTGACCACTTTTGATGCTCCTGTAGTTGCGGCAGATATTCCGCGATCCATCTTTTCCAAAATAGATTGGACATGTATTGCACTTGTCTCAATCTACGACGTGTACATCCTCCTTTAGGAACTGTCCTGGTGGCAGAGATGGCGTGGTTTTTAGAAGTAAAAGATGGTTAGGGGTTAGTGTTTCCAGGTCGTTAAGATCAGTGGATGCTTTGGTTATGGGACGGCTATAAACCGACGAAGAAGGAATCTGTTTCCAACGATGATGCAACTTCAATGCGGACAGCCCTTTTGGCTAAGTATGTGAAAAGAACTCCATGTCTCTTCAATACACTCACTCCTTCCACGATTTACTTCAAAGGGTCCAAAATAGTCCACTCCAACATGTGTGAATGGAGGTTTGTCCGTGGAAACTCTATCCTGAGTCTGCCATCTGCTGGCGCCCTGGAGCAGCATGTAACCTCCAACAGACAACACATTTGGACAGGGCTTTCCTTATGGCCACACTTGCACCTGGAATCCAATATACTATCCTTTTCAAGTGAATCCAAGATGAGAAGTAGTTGATAATTCATGTTACTGCATCAACATCCTCAACTTTAGTCTGTATAGTATTCACTGTGACACTCCTTTTAACCTCAGGGTCCTCTGGTTGGATTTCTCGTGTCAGGGTTTACAGGCCACTCCTCCATCGGCTGGACAAGATACTGAAGCCCAGACACCCATGTCCGATTCTCAAGGAGGGAGGGTACTGTAATTTGTTGACAGACCATGTCATTGCGATACAGTAAAGAAAAAAAACAAGACCCTTTACAGCACTGCATAGCAATCTCGGCTAAGGATTTTAAGCAAGTTTTGGGATTTTGCAGGTAATCCATTGTGTGCTGCTGTTTGTACGAGAAATGCAAGAAATGCACTTAGTGTTCTGCAAATGTTAGGGATGATTCGAGAAATGTACCAAAGCAACTGAGAAAAACTGCAAAGCTGCATGAATTGATTTTTTTGTTGTTGGCAGTTGCATACTGAAATAGCTGCCTTGTTTGGCTGGAATGATGAAAAACAGTGAGACTGAATCAAAAGAGTAAAGTTGTTGGCCGTAAAATGAAAACAATAAGCTGAAAGATGCTAAAACACTCTATGGAGTTCATGGTACTGCGGGATGAGGAACTCCTTGCACATTATTGTCATTTAAATATTGATTATTGCAGATTTAAATAGAAAATCCTGACCTGGAATGTTTTAATATTTTACGGTGAGCATGCTCAGTAAACAAAAGAAATAAAGAAAAATACCAAATGAAGTTAAGCAGCTGTAAATGTGACTCATCTTAACTTAGTTGCAATCCGGTTAATGTGGAAAGAGGAATATGCTGTAAATCAGGAAATATGTCTGGTGAAAGAGAACAGACAATGCACACCGGCATGATTTAACACTCATGTATCAACAAGATCCTGACAGTTTACTGGAATAATAATCACCCCCTCACTTATTCACCCCCATGACGATCTTTTGTGCTGTTCATTCCTGCTCTTCCTCGAACATTATGCCATCAATTTCACAACATTTTGTGGCTCCATGATATCCACTTTTTGCCTCTTTTATAACCAGGCACTACATTTCTGTCAATAAGCTGTATTGTTGCTGTTCCACACCGGGCAGCAGATGCATTGTCAACAGTTTTTCATAAAGCTGACATGCATACCAGTACCACAGAATAAAATGTGTAGCAGGAACTACGGCCACATTGCAACCCACTGATCTCAAGCTGGCTTCCTGTTGTCACTGGGTTTTCTGTCCTATGAACACTCTTACTCAATATATATACTTTTAAGGTATTCTCTTCACACGCAGTCTTCAAAGCAAAGAGAGAAGCTTGGGAGTAAACGGTAGATCAGGCAACACAATAGTACAATAGATGGAAATTGGTAAACCTTTGGAGTGGATTGATCGTTGCTGCCTTTAACAAATAAGATCAGCAGTTTAAGGTCAGTGAAGGTTTAATTTTAAAAAAACTTTGGAAGTTTACAGTTTTCCTCTGCCTCTTTCACTTCTTAGTCAGTATGTGGTATAAAGCAGAACTGTTACATTAGTTCCTATTACTTGCCAAATTCATTCAACACACCTTAAGGTACTTGTCGACTATCGGTCTCATGCCGGTATTTAGCCTTAGATGGAGTTTAAGACATTTACATTCTCAGATTAATTTGGACAAGTGATGGAGAGTGCATTGTATTAGAAACGAGGGGATTTTTAATTTTAACATTGTGATTTTTGGACATCATAATTTGAAATTTAAAATAAAAATATATCAGAATTTAAATCTCTCCTCTTTGTCAAATGGCACAACATAAGCCATAATCAAGAGGTAGGTAAAAATAGGTAAAAGTATTTATATGAGTAGTGAGTTTGTTTGACAGTGCAATATTATTGTAGCCTACTGTAATTTTCTATATTCTTGCTGCACAGAAGTCTTACACAATAAAATGTACACGTGGTTTTCACATATTAAGAAACGTACCGTATCAATCCCTACCGTCTCCACAGAGGCAGCTCATGACATTTGGCCTCTCTTATGATTCTCTGCTGATTCTGGCAGCTCTGCTGTAAACTACACTCTAGAAATATGTTGTGTAAAGAGACAGTGACACAGATAAGAAAACAAATACATTGTGCAATATTCAGCCAGCATTGAAACACATTTCATGAACCCTTAATACAACATATCCTGTTTCCTGCCTGTTCGTCCGTTGAAAGGTTGTCAGATTCACAGCTGCCGAAGCCAAACTCCAATTCATTAGAGGCTTTCCTGATGGCATCCAATATCACCATCACCACCACCTCACAGCCGTCCTCTATGTCCATCAGCGTCGGCATCGCCATCCTGACCCTGGCGTTTGTGCTGGGCTTCCCCGGGAACCTGTTTGTTGTTTGGTCGGTGTTCTGCCGGGTGAAGAAGCGCTCAGTGACCTGCGTGTTGGTGCTGAATGTGGCTATGGCAGACGCTTTTGTGCTGCTCAGCGCGCCTCTTTTACTGCGCTACCTGGCTGGCGGACGGGGCTGGGAGTTTGGCTCGGCCGCATGCAAGCTGGTGCATTACCTGTCAAGTGTGAACATGTACGTGTCCATTTACCTTATCTCCCTGATGAGCATGGACCGCTGGCTGGCCGTAAGTAGGCCTTTTATGTCCCAGAGAATGAGAACCAAGCGCTCCCTACTGATTGTACTGCTGGTGGTGTGGGTGTTAGCGTTCCTCCTGTCACTGCCGATGCCTTTCTACCGAAGGTGAGAGTATATTTATCTTTGTACATGTGGCTCTATTACGTTTCTCAGTTTCACCCTTTCTTGAATAAAACTTGCAAAATTGTTGGTACTCTTCATTATGTGTTGAAGGTGTCATTTCATGTGAACTTAGGTGTCCTTTGAAGAACCGTTGTCTTTTGCATTTCTAACCCAAACAACGTCAAACTTGCCACTGCCCTTACTCGTACCCAGGGCCCAAAATTAGCACCATCTACTAGTCAAATGCTGGTAAAATATGCAAGTGGCTCGTAGATTTTCTTCCCTCACCAGCCAAAAAACAATGGTAATCTATTGAGTGGCTGGTACAATTTGAACATCCACTAGCCAGTTGGCTGGTGGACAAATAAGTTAATTGTGGACCCTGCTCGTGCATGTAGCAAGACACCTGTCAAGTTTGAAATCCATCGAACTAACGGTTTAAGAGATATGCGCATCACACACACACACACACACACACACACACACACACACACACACACACACACACACACACACACACGTTCCTGCAACATGGCATTTGTTCAAATCTAGAGCCTCTTGTAAGCTCAAAACTTGATTTGTTTTAAGGTTGCTTAATAGTTTTGTCACTAATGAACTTCCATACTTAAAGCTAATTTGATGGTGAAACCAATTTGATTGCTCTGTTTCTTAATTGCCGCACACTAGTATTAATAAAAAATGCTGATATATCTGCTATAATTTATTAAAACATAAATAACATTTTATGTATCTACATCTCTGGTTGGTATATCTAGTGTCATGTGTTATATTCAATTTGTGTATTTCTTCTTGTTCTCTGACAGTATTGTGAAGAAAACCGTATCAAACAATATCACCTTGAGTTTTTGTGACCCTTATCACTGGGGGAGCACGGGTCACCGGGTCTTCCAGTACCTGTTTGAGACCTTCATGGCCTGTCTGTTGCCTTTCTCCCTCATCAACACCTGTTATTCCTCCGTCATCTGCCGTCTGCAAAGCGCCAAGTTCCAGCGCAGAGGACAAGGCAGCCGCCTCATCCTGCTAATCATCTCTGCCTTTGCAGTGTTCTGGCTGCCCTATCACATCGTCAATATCATAGAGGTGATTTTGTTAAGTACAGAGTTTGATCAACATTGGCTAGAAACTGCTACTGATTCCATTAGGTACCAAAAATGTGCAAGTATTTTGGAGGTAAAATGCTCCTATAGAAGGACTCTGTAACGCATGTTGACCCAGAAAGTTATGACAGGTAAATTAAGAGACATTACTGTCTATAACCTTCCAAAAATCCTATTATAATGGGCGGGTCACACAGTGTGACTACCAATTTTTTTGAGATGAGTTTGCAATAACATGAAACCGTTATTTAGCATGATTGGTCAACAAACCTACTGACGTTTCAGTAAAATATTGAAAAAAATGCTATGCAATGCTCTTAAAATATATATTTTCAATTTAATGTTCCATCACTTCAGTGCTGCTTACTTTGACATATGTCATTTTTTAAATCTTCATCTACTGTACATGTACTGTTCTCTATCACTATTTAATTGCAGTTGGTTCTACTTTGCTGTTTTTTGGTTCTGAGTTAAGTAACTGTCAATGAATGTCAACTCTCCCTGCAGATATTTCACATTAAAAGTCGACTCAAAGGGCATCAAACACTTTCCTCACAGCTTTTAATGTGAAACTGCTGCAGGAAATGTCTTTTAAGGACAGTAGCTTAAAGCTTTAGTGCGTAACCTTTTGACATTAACGAACGGCCGTTACACTCAAGCCATTGCCAAATGAGTTTCTCCAAAGCTAATTAAGACTATCAGCTCTACACAACTCTCTTTGTATTTCTCAGTATGGCTATGTTCAGAAGATTGTGTCGTCCGGTGACTTTCCCGTGCAAAAACTCAAGTGAAGATAATTACCTCTTCTGAAGAGTCCAAGATGTTTTTTTTTTAGTCCTCTGTGTCTTGGGGTGGGGGTGGTGCACGGTCATGTAAGGCTTGGATCATGTGGATGCGGTGACAGTTTTGTTGTCATTGCGCACTATGGCTTTAACACCAAGGGTCCTATCTTGCACCAAGCGCAATTGACTTTGTACGCTGACGCATGTATCATTCCTATTTTGCACCCGACTTTTCCCTCCACAGACGCACGTCGGTAAATTTAAGGAATGAACTTGCGCACCCGCGGGCGGTTCAGCAACAAGAGGAGGCGTGTTCCGGCGCAAATGTTCCCTGGTGCTATTTTGCAGTTTCAGAAAACAATTCCGCCACTGACCAGGAAAAACCTTGTCTAAAGTCAGTGGCGCTAGTCTAAAGTCAGTGGCGCTAGTTTAAAGTCAGTGGCACGTTATTCAGATGCTATTTTAGGGGCGCATGCTTGGCCATAATGTAGCGTGTGCACAACGCACACACTTTGCTTCTCTCATCTACACGGATGCAGCAGTTCCCATTTTTGCAAACCATACATAATTACAAGGAAAAATATTACTGAAAATGTGCTTCAGGTGTTTGGATAGGTCAGGAGCCACTTTACAGTACAGTCCTCAAAAAGTCGCAGCATTCTTTGTGGAAAAAATGTTATTGGTGCCTTCTAGGCCGAGAAAAGCCAGAAAATGTGTTTTTGGCTTACATGGATGAAAGACACCAAATCCCAGAATACACTTCGCTTCGCTGCTTTGAGTCCACTCCCAAGCCACGCCTACCGCTTGACAGACAGACAGACAGGCATTCGACTCAACTCAATGTGTTTTATTGTTATTTCAACCATATACACAAAACAACGTTTCATCGTGGCTCAAGTGGTGTTACACATTTAAAATATATAAAAACTACATTATATAAAAACTACATTATATAATAACGACATACGAAACAGGCTACATTTCGTGCACACACACATTATAGGCTCCGTAAAGTTCAGCTAAGCATACCAGCATTAGGCTTGGTGGGCTGTAAACACCGAGTATAGCTAAACACAGCCGTGAATTAGCGTGGAATGTCAAATGGTCGCCATGTAACAGTCACAAACTCCAGCGGTTAGCAGTTAGTTGGATACAAAGCACCCCACCCCACAGCCCACCTTCATACAGAGCACCTCTAGCTCGGATCGTCGGAAGGCTAGCAGGCCTGGTAGCTGGACAGTCCGGTTCACTGTTGTTCAGCCATGTTTCCACGAAAGCAAAAAACACAGTCTCTGAATTCGCGTTGGGAGCATCGTTGAAGTTGGATGTAGTCCAGTTTGTTGTTTAATGAACGGACACTTGCAAGCAGGATTGATGGGACAGGTGGCCGGCTAGCGTTAGCTCGCTCTGGATGTGCCTTTTCCCCAGCTCGTTAGCTTCCCACCTAGCCGACGAGGATGTCCCCTACCCGGCTTGGGGTATGACGAGTCCGCTGGTCCCCGTGCTGGTCTTCGTGGCAGGCGAAGCTCTCGTAGTGGGCCAATTATTCCGTCTGTAATAACGTTCCCTGCATATTCTCCGATCTGTGCCGATGTATCCCGGTGGTACACGTGCGGTAGTTTGAATACACATAATTGTTGTAAAAGTTTGCTGCTGAGAAGTTCTCTTAATACATCCATGAGAGAGAGCCATAGACAGTAAAAGAAGCTTGGATCGTTGGAGGGCTAGCAGTCCTGGTAGCTGGACAGTCCGGTTCACTGTTGAGCAAAAAACACAGTCTCTGAACTCGCATTGGGAGCATTGTTGAAGTTGGATGTAGTCCAGTTTGTTGTTAAATGAACGGACACTTGCAAGCAGGATTGATGGGACAGGTGGCAGGCTAGCGTTAGCTCGCTCTGGATGTGCCTTTTCCCCGGCTAGCGTTAGCTTCCCACCTAGCCGACGAGGATGTCCCCTACCCGGCTCGGGGTACGAGCGAGTCCGCTGGAGTCCGCTGGTCTCCGTGCTGGTCTCCGTGCTGGTCTCCGTGCTGGTCTCCGTGGCAGGCGAAGCTCTCGTAGTGGGCCGATTATTTCGTCTGTAATAACGTTTCCTGTATATTCTCTGCTCTGTAGCGATGTATCCCGGTGGTACACGTGCGGTAGTTTGAATGCACATAATTGTTGTAAAAGTTTGCTGCTGAGAAGATAGAGCAGAGCCCTGTTTAACGAGGATTCAAGATGGCTGACATTTCGTTTTTTTCCGGCCGAGATCGGCTAGCTTCGGGTGATGGGCGGGTTTAAAACATGCGGAAGTAGGTCCTACTACTGGTTGTAGTCTTTTGCTCTGGCCAAAAAATCTTCCGATGACGCAAAAATCGCCATTTTACGTCATCGGAAGATTTTTTCCGGACCCCCCAATGCAGATATCTCCTGTCTCAGGGGGATATGAGGGAGGGACGCACGGTCATTCAGAAATACTACCGGGTTTCTACTGATACAAAGCTGAATGCTAAATCGGTGAAATATCCCTTTAAGGAGACGCCATGTTGAACTACGGCGGGATTGAACACTTGAGGGTCCGGGAGTGGCAATGCGCGATGTGCTCTTGGTGGAGCGGGTGGACAGAGATGGAGGGGGGGGAGGAGGAAGGGCAACAGGAGCAGGTGGTGCGTTTGGAGGCCCACCCTCCCCGGTCAAGACAGGCATTCATTACTTTGCCGCATCCTAAACAGCTCCCGCTCCAGCCCTGACGAGAATGTCTCCTCGGCTGTGATCCACTCCCGGCGTGCGCCAGGCAAATCCGCCGTCATTATAAAAATCCGCCATGGAACAAGCACGCCTGCTCTTAAAGGGAATGTGAGATGACGCTCTGGTTGGTTTATTGCATGTTACACCAAAACCACACCTAGCTACTTCAGACCAACCCATTTTCGATTTGCGTCGGGTGCAAGACTTATTTATTCCGCCGGTAAAATAGCAACAGCGCCCGAGCTCCGCCCACAAAGCTACTTGCGTTTCACGCTTGATACTTGCGTTTCAGATCGTTAAAATAGGGCCCCAAGTGTGGCAAGTAGAACTGACTGTGATTGAGTAGTGAAAGTTCCTACTAAAAGAAAAAGCTCAGAGCCACAGAGTGGTGAGTGGGACACAACTCTGTACTGATGCAATTAGTGCTGTGGAAATGTACATGCTGAACTTACCAGAACCATTATAGAACAGGTGATTTCACCGGCCTCTATGTCTTTGACCAGGCCAGTGTTGTGGGGACCTTTTATTTGTGTGCACTGGTTTTGCTGTTTCCTCTCTTCCTCTAACTCCTCTTCTTCCTCCAGGTGGTCGGTCTGTTGAAGGGAAGTGTTCCAGTGATCAATGCTGCCCTTGCTGCCCGTCCAAATGTCACGGCCTTCGCCTACTTCAGCAGTGCTGTCAACCCCATTCTCTACGTGTTCGCCGGCAGCTCACACATCCGCCAGGCCGGCCTCAGCTTCATGGGCAAGCTCTTCGAGGCCACCAACTTGGAAAGCAGGAGCATGTCTACCCTTAGCGGCCGCATTAGCCGCAGCAGCTCTTCACCAAATGGAAGCTCTGTCCTGCACACGCTGTCGAACAAACTGGGGAATCCTTTCAAAGGCAAGAACAAGGACAGGAGCAGCAGAGTGGCGGGCAAAGATGTCGATCAGCCTGAACTCAAGACCTTGGCCAGTGTTGAGATGATAGAATAGTGCTTAAACTCCAATCCCAAGCTTTTTTTCCTTGGCCTACTTTCCCTAACTCATTGATTAGACACAGACTGTGTTGACTCGTAATTTGCATCATCAAGCTTTACTTACATGACTTTTGTATCTGGGAATATTTCAACAACTATTGGATGGATTTCCTTGAAATGTGGTACAAAAACTAAATAAGATGAATCCTAATGACTTTGCCACAAGAGGGTCGTAATGATCACTTATGCAATGAAATATCTTAACATTTATTTGATGGATTGGCGCCCAATTTGGTACAGACATTCATGGTCCCCAGATGAGGAATCCTAATGACTTTGGTGATCCTCTGACATTTCCTGTAAAGCCACCACATGGTTTGTGGTTTTGAATGAAATGCCTCGTCAACTATTGGATTGATTGCCATGAATTTGGTACATACAATAACGTTTCCCTCAGGATAGAACGCAAGAAATGTATCCTAACTTACCCTGGTACCATTATCAAATGTAATTTAGAATTTCTTCTGTACTTTTATTTATGACCAAATACCTGCAAAACTGATTCCCATCAGCCTCAGCTGTACTTTCTGTTTAGTGCTAAATATTGAATGTAACACGCTAAGCTAAGATCGTGACCAAGTACCACCAATGTGACCAAGTAGCATGGCTGTGTCAAAAAAGGTGTTCACAGGTAAAAAAAACACCTTTTCTACATGGCTTTTTTTTTTGTTACAAGTCTGAAAAACAATGTCTGACTTAGCTATGGCAGTGACTTCATATCTATCTTGCAGGAAAGTCTGTCTGTCTGTGTGTTATGCGCATATCTCTCGAACCATTAGTCTGATTGATTTCACCTTGACATTGTTTGGATTAGAAATGCAAAAGATATCGTTTAATATATATCTGTAAAAGTATAGCACAGATTGGCTTTTGCCCTAGCCGCTGACCACTCACCCTCTCACACTGCACACAGTGAGCAGAGCGCAGAAGACAGAGAGGGTCGAAGAAAGCAGCGGAGCTTTGGCAGCTAAAATGTGAAATACACACTAATTGCTTGTTTGTGTGGAATAAGGTTGGCGAAAAAAACGTGTCAAAAAAAGGTGGCGAAAAAAAGGTGCTTCAGATTATTCCTTCACAGACTGTGCAATGCGAGAACATCTCAGAGCTGAACTGGGCAGACACAGCACTTTTCATCAGACTCAACCCGGGATAATTAAGTCTACTGCTAACTAATAACATTACCGGCAGTGGCGCGGGTTCGGGTCCGACCTGCTGCCCTTTGCTGCGTGTCGTCCCCCATCTCTCTCCCCCTTTCCTGTCTGTCCAGTCTCGCTGAGCGATGAAGGGAAAAGCCCCAAAAAATCGTTAACGATCATGGGACACAACACAACACCATCTCTCTCTCTATCTCTCTCTCTCTCTCTCTGCACACACACACACAGAGTCTGGTTCTGGTTGATGATGAACGCAGATATGTGCTGTTTAGCTCTCATAACGGGCCGGGTGGGTAGCACACAATAATTTATGTATATTTGGCTATTTAAATTATCAGATATATATAGGATGTGTGACAATATTGTTTTACATTTAATAGTAACATGTATGGTCATTAGTCAAAAAACAAAAGACAATGTTTAACTTAATAAAGCTTTTTTAATATTGAATCTGTTCTGTATTTTCACAAGAGTTCCAGATGAGTACATGAAGTACTGGCTTGCAAAATGAAGTGTGCACTTATGCAATGTACAGCAGCATGAGCAGATCATTGCATAAGAAATATTTCACAAAAGCAACCTTCCTTCCATCTCTGTTCACTATTTCATAACAGAAACAAGTCACAAGACTTCATTGCAAAACACAAAAAGGGATTTTTTCTACAGGAAACATGAGTTTAGTAAATCTGCTGAGTGACAGAGTGAATGGACATCAAGAGATCTTGTAGTATAACAACATCCTTGAAACACAAGTGTAGTACAGGATGATGACAAAATCCTGGTGGTTTAGTAACAGTGTCACTTCCCTACTTGTAGCAACCAAGAGGCCTGGTGCTTTGAGAGCCACAGATGTTCAATAACAATGTCAAAAACCCCTGGATGTAAAAAGGTCAACATACACTAGGACAGACCTTATTGATCCCACACTTGGGAAATCCCCTATACTTATATACTGTAGTTATAACCCTTCAATGACGATGATGAATCTCAACCTCAAAGGTTCATTCTCGACCATGGGAACAGCCGTTGACAACAACACATTCTCAACACTCTGGACCTTGTTGTGTTTCTGATGCGTTCTGTCAGACAGAGGGTTTAAGATCTCTCACACATACAGTATACAACTATTTTTAATCATCACAGTATTGAAATGTCATACTGAGGTCACATGGTGACAATGAATAAACAATTTCCAAGCAACTGAACAAATTTGTCTGCTGAGGAATTTTGAATTAAGTATAGGTATATTGCTTTGAGAGCCCGCTTTGACTGGCAAAGAGCATACTGTATGGACCTGAATATCATACAAGCCTCCTGTTTTCTAAAAGGGAACTAATAAAAGCCTTTGGACTGTGTCTTGGCCCAGCCGAATAGAAGAGTTTGACAAAGAGCTGAGGAGTTGGTGTTGGCAAAAGTTGTATTCACAATTTAAAATTGACAGAAATCCAAAAAAAGTTACGCGGTCTGGGTTTGACAACTACCTCAGACTAGAGGACAGATCCTCTGTCTAATCCCCCCTTTTTAAATCCTCTTTTGTTATGATACTGCACTGAATATCTATTTTGTTTTGTGTGTCTGCAGAAGGACCAAAAGACAAAGAACGCCCATAAAGGAAAACAGAAGACTGGGCGGAGACACACAAGGTAAAAGATTATAAACATGTGGACCAAAAAGCGAAAACAAAAAGATTCAGGATTAGAAAAGACGATGAAGAATTGCAAACACACACACACACACACACACACACACACACACACACACACACACACACACACACACACACACACAGAGTTCTAACTTTAGTCAACTGACGACAGGAAGCTGTTTGTGAACAGATAAATAGGACAAAACTGTTGTGAAAATCAGAAGAAGGTGGGTGGTGATGGTGCAGTGGGGTTCCATTCCCAATACATTAACCAATGTGTCCCTGAGCAAGACACTTAACCCCTAGTTGCTCCAGAGGCCTGCAACCTCTGATATATAGCAATTGTAAGTCGCTTTGGATAAAAGTGTCAACTAAATGACATGTAATGTAAAAGACCCGTTGTTGAGGCTTGTGCTATATCGTTTAGCGTCGTTTTGGATTGCTGTGGTTGACTGAAGTATTGGAGAGTCAAATGGTAAACATTATTTCACATACTTGGAATTTACATTAATGTCATTTGACGTTGGTGTTCACATTTAGATAGCTTTGACCTAACTTTACATTTGACCAGTTCAGCAAGAATGAATTATTCAGAACACAAAATGAACACAATTTAAAAAATATACAAACTGCCACACACAAAATTAGGCTAACCGAGCCCAATTATTTTTTTTAAAGGGGCAGTCTAGCATTGTTTTAATGTAGGGGGACAAGAGACACATGAAAATCATGGACAAAATTACCCTGACTTTTAGTGTCTAGTATGAGTCAAACTCCAAAAACACTGGATCCTACATTTCCCATAATGCAACCAAATGCATCCGACCCTCCCAGCATTTCTGCTCACATCTTTCAAACTCAAAGTTTGTATTGCAGGATTTGTCTCTGATGTAAATATAATAGGGCCTGGTTGTCCTGTAGCACCTACTGTACCTCAAGCTATATATTAGAGTTGCTTCAACAGAATTACATCTATTAACGCTCCTTGGGTTTACCTGAGCCAGGAAAAAAATCAACCAGTGCTTAAATGAAAGACTCATGAAATGGCATGGAACAAACTGCCAGATTTGTATATGGGTGTGGCATAGACCCCAAGTTTTCCCAGCACCCCTCCATGGGATCATAGCGATGCACCCCCTTGTTATCCCTTGATGTATCTGTGTTTGCTGAAGACCCTCCCACCACGTATAACCGTCCACCAAGCACAGTTGCCCCTGGTGACAGATGAGGGCGAGGCAGGGCGGGGATGGATGACCAGGAGTCATGCGTGGTGTTATACAGCTCACAGAAGAGTTGGTCTCCGAAGCCCATCCAGAGTGGCTGCAGTCCTCCAGCTACCACTAACCCCCTCCCCAAGGCTAACATGATATGGCCAGCACGACCCGTTCCCACAGTCATGGGCGCTCTGGGTGAACAGCCACGGGAAGGATGGTAGTGGCACATAGAGGAAAGGCACTGCTGATGGGGGTCACAGCCTCCAGAGATGTAGATCTGTCCATCCAGAACAGCTGCAGCATGGCTGCACACTGCTGTGTCCAGAGAGTGTGCCCGCCTGCAGGGGAGGACACTAAGGGTTATGAATCAGGGTATGTTCTGTGTTAGAGAGAAGTAATAAATTATACATTGTTTACTTGTACTAACCTCTTTCCCCCAAAGTTCCCTTTAGGTGATTTTAAAGTGAGAATTTTAACGCCGACAATTTTTTTATCACACGATTAACGCATAGACAGTTAAAGAAGGATTAACGTTCTTTCGGATCTAGCTAGACCGGAAGCAAAATACGCCAAGACCCGCCCTACAAAGCAGCTCAATTGATTGGGGTTAGGCATTTCACCTCGAGTGGTTAGGATAGTGGATTGGTCAGGGGATAGGACCTGAACAAATGGGGTTACGTTATCTTGGACGCCTGGCCAATAGTAATGATTGAACGGCAGGTCTTGTAATTTCGCAGTCCGGAAAAACAGATACTCGCCGCAGCCGGCGGCCGCACACACTAGTTTGGGTTTGCGAGCCGCGTAGCTAGCTAGTAGGTTCGTCACGACGATTAGCTTCGGAGCGAGTAGTGACTCTACAGTCAGTGAGAGTAACAAAGTGTCTCCCCTGTTCTTTCTGACCACGGTGGGAAACCTGGAGCAGGACAAGTTAACCCTCTCCTTGATTTTACGTTGTTTATGGAGAAGGACAACCAGGAAATGAGTCTGGGGAAACCATAGTTGCTATGACGACGAGCCACGCTCTCCTCAGGCATTAGGCAGGACTATCTGCAATGTTTAATGGAGGTAAAAGTGTTACATTATGTGACATATTAGTTCCAAGTGTCAATGTTAGTATGAAATTGAACATTACGTATATGCCAATGCCAATTCAATAAAAAAAAATGTGCACAAAGCAAGCCGATCCACTTTTCCATGTTAAGAGCATTAAAATGAGAAAATATAATGTGACAAAAAGAAATCAAGGGACATTTAGAATAGATAAAAATGTGCGATTAATTGCGATTAATCGCGAGTTAACTATGACATTAATGCGATTAATCGCAATTAAATATTTTAATCGCTTGACAGCACTAATTTACACACTTCCCTGTAATTTAGGGTGGGTTATTTTTTATGTTCAGAAATGTCAGATCTAGCCTCGAAGTTAAAATAAATGTAATGTGGGTAAGTAAAGTTTCCCTTTGAAATACAACCAGGTAATAAAGAAAATCTAACAGCATTTCATTTCAACAATTGTTTTTGCATTAGTAAAGATGTAGTATGGATTCATACTGTACAGTACAGTGCATATGCACGGTATTTGTAACTGTACTCCTTATACAACAACTTCACTTTTACGTTCACCTTTATTTGTCGTCGACGGCAACTGGTTTTGCAGCATCAAGTGCAACATACAGTACATACTGTAACGCAAACATGAAATAACTGACTCAGCAGCACTGCATCAATAAACACAGATAATCATCGGACAAATAATAAGAAAAGTACATGATGAGCACCCTGTCATCCCCCTACAGGAAAGTATGACCAGCATATTATCATAATCAAGATCAGAATATGCCAAGAGAGTCGTCCAGCGGCAACAACATAACCACAGAGATCATTTCAGTAGATTGTATGCCAATGAAGACTTAGAAAGAGGGCAGATAATGTATTAAGTGCTGAACTTGTTACATCCCAGCCCAAGGTTATTCAAGTGCTAAAATACAGCTCAGACATGCATGCCTGCCTCTTCAGGTTTTATTAGTGCAGTCCCTTTAGTGTTATACTGTACCTCCAGGTGTTCTCCTCAGGAGTGTAGTACTCCACAGCATCCAGGTATTGGCTGTCGTCACAGTTACCACCCAGAGCAAAGATCTTACCTTCCAGACACACAGCAGAAAAGTAGTCCCTTTGACACAGCATGTCAGGTAGTCGTTCCCATTTACACTGAGACAGGTCAAACCTACAAAGAGAGCGAGAAACAGGACTATGAGCAAAAAATAAAATATTATTGCAATAAAAATGTATTGTCATTGCAGTTTTTCCAGACTATTTACTGTTACTGCTGAATCTGACAATGGCTGATGTTTGATTTTGTTATAGCGCTCAACAGCTCCCTCAAATGTGCAGTTTTTTTAAACTGTGAACTTTCAAGACATCAAGATGGTGTTGCAAACGTGCTTGAAGGCATCTTTTTGGATATATATGCTGTACATATACACACACATATATACATATATATATATATATATATATATATATATATATATACACACATATATATATATATATATATATATATATATATATATATATATATATATATATATATATATATATATATATACAGGGCATGAAATTAACACCCGCCCACCCGCCAAATGCGGGTGAATTTTGCAATTGGCGGGTAACACTGTCAATCTACCTGCCACATTGGCGGGTAGCCAATGAGAATTGAGTGATTCAGACGCGCAACTATTGGTAAGCAGGGTACGCGGTTGCTTACGGGCCCAGACCAATCAGGGGCCTGCATCACTGGAAGACATTGATTGACAGCCGGGGCCCCCTATCGCATTTGCATTACTCGCGACAATCCCAGCAGTCCCACGTGCAGCCACTGACCAATCGGTAGTGAGAACGGGTCAAATTCATTTCCTTGTTTCTGATAACGAAGACAAGACGTGTGTGACTCGAACATTTCACATTTACCAACAAAACGTACAGCGACAGACCGTGCAGAACATTTCAGACTGTCCTGCCAACTGGTAGAAATGTTAACATCAGTGTAGCTGTAGCGATGTTTCAAGCTGCTGCCGGTTCAATCCTGTCCTGGGCTGTTGCTCCATTTCCCCCGCAACGCGCGCGCGCGCACACACACACACACGGACACACGGACACAATCACACGGTGAATGCAGGAAAAAACGGAGATGAGACGTACATAATAACCTAAATTGAGGACAGCTACGCTCATTATTGTAAGTGCAATAAGTTAAAGTCCAATAAGTAGCTACTCAAACCGTATGAATGTGTGTCCCAGACCAGGATAGAAAATTAACTAACAATGTAAAGATCAACAAGCCACTGACACATAGGCCTAGCTGTATGTTCAAATTTGATTAATTCAATAAATTATTATGTTTTGCCTTAATACACAGGCTACGATGAATAGGACAGGATAGGATCAGAGAGACACAGTAATTCCTGTTTTTCACCTTTATGAGGCAAAAAAAAAATCTGGCTGGTAAAAAGTCACTGTGGCGGGTGGATTTTTTAATCCACCCGCCACAGTGGCTGGTGGTCAAAAAAGTTAACTTCATGCCCTGTATATATATATATATATATATCTATCTTGTATGTTTGTTTGTATTGGCAGAGTGTGTGTAGGAGCAGACTAGAGGATCATCAGGGGATGGTTTTGTCTCATAATTAGCGGCTGATGGAAAACACCTGAGATGCCTTGATCGACTGAGGAGATGTAAAGTTGCGTCAAACTGAGACATTACTGAAAGGGTTTATTTTTTGGACTATGTGGCAATTTAGGAATCTCCCCTTGAACTGTGAATTAAAACCTGAACTGCCAACATCAAAAGAGAAGCAGGGCATATCAGCCAGTGGCTTTGCATAAGAAATGTTGCGTCACATCCGTGATACAGATCTAATCCTGCAGCTGGGTGAGTCAAACATGTCCCCCAAATCTCCTGCAGTGTCCTAGCTAATATTTTCACAAAGTAAAGTTGTCCCTGTAATTGAAAAAATGTTGTCATTCACCCCGTCTAATTAATTGATTAGTTGATGGAAAATGTATAATTCTTTCAACAAATTGCCAAACATTCACTGATCTAGTTTAATAAATATTAATATTTTACTTTTTCTTAGTCTTTTATGATCTGAAAATCTCTGGGCTTTTGACTGTTGGTCAGACAAAACAAGCTGTGTAAGGATGACATTTTTCACTGTTTTTCTGACTTAAATCAAAAATGTATATTAACAAGCAGATTAATCAATAATAAGAACAACCATTAGTCGCAGCCCTAGTGAAGGATATTAGTGTCAAATTATCGTCTCATTGCCCTTTTTAAGGGCATGGGACATGGAATCAAAGTTGAAGATATTGAATATTTGCCGCAATATATAAACTATCAGTAGCTCTATTTGTGGTCCACCCCCTACACACACACACACACACACACTCTCACTCTCACTCTCACACACACACTACCTCAAGGCAGACTTAAGGATATCCAGTGCTCCGTAGTACTTGCGTCCTCCCAGGACATAAAGGTTGTTGTTGAGGAGACAGACACAGTGTCTGAACCGGGGCGGTTCAGGAAGCTTGGTGAATGGCCTCCACTCTATGCTTCTGATCAGACCATGTCCACGGTGGAACTGCTGAGCGAACCACAAGGTCTGGCTGGGAACCATCTTCGTGCATTCATCATCAACAGTGTCCCCACCGACCAGAACCAGAACCTAAACCAAGATATAAGGCATTTCTAAAGCACGAATATGGAATATATTCTCATGGAAGATTGTACGCGAAACAAGAGAGGAAGTAAATCATTTTTTGTGCGTGTGTGCGTGTGTGCATGCGTGCATGCGTGCGTGTGTGTGCCTGCCTGGTTTGGGTTGCGAGGTCGGCACTCCGGCCCTGTGTAATCCTCCTCCAGGAGGCTTTGGAGAGCCTCCAGTGATCCTCTGGCCCCTGGGCTCCTGCAGAGGAGGCCGCAGCTTAGGGCCTCCTGGAGCTCAGAGTAGCTGAGGAGGGGGAGACGAACACGGTGGAGCAGGCCTGGCAGAACTGGTAGTCTCTCTTTAGGGCTATCCTCCACCCAGCCAACTACTGCCCTGAACACCACTATCTAAGTATAAGGAAGGGAAATTCATCATTTATAGGTTCCCCGTCTCTGTTGAAATAGAAGGTTTCAAAACTGGCGATTGGTCAGGGTAATACATAGTAGGCATCACATGGTTATTGGTCATAACCTTATTGAGTGAACTAAATCCTGGTTCTCAAATTTGTAGATGTAACTTTTTTTATTCATGTATGGATTTTTCTTAAAATGATCGATTTTAAAGTTTATTCTATACATTTTCATAGGTCCAACGTTTCCTATTCATTATTTCATCTCAAAAACCCCAAAAGTAAAGTGCTTGCAATGCAAGGAGATCCTCTCATTTCAGATGCTGGAACCAGCAATTGTAGTTTGCCACAGGGTCGTTCTTTATGAAAACCACCAGATGGAGCGAAAGTGGCATATTTTCAAATCCTAATCTGCCAAACTACAGGTATTAAGACGCAAGAGGATGACCAACAGAATAAGAAAAATATATTACCTCACTCTCTACATACAATGAGTCCTTCTCAAGCAACTTCTCCAGGAAGGAACAGGGGACATCCTTGAACTTCTCCCCAGCAGAGATGCACTGGAAGTTGGCTAGGATGTACTCCTCTGCAGCCTGCCCCAGCTGGACCAGCGCATATGTCTCAGCTAGGACCAGCACATCCAGACAGGTGCTTTCATCCATTCTGTCCCGTAGGAAGTCGATGCACAGTGAGAGCGCCCCCTGCAGCTGGAACTGACACAGTGCATCTGTCAGCTCCCAAATCTGGCTCCAGCCTATTCTGAGCTGACCCGTGTAGATGAAGCCAAGCATGGATTCAATTACCCAGGATGCCACACCTCGCAGGCACACAATGTCCTCACTGGACTCCCGTAACCCTCCACAGAGTAGTGCCCGGAAATAGTCCCCACCTGCTGCTAACACCACACGGTGTGCTAAGACATAAAGGAAGGATAAACAAAAAAAAGAGGCATTGACAAAACTACTCCAGAAATGTCAGTGGATGATTATCTCTTACTGCAGGGCTTGACCAAGCCCCAAATTGTGATGCCAACCATTGACGGCCCTCTGAAAAATGTATTTACAACTTATTCACCAGCATCTGCAGCTGTCAAATACAGTAATTGTTATTTTGCACTTACAGCAGAACATATTGTGCCAGCATGTCATTAGGAAATACTAGTAGGCTTGTTTCAATCTTGTTTCAACCTAACACAAGACATCTGTTGTACTGTATACGACTGAGTCCCCTATCACTGATACTACTGGATAACAAACAGCTGATGGCAACACGCTTATTAGCTATTCTGGGAAGGCATTACTGGCAAATGTCAAATTGTAAATGAGGGAAGCACATAAGAGTTTAAGTAGATAGGTCACTATCTTGTACTTTACTTGAGTATTCCTATTTTTTGCTACTTTATACTTTTTACTCCTACATCTTAGAGGGAAGTGTTGCACTTTTTTACTTCACTACTGATTATTTGACATTTGATCAAACAAAGGACTTTCACCCAGGAGACCGGGGTTTGTGTCCTGTTTGAACATAAAAGTAAATGGCGAGTTTAAAAAAAAAAAGACTTTACGGAACATCGTCATGTGCCTAACCGTAAATGAGGTATATCCAAGATGCCAAAACATTATAAAAATGTTCATCTTAATGTCACCTTAGTGGTGAAGAGTTAAATGGGAAACTACTGTGGCGTTTCTTTTTGTGTAGTCTATATCGACGACCACTTCCGCGTTTGCTCAGCCAGATGTCCTTTACCTTGGGCTTTCTTTGTGTTGGCATTTTAAACTCTGGTCGATTTCTGAGGACTCTGGTTAACTGCTCCTCAGATCTCTGCAGGGCAAATCCAGACAGCTAGCTAGACTTTCTGGCCAATCAGAGTTTTCTGTACACATGTTCCACCAAAACGTGTTCCTTCCCGAGGCTATTTTGCAGAGGCGCTGTTGCTCTATACAGCCATGACGATTGTGATTGGATTAAAGAAATGCCAATGAACCAGAGCACATTTTTCTTCCATCCCGGGAATCTGTGTGGACTCGCCAGACCCTCCTCCACAGCGGTCTGGCAAAGCGAGATAATAAATGAGGTAACTTTGATTTTAACCCAAACCAAACTTAAATAAGTAGTTTTGGTACCTACCTAACCCAGCTGTGACCGTTTCACAACGTGAACATGTTAAAAGCACCGCTGTTACGTTATTTGGTTAATAATTGAGGACGGAAAACCCTCCTGTGGGTCAACCTTCCTGCCACCGCTAGGCGCACTAACTTATAAAACACTCCTGTGGCTCGTATTATAAGGTAAGAATAAACTGCCTTTCATCATATCTTTTGGAGGATTTGTTGATTTGAAGTAAGTCTTGAAAGTGCTCATTTTTAAACTAGCTCAACTTTTGCCGCCATGCATCATTACCATCATCTGGCAGTGGTCATTCAAATTCATGTGAATGCACAGTCCTGTTAGATTACTTTTGTTAAACATTGCACATTAATGCTGTCTCATAGACACCTGTAGCAGCATGCCCCCACCAACACATATTTTGTATAATGTCGCTCTACTTCCGCCTTTGACAACAATCGTAATTCACACATGGTCCTTTTTGTCGGGAACAGTCTATACCTGTAGGACTTCTCTTGTTTTTGTCTCTTACCTGAGTATCTCTCTCCACTCTCTGCTTGTATTGTGAAGTCACAACCAACACCTCTCTCCCACATGATCTTAATGTTAGCCAAGCTCTTCTCTCTCTCTGTGGCCGCAGAGGTTGTGACTTTTGACGTGCACCTTTGACTCAGTCTCTGCATCTCTAGATACCTGCAAGCACCCAGCACCTCCTCCATTACCCCTTTCTTACTGAAGTCTACGGCTACATTTCCACAGTACGCAAAGTCCAGAACAGCACTTAACCCAACTGGGGTCAAACAATGCGCTATTTTCTCCACTCCAAGCCCACATTTGAGTTTAGAGCCAAAAAATACATCAGGGGTTTGACTGGCAGCTGCAAGAACAAGTCTGTGAGCTTGGAAAGATTTGCCTTGGAGGGGGAAAATGCAGTCCAGGAGTAGGTCTTCCTCCTGTAGGCTATTTAGGCAAGTGAAAAGGGTATCTGAGTGTGAGGCAAGGGTGTAAGAGAAGAGCTCTTCTGGAGAAATCAAGGGGGGATGGTGAAGAGGGTGATTTTGGTAGAGAGTTTGCTTAACATCATCCATATCTGTTTTACTTTGTCTTTCTTTCTTTCTCTTCTTTTTCCTACTTTTTATTTCTCATCATAATGTCTTGCTGTACCCACTGAGACTTGGCCCACCTGCTTGTCACGTTGCGGCAGACCAGACATTTCCTGATGGAGGGCAAAAAGGGAGAGCTGCAATAACAAAAGAACAGGGAAAGTAGGGAATGCTGCATTCCTGGAATTGTCGCATACATAGTCATTGTACTTATTTACTTTGTCAGCAGACACGCATAACTTATCCTTGTGACCCCTAAGGTGTCTTCTTATGCTTTTTAAATATAACCTCACCTTCAACATGTAACTGTAAACAATGGCATGACCAACCCACGTTGACAAAATGATTCAGAGCATTCAGTCAGTCACTCGCTTTAGCAATACTGCAAGATAATGTGTCAGTAAACAAATGTTGCTCTGTTGCGCAGTCCTAATGTTGATTTAAAAAGCACTTTAATATTTATACAATTTGCGACATGATACACCAGCATCACACTAACTATTGTGAGTTGAATCTTCACTTTTAAAAAATGGTTAATATCCCATTTTGGAACAAGAGTCTGCATTGACACTTACCTTAGTGATTTCTCTACCAGTGTGGGTGTAACAAGTGACTTTGACCAGGGCACAATGGCATTGTGAGCATGTGGGTACATGTTTAATAATAGCTGGGTACTGGCACTATGACGAATACACTGCAAGAAGTATTCTACCTTATGTAATTCAGTCAGTAAAGTCTAAAAGCTTGATCTTTTTAGTCCAAACGTAAAGCAGGTAGACCTAGAGTAACTTTGTCCTTTTTTCAATGCAAATAAAAAATGGTACATGAAAGAAACTTTTTTTAATTAAAGGAGTAGCATACTAGATTTCAAGTATCTGTTAATAAACCTACATAATGAAGGTTTAGTGTAACCTTACCAACCTTTATTAATTCTTCATTGAATTTTCTTGCAGTGTATAAGCGTCAGTGTCACCAACAACACAAGTCTGCTACTACTGTTGTTCTCACTAGTACCCTATTCTGTTCAGCTAAAATGTACAATTGTTGGATATTTTAAAGCATAAAAACAGAGTTTAAACTTGTGTGGATGTTAGGAGCCAAGTTCTTATTGTACTTATCTGTTTAGTACACAGTATTTAAAATGAGTTGTTAATGGATGTTGATTGACATTGTTGGGTGTCTTTAGAGAGACATTTGACTAATGAAATAGTCAAAGCAAAAGGTAAGACATAGACTAGAAGAATATAGTCATATCATCATACTATTTTGGCATGCATCTTGTAAAAGCAGAGGAGTTGGCCCCTGTGTATTGGAAAAACATTACTGTCGTGTATTGTCAACAATTCTGAGAAAAAACACTAAACATTGGTTAAATCAGCAAACAGCTGTTATCTCCGGACATTTAAAAATGTGCATTATTCATGATTGTTGTATTTTTTTTTAATAGTTCAAAATTATTTCACTTGGCAAACATTTGAATACTAGTTTTACGAGCATTTTTTTTTTTGAGCGCTAGAATAAATGGAAATAAAATATTTTGAACAGAAATCCCAGAGGAAATGATGAGTAGACGCCAAAACATTATAAAAATGTTCATCTTAATGTCATCTTAGTGTTGAAGAGTTAAATAGGAAACTATTGTGGTGTTACTTTTTGTGTAGTCTATATCCACAACGTTCCACTTCCGGAATTGCTCCGGTGTCGCCGGAAATTCCGCCGAATGTCCCTCATTTAGGACGGATGTCCGTCACCTTGGGCTTTCTTTGTGTTGGCATTTGGCATCCGTGGATTTCTGAGGACTATGGTTCACTGCTCCTCAGATCTCTGCAGGGTAAATCCAGACAGCTAGCTAGACTATCTGTCCAATCTGAGTTTTCTGTTGCACGACTAAAACAACTTTTGTAAACATGTTCCACCAAAACAAGTTCCTTCCCGAAGCTGTTTTACAGCAGCGCCGTTGCTCCGTGCGCTATAGCGCCGCCCAAGACAAAACAAAAGCATTTCGTTGTCTTTGTACTTGTACTCAAACAGTGACAATAAAGTTGAATCTAATCTAATCTAATCTTAAAGAAATGCCACTAAACCACTTAAAGCAAGTTTTTCTCCCTTCCCGGAATGCTGTGTGGACTAGCCAGACCTTCCTCCACAGTGTAAGAGGGTCTGTCAATGCAAGACTACTTTTTGTGTTGCTGGTTTTTCTTGGCAAGAGTTTTGTGCTAAACCATAATTAATGTGACTTTTGCCATGCACTTAAAATAAAATCCAAGACAGGGTTGTTAGTACATACCTTCTTTTACTTTTTAAAATCTGGAACCACCCACTTGCTCTTCTGTTTACTGCAAACAGAGCAGCTACCAGAAACTAGATATGGCAAAAATAAAATATATTAGGTTACCTTGGCATAAATCAGAAAAAAATATTGTCAATGGAAACTGCTAAAATATTAAGCATTCTCACTCAAAGGTAATCTTTATTCACATATGTGAAAATGATAATGTAAAGATGAGTGACCAAATTTCTCTATTTTAACCAGTAAGTTGAGTCATTTGCTTTATTTCAAATATCAGAATTTCTGGCATGAAGTAAATCACACCTGGGGAAAAAAAGCAATATCTTTTATGAAATGATCTTAAATTTCTTTCAGTGTAAACAGTAAGTTGAGTCTGTGAGGGGAAGGAAGGAAGCTGAGAAAGGTAGACATGGATGAAAGAAAACTGTGTAAGCCAGGGTGTCCCAGTGACATGGAGCACACCTGTATGGCCTGGCCCCCCAGGCATTTAAGATGACTGCAGGCTCTGGTCTTTTGGTCACATCACTCTGCACCACCTTCCGGACACTCCAGCTTCAGTAATGTACCAGAATTAATAATATCTCATGCATGACTTAATGCAGGAACAATACGTTAATTAATTTATCAATTAAGATATTTAAATCATCATGATTTCTGATTTATTAATGCTGTTCATGTCTTCTTCATGGTAAATCGGTAGTTAAAGCAACGGGCTAAAAAAACTGAATAGTTGTGTTGTAGTCATGATAAACTAAACATGACTTCTTCATGTTTGTGGCCCTTCAAATGAAGTGCTGACCTGTGGCGCTTGTTGGAGGATGTGACCGCGAGCATAAATAAGCTATGAAAAAAGATGAGCACAAAAACGGCGCCGAAAAGAAGACGATTAAAAAAGTAAAGTTCTAGAAAGTGACTCAGCCAGATGTGCTAATCTGAGCATCTTTTTTTTATTAAAACCAGCGAGAGTGAAACGCCAAAGAAAGACCATGAGACGGGTTAGCTAGTTAGGAGCAGTTTATTCTGCACTACGTTAATGTATCTGACTTGACTTGATCAGAAAGCGTTCTAAAAACACAACAAACATTTGATTTAGAGTCAGAAGCAGAGCCAGGACCCTGTAGTGTGCAAGAGATTGATGCTGTCAGAGTGGAAGGCACATCTCACCTGTTGTACCACAGTGTGTGATCAAGCAAACAACATAACCACTTTCTATGTCCAAATGTTACTAGGGACCCATTATGCCTTTTTAACATTGAAAGTAAATATACTTAGCCCACGACTGAATGGGACTAGGATGAAAGTGATATGAAATATTATACAAAGGAAATATAGATGACGGTGTCATTACAAAGTGTAATACATTTCGTTTATTCTCTTTTTTTATTTTTTATTTCAAGGTTTGGGTATCAGTGAACAGGTATTTGCACAGAAAATATTTTTTTACATTGTATCATCATTCTGTTGTTGTAAAGAAAACTGAACTTTTCTAATAAATCTACACTGTCATGCAACACTTACTGTATTTGCACTGAACTGAACCCTATACGTCCCTTTCCAGAGCCACATTAGCCAGCTTTCACTGGGGGATCCCGAGGCATTCCCAGGCCAGGGTGGAGATATAATCTCTCCACCTAGTCCTCGGTCTTCCCCGAGGCCTTCTCCCAGCTGGATGTTCATGGAACCCTTACCTAGGGAGGTAGGTAAGGGTTCCACCTCAACTGGCTCCTTTCGATGCAAAGAAGCAGCGGCTCTACTCTGAGTTCCTCAGAGATGACTGAGATTGCCACCCTATCTCCAATGGAGAGGCCAGCCACCTTCCTGAGGAAACCCATTTTGGCCGCTTTATTCAGGATCTCATTATTTTGGTCATGACCATAGATGAGGGAGAAGTGTGATACCCCTGTAATTAGCGAACACTGTCTGGTCCCCCTTTTTGAACAGGGAACCACCACCCCGGTCTGTCAAGGAGTGACAGACCGGCCCAAACTTCCACGCAATGTTGACAGCCAAGACAGCCCCTCCACACCCAGAGCTTTCAGCATATCTGAATGGATCTCATCAATCCCTGGGGCTTTGCCACTGTGGAGTTGTTTGACTACTTTAGAAACTTCCATCAGGAACATTGATGACAATCCCCCATCATCTTACAGCTCTAACTCTACCATAGAGGATGCCGTAGATGGATTTAGTAGTCCCTCAAAGTTCCACCGCCAAATTACCTTTCTCAGTTGAGGTTAACAAAGTCCCATCCTTACTGTACACAGCTTAGATGGTTCCCCGTTTCCCCCTCCTGAGGTGGCGGACTGTTTTCCAGAACCACCTTGGTGCTGACTGAAAGTCCTTCTCCATGTTTTCTCCGAACTTCTCCCACACACCGAACTCCAAAAAAAGTCCAACCCCTATCCAGGAGTACGGTTCCAGAACTGAGACACTGCGTAGAAGTAAGCCCCATCAAATATAATTGTTAGCACTCCACTTCCCTCACAAGTTCCCGTTACTTCCCCCACAGAGAGGTGACGTTCCACGTCCCCAGAGCCAGCCTCTGCTGTCCAGGTCTGTTCCGTTGAGGCCCCTGACCTTCATTGCCAGTGTACCCGACCCCAACGGTTCCTCCCACAGGTGGAGGGCCCATGGGATGGATAGGGGGTTTTCACATAGCTTCTTCGGGCTGTACCCAGCCGGGCTCCGTGGCAACCCCAGCCATCAGGCGCTTGCTGATGAGCCCTGCATCTGGGCCTGGCTACAGAAGGGGGCCCAGTTTGTAATAGTTTATAATAATTTGTAGTTTGGCCAGTAAAGTGTATGTTTGTCTGACCTTCATCTTTTTCTTAAGAACGAGCCAACTAGTAACACCATATGTTCAGAAATATGCATTATTTGTGATAATTGTATAATTTTATTAGAAAAAAAATAGCAGAATAACATTATTCAACAAGTTAGACAAGTTCTATTAAATAAAAATAATTATTTTAAAACATTTCTCTTGGAATTTATTTTTGAAAAATATTAGTTTTACAAGCATTTTGAGTTGTCAAAATAAGTGGAAATAACAAATGTTGAACAGAAATCCTCGGATAAATAAAGAATAAAGTAATGTAAAAATGTAAAAACAAATGTCGATGTGTGATCTTATATTAGTGAGGTTGTGGTGTTACTCTTGCGCCTTATTTTTTCTTGGCACTATTTTGTGCTAAACCATAATTAATGTGACATTTTTGCAATGTGCTTCCAAGAAAATTAAAGACAAATCAAAGACGGTGTTGTACTTGAGTTTAAAGTACATAGTACATACCTTTTTATTTTGTAAAATCTGTTCAGCTATGATGCACTTGCTCTTCTGTTGTGGCCACCAGAGAACATGCTTTTTGTCATTTATTTTTACAGAGAACAGAAACTAGATATGACAAACAAAAAACAAGAGGTAACTTTGGCATAGGTTGGAAATAAATGTTGTCAATGGACACTGTGAAAATGAATTTTCACTCAAATCTTTATTCTCCTACGTGAAACTATTATGTAAAGATGAGTCTCTTTTCATCAGTATGTTGTGTCATTTGCTTCATCTCAAATATTAGAATTCCTGGTATAAACTATAATCAAGCGGCCGAAATGGGTTTCCTCAGGAGGGTGGCTGGCATCTCCCTTAGAGATAGGGTGAGAAGCTCAGTCATCCGTGAGGAGCTCGGAGTAGAGCCGCTGCTCCTTCACGTCGAAAGGAGCCAGATGAGGTGGTTCGGGCATCTGGTAAGGATGCCCCCTGGGCGCCTCCCTAGGGAGGTGTTCCAGGCACGTCCAGCTGGGAGGAGACCTCGGGGAAGACCCAGGACTAGGTGGAGGGATTACATCTCCAACCTGGCCTGGGAACGCCTCGGGATCCCCCAGTCAGAGCTGGTTAATGTGGCTCGGGAAAGGGAAGTTTGGGGTCCCCTGCTGGAGCTGCTCCCCCCGCGACCCGACCACGGATAAGCGGACGACAATGGATGGATGGATGGAACTATAATCACAACGGAAAGAAGCTAAATTGTCTTTTATGATATTACCTTACATTTCTTTCAGTGCACACAATGATTAGGTGTGTGTCTGTGAGGGGGAGGAAGCTGAGAAAAATGGGGTGTGAACGTCTATCTTTTTGACGGTAGAAATACAAAGGGTCGCAGTGTGAAATGAAAGAAGGAACATTTCATCCATTGACAAGTTTTATCTGGAAAAAAAGAATCTGAGTACTTAAGCCTTGTTTTTTCGCCCGTAATGTCCTTTTTGGCTGCAGCGGGCAGCTGTTTTACGTAAAAAAAAGCTCTAAAATTCCCAGTGTACACCTGAGCAGACACAGTTAGCAACTACATGGTGAACATTGTGGAACATCTAGCTGCTAAGCAGCCAGATATTTCCCTGAGGAGTTGGTAGAGCCCTAAAACAGAGCTAAAATCGCCTCCACCTCATAAATATACGTATTACAGTATGTATTATATTGGGACACCTCAGAGTGCATTACTGCTTTGTAATATTACTCAATCTAATTATAAATATTGCCCCCACACCTCACTCTTCCTCCTTTTACTGTTCCAGCTGATGACATCTCTGAAGAAGGCGACAGTGATCAGATCAAGACAGTGTTTCAGAATGCCCAAGGTAAGAAGACCATCAACTTCTACTGCATAGCAGATGATGGAGGTTAGATCTGACAAAACAAGCACAATGCACTAGTTTTATGTTGACTACATGTTGGTAATCTGTGATCAGCAATATCATTATAATATATTTTCCCAACAGCAGGGGGTGTGTGTGTGTGTGTGTGTGTGTGTGTGTGTGTGTGTGTGTGTGTGTGTGTGTGTGTGAGAGAGAGAGAAAGAGAATCGATGAATAAGAAGTAAATTGTAAAGCACTTTGTCCGGTAAGGTTGAAGTGTGCTAGAACATTTACGATTTGAATGGAACAAAGAAGGTAAAACATTTGTCTTCGAAAAAAGTACTTTTTTGAGTGCCAGAATAAGTGGAAATAACATATTTTCAACAGAAATCCCAGAGTAGAGGATGAATAAACATCCTAAGGCATTATAAAAATGTTCTCTGTTTTGTCTTGCTGTCTTTTTCTTGGCAAAATTGTTGTGCTAAACTATAATTAATGTGACATTTTTGCAATGTGCTTCCAATAAAATCAAAGATAAATCAAAGACAGGGTTGTACTACAGCACATAGTACATACCCTTTACTCTTTGAAATCTGTTCAGATGAAACCACCCACTGGCTCTTCTGTTTACTCCAAACGTTGCTGTGTGGTCGCCGGAAACCTGCTTCCCCTCATTGATTTTCACAGATAATTAATTTTCACGGATAACATAAAATATAAGAGGTTACCTTGGAAAAAAATATTGTCAATTGGCACTGTGTTAAAATGTTCTGCATTTTCATTTAAATGTAATTTTTATTCTCATATGTGAAAATGATAATAATGTAAAGATGAGTTTGTGAACCAATTAGTTTAAGACCAAAAGTCTTTTTTTCATTATAAATTGAGTCAATTGCTTTATTTGAAATATCAGAATTAATGGCATAAACTAAAATCACATCAGAAAGAAGCTAAAATATCATTGATGAAATATCTTATATTCCTTTCAGTGCACAATCATAAGGTGTGTGTCTGTGATGGGGAGGAAGCTGAGAGAAATGGGGCATGAATGTCCACTACCTTGGTGAAGGTATAAATACAAAGGGTCCCAGTGTAAAACGAAAGAGGGAACATATTCATCCATCGACAACAGCTTATTCATCTGGAATTAAAAGAACCTGTGTGAGTATACTTAAGCCTTGTTTTTTTAGTGTATTCACTAAATAGTCAAGTCGATTTATTTATATTGCACATTTTTTATACAATGTTAGCTGAATGTGCTGGTCGGTGGGGACACTAAACACATGTAACCCTTTGTAACAATGTATTTTGGTTGATTTGTTGATTGACTGATTGAAATTAATTTCAAACATGTAAAAGAAGACAGAAAAGGTCATGCAGAAAATAATATTACAAAAACTTTTTGACATGCCTAAAAAATAGTTTTTTTTAAACTCATCCAAAAATTTTACTTACTTTAGATACCAAGTATCTTGGAAAATACAATTTATTTCTCATGTACAACCCCAAATCAGAAAAAGTTGGGACAGTATAGAAAACACAAATAAAAAAAGAAAGTAGTGATTTCTAAATGTACTTTGACTTGTATTTCATTGCAGACAATGTGAACACAAAATATTTCATGTTTTGTCAGGTCAACTTAATTTCATTTGTAAATATACATCCTTTCCTGTCATTCAGACCTGCAACACATTCAAAAAAAGGTTGGGACAGGAGCAATTAAGGGCTAGTAATCAGGTAAATTGGTTAAATAATGATGTGATTTGAAACAGGTGATGTCAACAGGTGATTTGGTACAAAAACAGCATCCAAGAAAGGTCTAGTCCTTTAGGAGCAAAGATGGGCCGAGGATCGCCAGTTTGCCAACAAATACGTGAGAAAATTATTGAAATGTTTAAAAACAATGTTCCTCAAAGAAAGATAGGAAGACATTTGCTTATTTCACCTTCAACAGTGCATAACATAATTAAAAGATTCAAGGAATGAGGAGGAATTTCAGTGCGTAAAGGACAAGGGCGCAAGCCTAAGCTGAACAACCATGATCTCCGATCCCTCAGGCGGCACTGCATCAAGAATTGTCATTCATCTATAAGAGATATCACCACATGGGCTCAGGACTACTTTGGCAAACCTTTGTCAAGTACCACAATACATAGTTACATTCACAAATGCCAGTTAAAACTGTACTGTGCCAAAAGGAAGCCCTATGTTAACAGTGTCCAGAAACGCTGTCGACTTCTCTGGGCTCGGAGGCATCTGGGATGGACCATCACACAGTGGAAATGTGTACTGTGGTCAGATGAATCAGTATTTCAGGTATTTTTTGGGAGAAATGGACGTCGTGTGCTCCGGACCAAAGAAGAAAAAATTTCGGTAATCTTGTCTGTCCTGCACGTTGACAGAGAGCGGGGATCAGCTGACACACTCACATGCAGAGGTGCACCTCTGCAGTTTCTTTAAGTGAGTCATGGCAATGCTAGTAAAGTGGTTAACACTTTGTCTGAGACAGGCAGGCGCAGGTTCTCTATGCCCTGGTGACTGACTGCTGAAGATTGTAGGCCCAACAGTGTTCTCTATACACTGGTGACAGACTGAAAGGCTGGATGTTATAGGCAACTTTATTTCTATAGCACATTTCAGCAACAAGCATGTGAATGTGCCGGCTGGCCAGTAGTTATCTGTCTGTGAATCTGGGGGCGGAGCTTCTGAAAGGGGGATGTATTTGTTTGGCAGTTGAGTCCAAATATCAACAATCTTTGCACAGCATCACTTGCTGCACCTTTTTGAAGAGCAATAAAAAGTGATAGAAAATAAAAAAAACAGTTGAAAATAAAATAATATGCAAATACAAGAATAAAAGTTACAGTGCAGTGTAATTAATAATTATCTGATTGAATAGGTTGTATTATGATTGGTTTGGGAGGGAAGAAGGAAGTGTTGTATTTTGTGTGGAGTGTGAAGGGAACTAAATGTTCTAACTTAATAGGATGAATAGATTGGAATTATTTCTCCAATTGAAATACTTTTTTGTAATTACAGAAAAATGTACCGTTGGGTACCGGAACTGCATTTCAGGTACTGGAAAAAATGTGAACGTACCCAACCCTCCTGACAATTGTTTATAAAAGGGGAACTCAATTCACACATCAAAGTCTGTTTACATGTCTTATGGGGAGTGTGTTGGAAAATTATTCTATGAAGCCTTTTGAGCTCCAGAGGTAGCAATGCAAAGTATGACAAATTGCATCAAGGGACATCACTTGAGTCAGTATCAGCTGGGGCTGAAAATAACAAGTGTGAAAAAAATTCTGGGGGTTGTGTAGTTAGAAAGAAGGGAGTTCACCTGTAGTCTGCTCCTCATGTTTGCTTGGGGCCAGCAGCTTGAGGCTACATAAGCCGCTACTGGCATAACACACCTAAATCTTAGTCAGTGGTTGAGTTGCATTGTGGTTAATGTGGCTGCCAGGTTTGGACAAAGAAGAAGGGTTGCCCTAAACCCTAAAGAAGAATGTGTGGAATAAAAAAAGACGATATCGCTGCTGCTGATGCTGCTGCTGCTGCAACATTGGTTTTGGTATTTCTGTCCATCATGAGTCAGACAATGTTGTAGAAGTGCAATGCTCAATCAGTAGAGTTCTCTTTTACCAATTGGTCAAATGACTGCGGTGTGTGTGTAATGTGAAAGGAGCTGCTCGTAGTGGCAAACCCCCCCAAAAAACTACCAACTTGTACACTTCAAGTGCAGCTTAAAGTGTACACACTCGCCATAATATTGATAATATGACAAATGTGTTCAGCCTGTTCAGCTGCCAATTGACCAATACTTCTCATTGACCTCTCGAGAGATGCCAAGAGCACTTCTGACTTTGAAGTCCATTGCCCTACCAGTCTAGTCAGGATTGAACTAAACCCACCATAGTAGGGTCCAAGTGAGGCTGCATGACTTGGTAACAGTTAGATACACACGTGGTCACTGTTAGAGGAGAAATGTGGCATCTTTTAGGACACATGCCAATCATTTCTGTAAATTTATAATTCTTTATCATCTTGTCAGCCCTTTTTCCTATACTGCACAGGAGTCAGTAAGACGTGCCGATGGGGCAGTTAACATCCAAACGGGGTGGGTTGGACTTGGGCGTTGTCCCCAACGTCCAATTCTCAACCAATGATGAAGGACCTCCCAGGTACTCTTCACACGGGATTCCTCCAACCATCGTCATCTCGGACGTTGAGTCAAGGTTTGTGTTGTTAACTTCTAGTGTCCACTTTTACCTTACAAATCAACTGGTGTATCCTTTATTCCATATTGGTGATAGTTTAAGAGTTAACTGTAATTTCAGTTATTCTGATTGTTACTTTAACAGTGATTTTTTCAGTTATTTTCATTTTAGTCAAAGTAATTGATAACGTTTGTATGTTACAATGTCCTGAGAAATTTAACCTAAAACCATACAAATAGTATTGCCAATGCCTCATTAGTTGGTGTTTGGTGTTTTAAGCCCCCAACGTCGTCTTCATGGAAGGCACTAGGATTAGGCAATGGTTAGGTTTGGGTTAGGGTTAGGTGCCTTGAAGTCGATGGTCGCAACGCTGCCTTGAAGTCAACGTTCGGGGCTTAAAACACCATCAAGCTCATTAGTTAGGCTACTGTAGGTAAGTAGACCATTATTATATATCTACGACCTTCCACTTCCGGGATTTCCCCGTTGCCACTGGAAATTCCGCTGCATGTCCTTTTTTTCTCTGTATGCTAAATCCAGGCAGCTAGCTATAGACAGATCTGTCCAATCTGAGTTTTCTGTTGCACAGCTAAAACAACTTTTGAACATACACACTGGGCTCCGTGCGGAGCTTAGCACCGCCCATGGCGATTTTGATTGGTTTACAGAAATACCAATAAATACCAACTCCTCCGCAGCATTGTGGAGGAAGGTCTGGCAAAGGGAGACTAGTGGACCATTAAAGAAACTGCAGCTCATGCCAATTACTAATAACCTTAAGCATTTACTGCAATATTTCCTATTATTTCTTTCTGTTTGTTTAAAATGACACCTTTGCTTGGACCTCATTAACAGTGCATCAGAGCGCCGCGGCTCGAGGGTGGAGCTGCGGAGATCTTCTGTCTACAGCACGTTAGACCTGGTACCACAACTGGGGCATTACACCCGCACGCTGCACCACCAGACGGGGAGCCGACCATCTCTTGATGTTCTCCGTAGGGCATTTCAGGTAAGTTTTCCCCCTCTGGAAACTAAGTCTTACAGCACCTTACATTATCTAATTTGTGAATAATCATCTCAATCACACCATCAGTATCATTAAGCTATTTAAAATAGTTCTCTTTGTAAAAAATGTATTTTACTTAGGAGAAGGAGGCGGGTATAGAGGTCACGACCACAGACTCAGGAGATAGCGGTCTGCCAGACAGTGGAACTGAACCGTCAAAAGGTCCACCAAATACAGCTCCGGTTAAATTTGGCTGGTTTATTGGAGTCATGGTGAGCAAAACTGTGTATTTGAGCGTACACTACAGACTTCATACACTAATTATTTAAATTCTGTTAACACTTGATATGAAACAATCTTACAAACATCTTACTGAGCTGTTTTTATTGAACTTTTGTCACAGATGCGTTGCATGCTGAATATTTGGGGAGTCATCCTGTTTCTCCGCCTAACGTTGATCACTTCTCAGGCAGGCATTGGTGAGTCATTCATCCCTCCATACCATACATTAGTCTCTTTCCATCCTCTGTTTTGTGGCTTGTAACACTCCATTGCATCACTCTCGCCCTCTGATGTAGGACTTTTTCTGATAACTTCATAACTAGTTCTCAATGGTATACAAAATCCAAAGCATGTATTATTGAGAAAACAATGCATGTACAGTGCATCCCTGTGGTCATGCAGAGGCAAAACAATAGGCAAATATTGAGAGATAGATGTTGAAACCAAAACATCAATACCCATGTACTACTATGTCTACTATGTATGTAGTATCATGAATACTTTTAATTTTTCTTATCAGTGTTGACCTGCGTTATTATCCTGTTGTCTGTTATGGTGACCACGATAACTGGCCTCTCCATCTCTGCCATCGCCACCAACGGGAGAGTGATCTCAGGTCAGTCACTTCCTGTGTCTCAAAATGGGTGAAAAGCCATGCTCTCCCCGAGAACACGAGTCCGTACTTTACGTTCTTGGTATTGAAAAATGCCCTCTGTCTCCGCTCCCTGGTCTCAGCTCCACACCTGCTTTTAAATACTGTAGATCCTTCACACCTGGTCCTCGTGTTGATTAATGTTGATTTTCTACCTTGAGTGGTGGGTGTGCAGTTCAGGGGTTGTAGAAAAACTGATACTGTTAAAAGCATTACGAGATAATACAATAAAAACACAGCAAACAAACTTAAAACATGCCAAAAAAAACATGCAAACAAATCATGCATTACACATGTAAAATAAAAATGCCCTTTTGCTCTGTGACAAATATGTAAATGTATAACTTTTATAATTCATTGCTTAGTGCATAATTTGCCCCCATTAAAACTACAGGTCTATGGTCTTCTATGATAACAACCTTGTCTCTGTTACGCAACATTTTCAGGTGGCACGTATTTCATGATCTCCCGCTCTCTGGGTCCTGAAATTGGTGCCCCAATTGGGATGCTCTTTTCCTTCGCCAACGCTCTGGCCTGTGCGCTCAACACCGTTGGCTTTTCAGAGGTGGTCCGGGATCTAATGCGGGTAATATAGATGTATAATTGTTTGTTTTTAAAACCCTTGGGAATAAAGGTAGTCTAAGGCAAGAATCCCTGACATTTTAGCTGTCTGCTGAGCTCTCGGGCATAACATACCTCTTATCAAGTTTAGGAATCATTTAAGGTTCTTGTTCTGACATATAGAGATGTGCATGGTCACTAACCAGTGTACATCTTTGACCTGCTCTATCCATAATTCCAGTAGGTCTTCTGACCCGGGCTTACTGGTTATCCCTTTTGGCTCAACAAAAAAAAGTTGCCTTTGAAGTGGTGGTTCAAACACTGTGAAACGCCCTAATTATAGTTAAAGTATTTACAATCTGACGCCATTAAAAAGCAGCTAAAGAGACTAGTTAAACTAGCCTTTGTCTCATGTTTGTCATGCTAAAGTTGTATTTGACTGTTTTATTTCTTCCTTTTACTATTTTTGAAGCCCTTTGTGATTCTGCTCTCTAAAAGGGGCTTTATTTAAGAAATGTATGTTTTCCTTTTGTAAACTGTCAAGAACTATTTCAAAACCTGAAATGATTGAATTAGTATTTATTAAAGGTATTCAAAAACATTTCAATTGTTAAGCAAAGGCCTGATGTTGACCCAAATGTACTTCCATACATTTTCATATTTCTTTGTACCTTGTGTGTGAATACTTTGGTAATATTATTGTAGGAGTTTGATGTTGTCATTGTCGATGACTTGAATGACGTCCGTATTGTGGGCGTGGTCACAGTGACTATTCTTCTGCTCATTTCATTGGCTGGAATGGAGTGGGAGTCCAAGGTGAGCACATCCTCATACCTCTCACTTTATTTGATCACTACCTTTCACTCTTTATTGTATGTTATTCCCATATGCTATTCTCTCTCATTTGTCTCTGTTTCTCAGACCCAGATTTTGTTCTTTATAGTTCTCTTGGTCTCATTTGCCAACTACTTTGTGGGCACAATCATCCCGCCCTCTCAAGAGAAACAGGCCCAAGGCATCTTTGGATACAACAGTGAGTTTGACTTCTCAGGACAAACTACTGCCTTTTATTACAGCATGTCATCAATTTTAAAATATACTGTGCATTAAATAGTTTTTCAGAGGACAGTAAAGTGTTTTTGTTGTTGCCTGTCACCAGAGGACATCTTCATATCGAACCTGACGCCAGATTGGAGAGGGTCTGACGGCAGCTTTTTCCGGATGTTTTCTATTTTCTTTCCTGCTGCCACTGGCATCCTGTCTGGAGTCAACATCTGTGGCGACCTCAAAGTATGATGAAGAAGGCAGATAGATACTTCTTACATCACAACCAATAATAAAGACTAGATGAATGTTGACTTCTGTATGATTTCTTTTTGCAGGACCCTGCTACTGCTATCCCCAAAGGCACACTAGGGGCCATTTTCTGGACTACACTCTCCTATCTAGCCGTGTCTATAACTGCTGGTAAGCTAATCATTGAACATGCATTTATTTTGTATTGTGTTATGTCCCCTTCAATGGTACCGGGGACAATAACAGAACAATTAAAATGAGTGACAGAGTCAGTTTGGACGTGAAAATTAAAGTGTTTATTTTGAATGTAATCAAAAAGTTTACAAAAGCTGGAGGTACTAAACCAATTAAATTGATATAACAAATCTAGGCCTAACTCATCTTTAGCTCTTAAAGCAAAACACAAACCAAAAGACCTACCCTGCTTCTCTAACAAAAGTGCTTAATAAAACCTACAGGGGTGGCGCCGACCACTAAACCTATGTATCTAGACAAAGTTAACCCTGAATGTAAAATGTACAGGGTACCCCTAACTCACTTACAGGTCTCAACCTCTAACCACATCAGCCACAGCTCAGCCATCAGATGGATTGGAGGGTAAACTCCTCAGGTGCTCCTTTTATTGACGGCTGGCCGGCTGTCACTCACACACACAACAGCCACAGAGCAGGCAGAGGCGAGGGACAGCAACGTCTGATAGGGCTGAGAGATACCCGTCTCCCTTTGAAAGACTTAAATTATAATATTTTAGTTCATAATTATTGTTTGTTGTATTTGCTTATTTCATATGAATAAAGATTTAAGAAATAAAGTTTCAGTTGTATGGTAGATAAGTAAACAGTTGTAGCAACATAAGTAACATGCAGTGGCAAATAAGTAGACTTAGTGGGACACCAACGCATTTAATTTGTATTCATTTATTGGAGAGGCATTATTTTATCATGGGATATTATCATTATTATTGACAACATGACTCTTTTTTAATATTAATTTTAAACTTACTAAAACTGTTCATGTAGCCTAACTGAAAAGGTTGAGCAAATGATGTTGAACAATGCTTTATATAACAGTCTCCCCTTGTTGAATATCTTGTTTGTCTTATGTCACCATGAGCTGTTAGAATAAATAGTTTAAGGTGTGGGGAAGCTAAACCTGCATCTTATAAAGTAAACAAAACAAAAACATTCAAAGCAAAAATTTTATTTTTCATTTGCAATAGTGGTGTGAGTTAATTATTTTGTCCAGTGCTTTAAGAGCTTGTTCAAAGGTGCAACCTGACCTAGCATACCGCAGAATAAACTGATTTAACTGTTTCATACTGCATACTACTGATTAACGCAGTATGGAGTAGGAACTGCATACTGCATTCGTCTGTAGTATATAGTAGTCTATTTTGAAAACGGCCATTGTGTCGTATACCTCGATGACCTGCTGGTGCACGCCAACAGCTTCGACAGAGCACTGTCCAATCTGAATGAGTTATTCACTGCCATCCGTTAGGCCGGGCTGTGGGCCATGTGATCAACGCTTGTGGTGTAGCCACTGACCCAGAGAAGGTGGCTGCCGTCCGAGATTGGCCAACCCCCGTTAATGCCAGTGAACTAAAGAGATTTGTTGGTCTGGCATCATACTACCGCCGTTTTGTCAGAGACTTCACCAGCCCAATCAACCGCCTGACTGACCTGGGACTTGGATGACGCATGTGCTGCAGCCTTCACTAGACTCAGGATGTCCCTCACCGAAACCCCAATCCTAGCCTTTATCGTGCCTGAGTAGGGCAGAAAAGAAGTACTACGTCACATGACGTGAGCTGCTGGCCGTGGTCCAGGCAGTACAGCACTTCCGGCCGTATTTGCATGGCAGCCACTTCTTCATCCACACCGACCATGCTTCTCTTACCTGGTTCCTGAACTTCAAGCATCCTAAGGGCCAAGTGGCCCATTGGCTTGAGGCCCTGCAAGAGTACGACTATGACATCCAGCATCGGGCAGGGTGTCAACATGGCTGTGTGCTCTGTCCCCAAGTCCTTCTTCGAATCGTCCACAGCTCAGTGTGTGACCCTCCAGCGCCTCAGGGGTGAGTCTCCTGGCCTGGCTGTCAACAAGATGTGGCGTTCCACATGCACTGCTGTGACCGCTGCACTGCCCAGAACGGACCTACCCACTGCAGAAGTACTTGTTAGGGGCCCCTATGGAGCAAGTGAGAGTGGACATCCTGGGGCCCTTCCCTGTCACAGACTCTGGCAACCATTACATTGTCGTGGCCATGGACTACTTCACAAAGAGGCGTATGCGGTGCCAGATCAGAGTGCCACCACGACAGCAGAGAAGCTGGTTGAGAAGTCACCAAACCTCGCTTTGGGGTACCTACTGAGCTCCGCAGTGATCAAGGGCGGAACTTTGAGGTCCATGTCTTCGGTGAAGTCTGCCAGAGGCTAGGGGTGAGCAAGACGAGGACCACACCACTCTATCCCCAAAGTGATGGGCTGGTGGAATGCTTTAACCGCACTCTAGCCACTCAGCTCGCCATTCTCACCAGCCATCATCAGCGGGACTGGGATCACCACCTGCCCCTGGTCCTGTGGTCCTACCGGACTGCTGTCCAGAAGTCGAGCAAGTGCACACCTGCTGCCCTCATGTTTGGACAGGAACTTTGTGTTCTGGGCCCCTCCTGTGCTTGAGTTGTGTTGATTGTTCTACACTGCAGTGCAAAGGATCATGGGACTATGTTCTGAACTGTTCCTGTCCTAGTTTTAGTGTGTTAATGATGTTCTGTTAGTGTTTTTGGTGTGCATTTATGTTATCTGGGCTTAAGTGTTTGCGTGATTTAGTGTTAATGTGTATTTACATTTGTCGGATTGCCATGACTGAGAAACGGGTAGGTTGAGGGCCTCTGTGCATCGAATGTGCGTTGAGCTACAATAAACGAAATAAATGAAATGAGTAGCTCTGGCTCCTGAGTGAGTCTTTCCACATAGCTTGCCACAATATTTATTAGCTTCTCATTTGATTTATTTATACTGAAATTGTAAGGATTGTTTAAGAGATTAGGTTAGTTTGGGTTGAGGGGCAAGAGGCATGGAGCCTGAGGATTTAACACTCATGTTAAGGGAAGTGTCATCAGTGTACTGGTTAGCGAGAGAGGGTTGATGGGCTCAGAATGGTAGAAAAATATATACCTCTATCTCCCTCCAGCGTCGTGTGTGGTGCGGGACGCCTCTGGTAATATAGGTGACATTCTGACTGGAAACATCACTGGTGACTGTGTGGGTTTGGGATGTAACTTCGGCGGGAACTTCACAGAGTGCATCGTGTCACAGTCTTGTCAATATGGTCTGGCCAACACTACAAAGGTACCACTCAATCCTTCTGCCTATCATGGAATAAAAATATAACCGCCTTTATTATCCAAAACTTACTGTTTTTGTAAACAAGCCATTTTTCCTTAAAGTGGATACGAGGAGCTTGTAGTTTGTGTTGATTCCAGTGGCCCCTTTGAACAAAAGCGTTTTTTACCACATCTGATGTCTTAAAGATCTTTTTTAGCGCATGCTGGCTGGAAAACAGTATTTCCACGTTTACACCTTTATACATGAATATTGTAGATGAACAAATCTACCATTATTTAGGGATAGTAACAACAATAACAAACGCAACAATAATGGGCCCAATGTAGCAAAAAATATGTAAGGTCCATGGGAGGTAAGCAGGTATTACACACTGTATTACTGAGTTAGCGTTACCTGGAGGTCACATAGTTGCGATGAATGTTTTCCTCGGACAGAAAATTATTCCTTTAAGATAAGGGAATTTGTACTGTTGCATCGTTGCATTTCAAGTGTTGCATACAGTAACTTAGCCTACTTTAGATGTATCCTGAGCTCACTGTGTCCCAAGCCAAAGCATTAGCAAGAGTTTGTGGACTTTTACACAAGTACAAGTACAGGGTGACAAAAAGGAAATAGGGTATCACTAACACGGACTGATAAGAAATAAAAACTGGGCACTAAATGTAAGGGCGACGTAATGTAACATTAGGCTACTGACGTACAACCAAATCTTGCATTGTAAGTTATTTTATGATTAAAATAGACATATTGCATACCTGTCTAGGAGGAAGAGGGCCTACTTGTCTCCATCTGTTGAAAGCCCGACCGAGGTTGACTGTTGTCTTTCTGTGATGGCCCTGCCCCAGTATCAGCAATAACTATAACTTCTAAAATATAATTAAATTACAATTACAAAGAAATCTCCTGCTACCTTTTACCTGGCTCGATACTCAAACACAGGCTTTTCCGGTGTTACAGCAAAATCTGTGACCCATCAAAATGAGTGACTGTAGAGGCAGTCTGCCTGCTGTAAATCATTTTATGACTTTGCAGGCAAAATTGGACCAGGGCAAAGGAATTATTAAAAACTATATATAATAGTGATCTTTTCACAGTTTGTCTTGTTTGCTGTTACAGGTATTTATGATCATCATATGGAAAATTAAACCTTTTCAGAAACATTTCAATGTTCCTCGTAGCTACTTTAAATCACAAGTGTTGAAGTGTAAAATATCAAAACGTAATTCTTAATTACTATTCCAACCAGACCCTGGGCCAACTATCAGGTTGGTACTACCTCATCACTGCTGGTGTCTTTGCAGCTAGCTTGTCGTCTGCTCTTGGCTTCCTCGTCTCCGCTCCTAAAATCTTTCAGGTGAGAAACCACAGCCAAACCCTGATGTAAATCGGCCTGTTACATCTATTTTAGTCTGCCTCACCTGATGTACATTGCTGGGATAAAGTTTGTGATGAACAAGGTTTTCAAGGATGTATTAAATTGTTGAACTGCCAGACCGTGACCACAAAGGCAAGAGTCAAATCTGATCCATGTAATGAAATGTCAAACTGTGAAAGTTGTCTCTCAAGAGGGCGACATCATAATAAAAACAAGCTATTAAATGCTTCATATCTATACTAACGTATGTATAAATGTAGCAGATATTAAATAGCTTCTACTTTCTGCTTTATCTGCCAGTGCCTGTGCAAAGACAAGATATACCCATACATTGGAGTCTTTGCAAAGGGCTATGGGAAAAATGACGAGCCACTCCGTGCCTATATACTCTGCTTCATCATTGCTGTGGCCTTCATTCTCATTGGTGGGTGTGATCTAATACTGTAGCTGTTTTTTTATTGGAACTGTTGATTCCCATATTTTTATATGCTAAAAATGACATATTACATATATTACATATACATTACATATTTCAACTAAGAGAAAATTGAGTTTCCATAACTTTTTAATTGTCTTTATAGCTTTTGGATTTTTAATGTTTATTCATTGAATGACTTTCTCTCCTGCATCGTTACAGGTGAGCTGAACACCATCGCAGCTTTGAACTCCAACTTATTCATGTGTTCCTACGCCCTCATCAACTTCAGCTGCTTTCACGCTTCATTCACAAACTCTCCCGGTGAGTTACCTGTTTGTCTTTGACTTCTAAAACGACTCATTTGAGCTTTTCTGTTGGAAGTTCCTTTTTTGGATTTGGATTAAATGAACAAGCATTCACTGGGTGAAAGTATTTTGTTTCCGCAGCATATAGTGAACTCTGCTCCCTGGCTTGAACATGCTGTGTTTTATGTTGACACCACATTGTGCTATCCCATTTTGAGATAATTTTCCATTGGATATTTAAGTGCATAAGAGTTTTGGCATGGTTGGCAGAGTAGGTGGAACCATGGTATTGAAAGGGGGATTAATTATTCATAATAATATTTAATTATTGCATGTTTTGTTTGGTTGTGCATGATGAAAAAGCATTCCCCCCCCCCCCCCCCCCCCCCCTCTGCCTTCTTCACAAATCACACCCTGAGTATAACGTTACCATGTCTCCCCTTTAGGTCCCAGTCTATAGACTGAAGAAGATATAGAATATATATGAGCCAGACTGTGACCAACGCCAAGTCAATACATGACTAGAAACATACATTTTCCCCTCTGGCTGCCATATTGGACAGATGTGTAGTTATGTGAGATTAAAGGTTATGTGTCATTTCACCTAAAAGTAATCTATTTCTCATTTATGCCCCCCCTTTAGGTTGGAGGCCACAGTTTTATTACTACAGTAAATGGATAGCTTTATTTGGAGCAGTGGTTGCTGTGGTGCTGATGTTCCTGTTTACCTGGTGGGCTGCTCTCTTCACCATTAGCATCCTTATCCTCCTGTGTCTATACATCAACTACAACAAGCCAAGTAAGTCCAAAACGGATATGTTTTGAAATGCAACTATGTTTTGATGAATACCCTGACCTATATTAGTGAACATGTCAGAATTGTGTGATATTACCTCAGTTATGTGTGTTTTGATATCCACAGAGGTGAACTGGGGATCATCAGTCCAGGCAGGTTCATACAACATGGCATTGTCAGCCTCTGTCGCTCTATCTGGTATAGAGGATCATGTCAAGAATTTTAGGTGAGGGACCAAAAGCCTCAGTTATATCATGTGATAATATTCTTTATCAGCATATATACTTCTCTCTGTAGTATGTCTAATCCATTTTTAACTGGAATTTGATCTCATGCTTCTCAGTTAGTAGAAAAGTAGTGTATTTACACTCATGTGTTCCTTCAGACCGCAATGTCTAGTCCTGACCGGGCCACCAAACCAGCGACCAGCCCTGGTGGACTTTGTTGACTCCTTTACCAAACACACAAGCCTCATGATCTGTGGAGACATAATCATGGTCAGTCATTTAATCTCAACAGTTGTGTTACTGAAAGGAAAATGAGATGATGAATTCAAGTCCAACAACTTTATTTATCCCCAAATAGTACAAGCATCTTGTAAGAAAAAAGGGGTGAATCTCCCACAAAATGCAACAGGAAATCTGACAAATGTGTATTATTCATAAAAGTCTTCTTTATAACATATAAAAAGTCCTAAAAAAAAGATGAATAGGGAAATAGTTTAACAGAAATCACCATGAAACAAAGACAGTAATGCTATTCAAATGTATTAGCTAAATAATGGTGTTTCAGTATTTTTCAACTTGGACCATATTTTCCCATGCCATCTTTTGAAATCATTTAAAATCTGTAGTCCAATCTTGAGTGAGAACACTGTAACCAGCAGTTATGATCCAGGCTGCAATGTAAAATGCACACGGTCAGCTTGCGTCCACTAAAAGTGCTGTTTTTGCCACTGACAGGTTCAGATTTTTGATGGCAATTTCGGGGCTATTTTATGTTAAGCAAGGATCTTACTCTTTAACAAAAAGGTTTTTCTCTGTTTGGGATCCTTTCCATAATGTCAGACACTCAGAATAATAATCTGAGCCTGTCAATGGCAAAAACAGGCAGCTAGCGGATAGGGAGGAGATGTTTGCTGTATGTGACTAAAAATGTTGTAGCCTAAAAAACATGTCACATCACTTAGAGCACTTTTAATTCTTTAGTTTTTGTCACATTGAGGCAGTGCCGATCCTGGCCTCCCTGGGGCCCTAAGCAAAATTCTGCTAAGGGGCCCTCTACCTGACCCGTGATGCCACACAGTCACACCTGACACTTCAGTGCTCCCAATACAATCCTCCCTCCTTTAAACAAAACAGTCAAAGAATAAGTACAACAATATAGAACAGAATGAGGTTCAAACAAACAATATTTATTGAATAGAGTATGTTCTATAATATTAAGATAACAAGTGAATATTATTAAATAAGTGAATATTAACGTAAACATAAATAAGAAGAAAATAATAAATTAAAACCCTGAACTTTGGCTTTTGGGATTAACTTTGGTTATCTCTACAGCCTGGGCATTTTCGCCATCAGTATGGGCACCACCAGACTATTTGGACTGTCTAGAATAAACTGAGAAGAATATCACATAGTTAGTTAAGCAGTCATTTACACTACTCATGTGTAACATTTGAATATTTGAATTAAAATCTTACCATCAAAATATTCCTTTTCTGCAAGTGAACATGTAATTCCTGATATCAAAAATAGACATTGATAGGTAAAAATTAACTAAGAGGCCCTACTAGTAAAAATAATCAAGAATTCACTTTGCAAATAGTAAAAAAAATCGAATTCTTGATATCAAAAATGCATAAACTGTGAATGAATAAAAGCTAAAATGGCTTGCCATAGCATGTTAAAGTTTGTATTTATTTATTATTATGCATGTTGAAGCAATTCTTGATTTATGGTTATTATTTACTGAGGGATGTGCATCCATATTGACCAGTATGTCCAGCTAATCAACATTTTAAATTCAATATAGCCTATAAATCAATGTCAAATTGTCAATACATTGCTTTCCATCTTGCATAATTAGTGCAGTTGTTTACACATTGTCTGAGACTAGATAATCAGTGTCTTAAAAATATGTATAATGTGTACTTTGATGAGGAGTGCCATCATTCACGCCCATATATTGTAGCCTACAGTCTGTCTGGTCTTCACATATATTTCTGCTTGAAAAATGCGCGTTTCATTTCATGTACGCGCCTAACGCGTGATAACACACCGACGCGGTTATCTTTTCCGAGCTGCAGTAAACAAACACCGTTGCACTTTGTCGTTTATCAAACGTAATAAATAATTGTATTTTACTCTCACTTTTGTCAGGCACAAAGTCACAAAACACAGCCCTACAAGTGACTGGCGTTAGCAGCTAGACCAGAGATGCACTGCCTGCCTGCCCAGCTAGGTTAGCAAGACCGAAAAAAACACACAATAGAAATGCACATAAACATAACTTTACTTTGCTGACATCAAACTTGGAGAGGAGAGAACACAAGTTTACCTGATTGTTGCTCCCGCAATTCACTCTCATGGTGTTTTTTTCCTCTTTTCGTGACCAGAAGGATAGTGTCGCTTCATTTTGTCATGGATGTTGTAAACATTAATTGACGCGCTATGACACAAGGGGGAGGCGGGGCCTCGAGGAATTTGCGGGGCCCTACGCAGCTTGCGTAGTGAGCGTATAGGGCGGATCGGCTCTGCATTGAGGTCCAGGTAGTTGTCATCCCACCATTGTTCAAATGCTGATAAGGCACAACCATGCCCTGAATCTGCCCCCTGACGAAGAGACAGTAGGGCAGTGTCATCAGAACTTTTAGGTAGCTGCCCTCCTAAGAAATCCTTCACCTGTTTGTGTACATAATGAAAAGCAAGGGGCAAAGTAGACAGCCCCATGTATATCCTTTTAGTAGAAAACTACCCAATCCTCCTTACAGTAGCTTTTCATTTGACATGTTTTACTGGTCGCATTCAACGTCTTAATTTTGCTTTTATGTGTTTTATTGAATCTCTTTGTCCTTTAAGGATCCGGACAGGCAGACTCGGCCACATGATGCCACAGATCAGTTTGTAAAGTGGATGAACAAGAGGAAGGTGCGCTCCTTTTATTCTCCTTTCACTGCTGACAGTCTCAGAGTTGGAGCTCGACACTTGCTACAGGTAAAACATCTGCATGTGTTTATCTGTGGGAAATAACTACAGCTTCAATTGTATTAAGAACATTTGCTGGGGATTAATCTGACTCCTGTTTTAAGATGACAACTTGTTAAACACAATTTGTACTGTCTTATCCTCGCAATTTTGGCTTTTTCATAGTTGTATCTTTTCTCATTAGAGTAGGAGTCATCTATTGGGTGCTAAATATAACTTTCATTAGAACATTTAAACATCCTGTTACTCGCTTAGTATTGCTACGTATTTTTGTCTATGTTTTTATTTGTATTTCATTAACAGTTAAATATAATGTATCTTCTCATTTGACATTTTCTCAAGGCTTCTGGTCTCGGCAAGCTGAAGCCCAACATTCTGGTCCTGGGCTTCAAGTCAAACTGGAGGGACAGTTCTACTGAAAGCATTGAAGATTATGTAAAAACCATAAAGTAAGTGTAGTTAAAGAAATGATTAAAAAACAATGTTGACTTTTTGGTTTAACTGTCATTGAAGGATTAGACAGCTCCTTATATTGAATTTAAAAAGTCATTGTTGTCACTATAGGTGCCTAAAGGTGCAGTAAGAATAACATAATTTCTATTTTAAAACTTCCATTTTAACTTCCTTTTCTTCTCTGTTCTGTAGCGATACCTTCGACACTAACTACTCTTTATGTATCTTGAGGATGATGGAAGGACTGGATGTCTCTGACCAGTTTAATTTTGAAGGTTAGAAATCCAGACTTTATAATCATTTTGTCTTTATTTTATCTGTGTGCTTTCCTACAACATGAATATTTGTTTGATATTGAAAACAAAATGGTTAAGGATGCAATGTCTGTCTTCTAGTGAACCAGGGTTTTGAGCCAGAGGAACCTGTTGAAAAAGAGGACCAGCAATCTTCTGAGACGGAACCCTGTGAGCAAACATATACATTAGAATACAATATTTTGAGGACATTGTATTGACTTGCATCCACTACTGAAGAATGATCTGTACCATGAAATCCAAACCAATCTAACTCTGACTTAAATAGAAAACCATGAATGGAGTCCTTCGTAGTAATGAACCTACGGAGAATTATCACCGGAATCTGTTGCTCCCCGCGGCTTTACGGTGCTTTACAGAGTTTCAGCTCATGGTTTAGCTGTCCGGCCATAACTTTACTGGGTTCACTCTCACGGCTCTCATATTGCCCTGTTCTACATGAAAATGCTCTGAAAATCCACCGTACACCTGAGCAGACACAGGTAGCAACTACATGGTGAACATTGTGGATTATTTATTATATTGGGACACCTCGTAGTGCATTATTGCTTCGTAATACTACTCTAGACTACTAATAGAATTTTTAAATATTGCCCCTGCACCTCATTCTTCCTCCTTTTGCTGTTCCAGCTGACAACATCTCAGATGAAGGCGACAGTGATCAGATCAAGACAGTGTTTCAGAATGACCAGGGGAAGAAGACCATCGACGTCTACTGGATAGCAGATGATGGAGGTTAGATCTGATGAAACAAGCACAATACAATAGTTTTATGTTGACGACTTGTTGGTAATCTCTGAAAATCAATACAATTATAATATATCATAAGGGTGAACTGGGAATGTCTGGAGGAGGCCTCTGGCGGAGCTTTTCTGGCATCCCTGTGGAGGTTGGGGGCATTAAACCCAATTGGGCAATGTTCAAAGCTTCCCTTACTGAAGCTGCAACAGGAAGCTGTGGTCTCAGGGTCTTAGGTGCCTCAAGGGGCGGTAACTCCACGAACACTGTGGTGGACACTGTGGTCAGGGAAGCCATCTAACTGAAGGAGTCTTTCTGGGATATGTTATCTCGGAGGACTCCGGAGGCAGGTGAAAGGTATTCACGGGCCCGAAGGGCTGCAGCCTCTGCCATATAAGAGGCAAAGCAGTGGGTGTGGGAAAAGTTCAGAGAAGACAAGGAGAAGGACATTCGGTCAGCACCAAGGTGGTTCTGGAAAACCGTTTACCACCACAGGAGGGGGAAACGGGAAACCATCTAAACTGTCTACAATAAGGATGGGACGCTGTTGACCTCAACTGAGAAGGTAATTGGGCGGTGGAAGGAGCACTTTGAGGGACTCTTGAATCCAAATAACACACCTTCTATGGTAGAGGCAGAGCTGGAGGTTGATGGGGTATCGTCATCAATTTCCCTGGTAGAAGTCAATGAGGTAGGCAAACAACCAAGCCCCCGGGATTGATGAGATCTGTCCAGAAATGCTGAATGCTTTGGGTGTGGAGGGGTTGACTTGGATGACACGCCTCTTCAACAATGTATGGAAGTCCGGGACAGTGCCTAAGGAGTGACAGACTGGGGTGGTGGTTCCCCTGTTCAAAAAGGACCAGAGAGTGTTTGCCAATTACAGGGTCATCACATTTGTCAGCCTCCCTGGTAAAGTCTACTCCAAGGTTCTGGTAAGGAGGGTTCGGCCAATAGTGGAACCTCAGACTGAAGAGGAACAATGCGGATTCCTTCCTGGTCATGGATGGGTCATGACCAAAAGAATGAGATCCCGATACAAACAGCCAACATGGATTTTCTCAGTAGATTGGCTGGCGTCTCTGTTAGAGAAAGGATGAGAAGCTCAATAATCTGTGATGAACTATAGCCATTGCTCCTTTGCCCCACCTTCGCCTGGGAACACCTCGGGATCCCCTACAGCAGGTTAATGTGGCTCAGGAAAGGAAAGTTTTGGGTCCTCTGCTGGAACTGCTACCCCTGCAACCCGGATAAGCGGATGATGATGGATGGATGAATGGATGGATATAATATAATAATATATTTTTACGGTATAGTTTTAGTACAATAATGGTCAGTGAACACAAGGTGGAGCCACCTCTATGTCTGACAGTGGGCTTGATACAGAGGCATGCAAAAAAATACAGATTTTCATAGATCCTCTTTCTTAGCTGCAGTATTTCTCTTTCTAAACTTTTAAGGTCTGACTTTGCTGGTGCCTTACCTGCTCACCAGGAGGAAACGCTGGAGCCACTGTAAAGTCAGGGTCTTCATCGTAGGAGACAAACAAAACATGGAGGAAAGCCGCAATGAGTATGTATTTTCAATTTTATCTTCTGGGATGAGTGAATAATAATAATTTAACTTTCCACAGAAGTTCTTAGTGAGCACAAAATAGCTTCCCATCCTGGTGCACACCAAGAACACTAAAATAAAAAAGGTCTTGGTCATGCCACTTTTAATTTTATTTTATATTACTTTTTCTGAGCTACAGAATTGATTCTCAATGCACCTATTTGACATTAAACATCAATACTCAATATTCAGTCAACTAAAGTTGAAATAGTAAGAAGGAAATTGGTAAGAATGCAAAAATACAAGTAATAATTAATATAATTAATAAAGTAATAGGTAATCGTTTTCCCCATACAAAACTCGATATACATGCATGTGTGTACAGTATTAAAAATGGTGGAATACATTCCTTGATGATTTGCAGTCCAGTGGAAAATTTTATTTGGACTGATCTGAATTTATACAATTGTATCTTTTTAAAGCACATAGTTTTATAAAACAAAAATTGATTATTCATGCAGGTTGACTGGATTGTAACCTGGTAGATTTCTTCAGTATTGTATGCAATCCATTTACATTTCATACAGAAAGATTCAGATTTCATGGACACTGTTGTGTATAAAATGCATTATGGTAATGCATTATTGTCTGAGGAAACTGATGTGCTGAGACTTTGACTGTTGTTTCTTTTAGGATACTTGCTCTTCTGAAACGGTTTCGTTTGGATTTTAATGAGGTTACAGTCATGACGGACAGCGAGAAGCGTCCACAGGCCAAGAAGTATGTACGGGAAACCTCTGCATTCACTGACAACATACACTGAAATTGGAACAGTTGTACTGAAACAGGAAGGGATCAGTCTATAATAAGAGGCTGTCATGTTCAGTACTTGAACTATAGCTTTATTTTGAACAAACAAACTTTTTTTACTCTTGCGCCCCAAGTTGTACTTTCCAGGATTGACATCCCCATGGATATTTCCATACATAAACACATATGATCACATAAAGATATTTGTTCAAATACAAATAAACCACAATGTGCTTTTAATGCACTTTTAATCATTTTACTCCGTGGTATTAAAAAGAAACGGCCCTGGACATCTCAGTAAAACTTGTCCATCATAAATGATCGACAGACACTTAGGGCTAGATTTATCAAGCCGTTTGCGCCTGTTTCCAGGCGCTAATTGGACGCAAAGACGGACGTAACCAATGCAGGCTATTTACAAACAGGGCGCACTTGGGTGAAATCGCAGATTGCCTGCCATATGAGTGAGAAGACACAAGTTGTGCTTTCAATGTGCGTTCATGGCAGTGTCATGGGGGAAGTGGGAGTTCCACCCAAAAAGTTGGGAGGATACGCGTAAAGTGCGCCTGATTATATATTCCATGGTATTTACAAAGACTGCCAGTAAGAGCGTGCCTCTATTTCCGCCTCTTAAAAGCAGGTCTAACCAGCCGCAATCGGGTTTCCTCGTAGGCATATATGCCGCTGGTGAAATGGCAGCAGTAATCCGAGCAAGACGAAGACATAGGCCAGGCTGAAAATATTTTTAACACAAGGATCACACTTTGTCAGTGGAGTGAACACGAAATCATGAAGCGTTACAGATTAAGCAGCCATGCAATATTAGAGTTACTGGAAGAAATCAAAGATGACATTCAATCTCCGACTCAGCGTTCACATTCCATCCCAGCAGTTGTTAAACTCCTCGCTACATTACAAATATTGGCATCAGGATCATTTTAAACAGTCATAGCATCAGCAGTGGGAATATGGCAGTCTGCACTCAGCCGTATCATAGCACCAGTACCGCTTTGCTACAGCGCAATTTACGGTCTAGTGGGCGGAGAAAGACGCTGATTGCCTGATGGGTGTCAGGTTTGATAAATACTACGCAAAATTTTGAAGCATAGCGTGCGCTATTACCGAACACGCATAAATAGACGCAGCATAAACTGCGCTAGTGTTAGTAAATGAGGCCCATAATTTTGTAAAAACGTTACAGCTACAGTGCGTAGTTTGTCGCCCCCATGGGGAATTTCCAAGTATTGACAACTATTGGCACATTCACATGATGCAAGCCTTTGGTGATCGTGCACCTTCCCCACCTCTTCTTCACGCAGTTGCTAGTAGCAGCCTCCAACTGAGCTTGACGACGTAGATGTGATGTGAGCAACCTGTCTGAAAGTTGTAAGTCTTCTGGTAGCTGTGCCAAGAGAAATCTCAATCATTCCTAATCTTGCAGAGGAGAGCGTAGGTATATGTAAGGAAATAACATAGGCACAGGCTAACTAAAATGCTAGTTAACATAAGTAATTAAACGAAAACAGCTAATGTAAGTCGAAACTGCCTGCAACCTTCTCCTGTACTGTATGGTAATTTGTTTATTATGCAACAGAAAGTTGCGTGGTTATGACACAATCTTATTTTTACAAAAACGCCTGCTTCTCCTAACGTGAAATACAAGGTAATGGAGTCTTTTATACATTGTTGTGTTTCTTTAGAAATAAACAATGGACAAATCAAGTCTTTCAACGCTTCAGATGTAAAGTTATTCGCTGTCAAAGTGACGCCAAAATGAATGGCAGTCAATAGGATGCTAACGGCAGGTGATGGCTTATTAGCATCAAAACGTCTCCATAGTAGGTACACTTTGCGGAGGCCAGCTTACCCCCTTGACCAAGATTCTGTTTTCTCTGTCCTCCCTCACAAACTGACTTCTGTCCCTTTTTTCTTCTTCTTGCTAATTTTAAGCCTTGATAGGTTTGTGGACAGTGTCGCCCCCTTCAAGCTATATGATGAACAGCATGAAGGTGTCGCCCCATCGAAAATATCAGACAAAGAGTTTGAGGCCTTCAGACTTAAGGTGTGTGTGTGTGTGTGTGTGTGTGTGTGTGTGTGTGTGTGTGTGTGTGTGTGTGTGTGTGTGTGTGTGTGTGTGTGTGTGTGTGTGTGTGTGTGTGTGTGTGTGTGTGTGTGTTCCAACATAAGCAACAACATGCTGTCCATGTTAATGTCATTTACTGTCAACAAACTCGGTCAGATGTCTAAAATTAATTTCCCTCCTTCCCAGTCTGAGACCAAAGTGAGGCTGAATGAAATCATCCGGAGGAATTCAATACACGCTGCTCTCGTAGTTGTGTGAGTACACCGTTTACATTATCACTTCAGGTTAATGAAAATATTACATCAAGGCTGTTTTCCACAAAAAAGTAGACACATACTGTATATAAGGACATTTTAAGTCTTAATGTATAGCATTTGTTACTAAAATGTAAGTTCTCCTGACATAGTTTATATTCTCACAACTGTCTTTTACAGCTTTGTCATTCATTAGCTTGTTTTTAACCAGCATCCACTGGGTTCCCCCAGGAGGAGTTATAGTGGTTGAAAAGTATGTTAATAAATAATTATGTGTGCTATTAACCCTACCTTATAGTGAGTTATAAACCATTTAGTAAATGTTCATATAGTGTGTATAAATGCTGAAGCATTAACATTTCTCGATTGGAACTATACTATATTAATAATTATAATATAATAATGATTGTTTAAATTCTTTCGATATTTTCAACCACAACCATCATTCTTTGTTTAATTGAGCCAGTGTCTGAATAGAACACAGCAGAACATATAAAACTGTGGGAGGTCTTGATCATGTTCTCTTCAAGTTTAGTCTTAGGCTTTGTAATATAGACATATGCCATACTGTAGGTGAAACATGCATACAGGCCTTTCTATCAGCTTTAGGAGATGAAAACAGTACCGAAACAGTAGTATCGTCTGATTTCCACAGGGATGCAAAATTCTGCACCAAAACCCACCAGACCATGGTTAATTCCACGGCAGTATGATTAAGATAACACAAAGACATGGGAGAGGTTGGGTTTCTTTGGGTTCGCTGCAAACCACAGCGTGCACACATTTGAGTGTACATATTTTCCCCATAAGTCAAGTCGGAGCAGTCTCTGTTCTTGTCGTGCAGTTTTGGTATGCTCATGTAAATGTGCTTTTTCTAGGAGCCTTCCTGTGCCACACAGCGACTGCACTAGTGCTCTGTACATGGCCTGGCTGGATGCTCTGACCTTTGGCCTCCACTGCCCTGTGGTGCTGATACGAGGAAACCAGGAGGATGTGCTCACTTTCTACTGCCAGTGAATGAATAAATGGTCTGACAGGGATGGACACTAATCTAATAAGTCAGGGGGAAATGAAAATATCCATGCAATGGTACCAAGGGTTAAACAAACTATTATATTTGAACATAAAGAACATTTATGTAATTTACAGAGTAAGAGCTCTTAGAGGCTGTGATAGATGGTTAACAACATGTAGTTACTTGCATCACTGTCATCAAGATCATCTTCAGCGTGATGTGGATGCCAACGTCATCTTAGTCAGGCGCCCCGGTGACGCTACCCCTGACGGAGCCATAACCGTCATTTACAAACAGATTAATTCTGACACCTTTAGCTTTTTAGATATACAATCAAATTGATGGGTATAAAAAGACATGCCATCACCACGCCTAATGATGCCCAATGGCTGAAAAAGACTTGCTGGCAAACGAGGAAAAGTGGCTCATAAGCCGGTTCCGACTTCCTCGAGCTGTCCTGTTGAATCTCTGTGCTGTTTGAGACCCAGCTTTACAGAGAAGAGCACTCTGAGAAAGCACAGCGATCCAGTCCCACTTCAAGGGGGCTAGGCTCTGGTGGTCCCTTTCTCGCCCGTGGCCAAAACACTTTCTCTATGTAGCGCTTTTTTGCATCAACTTTAATACCGGACCAGTTCTTTTTAATATCGGTCACGGTCCGAACTTCCAAAGGCTGTGGCATTAACTGCATCTACAACATGTTGCCACTACAGCCTTTTTGGCATTAGTGATGCCTACACTGTGCCCTCCAAACATCTTATCCTCTTTTCCACCTCCCCAAAAAGAACTACAACTAAATTCCTTTGTATTGATTGTTTGATTCATTTACTCACTTTGTTTGCAGTGGTGTGACGTTGACATTATGTAGGAATCTGGGTTCATTGAAGGGCATTCTGGGAAATGTAGGAATCACATCCTAAGGGGGAGAGATATGAAATTACTAACAGACTTTCTTTTTAAATTGAGGGAAGATTACTGAGGATGTGATCCTGTAACAGGTTTTTCTGTCTCCTGATTCTGATTCAGCTGAATGATCACTACTTGGTGTGTTTATCTTAAAGTGTGGATCCTCTTTTCATCTTTTGAGGTTATATTTTGTTTTCTGTATAATTCAAAACTTGTAGTTTTCACCTATATTTAAGGCAGGAAAAGGAATAAATGCACCAATCTACAGTATAGAGGTTTGATATTACTTCGCTGTATTCAATATGGAACATTTTATTCCTTTTTACCGTTTTGGTTTGGGCTGAGGCAGCTCAGTTTTTCTACCCAGCTTGCAGAGTGTCAGAGACTTGTACTTCACAACTTTTGAGTTGTAACCCTTTTGTCGCAATAGTGTTTTACTTTACTTACTTAATAAACAATAAAAGATAAAGAATGAAAATATTGTCTCGGGATATATTAACTTTTAATTACATATACACTTAAGGCTACCTAATACACTTTCCACTGTGGTGGACTGCTAATACAAAATGATTACCTTAATTAGATAATATTTCTGATCTGTTAGTGCGAGTATTGGCGAGGGAGACTAACACCAGAGTTTGCATTTAACACACAGCCACTCTGTGACCGTGAGAATGGTCTTGATGTTGCTCTGTAGACTTGTATAGATGCCTCTATGAAGGAAATATACTGCCTCCAAGTGGAAAGAACAGATACGAGCGAGATTGGTGAGCATGGACAAGGTTTTTCTATGGAAATGAACTTAGACCAAGTGCTTTGCTTACTTCCTTCCCCAACACCCTTTTATAAAGAAAACAAAAAATCAAACTGGCTTCATTCTGGCTTCATGTGGGGCAAGAAACACAAGCAGTTGGATAATCATTCAGACCTCAGTAATTTGTTCGGTGAGTGCATTCTAAGTGACAGACATGACCACCAAAATGACAATAATAATCATAATTTATTTTATTTAATCATTTTATATATTGGGGTGAGATAGATATTACGCTTGGGGTGAGATAGCTATTACTCTCTTAAATGGACATATCGTAGTTTTAGAAAGTACCATGTTTCTATAAAATACACCATATTATATTATAATTTTGTGAAAGACCACATTTTGCTCATTTTTGATGATCAACGATCTAGTAGAATGTCCCAGTAAGCTGTGACAGTGGGCCAGCGTGCATGGTTGCCCCCTAAAATATGATTAAAACAAGTGAAATTAATAAGTGATATTAACAATGAATGTTATGTGTTTATGTCGCCAAATTACTGTTAAATAAACATTACAATCCATCAACATATCAACACTGGTGAAACAACATCACGCCTCATAGCTATGATGTCGGAACCATACCATCCAACCATAATATCAATAACAACTTCCTTTTCCTAAATCTATATATCCTATATGTAGCTTTCTCTGGTCTCTGGGTCTGCAATGTGAATGCTCTAGTTCATATCAATCTTCTCAGACTCCTCCTCACTGGGGGTGCCTGAAGAGTAATCTGAGCCAGTTGGCTGTCACTTGGCTGTCTCTTTGTCTCACCTCTCCTTTTCAATCGTTCTGCTTCCTACTTTCTTATCTTTATCTATCTTTTCTAGCTCTTCTTCTGTCTAGTCTGTCTAGCCCTTCCTGGCTTCCCCTATGACAGTTGCTTGCTCTTCTACCCGATTTAGCTTGTAAAGCAGCCTCCAAAATCGGCAATCTACACACAGTAACACACGTAGCAATCAGTTCAATCATTTCTTTCAGCTCATTTTTAAATGACACTCACCCATCTTTTCTACCAATAATGTGTGCTGCCATTTGCAGAGAGGACAATGTTTGCCAATGCAAATTCATAGGCTCACATTCCCAAAGGGCACAATCGCTTTCGTAGAGTCTTGACTTTTATCAAAATGGCAATTTGTCAGCTACTTCAAACGTCTTCCTGAAGGTGTATTTAAACTCATGCTGAAGGGCGTCACGTTTAACTGAACCTATAAGGTGAACAACAATATTGCCGGCACCTTAAACACAGACGTTAAAGCCAAGTTCACTGTGTGAGCTCTCTCTCTCTCTCTCTCTCTCTCTCTCTCTCTCTCTCTCTCTCTCTCTCTCTCTCTCTCTCTCTGACGTGTGGATCTCCTGTTCATCTTTAGAGGTTGTATTTAGTTGATTGTATAATTCAAACCCTGTAGTCCCATATGTACATTGACTCATCACTTCCTGTTGTGTTATTGTTTTTTCTTTTGCATATTCTTTCTGCATATCAGGACTTTAACTTTTAATGTTACTGAGGAATGATTTAAGTATTTTGGATTCAAACAAGTACTTTAAAACCAATGACTTCATTGCTTTAAATATACATTTTAAAGCTCATTGAGTCATAGAAAGCAAATTCAATATTTTTGCCATTTTTTTACTCACATTTGTACAGGCTGCATTTTGTGTAAAACATATGATATTATGTTTCCTTTCTATAATATTAAATCATCTGAAAGATACATATATCAATTGTTTATGTAATGTATACTTTTAACTCTTGGGGAAATTTTATTTTTCACCGTATTTGTTATTTTTATTACACACAGGAAATATACACACACATGCACATGCAGGTGTGTGGATGTTAGGAGCCAAATTATTATTGTTCTTCACAATCTGTTGTGTACACAATGTTTTTTAATATGAGACAATTATTTGGTAATGGATGTTGATTGAGATTGTTGGGTGTCTTTACAGAGACATATGACCAATGAAATGGTGTTTTAGACTGACTGAAGTTCAGGCTGAAGAGCTGACAAAGGTAAGACATTGAATAGAGTAATATATTTCTCCCCTCATGCTGTTTTAGCATGCATCTTGTGAAAGCAGAGGAGGGGGAGCTGGAGTTTCCTCCTGTGTATTGAAAAAACATTACTGTTGTGTATAGTCAACAAAAAAACAACAAACAGCTGTTGCCTCATCTCCAGACATTTAAAAATATGCATTATTGTGCAGCCACATAGCTCAGTTGGTAGAGTGCGTGCAGATCTATACGGGTTTATTCCTATACAGTTTCCTGCATGTCTTCCCCCACTCCTCTCACTCCCTTTCATATCTAAGCTGTCCTAATAGTTAAAGTCGGAAATGCCCGAAAACATTATCTAAAAAAGAAAAGCATTATTCATGATCATTGTTGTATTTTTAATAAAATGTTTTATTTGCCTCCCCAGTTTTCCCCAGTTTTTTGAGGTGGCTATGTCTCAGGAGGTAAAGTGGGTCATCTTTTAACCAAAAGGTTGACGGTTCGATCCCCATGCATGTCGAAGTGTCCTGGAGCAAGACACTGAACCCCAAGTTGCTCCCGACAGCAGGCTTATGTAGCAGGCCTCCTGCCACCATCAGTGTATGAATGTGTTTGGGAATCGGTGAATAAGAACCTTATTGTAAAGAGCTTTGTCCGGTAAGATAGAAAAATGCTATATAAATGCAGACCATTTACCATTTAAATAGAAGAAATAAGGTAAGACATTTCTCTTGGAAAGAAATGTGTAATGCTGAAGAGTTAAATAGGGAACTATCGTGGTGTTACTCTTTTGTCTTGCTGTTTTTTCTTGGCAAAATTTTTGTGCTAAACTGTAATAAATTTGACATTTTTGCTGTGCACTTTAAATACAATCAAAGATGATATCTGCTCCGCTATATATAGCTATGGACTGTATTTAACTGAGTCAGCCTGGGTTGACTCAATAACACGATTTTCCGAAACTGCAACTGGACTGATTGTTAATCAAACTCAATGGTGTTGTAAGCCCTTAACGTCGACTTCAAGGCAGCGCTGCGACCGTCGACTTCAAGGCACCTAACCTTAACCCTAACCATTGCCTAATCCTAGTGACTTCCAGGCAGCGCTGCCTGGAAGGCAACTTTGGGACTTAAAACACCAAACTAATGCAGACACACATTTAAAATATGCAGGGTGGCTGTCCACAGCACAATGCCAGATTAGAAATGTGTATGATCATCTTGCAACACCATGGGCTCAAAATCAGAACCATTGAAGCCCTAGGAAGATTCTGATCTCAGGGAGCTGTTATCTGTGTGATTTCACAAGTGGAATCGCAAAGCCTAGTAGACAAGGAGCATGCTTGCGTGAAAATGCTGAATTTTAAGCTGCTGTAAAAAACGTATTTCATATTAGAAAATTGAGAATTTGTGTACTTGGTTAAGACAACATAGAGATACTTGTAATTTATTTTCACAATGATCAATAAATGCCAAACTGATGTGTAAAGATGCTCTATTTTGCATTGACTGCAATGCGTAGATGGGAACACAATTCAAATTTCTTTTTTTAATTCACTCTGAGATAGAATTCAGAAATTTTGCACACCAAATCTATAATGATCTTCTTTGTTGTGAATTTCTTCCATGAACATCAAAGATTTAGTTTGGAAGAAATTGCAGTCTTTGTTTACACTACTGTATGCAGTAAAACGTTTTAATGCACTATGGGCTCAATTTTTGATAAATCAAAAATGTGAATTATTAATTTCTGGAGGACAGAGATGAAGTTCCCCAAATGTTGTGTCAATTGAAACAAAAATGTGGGAGGAAAAGGTTTAGCAGTTTTTGCAAAAAGTAGCCACTAGGTAAAATCAGAGTACAGTTTTTGCTCTATTGGGGCCAGTTTGGCGTAAGTTGCGACGTTAAGCATGTACAGCTGATTTGTTATGAATTTTTAAAGTTTAGAATTTTAAATGGCTGTTGTAGCGCCACCATCAGGACAATTAGCACACAAACTGATTGTGTTTGGTATAGGACTGGACTTGTGTGCAAAGTTTGGTGAGTTTTCGTGCATTGGGAACATGGATTTATTAGCAAAAAGAAAAAAGAATAATAATATTAATAATAATAATAATAATACAGGCAAAAAGGAAGAAATCAAAGACAAGGTTGTAACTTAGGTTTACAGTACTTATTCTACTTCATTTAAGAATGCTTGATTCTGATTGGCTGGGAGGAGGGCATTAACCCGGCATATTGCCCGCTGACTGTCTGAGCACAGCGTCATCAAACAGTAGATCAATACTCCGCTTGTATTATTTTTTTCTATCACAGAAATTTCAAACTTGAGGTCCGTTGTAAAAATAAACCTTGTTTAAAAAAGTTTCTAAAATGTGTCGGAAATCTATCGGAGGGTCAGTCAATACATAGTTTACGTAGCAGCTACGTTATTAAACTATAACGTTAGTGATCAGATGCAGCCTTGTGTGGTTGCTATATAAACTACTTAATGTTAGCTACAGTTGCTAACGTTATTCGCCGTAGTTCTAAACATTAGCTACAGTGTTTTAAAAATGGCCGAATTCATTGTCAATTTTAATATATTTGGAGTATAGGGAAGACATTTGAGGACTGGTTAAAGAGCGACGAGGATGACAGAATGACAAAAGAAAAAGACGAGGCCCAGGGTAGGCTTCCTGTTTCCAGATCTGACAGATGAGGAGCTGCGTACGGGGGAAGACGGGGCCCTGGAATCAAACACGGAAAGGGCAACCTGCTATCAAGGTTTTCACCGAGTGGAAGAGCCACCCAAAGGATAGACTGACAGTGACAACTGACCCGGACACCTGCAGCGCCGAAGAATTAGCTAGCTAGCTAATAAGAAAAAGCATAATTATTAAAGTATTTGAATTGTTTTATTATGTTGGCAAGGAAGAAGTAGAATAAACGGGATAATCACCTCAAGGCAGGGCAATAAACAGTTTGATATGCCCGGCTGGTGGAAGGTTACCGCCCTTAAGCCATCCACCAGCCGGGCATATCAAACTGTTTATTGCCCTGCCTTGAGGTGATTATCCCTTACATAGTACATACCTTTCACTTTTTAAAATCTGTTCAGCTATCATGGAACCACCCCTTCCTCTTCTGTTTACTCCAAACTTTCCTGTTGTGGCTGCCGGAAACATGCTTCCTGTCATTTATTTTCACAAAGAACAGCTACCAGAAACTAGATATGGCAAACAAAAAATATAATAGGTTACCTTGGTATAGACTGGACAAAAATATAGTCAATGGGCACTGTTAAAATGTTATGCATTTTCCCTCAAATGTTATCTTTATTCTCACATGTGAAAATGACAATAATTTAAAGATGAGTGTCTGAACCAAGTAGTTTAACTTAGTTTATTTTTTTCATCATAAGTTTAGTCATTTGCTTTATTTCAAATATCTGAATTTTTGGCATTAACTAAAATTGCATCAGAAAGAAGCAAAATGATCTTTTATGAAATTATCTTACATTCCTTTCAGTGTACACAATAATAAGGTGTGTGTCTGTGAGAGGGAGGAAGGAAGATGAGAAAGATGGGCGTGGGTGTCTGCTACCTTGGTGAAGGTATAAATACAAAGGGTCCCAGTGTAAAATGAAAGAAGGAACATGTTCATCCATCGACAACAGCTTATTCATCTGGAATAAAAAGAACCTGTGTGAGTATACTTAAGCCTTTTTTATTCTCTAGTGAAGTTGATTTATTTACATTGCACATTTTTTATACAATGCGGATTTTGAAAAAAAAGTCATTGCATTTCTAGCGCTGAATATTAATGCATTGAAATTGTGTATCTGAATATTTTCACATTTTCAACAACTTATTTTACCTTTATTTTCAATGTTCACAAATTCAGAATCAAAAACAGTGTTTTTCTTTCTTATTGTGTAAATAGAAGTGTTGATGCTGTATTTATAGCACCCTTCTTGCAATAAAAGCCTAAAACAAGAGCATAACTACGAGTCATAGTTTAATCATTTTACTTTAATGCTTGATTTATTTATTACACTTAGTATTGCACATGTGCGGCATAGCTTTATCATTGTGCACTGTTGGTATTGATTTTAATATGTAGCATGTTTGGGAAGACAAATGGAACATGTGTACTTTAAATCATATTATTGAATGTGAATGTGAGTTATTTGATCTGCTGTTGTTTAGGCTAGTTTCATGACCTAAAGAAAGAAACTAAATATATAATCACAATTTATGGTGAAAAGAGTGTTTGAAAAGGAGTTGATTGCTACTAAGCACAATAGTTATTTGAAAGTTTGTTATGACATTCACTACGGCCATGGATGTTTTAATGACATAAGAGAGTAACAGCCTTGTATTGTAGAGGCTAGTTTTTGATTGGATCTAGATTCTGAATTGTCCTTGACGAAGGAGATGGTGAGCCACCCGCGGACCTGATCACTTTCGTCGCTGAGGAGTTAACGCTGATGTCGTTGGTTTCATCCCAGCCCCGGTTGTAGACTGATTTGAATGGGGGGGGGGGGGGGGGGGTCAAAGATGTTGGTTGGGCATCAACGACTAGTGTTAAATACTTCATTTCCTGCATTCTGATACATTTTATGCACCAATCTATGGCGGAAATGTCTTATTTATGTGAAGGAAAATACAGGTGACAATTGAAAATATTAAAATATAGCCTAATGGCAAAGGCTTTATAGTGCAGTAAGGGGGTCTATTTACCACGACTACAACACATTTTTAACCGGTTAGGATAAAAAAGTTTTATAGCCTACTGATGTCAGACCCACACCCGCTTCGCTGCCTCAGTGCCACGTTCTTCCTGCAGTCAGAGCTTCAGCGGGAGGCTGAGAGCTTCGCGTCCGACATCAGCAGCTCCTCCTGCCGCAAGGAGCAGAGCTCCACTCACTAAATACCTTTTCTTTCTCCAATGCAGTTTTCCCAATTATTAAATATTTTCCTGGTGAACAAAATAGTTCTCTGTCATTAAATGTGCCCAATTTGCGACAGGGGGAACTGAAACATCCAACTTTGTAGATGGAGTGCCTACTACAGCCACGGTCTCCCACCGAACCTGCTCGGGTTTATGCGCGTGCAGTCCGGCCAAAGTTCCGCTTTAGAGAAAACCTACTGATCAGAAAAGTGTCCCGCTCTCGTTGTGTCTCCATGTTTTATAGCCTATACGGTAATTCCTCTACTATGCCACAGTAAGTCGCGTGGTTATGGCACAATCGATAACCTATTTTTATAAGAACGTCTGCTACGGAGCTATAACGTGATCTACATCTACGTTTCCAAAGCTATACAACACCATGTTTACGACAGAAGACAAGTGGAGAAAAATATTTAACCAATAAAGGATTTGAAACCCCTGCTTTTCATTTGATAACATTAAACCTTACCATGTTCGCCAATATTCCCATACACTGTCTTCCAGCCTCATTTATCTAGCAGTCACGTAAGCACACATGTTCTGAATTGGTCTGAAACAACAACGGTGCACTCTTTAGATGAGTGTTGAAAACAACATTCACCTTTCATCGCACACCAATTTCAAACTATTTTCAAATTTCTTAAACAGAACTTTGTATTGTAGAGGTTTCAAATACTTATCTTCCGTCGTAAACATAACGTTGTAGGCTACTGGAAACTAGACGTAGGCAGTCGAGCCATGTCAACAGAAATATTGCTTCTTTTCATAAAACCAAGGAACTTGTTGTTGTAGCTGTTTGTGTTTCCAGCGGCCAGGGTAAGAAGTTGTTTTAGACCTATTGTTTCAGAATCCCTGTGCTGCCTCGTATCATTTATGACATCCTTGTACATGGATTGTGCAGAGGTGTAGTAGAAGTTTAAAGTGCACAATATAGTTACGTTTTTAAGCCTAAATCAATGTAACCTGTTGTTCCGTAATACCAATATAAACAATGATTTATGGCCTACTAAGATAAAACAAAGTCATGTCATGTCCAGAGAACTAACATGATTATTGATAGTGTAGTGGAGAGCGATGTGGGCTTCTATGTTGTTATTTTTGCAGCGCAACACGGATCATCCTAATTTTTTTTACTTTTAAAACACATTTTCCCTGCTGTAGAATGTTGTAGTAATGTAGTGCTCAGATATTCAGTTCAGTTCAGTACAGTTTATATTGAGGTGTGACATGCAAAGGCCAGTAAAATGTTCATGAATATGTAGCGAATCTGTCGATGGGGGTAGTCTGATAGGTTTACACGGCATCTGGACAGGCTCGGAAACCAGTAGGTGGAAAAACCAGAAGGAACATCACATCGGCTTTGAATGACTATTTTGCGTTCAATAACAGACCTTGTTTGGAATTGTAGAAGGGCTCATTGTGTAAGCATAATGTCGGCAAACAGAGATGGTTGATTTTTGTATTATTACTTTTATCTGGTAACGTGCAACCAAACCCAGGGCCTGAGTTCAGATGCTCATTCAGATGCCATTTGAAATTAAACCCCTGCCTGCTAAGTATCATATAAATGTGTGCAGTTTGTTACCCAAAATGTATATGCTCAGAATATGGATTGAATCAACAGATGCAGACATTATTGTTGTAACATGTGAAACGTGGCTGCATGGCCGGTTCTAGTCTGCTATATTAGGGTGGGCTGGTAGAAAAAATAGGTGCTCCTCCCTCCTTTTGTGCATCTTTTGTTGATGAAGTAACCTCTTTAAATGTTCATGTGAATGATAGGCTACATGCATTAATTATAAACCCATGGACTGTAATAGCTTAGATGTGTTTCAGCAAGATCTTTGCTCATGTTCAAAACTTTGTGCTAGTGCTAGTGCTGGGTGACCAAAAATGTGTATCACGGTATTTTTTAAGATTCTGGCGGTTTCACGGTATATAACATATTTTCTTTCTTTTGCTTGACTGGGCTTTTATATAGGTTTATAATGGCTTATTTTACTGTCAAGAGTACATAGAATACACAAATTACTTTAATGTCATCATGTTTACTAAAAGCTTTGATTACTAAAGGGTCTGCTTGGCTCCACAACATTATATAATAACGTTATATGAAGGAGAATGCATGAAACAGTTCTAGAATCTAAACTATTTTTATTGTAGTAAAAAGTAGTAAAATAAACTTAAATCGAATGAATACACATACAAACAACTTTAACATTGTTTCCCTTTCAAAACGAAATAGTTAATAGTTGTTAAGATAGTTGTATAAACACTACCTTGGTCACAGGTAAGTTAGGTTGTTGTAGAAAAGTGGGCGAGTGAACGTAGCTCCGCTGTCAGCCTCCTTCGGTGTTTGAATAATGTTAGTAGGTTGGCGGACGTATTTCAGCGATACAAGACATCTTAAAACCAGTGTTTTGATCATTGCTCTGAACTGTCTTTCTTCCGTCTTTCTCTCGTCTTTCTCCCGTCTTTCTCACATCTTTCTCCCATCTCTCTCTCCTCTCTTTCTCAGCGGTCTGTAGGTGGATTGTTATTGCATCATAATGTTGCTCCGCTGCATACTTGAAGTGACATGTCGTTATGGTTTGCGCAACCAAGTAATGTTAGAGGCATCTACAGGCAACAACAATGGCTAAATTATGTCAGATTTTTTTGAAACAAAAAACTTGGGAACAACAGACTGCTCCTCTCTTGAGCATACGTTGTTCTGGTGTATCTCCGTCTTTTTTCATCTTCTAACTTTCTTCTCTGTTCTTGAATGTGCATTAGCGACCGGAGCCTCTCCCAGTTTAACCATGTAGCCCTGACTGCAGACCCGCAGGCGAAATTACGAATCCCACTATGGCAACGCCAAGACCCGCCCTTCAATCACTACTATTGGCCAGGCGTCCAAGGTAACGTGACCCCATTTGTTCATGTCCTATCCCCTGACCAATCCGCTATCCTAACCTTAACCACTCGAGGTGAAATGCCTAACCCCAACCAATCGAGCTGCTTCGGAGGGCGGGTCTTGGCGTTGCCATAGTGGGATTCGTAATTTTGCGACCCGCAGACCTCAATGTGGGCGGAGTTAAACGTTGAACCCCGCCGTCACGTCCATCAAATTGTTGCTAGTGCGCGTGTCCATCGAGCTCATGTTGTCTTAATCATAGACAGTATATAAAATGGACACAGCGATCCCGCTGTTTTCGACGGAGACAAGTGAAGCCTCTGGTCTTAATGCGCTTTTGAGCACTCTCATTGGAACGTACGGGGCTTCCCGCCGAACACTGTATCCACTTCTCTTAATACATCCATGACGGTGACACGGTGACGGCGGGGTTCAACGTTTAACTCCGCCCACATTGAGGTCTGTGGGTCTGCAGTCGTTCCGCCTGCACGATCCGTTCTTCGCATGCGCAGAATTGCGTAGCAGAAAACCTGTGCGATTTGTACCACGCATGCGTTAAAAAACACTTGACGGCAACTGGCAGCATATTTTTCTTGACGTCATTGTTGTGTTGTTTATGTTGATAGTTTTACTGGTAATACTTCGTCTTGACCATAGACCATTAATTCATTATTAATATACCTGTCTATGGTCTTGACTAATAACGCAACGAAGTGTGAACGTACAAAAGTGTCCTTTCAAAGACGGATGACAGCTCTTCCAGCCACCACTGCTGTATACCACTATAGTAGCTACATGCTAACGGCAGTAAACATGTCATCTTGGCGGCCATTGTTGTTAAATTCTCCCCAATTCTGGGTCTCATTCCTGCTGAATGTATGCACATGCGCAGAACGGACCGGTAATCGTGCAAGCGTAGAACTGATCAGCTGGGGTCGTAAAAGCATGAGCCTCTGCGCATGCGCGGAGTTATGCGCATGCGAAGAACGGATCGTGCAGATGGAACGGATCGTGTACTGACACAGGGGCTTCTCAGTTTAACAGACTGTTATGCTACCTGGCTAGCTAGCAGCTATAATGTTACCCAGCATGCCATTCAGCAGTGTACATTTGTAAATGTAAAATTATTAGTATTAGAAATTGTTTGTCACAAATCGTTGTGTGCTATGGAGTTTTATCCTGTTAAAGAGAGTTAGTTGTGGGTAATTAATTGTTGTGTTATAAAGTTATTACCATGAGTGAGAAGGGTACGCAGTTAACAGGGCTCCTGTTCTCAATCCACACACAGATCATTTCGGCCGTATATATGAAAAATTAATATCATATGGGGAATTAATACTGGTATACGGTACAAACCGGTATAGTCCCCAGAACTACATTGTGCACATTCAAAATATGACTCATCCTTTCTTATTTAGAGCAAAAAGTCATACTGTTATGAGTATAATGTCACAATATTTCAAGAGTCTGCTGTGAATTACGTTGTTGCTCTGCTCATATGGCAGTATCTCATCCACACCGTTTGACAGACACAGAGATGAGTCTGGATGAGACAGAGTTTAGGGAAGCGGCTGGACGCTGCTCTACATTGGATATGGAAACCGAAACTACGGCAGAAGCATGGACACAGTGTGACCAGGGATGTAGTGGAGGCTAAACGCACGTAAACGCACAGAGCACAGAGAGAGGAGATATAGAGATGAGAGAGATAGAGAGAGAAGATGAGGAAAGAGGAGGAAAAGAGGTAAGACAAACAGAGAATGAAGAAACAGAGACAGGACAATTTGAGAGAGAAGGAACAGAGAGAGGAGAGACAGAGAGAGGACAAGCTGAGGACGAAGGAACAGAGAGAGGAGAGACAGAGAGAGGAGAAGCTGAGGATGAAGGAACAGAGAGAGGAGAGACAGAGAGAGGAAAAGCTGAGGACGAAGGAACAGAGAGATGAGAGACAGAGAGAGGAAAATCTGAGGATGAAGGAACAGAGAGAGGAGAGACTGAGAGAAGATGCCACCCACACATTTGGACTGAAAAGCAATGGTGTCAATGGTGATTTTCTTGGATGTCGTACTTGCCAAACTGTCAAATGCCTTGGAGTGTTTAAAGAGACGGGCATGTCTCTCTTGAATGAATGGTCGCAGACAGCCACAATGGCAATCACCAATATCAGCTGTCATGCTTAAGGAGCAAAATCTACAAGCATGGGACATCAAAAAGTCACAAGGCAGCAGAAAATACAGTGAACACAAAAAACACAATTGATGTTTCCATACAAAAACAAGTGGAGGAGGAAGCAGAGATGACAGCCTCACTGTTTCGAATGGCATACATCCTAGCAAAGAACAACAGGCCATACACAGACTACCAGGAGCTGGTGGTGCTCCAGCAAGAAAATGGTCTTGACATGGGCATCACTCTCTATTCCAGATATACTGAAAAAGGTATAATTGATCACACAGCAAAGGAAATGAGACAGAAAATATTGCACATACTAACTAAAGACCAGAGGTTCAGTGTTTTAATTGACGAGTCCACAACTCTTAGCAAGAAATCGGCTCTAGTAGTGTATTTAACGTCTGTAATAAATGATGTGCCCACAGTTGTATTCCTCGATTTAGTTGAGCTGGAAAGCCAGTCAGCTGAGAATATTACAAAGAGTTTGCTTCAGTGCCTCCAAACTTGGGGACTGGATGAAAATTCCATCCAGGAAAATGTAATTGCTTTTGCTTGTGATGGAGCAAGTGCCATGCTAGGGAGAAAATCTGGGGTTGCTACCTGTCTACAACAGATGTATCCAAATTGGAACTAGCCGTGGAAGATACAGTCAAACGTGTTAACAACATAAACCATTTCACTTCATTTTTAGACAAAATGTACACACTCTACCATAGGTCACCAAAGAACTACTTGAAATAAGTTTGCAGAAAATTGGGAGGGTCCTTGATGTTCGATGGGCAGCCAGCAGTTTCAGAACAGTTAAGGCTGTATGGAACTCGTACAAAGCTTTGCATCAGCACTTTACTGCTGCTTCGGTGGATGGCACAAGAGATGAAAATGAGAAGGCTATGTACAGGGGTCTGATGGCCAAAATGGAGACACAAGAATTCCTGTGTGATTTAGCCTTAATGTATGACACGTTAGAGGAAATTGCACACCTTTCCCTGAACTTGCAAGGAAGAGGAATGACACTCACAAAAGCAGACAAACTTATGAGAAGAACCATTTGCATTATTTCATCTATGATGACCGCTCCAGGGGATAAAAGACAAGAAGCTCTTACAGCTGCAGAGAGACAGGAGTTCAAGGGCATCCCCTTAACAACCAGTCCGAGGGTAAGACAGATAGACTCCTCAGTGTCCTTTCAGTCACTTGTTGGGAACCTGGAGGACAGGTTGTTCAGCACTGGTTCAAGCAAACACCCTGGCGTATCAGATGAGAACACCAGTCAGTACACAGATTTGCTTGATCACTTTAAAGTTCTCAATCCAGAAAACTGGCCTGTTCCCTTACATGAGCAGTATGGGGAAGCTTGCATCAAACAGCTCACACTAAGGTTCAGGCTTGACCAAAGGAAAGTGCTTGAGGGCTTCAGAGATTACAAAGACGACTCTAGTGTGATACCTGAAGACTTGTCCCCACTCACAAACATTCTCAGCCTGATCCCTGTGAGCAGTGCAGAATGTGAGCGAGGATTCAGCTTAATGAATATCATCATGTGTCCACTGAGATGTAGACTCCTGATCGAAAGCGTCTCAGCGTTGATGTTTGTTAACCTGAATGGTCCTCCATTGTCAAAGTGGAACCCAATGGCATATGTGAAATCTTGGCTGGTAAAGCACAGAGGAGCTACAGACACACGGACACGCCCCTGCAAGCCATCACCTCAAGTGGACAAAGAGGCACTCTGGGCATTGTGATAGTAATTCATTACAGGCAGCTGGTTTAATGTAGGGAGCATGTCGAAACCCAACTACAAGAGACAAGCGATTCAAAGGGAATCAAGCCTGCACCAGGTTAAAGACTTTTCCCTCTACAGGGCTACGTACAGAATACCTTCATGTGAGATGTGAGCCCATGTTCAATTCAATATATTGTATTTGTTTACTTATCACCTGTGAGAATGTACTTGAACATTCTGCAAAAAAGACAAATACAGGAGCATAATGCGATATCATTATTAGAGCTGCAAAGATTAATCGATTGGTTGTCAACTTTTAAATTAGCATTTTCTAATTGCTAAAACACCATTTTGCAAACTAGGCTGGTTTTATCACTCATCTTTAGTATGCTTGGCCATAATACTAAAATAGTTCAAATTATAGAAAATTCTTCAGCTTGTTCACATGCACATAAGTATTTGCAGATACACACATGCTGTTGAAACATTAATTTTTTTATTTAAATTATTTATTATTATATATTAATTATATATATTATATTATTTTATATTATTTATTTTTATTTTTCACCAAACAAGTCAGTGCAACATTTTCACAGCAGATATATTTACATTGGACTGAACAAAATTATGCTCTCAAAAAACAGTAAACTGAAAAAGATTGCAGAAAAAATTTACAGAAATGTTGTAAGGTGCTCACCTGTAGTCTTTCCATAGTGCTTACTTCCTGATTGAAGTGGGAACAATGAACCATTGAGGTGATTGGCCAGGTGGCACATATAGTGGCATTGTTTAAATCGCAGACATGTGACTTTATGTCAGATTGTCGTGTTTTATGCAGAGAACTGTGTTTAGTGCATTTAAAAAGAGCCATTTTGAATTGCAAAATGTGTATAAAGTAGAAAATATGTTTAGACTGGGCTTTGGGAAACAATGATCCACATTTTTTCTGACATACTATAGACCAGGGGTGTCAAACATACGGCCCGTGGGCCAGAATCGGCCCGCCAAAGGGCCCAATCAGGCCCACTGGATGACTATTAATTCCCATTTCAAATTTTCCACTTTAATTTCAGAGAATATCAGATATTTTTCCGTAAATGTACGACATTTAAAAAAATTTAAATAAATGTAAGATTGTTTTTGGCATTTCAGCCTTTAATGGAAAGGACAGCTAGATATGAAAGGGGAGAGAGGGGGAGGACATGCAGGAAATTGTCACAGATTGGACTCAAACCCTGGACCTTCTGCATCAAGGAATTACACCTCTATATACTGTATGTGCACCTGCTCTACCAACTGAGCTAACTGAGCTATTGTTTTCTACAATGGCCTTGGAACGCATTCGTAGCAGAAGCTATTTACGTTTGTCAACATCAAGCTGACAAGAAACTCTGTGGCAGCTTACTGGTCTGGCCCATTTGAGATCAAATTAGGAGTTTGTGGCCCATGAACTAAAATGAGTTTGACAGCCCTGCTATAGACCAAACAACTAATCGATTAATGGAGAAAATATTCAACAGATTAATCAACTATGAAAATAATCCCAAACCCCTAATCATTATGTACAAGTGCATTGCATTGGAAGCCCTGGATAGAACCCTCCCTCTCTATCTCTCTTAAATGTTTTAGTTCTCTCTGTTTTGTCATTTAATAAACTTTATAGATTTCAACCATATTATTCCTTCTTGAGTCTCTTTAACAAGAACTTAGATTAATGTATGAATTGAATAGTGATTGTGTGACCTATCATGAGGGAACAACCAGTGATGTCATCAAGATACACATACACCGGTAGGCAGTGGCCCACCTTACCAGGTGACTACGTCATGGTCCACCAGAATATATAGTTTACTCACCTCTTTTTTTACCACTACACCTCTGAGTGTGCATGCAGACACACACACACACACACACACAGAGAGAGAAGTGCGTCCATTATAATCAACTGGAGCTGCTACACTGACTGCGGAAGCTGCACTGCTCATCTCTGTTTTTACAGAGAGGGGACACCAAGCGACAGACAGGTCTGCTTCAGAGCACTATACTGACGACAAGACGGGGCAGTGGGCACAGTGTCGGACTTTGGAGGCGGGCTTTAGGTGCCGACCCATTCAGAATTAAGAAATTGTACTGGTATATTCTAGCCGGGATGCCAGCCAAACTTAGCCCCGGCCACAGCATTTGAGTTTGGGAAGTTTGGTCTGCACTTGATCCGTTGTAGAGCAACTATGCTCGAACCAGAGCTGTTCGGACCAATCAAATTGTCAGTGCAGGCTTTATACGATGATGGACAGATGATCAACAGTAAGGTAATCAACCCCATCACCACAGAGCGCTCTGATTGGTTGTAGGCAGTGTTGGTCATCTTACTTTAAAAAAGTAATTAGTTACAGTTACAAATTACTTATCCCAAAAGGTAATTGAGTTAGTAACTCAGTTACCACATTGTAAAAGTAATTAGTTACTCATCAAAGTAACTGTGACGTTATTTTTTTATGTTCTATTACGCTATTACATTGTATAACATTTTTAACATCAAAGATGTTTATATTAAGTTAACTGATTGAAGAATAAAAACACTATATACAGTATTTTAGAACATTTGGTATTTATCTGAACTCAATAGATTGCAGCCTGCCATATGATATGCAAGGGTAGCTCTTAATGACTCAGACTCCACAGTGGACAGGGGGAGCATGTTTTCAACAACATACCTTGCAATCAATGTGTTCAGCTCGGCCTTGGTCACCTGTTGCTGACCCGAAAAATCGAGCGTTGCGTCTCCATTTCCTTCGCTGGAGCTCATGCTAGCTGCATTTGGCTCTTGGGGTTGGTATAAGCAGCAGCAACAAGTGTTGTGTTAGCATGTGTTGATTAGATTCGAGTTGCTTGATGCAGACGTTGGCATAGCGTACACGTTACATAAACATCCTTGTCTTTAATTTTAATGAGCGAGAAGTAGTGGCGGTACTTCCAGGTCGAGAACGCTACCTTTGAATTTCCCTGGCTCGTCGACATTGTCGCTGTCTTGTGTTTAGTGGTAGGTAGTCACTCAGAGAGACAGTGTAAGCAGGTCATCCGCCCACCCAGCCAATCATCATCACATTTGCTACGATGTCATCACCCCCCCCCCCCCCCGCTCTCTCCAGGCAGCTGATTTTTGTAGCCAAAGCCGACACCTCGCGGTTCATACAACCAAATTGTAGTAACGCACCACTTTATATTCTCAGTAACAATAACGGCGTTGCAACGATGGGAAAAGTAATTAATTAGATTACTCCGTTACTGAAAAAATAACTGCGTTAGTAACGCCGTTATACTTAAACTCTGTTACTAGGCCTATCCAATTGAGTGCAGAGGCATTTTCTTTCCTGATTTGGTTGAAACACACCCCATAATCACAGCCCAATTGAGCAGTATCAGACTCATATTCTGACTAGAATCTGAGTATGCCGATGTCAGGCTAGGTATATTCTATTAACTTTTGATTGGGTGGACAAGACACACTGCCCATTGCTGCCGCCGTCCCCGCTTGGCTGACAAAATCAATTAGTGATAAAGATGTTTGTATTGATGGTTACAATGTGTATCGTGCTGAAAGACCAGAGAAAGGTGGTGGTGTTGCTATTTATGTAAAATCTAAAATTCACGCTAAGGTAATTTTCTCCAAATCAAATAGCAATCAATTGGAATGTCTGGCAATGAATGTGGAAATGGTTAAGGGCCTCTGTTTAACTGTTGTTGGGTGTGATAGGCCTTCATCTGCCTAAAGCGATGCATTGCAGTCTCTGATGCATCTTTTATCCAGATTGGACTACACTGGAATTCTTTTAGCTGGTAATCAAAAGTGGGACTGGCTTATGACAACATCTGATCATTTTAAATCTTTTTGTGATTCTGTAAATCTAACTCAGTTAATTAATTCACCCACTTGTCCGAATGTCAAATGCCCTGAAAAGTCTACCTTAATTGACTTGATTGTGACTAATCTTCCCCATAAATTCTCTGCTGTTGTTGTTTTCTGCAACGACTTAAGTGACTGCTGTCAGGAACACAAATATCCCTAAATATAAACCATGTGTCATCTGTAAGAGGAATTCTAAACAATTTAATGACCAGGGTTTTTATCATGATTTGTTTTATATTAATTGAAGGAGAATTGAGATAATCCCTGACGTGGAGTAAGCCTTGACCTTTTTTAATAATGGTTTTACTCAAATCATAAATAAACATGCCCCATTCAAGAGATTGAAAATAAAGGGACGTGATAATCCCTGGTTTTCCTCTGAGCTAGCAGACATCATTCATTAATGTAACTTGGCTTGGGCTATGGTAAGGAACACTTGATTTTCCTCAGATTGGCTTGTTTTTAGACAACTAAGATCTAAATGCACCTCCTTTTATTAAGAAATACAGCCAGTTCAGAAAACCCTAAAAGCTTTAAACCTCTAGGACCTGATGGTATTGAGCCTTGTGCAGCTGATTTTGTAGCAGGCCCCCGGCCCTTACATATCTTTTTGACCTCACATTAGAAAACAATTAAATTCCAAGGAAATGGAAATCTGCTTTCATTCTCTTTCTATTTAAAATAACTACAGGGCAATATCTATGGAGGAAATATTTATTCATAATCCAAATTCAAAGTCCAAAGAGAAATTGAAAGTCCAAAGAGAAAACGAAGCGAGATCAAATTAAAAATATTATACTTTTTTTTTAATTTTTTCCATTTGGCTTATCCATTTGGATTTAATTTTGGCTTTTAAATTTCAATTTAACATTGGCTTTTCATTTGGATTTAATATTTGGCTTTTAGATTTCAATGTAACATTTGCTTTTACATTTGGATTTAAAATGTGGCTTTTAAATTTCAATTTAACATTGGCTTTTAAATTTCAATTTAACATTGGCTTTTAATTTGGATTTAATATTTTTTTTTCGATTTCAATTTAACATTGGCTTTTAATTATGATTTAATATTTGTTTTTCGATTTTGATTTAACATTGGCTTTTCATTTGGACTTGACACATATCAATGTAAATGAGGAGGCGTGGCGCAAAGACTGGTGGGAGGGTCGGAAACGAAAAGAGTGGAGAGACACCTTTTGTACAGCAGGGGGAGACTACTGGGGAGCACACTGTATACTGTCTATGGTCTGCAGCTTCGCCATAGACAGTATATAGAAAGAACTCCACCACCCGCTGACTTGCCCTCTTGTTTCACATAATAGAAACTGATAATGTATTGTAGGCTAAACACAAAGTGTTTGACTGGGTCCATATTATATAGGTCTATGCTCACACCCAGTGAAAAAAAGTGAGAGAAAGAAAAAGGAAATCAAATATTTCAGGAAATCAACTTGGAAAAAAAGGAGACCACCCATGTTTGTACTGTTGCTTAATTAAATAAAATATCAAAAGAGAGAAGTTTTAAATAGACACCTGGGGAGAAGTTGGAAACCAGAATCAGCTTTAAATACAGTCCTAATCTAGTCCTCACTCACTAACACGGGCCCAATTATAGTAACTACATGAAAACTTCACTGTTGTTGCATTGTTTGTGTTTAGCCTACAATCATCATCATCATCAGTTTCTATTATGTGAAACAAGAGGGCAAGCCAGCCTGGTGGCGAAGCTCTTTCTGTATACTGTCTATGGCGAAGACCATAGACAGTATACAGTGTGCTCCCCAGAAGTCTCTCCCCCTGCTGTTTATAAGGTGCCTCTGCACTCTTTTCGTTTCCGACCCTCCCACCAGTCTTTGGGCCACGCCTCCTCATTTACATTGATATGTGTCAAGTCCAAATGAAAAGCCAATCCTCTTTGCCTACTTGTCAGACGGCTGAAATTTCATGCAACGACATACCCAAATTAAAAGTGGTACAGCTCCCGTATACTTTGACACTCTGGGATGTGCCTGATATCATTGGAAAGGAAACACTCTCAAGTTTTTGTTCCAAGTGTCAGGGTGATTCTAGGCCTCACTGACACAGAGCTACAGAGGCTAGAATAGAGTTTTTTATTTCCGTCCAAGTCATACATCTGTAATATGATTAAAATATACTGCTGTGAACAAATATGAGAGGTAGCAGACAATCCAGGACATTAGCCACATGTGTCTGCTTACTACAGAAAAAATCCAGAAGCCAAAAGACTCAAAAATTGATTTTATATGATTTTTTTTCTACAAATATGGCTGTGCGTTTTTCTTGAAAGGTGCAAAGAAAAAAGCCCAAAAAGTGCAAAATTCAAAACTTCTCAAATACAAAAACACACCCACATCAATCACACATATACTTGACATAACTATATACATAAATATATAGAAATAAGTCATTATAAATTGGTCAGGTATGGCTTTGCATTGTAACAGTCACTGTCTGTGCTGAAACACAGAGCCAGCCATCACAGGGTTAAACTTTCAATGGGTTTCATGGTGTCAATGGAATCGTCTTTTTATTGGCTACAAGGCTAGGGGCGTTTCATAGCATGGAATCTTAACTGGCTGAAGCAAATGTCGATCAATCCCACCTGACCCCACATCTCCTCCGAGCCGTGGTTGGCCGTCAAACCAGTCTATCTCCGGCTCTGAGTGACGGATTGACTTATGAGAGGTCTCGTTAGATTCCTAAGGCTTCAGAGAATAACATGGACGCGGTCATTGGCCGTTAGACGACCGGGAGGAAGCGGAAGAGCCGCTGGAAGAGCGAAGCTGTTGAGTCTCGCGTAGCTGTTTTTGTAACTCTGGGCTTGTAAACTTTACGATTTTGAGGCGAATAACTCGTTTTGGATAAAACGGCTTAGATATTTCATTTCCTTGGACTCTTGTGGATTTATGAAAACAAAGTTTTTTGGGATTATATCACCTCTGTGGATAAAGGGACACTCAAAAAGGTATGAATGCACACACACCAGCTGCGCAGTGTAATTCTTAATTAATTTATTGTCTTTAACAGTGTTATAACTTCTATAAATCACCTTATGCTTTGTGTGTGGGCTTAAATTAATCTTGAGAGGCTAAGCTTTCAAGTGGTGTATCGCATGGCCGTATATTGTGAAGATTTAATGTGTAAAAAGTTATAACAAAGTGTATAGAGCGTCCATTTTGAGCGGAAGTGGGTCGTATGCGGGACAGTGACATTAGAGAGGTTAAATCGAAATCGAAAAATAAATATTAAATCCAAATTAAAAGCCAATGTTAAATTGAAATCGAAAAAATAAATATTAAATCCAAATTAAAAGCCAATGTTAAATTGAAAGTTAAAAGCCAAATATTAAATCCAAATGGATAAGCCAAATGGAGAAAATTAAACAAAATTATAATATTTTTAATTTGATCTTGCTTCGTTTTCTCTTTGGACTTTGAATTTGGATTATGAATAAATATCTCCATAAATATCTGTTATAATAATAATAATAATAATAACTGTTAGTACTTGTACAAATTCTAGAATCTCTGGTGAGCGAACAACTTAAAGACTTTCTTTACACTAATGACGTTTCATATGCTTGTCAATCAGGTTTTAGAAAAAAAACATAGTACCATCACAGCTGTACTGAAAGTGGTGAATGACATTCCTGTTGCACATCATAAGAATCAACTGTGCATCACTGTTTATTGATTTGTCCAAAGTCTTTGATACAGTAGATCACAATGTTTTAAAATGTAGACTTTTCAATGCAGGACTAACAGAGCAAGCAGTCTCTTAGGTCCAAAACTACCTCAGTGATAGGAGTCACTGCATTAAATATGACGGTCTTCGTTCCAATAATTTATCCATCCTCAAGGGTGAACCACACGGTTCTGTATTAGGCCCACTTTTATTCACCATTTATATAAATAATCTGGACCAAAATATTTCACATGCTAATTTCCATTTTTATGCTGATGATACCCTGATATACTGCTTTGCACCAACTCTTAAACAGGCTATTGAAAACTTGCAAAATGCTTTTATCGTCAAAAATACTCTTCAACTAAAACTCGTTCTGAATGCAGATAAGACCAAACTTCTGTTGTTTACTGGCTCAAGAAATTGACCAGAAAATGTCCCCTCTGTGGACACTCTTGACGGTATTGAAATACAGGTGGTTATGTCTTACCTGGGCATTGTAATTGATGACTCCCTCACCTTTAAGCCTCATGTGCTTTACCTGGTATAAAGCTGAGGCTAAAGTATGGTTTTTCTTTTCAAAATAAGTTGTGTTTCTCTTTCAATGTAAAAAAGTGACTTGTGGCTTCTACTTTTTTATCTGTTCTGGACTATGCTTCCTTGAGGTCCATTACCAGCTGTAAAGCTCGGACTCACCACTGCAAGTTGTACTCTCGGGTGACTTGAGACTTAATAAATGAATCACGGTAAATGCTTTTAAATCCAAAATGAAAGAAACGGAGGCAGACTATTTAAGATGTCAGTGTTTTCAATAATTTTTCCTGGTTACAAAAATGGCTCTTTTAAATTGATGTTATGTGAATTGCTTTGCTTTATTTTAGTTCTATCAACTTTGTCTTCTTGTGTTTCTTGTTTGTAACCATGTGTTTTTATATGATCCTGCCTGTCCTTGTCAGGCAGATCACCCTTGAAAAAGAGATTCTTAATCTCAATTGGTTTCTCGTTGTTAAATAAAGGTATAATAAAAATATTTAACAAAACTTTACCATGTGAAGCTCACTTTTACACAACAAAACCTTTACTAACTTTAGTTAAAACAAGGTAATGTAGTGACAAAATCCATTCCATGTGTTGCACACAGAAGCAACATCTGGAAAACACACTTACCAGTCTTCAAATGGATCCAACATGTCTGGCTTCAACAATGACAGGCGAGTGCGTGGTTGTCTCTTTAGCCAGGGTGCACTCAGTGACTGTGTGAGGAGTGTCTCTGTATGTGAACAGGAACCGAGCAAGCCGTTGCTGGGGTGACACAGACTGTGCTTCCAATCGAGTCCAAGCTTTCTTGAATGTCCGCACAGCTCCTCCACTTGGCAGACTCCATTATTCTTGAGAAACTGCTCAAACTCTGCTGATGTAAATGGAGGGCCATTGTTTGATACCAACACCTTTGGCAGGCCATATGATGCAAATAGGTTTCTGAGAAGATGTGCAGTCTTTTCAGATGTTGTCTGCTGAGTAGGCAGGACTTCTAGCCAGTTTGAATGGACATCTACTACCAGCAGGTAGTGTTGCTTATTGATCTCAGCAAAATCAACATGTATTCTTTCCCATTCTTTCCTGAAGTAGCAACCTGAATAGTGAACAGGATGTGAGATGACGTTATTCTCTGTGAAACAAAAGTCAGTCCAGAGGGGAAGTATAACTTACTTCTTGCAGCGTGTGTGTTAGCGCCATCCTGTGGTGTTCAGAGGACAAGATGGAAATAACAGATCCACATTTCCTTTTTGATTTAATGTAGCGCATTGATTTAGAACAGTAAACAGGCAGTTTCACCAGATCTTCTTTAGTAGGTGTCCTTTATCACTTTTTTTATGGACACCCTGCAGCCAATCAGAATCGATTATTCACCCTGACCATGGTATAACAACCCTTGACCCCCAGAGAATGCATCCCTGGTCTGTAGACAACTGGTCCTTTCTCAGATAGAATGGTTTAAGATCTGGATTTGGTACAAACTTTGGCAATCCTGACAATGTCAGATCAAGAACTTTGGAAAGGATTGGGTCATGTCTTGTCTCTTCTGCAATGTCTTTTGCTGAAACAGGCAGTTCATCAACATGTGAGACACAGAGTACTCCACCTTCATCTGTAACATCATCTGTGTCGTGCTCGCATGGGAGACGTGACAATGCATCTGCATTGGCATGGTCACTAGATCATCTGTACTGAATTTCATAATCGTACACCAACAGGATTAAAGCCCAGCGTTGCATGTGGAGTGGAGCAAGAGTTGGAACTGCACATTTGGGGCCTAGAATTGTGAGAAGTGATTTTTGGTCAGTCAACAACACAAACTTCCTACCGTACAGGTACTTATGGAACTTCTTGACACCAAACACTATGCTCAATGCTCAAAGCAATTGGTTGCTCTTCACCGGATGGAAGTACATGAGAAATTACTGCTCCAACACCATATGGACTGGCGTCACAAGCAAGCCTGAGAGGCTTCTCCGGAGCGTAGTGTGCAAGGCATTTGCTATTGAGGAGATGCTGTTTACAGGCCTTTAATGCATCTTCACATTGTGGAGACCACTTCCAGCTTGTAGCAGCTGGTGAAGTGGGTGCAGCAATGTGGACAGATTTGCCAAAAATGTCCCATAGTAATTAAGCAACCCCCAAAATGATCTTACCTCCGTAACATTCTGTGGAGCTGGTACGTTTACTATGGCCTCAACCTTACTTGTGGTTGGGTGCAGTCCCTGTGCATCTATTCTGTACCCTAGGTACTCCACTGAGTCTGCAGGAATGCACACATGGAAAGCTTGATTTTCACACCATACTTTTCCAGTCTTGCCATCACTTGGTCCAAAATGGCTAGGTGTTCTTCCTTTGTAGGTGCTGACACCAGAATGTCATCCATGAAGCACACAACCTTCTCCATTCCATGCAGTATTTCATCCATTGTGTGTTGAAACACTGCTGGAGCTGTGGAAACTCCATAGGCAAGGCAATGGAATCTGAAGAGGCCTTTGTGTGTGTTTACTGTAAGATACTGCTCTGACTCTGGATCTAATTGCAGTTGTTGGTAAGAGAAGGACAGGTCTAGCTTACTGAAAACTGTCCCGCCTGCCAGAGTAGCATTTGGAAGTGGATATTCTTCCGGGAGTATGCATCGATTCACGGTCACTTTGTAATCACCACACAATCTCACTGCCTTGTCTTTCTTTGGTACGGCAATAGGCGCCACCCATTCACTCCTTTCCACTTGAATTATGATGCCATTCTCCTGTAAGCGTTTAAGCTCTTTTTCCCCTGATTCCCTCAACGCATCAGGTACTGGTCGTGGTTTGTGGAAGATGGGCTTGGCCTCACTTTGTACTCTAATCTTCGTTCTGAAGTCTTTAATCTTCCTATATCCATCCTTGAAGAGATCCTTGTGCTTTGCAAGCATTGCTTGCAGGGTTCATTCATGCCAGATGTTGCTTCTTTGCGCAACGCATGGAATGGATTTGGTCACTACATTACCTTGCAGCTGTTTATTTTTCTTGCCGCCTTGAAGACTGAAGATCTTTCCCCAGTTCAGCTTAATCTTCAGCAGCCAATTTCTTCCCAGTAGTGGTGGTTTACTGCCTTTCACCACCACAAGTGGCAGCTTCCACTCATGTCCCTCATACTTCACCGGCACTAGGATTTTCCCAAGCAAGGACACAGATGTGCCTGTATCAAGTTACATATTCACTGGTTTCCCAGCTAATTCTACTTTGACAAAAATTCCATCTTTTGTTCCTTTAGCGGTGCACACCGTGAACAGGTGCAGTATGTCATCCTTACAATCATCCGAGTCATCAGTTTCTCCCATTGTGTTCACCATTTGAGCTTTGTCCCTATACTTTATTTTCTAGCAGACTCTTTTTAGATAGATATCCGACTTTTCCACAGCCGTGCCATGTTTCGATGCAATACTAGCATTCAGTTGATTGATGATTGTCCTTGCCACATCAATAGCACTTCTGCTTTTTCTCTGTAGCGTAGCGCTGTTTAGCTCTTACATCATCCTGCCATTTGTAACATGAACTGTTACTCTTCTTGTGATACCGCTGGTCACCTGAAGTGTTGAAGACTCTGTGAACTGCCCCTTTTGGTTTATCAGTATGTTCTTTCAATTCCTTTGTGTCTTTGTAAGCCAACTCAAGAGCAAGTGCAATATCGCAGGCCTTTTTGAATGTAAGATCTTTTTCAGATAATAGCCACTTGTGATAGCCCTCCCCTGAGAGGCTGCAAACAAACTGATCTCTGAGGGCATCATTGAGAAATTGTCCAAACTCACAGGTGCTCGCTAATTTCTTCAGTACAGGAATGTATTCAGTCACTGTTTCATCTTGCTTTTGCTGTCTTTTGTAGAATGTGAATCGTTCTGCAATGAAAATGGGCTTAGGCTTAAAATGCAGTGACAGGGCATGTGTGATATTGTCATATAACATTTCGTAACCTTCTGAGGTGCAATCAATTTTTTCAACAGTGGGACCCAAGACACTCAGAAACACATCTGCTTTCTTCCCAGCATCTATCTCATTTGCTGCCAGCCATCTTTCAAAACGTTCTAAATATGAATCAAAATCTTCTTTCTTACTTTCAAATTCTGGGACTTTTCCTATCAATGCCATCTCTTCAGGTGTTTTCTTTATTTGATTCCTTTACAATTTCTCCTCTTCCAGCACATGTATTCTTTTGGCTCCTTCTGTGAATCTCCGTTTTCCTTTTATAACTTGTTCTGTCTTGCAAGATGATTTGTTTTTCTTCAGTTACATTCACTCACAACAGGAGGGCGGTCTTGCGCTTTCAGGGATCTGTCCCTTCCGACAACAGCAACAGCTGGAACCATGATTTTGGTGCCATCCTAATCCTGGGATTTCATCCTGGGTGAGAAGAAAAATAAAGACTCCCCAGAGCTAGGTTAGTGACAAGCATTTCTGGGACAGAGAAGCCGGGCTGGGCTAGGCAGATGCTGCAACTCCTCACTCCCTAACTAAGTTTATCAAAGAGGAGAGTCTTAAGTTTACTCTTGAATGTGGTGACAGTATCTGCCTCCCGGACCCAGACTGGGAGCTGGTTCCATAGGAGAGGAGCCTGATAGCTAAAGGCTCTGGCTCCCATTCTACTTTCAGAGACTCTAGGAACCACAAGTAACTCTGCATTCTGGAAGCGCAGTGCTCTAGTGGGACAGTAAGGTACTATGAGCTCTTCAAGATATGATGGTGCTTGACCATTTAGAGCTTTGTAGGTCAGGAGGAGGATTTTAAATTCAATCCTGGATTTTACAGGGAGCCAATGCAGAGAAGCTAATGCAGGAGAAATATGATCTCTTTTCTTAGTTCTTGTCAGAACACACGCTACAGCGTTCTGGATCAGCTGGAGAGTCTTAAGGGATTGCAATAGTCCAGTCCAGTCTGGAAGTAACAAGTGCATGGACTAGTTTTTCAGCATCGTTCTGAGACAGGATGTTCCTAATTTTGGCAATGTTATGAAGATGAAAAAAGGCTGTTCTTGAAGTTTGTTTTAAGTGGGCGTTGAAGGATATATCCTGATCAAAAATCACTCCTAGATTTCTGACAGTAGTGCTGGAGGCCAGGGCAATACCATCCAAGGTAGCTATATCTTTAGATAGTAAGTTTGAAAGTTGTTTAGATCCCAGCACAATAACTTCAGTTTTGCTTGAGTTTAGCATCAGAAAATTGTAGGTCATCCTTGATTTTATATCTTTGATGCATGCTTGAAGTTTAGCTAACTGAATGATTTCATCTGGTTTGATTGATAAGTATAATTGGGTGTCATCTGCATAACAGTGAAAGTTAATTGAGTGTTTCCTAATAATATTGCCTAGAGGAAGGATATATGAGGAGAATGGAATTGGTCCAAGCACTGAGCTTTGTGGATCGCCATGGTTAACTTTAGCGTACTTGGAGGATTTGTCATTAACATTAACAAATTGAGATTGATCAGAGAAATAGGACTTAAACCAGCTTAGTGTGATTCCTTTAATGCCAACTAAGTGTTCATCCATCTATCTCATTTTTTTATAACAGTGACATGGTCTGCATAGCATGGCAGTGACTTTGGGCGCATGCCCAACACGTGCACCGGATATGAGACTGTCGGAGTTGATGATTGACAGCCCTTTTTCCCATACTGTTGCACAGGAGTCAGTAAGACGTGCCAATGGGGCAGTTAACATCCAAACGTGGTGGGTTGGACCCGGGCGTTGTCCCCAATGTCCACTACTCAACCAATGATGAAGGACCTCCCAGATATTCTTCACCCGGTACTCCGTCAACCATCATCATCTCGGATGTTGACTCAGGGTTTGTATTGTCAACTTTGAGTGTCCACTTTTACTTTGCAGATCAACTGGTGTATCCTTTATTCCATGTTATCCATAGTTTTAGGTTAACTGTAATTTCAGAAATTCCTGGTTGCCTTACACTACAGACTGATTATTTAATTTTGTTATTTTTTATGTGTCATGATGTCCTGATAAAGTTCACCTAAAACCATTAGATAGTATTGCTGTATTTTTAAGCATGCTATATTTTAAAGCATGTGTCATAAGTTAGGCTAATGGACCATTAAAGGAACTGCAGCAAGTGACAATTACAGATTGCCTTATGCATTTATTGCAATATGTGCTGTATGTGTAATGTTTTGTGTTAGTTTAAAGTAACACCTTTGCTTGGACCTCCTAATTAACAGTGCATCAGAAGGTGTCTCCAAGGCGGAGCTACAGAGATTTTCCGTCTACAGCACGTTAGACAAGGTGCCACAACAGGGGCATTATGCCAACACACTGCCGCAAAAGCAGCTGAGGACCCGACCATCTCTTGAGGCTCTCCGCAGGGCATTTAAGGTAAGTTTTCCACCTCTGGAAAGTCTTACAGCACCTTACATCATCAAAGTCATGAAGCATGGTCTCATTCGAAGCACCATTATGTCTAATCTATTTTAAACTGTTTTTCTTTGTAAAAAATGTATTTTACTCAGGAGGCGGAGGTGGGAGTAGAGGTCTCAACCACAGACTTAGGAGTTAGCAGTCTGCCAGACAGTGGAACTGAAGAGTCAAATGCTCCACCAAAGAAAGCTCCTATTAAATTTGGCTGGATTCTTGGAGTCCTGGTGAGCAAAACTTGTGTGTATTTGAGCGTACACTACAGACTTCATACACTAATTATTTCAATTCTGTTAACACATGATATGAAGCAATCTTACAAACATCTTACTGAGCTGTTTTTGTCACAGATACGTACCATGCTTAATATTTGGGGAGTCATCCTGTTTCTCCGCCTAACGTTGATCACTGCTCAGGCAGGCATTGGTGAGTTCATTCATCCCTCCATAGTCATACCATACATTAGTCCCTTTCATTCCTCTGTTTTGTGGCTGTAACACTCCATTTCATCACCCTCACCCTCTTATGTATGACTTTATTCAATTTACCTTCACATCATTACATTTACATTATGTTGTATGAGAATAGTATGTGCAGATGCACATTGCTGACAGAGCTGTACCTCAGATGCCGGTGCAGATGTGCTCTACACCGATTAAAAGTGATTTGATATTTGTTTAAACCTTGTTTTCTCTGTTTTCAGTGATTTGCATGTACACTACCTACTGTTCTTGTTTTTCTTCTCACTAAACATCTTACCACCAACATATGGTACAATAGAGGCCCAAGAAAGCATGCATGATTGAGAATAAATATGTGTGTACGGTGCATACCTGTGCTGTGGTCATACAGAGGCAAAACATAGGCAAAGATGGAGAGACAGCTCTTGAAACCAAAACATTAATACCTATGGTGTAGTCTATGTGTGCTATGTCTACAGTATCATGGATACCTTTATTTTTTCTCATCAGTGTTGACCTGGGTTATTATCCTGATCTCTGTTGCGATTACCACCATAACTGCCCTCTCCATCTCTGCAGTCGCCACCAACGGGAAGGTGCTCGCAGGTCAGTAACTTCTTGTAACTTCTTCTTGTAGACTAGCCACACCCTCCTCCGCAGCTTTGTGGAGGAGGGTCTGGCTAGTCTATACAACATTCTGGGATAGGAGAAGGATGTGCTGTGGTTTATTGGCATTTCTTTAAACCAATCACTATCGTCTTGGGCAACGCTAAGCTCCGGATGGAACTTTTATTTAAAAGTTGTTTTAGTTTAGCAAGAGAAAACTCAGATTAGAAAGATATATAAATAGATAGATTTCACAAGAATGTTAACAGGGGTGATTAGATGGCTGTATGAACACAAAAAAGCATACACTGGCAAATTGAATGGGCATCACGACCATTATAGCACAGTCATCTACCACCACAAAAGGGAAAAGAACCTGCCTGCGAATCATGCACTAAAAGAGCAAGAATGCAGCGTTAAGTGAGTGACATCAGTGAGTGTGTTGTCAAGCGGTAGCGCTGTCCGACTGAGAAACATGAGGAAAAAAAGAGATCCTGGCCGAAACAGGAAAAAACACAACATCAGAAACTTCATCCAACGTCCGATTATATCCGAGTCGAGTCTCTGATTATATATCGAGGCAGACTCAAGTCCGAGTCCAGGACTCGAGTCCGAGTACTCCATCACTGGCACACATTGCAACAAAATCTTCCACAAACTCATGCCTTGCCGTCCCGTTCTTCTCCGTGTCGGAACCGTAAGCCCACCCATGACCTTTTCCTTAACTTAAGGGGCCGTGTTTATTTAACATCACGGAATTTTCGGCGATCTGTGTTCACAGAATTTTTTGCGATTCCGTGAAACTGCCACAGATTTTGAGTTAAGGGGCCGTGTTCGTTTCACGGAATTCTGTGAGATCAGGTTTCCTTGAATCTTTTGAACCACAGTAAGAGCTGAGAAAATAAGAAAAGTAAATACTTTGCTTTACACACATGCATGAAGTGTCTCATTTTGACCCTTTTTACACTTAACTTGACTAGGGCTGCAACAACGAATCGATCAAACGAATGGCAACGAATTTCATTATCGATTCGTTCGGAGAGATTCGTCGCGGAGATGTTTGAGTATAAAAAAATTGAGTTGAGCGCGGAGCAGACCAGAGAGGAGCGAGAGAGAGAAAAAAGAGCAGATCGGAGGTAGAGGAAAAACCATCGGAGAGACCCGTAACGTTGTTCTGAACTCATGGCGGAGGCAGAGAAATCAGTAGGCTACGACCTAAGTAATCCAAGGCAGCGGCGGAGTGGGACCAACAAATCTACCGGGAAATTTAATAGATCTGGCCTTCCGTGTGGTTTGAGCAGAGGCTGCACAGTTTTGATCAGCGGGCAGCTGACAGGTTGATCAGGATGGTGTTGCTAAGAACTTGCAATGTACAGTATTATCAGACCGGCCCTCGCGGCCTCGAAACACCACCGGCCCGACTCTCCCGGTGATGATTCAGCACCTAAAACGTAAACATGTTGGAGTCCTTGATGAAGAGGAAGGGAGTTCAACAGCAGGGTAAGGTCACTACAGAATCCTACTTTTGTTCCGTTTTGAAGTGAGGAACGTAACGTCCCTCCAGTAGCTCTTCTGGTGCTGCTGTTTCCTCGTTATCCAGCAAGCTAAGTTAGCGTTAGCTCGTTATAACAGTGGTAAAGCAGTGGTAGAGTTGCTAGACTTTTTCACTGGCCTTTTTTGGCCCATTAATTTTTCAATCTGTTGTCATGTATATATTCTGTGCTTTGTCCCATATCAGTTATTGTTGACAAATATATTTGTGTGTGTTGTACTTTTTAATTTCATTTACAAGTTCTTTTACAGCACTTGGTCATCTTAAGCTGCGTTTAAATATGGTGTATAAATGAACTTAACTTGCACTTACTACAGTGTGTGTGTGTGTGTGTGTGTGTGTGTGTGTGTGTGTGTGTGTGTGTGTGTGTGTGACTAGCATCTAAAACAACAAGTATGTATGTATTGAGTTGAAGTAAATTAATGCCTTTTTGTTTTATGAATTAAAATAGCCCCACATCATCACATACCATTTACCATACCTAGAGATTGGCATGGGGTACTTTCCATAAAATGATCTCTCAATGCAAATCAAACCAGCTATTAGGCTAACCGACATAAAACCATGCCTATGAGAATTTAACATAAGGGTGTATTCATTTTTGTTGCCAGCGGTTAGACGTTAATGGCTGTGTGTTGAGTTATTGAGGGGACAGCACATTTACACAGTGAAATGTCTTCAGTGTTGTCCCATTAAAAGATATAATGAAATATTTACTAAAATGTGAGGGGTGTACTCACTATTGTATTTTAGGCTATATATTAACTCCTTTAGCAGACATGAACTTAATTTATAATTAAACATTAAATAAAATATATAAAATGCTGCTTCTTTTAAAAATTTTAAAAATATTTTAAATCCACTTCACAGTATTATCTCTCAAGTAACACAATTTCATGTACACAACATAAATAGGCAGACAACGCCAGCTATAAGCCAATATGGTGAAATGCTAATGCTAGCTTCACTTGCATGTATGCTCCTACTCTAGTATACCTTGTGCCCCTAACAGCCTGGTGCTAAACAATATAAGCATGCAATGCCTTAGTTCATTCGTTAGGGACAGCTTACCACATTTCTTCTTTGCGTCTCATTTTTAATTCCAGCAGGGCTCGACATAAGCAATGGCCCGATGGCCCGGGGCCAGTAAAAGAGTATGTCGGGCTAGTTGATTGGCCAGTGACAGTGTCTCTGTCTGCTGCATCAGCAAACGTCATACAGAGTGGCGCGAAGCTTGTGAATGTTAACTAACATTTCACATTTTCACCTCAGGTAATTTATAACGTTAGTTAAAATGTCAAAGAACTATGAAACTAATGTGAGAAAGAGGGCATTCTTAGTGGAAAACACAGTAGGCTACACCTGGGTGGAGAAAGGCGATCATGGCATGTAGGCCGACGGTTTCGTTTGCCGGCAATTTCCAACAAAAGCTGACCAGCCAAACCAATAAAATGCCACGCAGCTTCAAACACAATTCATTTGGATACAAGCGTTGCATTTTAGAAGATAGACGGGATTGTGAACAGCGATGTCCGCGCTGCGCACACACACTCTCACACACACACACACACACACACGGCAGAGCGAGGTGTGTGCGTTACTTCACACAGCAGATGTAACTGACTGGAAACGATACCGAGGATTATTTAGCCTACTGCCGCTGGCACGGATGAACTAACGCTACAGTCGTTACTGTAAGTAACCTACAATAAAACCTCCATGATTAAAAAGTCAATACTTATCAATATACCCACCTACCTGTTCTACAGGCATCAACATGTTTCAATCTGCTGTGTCTGGCTGTCCATTCGCTGTGCAAACTCAGCTCTACTCTGCAATTAGCGACTTTTTACAAACAAGCTAAAATGAAAGATATCAGTTTGTAGTCTAACTGTTTATCTTGAACTTTGGACAAACTCTTGTAAACTTAGCTGCTGTTTTAACGAACCGTCCTCTCCGCTGGAGCAGTAACCTGTGGATGTATTATAAGACCAAAACATATACATGTGGCTACATAATATGCACGTGAATTACGTGATCGTTATGTCCGCGTTCTTCATTCTTGATGATGTTGCCAGTTGTATTCTTTTACAACAGCGTTTTCTTATTTCAAATGAGGCATACATGATGAATGCTAGCCTGCTTATCAGTCCATTCATCATTAAAGCTGCTGTTTTCCACATCAACTTTTCACTTCAGGCTCTTTGACAGTGACATTTTTACCTGACAACAGGCCTTTCTTTCTGCAAGCATTTTCCACCAATCAGGGCGCTGCATACTACAACAACGTTTCAGTAATCAAAGACTTTAACCATCACTCAGTGAACTGCCCTCTAATCTGGGGACTTTTTCTAGTTAAGTAGCCTATCTAGTTATTGTTATGGATTGTCCATGTTTTTTTAGGAGTTTGCTTACACTAATACATGTAAAAAATATATAGCATTAATTTAGTAAGAAAGTGAAATATCAAACAAGAATATGCTTATTAGGTATAAATACATTTTATTTTCTTTATTTGAAAGTCCAGCCGGAGTGTCAGCTTAAAAAAATTCTGGCCCTTGGAAAAATGTAGTTGATGCCCCTGGTCTAGCTTTACTGCTAATGGCACAACATACAGTGACAGTGGCTAGCTGGGTTATAACCATTTTCTGAAGCTTCATGGGAGGTGCAGCGTATATTTTCCTGCTTTTTTGTCCTTTGCCAATCACACCTACGATATTTCTTTCAGGGCCAGTAAAAATTTAGAAGGGGCCAGCAAAACTCTGATCTACTGGCCCCGGGGGCCAGTGGGGATTTTTTTTTATGTTGAGCCCTGCTTCCAGTTTTGGACTTTTCAAAGTAAAAGCACTAGCTTTAGAAAACGACTATGAATGATAGGAGTGTAAGAAAAAAGCAATACACTTGAGTAGATTATTGACAACACACAGCCCTAATGAATGACTAAATCAGAAAAAAACTAACAATATTTGGGTCTGACAATTTCTTTAATCAGTATTTCAAAATAGAAAACATTACACTCCATAATGTTTTGTAATCATAACTAATGTTATGCTGCATCATATTCCATACCATTTTGAATTGTTATAGTGCAGAATTTTGTATTTTCCTTTACATAAATTAATACGTTTCCACCATAAATGTGCGCCTGAAAAAGTATTGGAATGCAGGAAATTAATTCTTTGACGGTCAACATTTCCTAAATAATAAAGTGAAGTGTGGTACCTTGGTGAAAAATTCAAAATCCTATCTGATGGATTTACCAGTGTCTCGGCCTCCGAAGAAGAATGGGATGGCATGTAGGTGTTTGAAGACACTGTGGTCTCTCTTTCATATTCTAATGTGTTTCCTCAGTGTTTCTACTTTGTAAAAGCCGGACTGGAGCCAATAGTGTTAGTTGGGATATCTATGGTGGCTAAGAGTCCATTCACTTTGATAATGAATGCTAAAAAGATACACTCAAGGAATATAGGAAATCTATAGTCTTCTATGATAACAACCTTGTCTCTGTTCCATATCATTTTCAGGTGGGCCGTATTTCCTGATCTCCCGCTCTCTGGGTCCTGAACTTGGTGCCCCAATTGGGATGATCTTTGCCTTCGCCAACTCTCAGGCCTGTGCGCTCAACGCCGTTGGCTTTGGAGAGGTGGTCACGGATCTGATGCTGGTACTAAATATGCTTCAACTCAGAAAATAGATGCATAAGAGTTTGTTTACCAAAACCCTTGGGAATATAGGCCATCGATAAGAGAGGAATGCTTTATAAACTGTCAAGAAGAATTTGAAAAACTGAACTGAATAAATTTGTATTTTTAAGGTGTACATCAACATGACCTTAACCTGACATGTGAACTCATCGTCAAAACGTTAACTGTTAAGCAAAGGCCCGATGATGTTTACCTAAAATGTACTAACATATACATTTTCATATTTCATTCTTTTTTTCTTATGTGTGAATAATTTGGTTATGTTATTGTAGGGGTCTGGTGTTGTCATTGACAATTACTTGAATTCTGTCCGTATCGTGGGCGTGATCACAGTATTTGTTCTTCTGCTCATTTCATTGGCTGGAATGGAGTGGGAGACCTCGGTGAGCACATCCTGACACCACTCACTTTATTTGCTCACTACCTTTTACTCTTTATCATATGTTTTTCCTTTTTTCTTCTCTCTCATTTGTCTTGGTCTCTCAGGCCCAGGTTGTATTCTTTGTGGCTCTCATGTCCTCGTTTATCAGCTACTTGGTGGGCACAGTCATCACGCCCACTGAACAGAAACAGGCCCAGGGCATCTTTGGATACAAAAGTGAGTTTAGGCTTCTCAGGACAAACTACTGCCTTTTTTTTTACAGCATATCATCATCAGATTTAAAATATGCATTATATAGTTTTTCAGCAGACCGTACAGTGTTTTTGTTGTTGCCTGTGACTAGGTGAGATCTTCGTAGCGAACCTGGCACCAAATTGGAGTGGACCTGATGGCAACTTTTTCCAGATGTTTGGCCTTTTCTTCCCTGCTGTCTCTGGCATCCTGTATGGAGTCAATATCTGTGGAGACCTCAAAGTATGATGAAGAAGAAGGCAGAGAGATACTTCTTACATCACATCCACTATAAAAAAAACTTCATTAATGTTGACTTCTGTATGATTTCCTTTTGCAGGACCCTAATACTGCTGTCCCAAAAGGGACCTTACTGGCCATTTTCTGGACTACAATCTCCTATCTAGTTGTTTCTATAACTTCTGGTAAGATAATCATTTAACATGCTTTTATTATGTCCACTACAGTGATACCAGAGACAATAACACAACAACTAAAATGAGTGACAGAGTCAGGCACCGACCACTAAACCTGAGGCCTATATTATGAAGCAAGATTAACAGGCCCTGGATTTAGTTCCGTTACCCAGCTTCACCAAACCTAATAACTGCAGTCCTGCACAAGGCGGCACACGATGGAGGTTATCAACTTGTTCAGGCAACTTAGGTTTTCCCAATCCAGCAGTGAGCACGTTCACATAAAAGGGTCGGTGTTTGCACCACATGACTATTCGCAAACATGGAAACGCCTACCAGGACATGGACAAGTTTGCTTTTACACAAGAAGAGCAAACGATAATCCTATATAAATATGACAAACACGGACACATAATAGAGGCAAAAAGCAATACAGTCGCTGCTGCTAAATCCAGGAAGGAAAGCTGGCAATAAATTGTTGATGTTGTAAATGAGTAAATTACAAGGCGTATCAGTATCACTGCCCCATCAGTCAGGCACATCAAGATCTGACCATAATTACACTTGTGCATTCCATGAACTTTTGTTGCTATTTTCTTTCAGTTGCAACCCTGGCAGTGGCAAGCAATCATGGGAGCAAATAAAAACGATAACTAGAAATGCAGGCAGTTATAATGGGAGCCAAGCCTCCCAGGAGCAAGCTGCCCCGGACGACTAGTGGAGTCTGCGACAAACCTTAGGGAATATTGCAATCATGAGCTGCAAGATCTGTAGTAAATTGCACTCATTGTATATAGACCAAAATGCATCTACCCTAATTATAGCACCTCACCAGATTTTGTATTGAGCCTCGAAGCAGCATGCCAAAAAAAGCAAATTCATGTTGATAGCATTTACTGTGGCCGAGAAATTGCAATTGCAAATTTCCTATTCATATTCATTGAGTTGTAAGCCAAAACGTGTCTACATTGATTATAGCGCCATCAGGGGGGTGGCTGATCTTCGTCAAATGTGGTACAGAGCCTCAAAGTTTTGCGTTGATAGCATTTACTTTGGACGAGATATGCAAAAGCTTGCGCGAATTTTTACGCAGCAAAATTCTTTTGATAACTTTTGGTCAAGTCCTTCTGGAGATGCTATGTGCCAAGTTCCGTTCAGATCGGACACACAACCTAGGAGGAGTTTGAAAAAGTAGGTTTACAATAAATCACGACTGCAATAAAAGTCTGGGCGGAATGGGGGCGTGGCCTATATCAGAAGATTCATCTTCATTTAGGGAATGCGTGGATTTCAATTAGGAGAGACTTCATTGCAGAAATGCAAAATTTAATCACAAGTATAACATGAAATGAATGATGTTTGGAGATTAGACTCCATCACGAATATATTAATACAATAATATATTAGAAGGGGGTAGGAAGCCGAAGACCTCCCCCGATGGAGTCTAGACACTGGCGGTGGTGTGAGGAAGTCCCGAATACCGAGCTGAGGAGCCGGCAGAAGCAGAGAGCCGGAAGGAAGCCCAGGGAGCCGTGTGCTGAAAACCGGAGGTTGAAGGGGAGGAGGAGGGTCGTACTCGTCTGGAATGGCAGCTGACAGTGGAGAGAGAAGAATGGGTTTAAAACAGGGGAGTCGTGCTGTGATTGGCTCGGAAAAGTTAGTGGCCGCTTCTGATTGGCTAAAAGAAAGTGGGCGTTTCAGCAACTGATTAGATAGAAAGAGTGAGACGGGGAATAAATTGAGAAGTCTTCCTGCATGAATTTACGCTAAGCTTCATATAGGTCTTTTAAATTTGGGATGTACAGTACGGGAGTTAAAGGGTAAAACATGTTTTCTTTCCTGCTATAACGCCAGCTAGTGCCAGAAGTGTGTCAATTTATGTGTCCGAGTCTCTTGCAGGGTTCTCGTCCAGTCCTCAAAATTGCATCGGCTGCAGCAACACTTTTAGCTATGGAAAAATGATAAAAAGCTTAAATGCAATTACATTAGGGTTCCCAGCACCACTGGTACTGGGATCCGCGTTACCTTGCATACATGGGATCCCAGCCCGCTCGGGCTTTGACCCCTATAAGCATAATTCAAATGTTGATGCTGTGGAATGACTTGCGATTAATAGTAGAATTGCCTTCACTCTCATCCAGCAATGCTGCTTTGGGAATATTGGTATAATCTATGGCACCGATCACTTTCAGAAACCCTATGAAAGCAGTATGATGCATTTCATATGCAATAGTAAACATCATGGGGTCTATATTATGTATAATGAATAGTCAACTAATGTTCTTTACCTTCTATTTTATAAAAGCCCTCTTTAATGGACTGCGTGGGCAAGTTTTCTGGGAACACAATGCATGTATCCAGTATTGCATGGCAGACATAGACCGTTAATATTAATGGACAGAGCATGTGTGACGTCACCCATTGGTTTGTGGAGATCTGCTATGAGTCAAGTCATTAGACAAGAGGGAAGAGTGAGGGAGGAGACACGTTACGCTGCACACTTTCACTGGCAATCACATCATAGCCACGTCCTAACCCCCACCCCCTCCCCCTACCGCTTTATCGCCGATTTTACAAATTCTAAAAATTAACATCATTCTGTGTTGCAGAAGACTTAAAACCGGCGATTGAGACCATAAACTCATTATGAAGATGTTTACTGAGGTAATAAATCAAGTGAGAAGTGGGTCATTTCTCATAGACTTCTACAGAAACTGACCTCCTTTTGCAACCACACGTGTCGCCCCCTGCTGGAATTCAGATAGAATGCAGTTAATATTAACGGTCTATGGTGGCAGACCATGTTCTTGCTTAGGTTCTCTGCATCACCCACGCAGCATACGTGAAAAACGCCCATAGCAAAAAAACGCAGTGCTTTGTATATAGTCTGTGAAACTGTAAGGGCACGGCTTTGATGTGTTGCATAGGCTACATACAGCTCAAGAAGCTGACAAAGATATGTAATTTGGGTATTGTCAGCCTCTAAATGTTTGTTTTAGCTTTTCTGAGTGCACGTCTCTCACTATCTGCGCACCAAGCTCTACCAGGTCTTCTAAGAATGGTGACGCCATTATCAATCAAGTATTGATTGGTCAGTAGGCGGTGCTTTTATACCGGTTGATTTCTAATCTCGAACATAACCTGCTCCCGAGCAGGTTAGTTGTTCAGCATTAGTTACCATGACGATGCAACCCTGTAACAAGTGGTCCAACATTGTGATAGACAAAAATGCTGGGTTATACCTGAAGTTACCTCAGTCACCCCCAATCTTGCTTCATAGTATGGCCTCTGGTGTGTCTGAACAATGTTAAACCAGAGTGTAAAATGTCCAGGGTACCACCAACTCACCTTCAGTCCTCAACCTCCAACCACATACAAGTTTAACACAAATCAGCCACAGCTCAGCTAGAAGAAAGTTCAGAGCATAAACTCTCCTCTTATGCTCCTTTTATTGACGGCCTCAAATTCCAATTGGCCAATTCAAGACCTGAGGGAACCAATGCCCTGTATTACCAACTGAACGGGTGGAAACCAATCATCCTTTCCACACTTGGAGAGTAAGAAGAGGCTGTTTTGCATACTATATTAGCAGTTGGTCAAACATTAAACACTCAATTAGTTATATTTTCATTTGCAATAGTGGTGTGAGTTTTATTTTTTTCTTCAGTGCTTTTAAGAGCTTGTTCAAAGGCTCCGCCTGGCCTAGTATACTGGAGAATAAAACAATTTAACTATTTCTTATTACATACTACTGATTAACACAGTATGCAGTAGGTACTGTATACTGCATACTACATTGGTCTGTAGTATGTTGTAGGCAATTTTGAAAATGGCCAAAGTGGGAAAGAGAAAGAAAAAGAGAAGGAGACATGAATGCATACAACAGGCACTTTGCTACTATGCCTGGCACAGAACATATGTATTTGCTTCTCATTTGATTACCTAAACTAGTAGGGGTTGTTTAAGAGGTTAGGTTAGTTTGAGTGATGGGACAGGAGGCATCAGTGATCTGCATGAGCATGAGAGGTTTCGATGTGCTCCAATTGTAGAAGAATATTCACATCTTCATCTTCCTCCAGCATCTTGTGTGGTGCAGAACGCCTCTGGTAATATAAGTGACATTATAACTGGAAACAACACTGGGAACTGTCTGGGTCTGGGATGTCAGTTTGGCTGGAACTTCACAGAGTGCATCGTGTCACAGACTTGTCAAGATGGCCTGGCCAACACTCAACAGGTACCATTCAATCCTTCAATCACTCCAATCATGGAATAAAAATATGATGGCCTTTTTTATCCAAAATTTACTGGGTTTGTAAAATGAGCCAGTTTTCCTTAAAGTGTCTACGAGGAACTTAAGTTTGTAATTACAGCCTATTTTGGATGTATCCTGAGCTAAAACGGGGGGCACTGTGTCACGAGCCAAAGTATTGGCAAGAGTTTGTTGTAGCAACCAACGTAATAGCACCTTTCATGAAACCCAAGGACTCTTTACACAAGAACAGAGGGACAATAAGTAAATAGTAGGCAAACAGACTGAAAAAAAATTTCATGTAACTTTAGGCTACTGACAGACAAAAAACGTCTCGCATTGTAAGGTAGCACTTTATATTACAGATCAGTAATAAGATAGCAGGGTTTTCCTTGGGTTTTTAGAGCACTTGGGTGCAAATGACATCATACGTTCATTTGCATGTTAGTGGTGCCATTGCGCAATTATTTGCTTAAAGCTTTGTTGTTTGTTGGTTGCAAGGGAAATATTACTAATGTAAAACTTGGAGGAGCAGTTAGGTCACTAAAATGAGAATAGCTGGTCAACCTTAAAGCCACCCCACCTTAAGTCAGTGAGCCTGTACTGAAGTTGTCGCTAGCTCCGTGGCTAACCCCTTAACTTTAACTTTGCAGGTAGCAAGCAAGGGGGCAAGCCTGCCTCCTCAGAGCGAAGCAGCTATGGCGGCACTTTGATGCTAACATGCACTCACCCCCCGTTGGCATTCCATTGACTGCCATTCATTTTGGCGTCACTTTGACAGCCAATAACTTTACATCTGGAGCGTTTGAATTTGACTTTATTTGTCCATTGTTTATTTCTAAAGAAACACGACAATGTATAAAAGGCTCCATTACCTTGTACCTCACGTTATGGCTCCGTAGCAGACGTTTTAGTAAAAATAGGCTAACGATTGTGTCATAACCACGCAACTTACATAGTAGAGGAATTACCGTACAGTACAGGAGAAGCTCGCAGGGAGTTTCGACTTACATTAGTAAGTATTGTTTAAGTTTAATTGCTAATGTTAACTAGCATTTCAGTTAGCAATAATTAGCCTGTGCCTGTTATCTGATGTTATCTCCTTACATATACCTACGCTCCCCGTCTCTGCAAGATTGGGAATGATTAAGATTTCTCTTGGCACAGCTACCAGAAGACTTACTACGTTTAGACACGTTGACCACGTCACATTTACGTCTGGAAGCTCAGTTTGCAGCTGCGCAATAACGCTCAGCACTCACCGGAAAAGTGCTTCTAATAGACTTCACTGGTCTCCGTCAAAAACAGCGGCGTAACTTGGCCCATTTTCTTTTATGTCTATGACTTTAACTTTGCAGGTAGCAAGCAAGACACTGGAACTTGGCTCGCATCTTGAGGAGTTGTGGCATAAATGCACTGACAGCGACAGATAAACTAGACAGATAAACTAGACAGACTGTACTTCTACGTTCACAGGCAAAGCTATAACGTTACTGCTATTTCATACTCATTGACACACACATTTTTTTTAATATCTCTTTCCAACGCACACTTGCCAACGTGACGGGTTAAAATTGTATGTTATAGCAAAGAAAAAAAGAAATTTGCATTGGCTGCTCCTCACTCTGTCCATTGGGTCCTGCAGTCTGAACATTCCATCCAATACAGACTAATGTAAAAATGTCAGAAGGGCATATTTTTAAAGCCTCAAAAAGGTTGAATATTTTAAAACGTATTAATGAGATTTGAAAGTTTAACACTACCCTGAATGTATGAAAGATGTGGAACATTTTAAAGTTTGAATGGAGTTTCTCGGTGAATGTATAAATGTGTAAATAGGTAAGGGATAATGTAGAGCGAGGCGGTTGTTGTAGGGAATACAAGCCCGACAGGGCGATCAGGTACCCAACGCGAAGCGGAGGCGGGGTCTTGAATCAGCCTGAAGGGCTTGTATTCCCTATAACAACCACCTTGCTCTACATTATACCGCTTATTACATGGCTACTTACCAAATAAATCAATAATTTGACACAAAATATTGATTTAAAAAGGAGTTTATTGATTTAAATACGATTGCATTGCTTCCGCTAAAGAAAGTAGTCCGTTCCGTCTCTATGTTGGAATCCTGCATCCATAGCAACGTAAACTCTGTAGCTAGCTAGCGTTAGCTGTTTAATGCAACCCTTCATCTATTACTCAACACCACCTTACGGGCCGTGGTAGTAGCCGTATATTTTATGGGGTGCTGCCGCGGTGGACACATTAGCTGACGCGTTGTAGTGAGCTAGCCGGCTATCGGCTGCTATAATTTCAATTAAACTGAACATTTCCGTTGACGCTGAAGTGACACGAGGTAAATGGCTTCTTTGGGAATATTTATGTTGAAGTTTATGTCCTCACTCATTCATCTTGTTTCCTTTTTGCACAGCCGCTGCACGTTGACACACCTGTAACGTAAACATGTTGCAATGTAAGCTAACTAATTAGCGTTGTTGTCCCTATGGCTGAAGTTACTGCGTAGCGATCATAGACCGTATATAAAGATGTAGCGATCATAGACCGTATATAAAGATGTAGCGATGGCGCTCACCAGATCTGCTGTCATTGCTTGACTTGGAGGACAGAAGTTTTTCCACGTTTCCCCACTTTTTGCCACAGCTGATAAATTATCCGGACTTCTTTCAGCGGATTGATTGATAGCTGTCCTCCAGAGTGAACAAAACTGCGTCCATGCAATGCTCTGCTTTTGCATTGAAACGGTGTGTTAAACTTAGCAACGGTGTGTTATACAGAAATAACAGACCGCATTCTACATTACAATTCAACCAAGCCATGTAATAACAGTTGAAAATGTATGAATTTGTGTCAAATTTGAACATTCTGTCCATCCACTTTAATGGGTCAGATTTGCCTGCAAAATGTGGAATATTTCAGAAATCATGAAAATTCTGAATAATCAAACACAAACTCCTCCTCCTATCATGGAGACTATTTACTGTAGGCCGTGTTGTCGTCTCTTTTCAGATTATGTCAAACAGCAGATTTACTGTAGCCAGTGTTATTGGGATGTGCACCAAGTAGTAGGCACACTCAAAATGTCTCGCAGAATTTTCTGGTTACCATATTATAATGCTGAAACACATCCAACCTTTATGTTCCACACATTTCCCTTTGTTTCAAGGTAATACTGTAATGACTTCATACCTGGAAACACTTCTGGTAGTTTGTGTAATAACCGTGAATCAGTGCTGAAAAATGCAATGTTTCTTTTTATTTCATGGTAATATTAGACTAAACCAAGCCTCCAGAGATGCAGAGATTACCTGAAAACACTGGCAATTTCTCAGTAATAACCTTAAACAGCTCTACAGTCACACATTCTAATGAGTCACAGATTTTCTGTAACACCAGAAAAGCCTATTTGAGTATCAGGTAAAAGGTAGCAGGATATTTCTTTATATAAACCTAATTGTATTTTAATTATATCTTAGAAGTTATCTGTTGTAGTTATGGCTGATACTGGCAATGAACGGGCCCTCGTCCCTCCCAGCACGGGGTGACTGTCATTAAGGTATTAAGGCTTCCCTGAACACTTGAGGCAAATCTGTTAAACCAGCTACGAAAAGGACATCAAATTTTAATGACTAACTTCCTGTTGCCAGTAGGGGACACTATAACTACAACTCAGTATTGATATGTACATGTCTTCAGGTCAGGACCCTTATAAACCTTATAAACCATTATAACATAAAGTAGTGTGGGGCAGATTGGACAATGTACAGGCTAGTTACAAACCACTTCCTGTTTGGCAAGGAAATATCTAAATTTGCTGCCCTGCTATGCACACATTGATGATAAAAGCTGAACCAGATGCAAACTGATAAATCTGTAGGAGGAATTTGTTAAAGTATAACTCCTAAAAATGGTCACAATTGTCCATAATCTGAAAATGAATTTCAATACAACCTCCTGTTGAGTTAGGGGTGGGTCCGAGAGGCTTTTGTATGTCTGGATACGATATATATGCCTACCAAATTACATGCCTCTAAGTGAAAGTTAAAGTAAAGGGTGTTTACTTTGAAAACTGGTAGGGGGTGCTAATGATTCAATTTGCCCCAGCCAGACCCATTATTTCTGCGCTCAAATGCATAGAATAATAATAAGAAAAGAAGGTAAGAAAAAGGGGGAAAAAATTTGAATTTCATAGGGCCTTGATGTTGGTGCTCAGGCCCTATTTAGAATTTCAAAAGGGCCTTCGCCGCAGACAATGTCGGTGCTCAGGCCCTAATAATGACAAGCGATTCCAATAGGGCCTTCACCAACCAATGTTGTCAGTGCTTGGGCCCTAATGAAAGAAAAAAGAAAAAACATTTGAATTTCAATAGGGACTTTGCCCCCGACGATGTCGATGCTCGAGCCCTAAATAGCGTTTTTTTTTCCACTGTTAGTCTTGTTTGCTGTTACCAGTATTTAAGATCATCATATGGCAAATTAAACTGTTTCAGAAACATTTAAAAGTTCCTTGTAGCTACTTTAATTTATAGGTTTTATATGAAATATGATATATATATCTTCATGACTATTCCAACTAGGTAATGGGCCAACTATCAGCTGTGTACTACCTCGTCACTGTTGGTGCCTTTGCAGCCACCTTGTCGTCTGCTCTTGGCTACCTCGTCTCAGCTCCTAAAATCTTTCAGGTGAGAAACCACAGCCAAACCCTGATGTTGCTAGGATAAAGCTTTGTGATGAATTTAGACACAAGGTTATCAAGGATGTATTAAATTGTTGAACTGCCAGACCATGATATTCACCACAATGACAGAAAATACAAGAGTCTCACAGAATGTGAGACATTACTAACATTATTATTGTTGCTTTGTATGATACTGGCAAAACTGTGAAAGTTATCTTTCAAAAGGGGCAACATCATAATAAAAACATAATATGTTTGTAAAAGTTATTGAATGCTTCATATCTATACTAATGTATTTATAAATTTAGCCAAATCTAACATTATGCACATATTAATACATTTTTATTCTCTGTGCTTTATCTGCCAGTGTCTGTGCAGAGACAATATATACCCATACATTGGAGTCTTTGCCAAGGGCTATGGGAAAAGTGATGAGCCACTCCGGGCCTATTTGCTCTCCTTCATCATTGCTGTGGCCTTCACTCTTATTGGTGGGCGTGATCTAATGCTGCACTTTGTAATTATCTTCATAGCTCTGGATTTGTTGTTGATGATTGATTATTCTCTCTTGTATTGTTACAGGTAAACTGGACATCATTGCAATCATTAACTCAAGCTTATTCATGTGTGTCTACACCCTCATCAACTTTAGCTGCTTTCACGCTTCATTCACAAACTCTCCAGGTGAGTTACCTGTTTTTCTTTATCTTCTAAAACTACTCATTTGAGCTTTTCTGTCTGGCCACTGCTATGGCTAAGGTTTAGGGTTACGGAAACATTGCCTTCATAGTAGTGGTGGGCATACCGTAGATTCATTTTTTTAATCTAGATTAATCTCACTGTAATCTTGGAATTAATCTAGATTAATCTAGATTAAAATGGCTCATTTGAATTCTGCCGAAGGCATTCAGAATATGTGTGCTACCCAAATAATGACTAAAAGTAAGTCTTTGAGAATGGGTTTCTCAAGCCAGGTGGTGCATTAGACCAGGGGCTCATCTCCTGTTTCCAAAATGCATCACAAACTGCTTGAGAAAGCTGTTCTACTATGATAACTGGTGATGAAAATAAATCATGTTTAATACGATGTACTACTTGTGTTTACTACAGTGTTTCCCACAGATTAGAAGACAATCTGTGGTGGTCTTTTTCAGTCGCGGAAAATACTTTTCAATACTCATCTTGGTTGAAGCAGCAAACATTCAGTGTAAGAGTAAAAAAAAGGACATTATTTTTAATACATTTATTTGTTTCACAGCTGCTACGTATAGTGTTTTGACCTCGACAACCCAACTGCATTTTACCGCAAGCTTGCGACTAGTTAACTTTCTAAAGCGGGTGAAATCGCTGGTTTGCTAAGAGTCGGGTCGGGACTCTAACATTAACACACTGGCAGACGCAAGTGACAGAGAGACGGAGGAGAGCAGGGAAGGAAATACGCTGAACGAATACGCTGCATGTTTTAAATAGCGTTAAAAAAATTGAATAAACGCAAGTACGGCGGGCGGTGTTGATTGTGAGGCGCACCACCGCACATTAGTCTGTGTGTGGGAAACTCTGTTACTAACTGTTTATTCAGTTAAACATTCATTTTGAACTGTAGGCCTACATAAGAGGTTGTGACGAACTGTTTTACAGTCAGTAGGCTGTATACATCCACACTAAAATATCAAGGTGAAAGTCATCATAGCTTACGTAGTAGCCTATAGACCCAGCTCCCAACCCAATTATGAGAATAGATTAACAGCGATATTTTTTTTATTGCCCGATAAGAGTCTCACGTTAACGCAGCACGTTAACGCCGATAACGGCCCACCACTAGTTCAAAGCTTAAAGGAATACGCCACCGTTTGTTGAAATAGGGCTTATCACGGTCTCCTCTAGATGTAGATAGGTGGACCAACGCATTTTTTGTCTCAGTGCATGCATTGTCTCAGTCCGGCGGAGCCGCCGTTAGCTTAGCTTAGCGTAGTGAATGGAATCCTTCAACACTGCCCTGAGACGATGATCATCAGCTAGCTTCAGGGTGAGTAGAAAGGGACATTGGATTCTGTTTACAGACCGCTGTGGTTTAGTTAGCAGCTAGTAAACGCATTATTATTGATCTGTGATATCATCGGAGTCATGGTTTATTCATACAGTCTGTGGTCGGAGTGCGAACTTGTTTAGTTTGACATAAGTACGTCCAACGCGTTTAGCTGCTAGCCCTTTCCCTAAATTGGATTGTTTGGTATCTAGCTTGGTTTTGTGACTCAATTTCAATTAATGCCCAGTGTGTCAGTCTCAAAATCTCAGATCTGCGTACTGCTCCTCGTGGGCGCCATCTGATGGCGAGGTATATATAGCCTATATATAAACATTTTACTCCACGTGGACGCCATCTGGTGGCAAGGTACGGACATAATATATATTATATATAGGTATATATAGCTGTAAATTATATTTTAATTATGAAAAAAGATAAAGCTGAGTAAAAAGGAGGTGGTTGAATACTCATTGCGAACTGAAAGTTCTCTAAATAATATTGCTCTGCCTTATGAGGCCCTAATGTGTTCAGATATTAATTGTAATGATGTGCTACATGTTGAAAAACTCTGTGCCATGTATGATGGTATTGTGAAATGTCTTAATGCTTCCAGTGAACCATTCTGTAAAAGAAAATGTAGGGTGCTTAACATCAGACCTGGGTGGAATGAGTTCGTGGCTGAGCAGTACGCTGAGGCAAGAGAGGCCTTTAGACTCTGGTCAGAGGCAGGAAGGCCTAGACATGGGGAACTGTTAGATAGAAAAAAACTGACAAATGCTAGAGTTAAGTGTGCACTACGTTTTATTAAGAAAAATGAAAATACATTGAGAGCAGACTCACTAGCCAGAAAGCTACAGAAAAATAACCCTACTGATTTTTGGCAAGAGGTCAAAATTATGAATAACAATAAAATATCCTTACCGGCTGTTATTGAAGGTATTAGTATGCACAGAAAAAATAGCTGAGCTCTGGCGAGAGCATTACTGTGACCTATTTAATTGTGTCAAAAGTAACCCAGTTAGAATCAATCATGAACATTCTGATTTATCAGCCGATATGATGGTTAGGGTAGCAGATATCTATGATGTCATTAATATGCTGGAGAACAACAAAGCCTGCGGTATGGACTGCATTAATGCAAAACATCTAAAATATGCCAGCCATAAGCTCTGTCCCTTGCTTTCCATGTGTTTTAATGGGTATCTGGTTCACGGTGTCCTGCCTGATGCTATAATGTCTGTGATGTTACTACCTGTGGTTAAAGACAAGACTGGTAAGCTCAACAGTATTGACAATTATTGACCAATTGCATTAGCCAGTATCTTGTCTAAAGTACTGGAGAGACTACTGCTAACAAAGCTAGAAATGTATGTCCTTACTGCTGACAATCAGTTTGGCTTTAAAAGAAAGCATGGAACATATGTGCATCTATGCTCTTAAAGAGATTGTGTCTAGGTATAACAGCCTGAATTCGTCAATGTTTTTATGTTTTATTGATGCGTCAAAGGCATTTGATAGAATCAATCATGAACGACGATAGAGGTGCCCCTACATTTTTAGTGAGAATTTTAGTGTTTTGGTATGCCCATCAAACGTTTCAAGTTAAATGGGACAATGTTGTATCTGCTCCATTTCATGTCAGTAATGGAGTGAGACAAGGAGGAATTATGTCTCCTATTTTATTTAATGTTTACATGGATGAACTGTCAGACCGGTTAAATAGGTTAAAAACAGGCTGTCTTGTGGGCAACACTGTTGTTAATCATCTAATGTATGCAGACGATCTTGTCTTGCATTGTCCATACAGCCTTGGGATGCAGCAGATGCTGAAAGTCTGCTCGCAATATGGACTTGAGTACGATATTAAATATAACGCTAAGAAAAGCCACATAATGGTGGTTAGAAGCAATGACGACAGTAAATCAACTTTCCCGACTTTTTATCTGTCAGAGAGCCCTCTTGCTGTGTGTGAGGAAGTAAAATATTTAGGTCATGTTATATCTAATGACTGGATGGATGACAAAGATCTATACCGTCAGCACTGTCAAATTTATGCTCAAGCCAATATGCTCATAAGGAAGTTTTATATGTGTTCTGAGACTGTGAAGTGCTCTTTGTTTAGAACCTACATTACACCGCTATATACGGCTCAATTGTGGTCTAACTATAAGAAAAAGAGTATGCAGCGGCTAAAGGTAGCATATAATGATGCAATGAGGTTGCTGTTCCGTGTCCCTAGGTGGCATAGTGCCAGTCATTTGTTTGTGTCTAATAGAGTGCCAACCTGTGAGGCACTCTGATGTTTGGTTTTATGTGTCGACTGGACAATTCAGTGAACCATATAATTGAAGCCCTACAGATACACATCGAGGCTCAGACGACATTGGTGTAATAGACTGTATATGTGATAGGCTTTTATGAATAGTTTTTTTTATGTATTTTTGTATTTTCTTTTTATGCTGTATGTTGTGCCATACGGACCTGTGTCTGCAATAAAGTTTATTATTATTTTTACGCTGGAACAAACTCCCACAAAACTGCTGGTCTGCCGCAACTCTGTTATTTTAAATCAAGGCTGTTGACCTTTCTTTTTGATGCTGCCTTTATTTAAATAATTGTTAATTTCTTAGACTGCACTGTAACTTTTATTTTCGTATTTTATCTGTTTTTAATTTTTTAATTGTTTTTAACTGCTTGTTAATGTTTTATGTAAAGCACTTTGAATTGCCTGGTTGCTGAAATGTGCTATACAAATAAGGATGGCTTGCCTTGCCTTGCTCTCTACTCCCTCTCTGCCCATCTCAGGTGCTCCTGATCCTCATTGTCAGTGTGGCCCCGCCCCCATGTCAATAAGGAAGGCTGGGAGATGAGGATTGCTCTCTGAGACTGAAGCAGCTTTTGACCACTGTGTCTTATTCTGTTGTGTTCTTTCTTTTGTATTTATTTCTTTTGATGATGGAGGTCTGGTAGTCTAGTTTTTGCGGCTTTGTTAGTTTTGTCACTATTCTGGAGTTCTGGGTCCAATGGCCCTTGCTGGTTGGCCCAGGCTTCTTCCCTTCTTTTGTTCTTTTTGGCCAGACCTCCATAGTTTTGGTTAAATCACCGATAGCTAATTTGTGAATTTTGTTTTATTTACTTTAGCTAATCCTTGGGTTTGGGGTTCTTCAATGTGTGGATTATGTTGAAGTAACCAAGGGTGAGCCTGAACCAAGGGATTGTCAGGAAATATAGGAACCAGACTGTAACCAATGCAAAGTGATTACATGTCTAGAAACAGACATGTGTCCTCTGGCTGCCATATTGGACAGCTGTGTGGCTATGTAAGATCAAAGGTTACATGTTATCATGTTCACCTGAAAGTCATCTATTTGTCATTGTCGCCCCCCTTTAGGTTGGAGGCCACAGTTTATTTACTACAATAAATGGGTATCTCTTGTTGGAGCAGTGGTCTCTTTCGTACTAATGTTCCTATTTAGCTGGTGGGCTGGTCTCGTCACTCTGATCGTCTTCATCCTCCTGTATCTATACATCTACTACAACAAGCCAAGTAAGTCCAAAAGAGAGAATATGTTTTGAAATGCAAGTATGTTTGGATGAGAATAGCTTGGCCTATATTAATGAGTGGAACAGAACAAGTCAGAACAGTGTGATTTCACCTCACCTATGTGTTTTGAAATCCACAGAGCTGAACTGGGGTTCATCAATCCAGGCAGGTTCATACAACATGGCTTTGTCTGCCTCTGTCGCTCTATCTAGTGTAGAGGATCATGTCAAAAATTTTAGGTGAGTGACCAAAAGCCTCAGTTATATCATGCATCAATATTCCTAATCAGCATCTAGACTTCTCTCGAGTATTTGTCGAATCCATTTTTAACTACAATTTTATCTAATACAGTGAGTAGAAAAGTAGTGTTAACATTTTATGTGTTCCTTCAGACCGCAATGTCTGGTCCTGACCGGGCCACCAAACCAGCGACCAGCCCTGGTGGACTTTGTTAACTCTTTTACCAAAGATGCCAGCCTCATGATCTGTGGAGACATAATCATGGTCAGTCAACAGTTTTGTTACCGAAAGGAAAAAAATAAATAAATAAAAGAGATGATTCATATCCTTGTAGTAGAAAACTGCCCAATCCTCCTTACAGTAGCTTTTCATTAGACATGTTTTACTGGTCGTGTTCAATGTCTTCATTTTGCTTTTCATGTGTTTTATTGAATCTCCTTGTCCTTTAAGGATCCGGACAGGCAGACTCCGCCACAGGATGCCACAGATCAGTTTGTAAAGTGGATGAACAAGAGGAAGGTGCACTCCTTTTATTCTCCTTTCACTGCTGACAGCCTCAGAGTTGGAGCTCGACACTTGCTGCAGGTAAAACATCTGCATGTGTTCATCTGTGGGAAATAACAGCTTCAATTGTATTAAGAACATTTGCTGGGGATTAATCTGACTCCTGTTTTAAGATGACAACCTGTTAATCACAATTTGTACTGTCTTATCCTAGCAGTCATCTATTGGGTGCTAAATATAACATAGTACAGTATTCCTACCTACGTTCTGTTTTTATTTGTATTTTATGAAACGTTGAATATAATTTATCTTCTAATTTGACATTTTCTCAAGACTTCTGGTCTTGGTAAGCTAAAGCCCAACACTCTGGTCCTGGGCTTCAAGTCAAACTGGAGGGACAGTTCTCCTGAAAGCATTGAAGATTATATCAACACCATAAAGTGAGTGTAGTTAAAGAAAAGATTTAAAGCCCCAGTGTGTAAGAATTACTCCCATCTAGCATTGAGATCATTTATCGCCATCAACTATCTCTTGCAACGCAGTTGAAATTACGTATTGCAGCTACGGTAGCCGCCATGCTTCAAAAAGCGAAAGTGTACAAAAGGCAGTCTTGTGCATGTCAGAGATTGGTGCGGAGGCACGCTTCACACCACGAGCAGGCATGCGTGGCACCTGACAGAAAGGAGATAGAGGGGGGAAAAAAAGAGAGACTGCAGCACGGAGGATAATTAACTAGTTGGGATTTGGTGTGTGCGTCCAAAGCAGCTCCAATGTTCACTCTTTTTTCTGATGATGCCAGTCTCTTGCTATTTTCAATATCCATTTTCTTATTCTGGGCGAAGAAGAACACTTCTGTTACTGAAATTTGGATTTTGAATACTTGTGGTCCTCCTTGTTTCCTTCTTCAAACTTGCCGAGGCCGGGAAGCAACAATACCCATTAGCAGCAGCTGTGAGTCGAAAACGCAAAAGGCGGAGCAGTATGTCCTGTATGTCCCTTACCGGCTAATGTATTTCAAGATGGCGCATGATTATGGAGCGTGTACCACAGTTCATGTAAGCGCAAATGTAAAATTTCAAGCCAATAGGTATACTTGAAATTGATGGTGGTGGTCAATATTCATAAAAAAGGACAAGTTTGTGAAAGGCAATACAGATTTTCATAATAAACATCTACAAACGTTACACATTGGGGCTTTAAAGCTACAACAGGTCTCTATTGTCTGAGGAAATATTGCACATTTTAAAAAATCATTGCTGTCTCTATAGGTGCTTACAGGTGCAGTAAGAATAACATGTAACCTGTAACATTTACCATCATTACTACTTTAAAACTTCCATTTTAACTTCCTTTTCTTCTCTTCTCTCTAGCGATACTTTCGACTCCAAATACTGTCTATGTATCTTGAGGATGATGGAAGGGTTGGATATCTCTGACCAGTTTGATTTTGAAGGTTAGAAATCCAGACTTCAGAATCTTTTTGTCTTTATTTTATCTGTGTGATTTCCTATAACATGAGATATTTGTATAATATTGAAAACAAAATGGTTAAGGATGCAATGTCTGTGTTCCAGTGAACCAGGGGTTTGAGCCAGAGGAATCTGTTGAAAAAGAGGACCAGCAATCTTCTGAGGGGATATCCGGTGAGCAAACGTATACATTAGAATACAATATTTTGAGGACATTGTGTTGACTTTGTATTTCACTCCTGAATAATCATCTGTACCATGAAATCCTAAACAATCCACATCTAACTGTAACTTAAATAGAAAACCATGAAAGGGGTCCCTCGTAGTGATGAACCTACAGATAATTATTTCTGGAATCTGTTGTTCCATGCCAGTGTTGGGCTGTAATGCATTACTTAGTAATATATTACTGTAATATTATTACTTTCTACAGTAACGAGTAGTGTAAGGGATTACAATTTTGAATTTTATTACACTTACTAATCCAAGTAACAGCGTTACCAGAATGTGGTTTGCATTTTTTTCCAAGGTAGTCTTTCTTATGACGTGACGTGTTCACTTTTCGTAATTTAGCTTGCGGAAAGTCAGTGCCAGGTCAGCTCACGTCACGTTGGCTATTAGCCAAAAAGCTAAACAAAGGATGACCAAGAGAAAGGAATACTGCTGGAACAGCTGGCAGTATTGTCATCATATGAAAGGCTTTGATCAGAGTGGGAACATTGATGACATCCAACATCTCTCGCCTTGTGCACGCAGGCAGAGCGAGTTACAATGCTTATGGAAATTTGCGTCGCCAGGTCCTTTTCATAATGTAAGCCTTGTGAAACTCAAAAAAAAAAACTTAGTAGGCCTATGTCAATGTGTGATAGTCTGCAAAACATACAGCAACGTCCTGAATGCAGAATGTTTGCAGGTATGCAGTTTGGCTGACTGTTGATTTCTCCTGTAAGGTTAATTATTGTTCCAATAGAGTAGAATTTTTTGTATTTTTTTTTTTTGGGGGGGGGCGAATGTAATATAGTAATATAACGAGTAACATAACTAATTACTTTTGATACTGAATAACATTACAAATAACTTTTGATACAAGTAATAAGTAAAGTAATATTACATTTTTAAGGAGTATTAAATAAAGAGTAACACATTACAATTCTTGAGAAACTTGCCCCAACTGCTTCCCATGGCTTTACAGTGCTTTTTAGAGAGTTTAACCTAATTTGTTACCTGTCTGACCACAACTTTACTGGCTTCACTCTCACAGCTCTCATAGTGTCATTTTTGGCTGCAGTGGGCAGTGAAAAAGCTCTAAAAGCCCTCTGTACACCTGAGTGTACAAGCTGGTGAACATTGTGGAGAATCTAGCAGCAAAGAAGCCAGATATTTCTCCGAGGAGTTGGTAAAGACCAAAAACAGAGCTAAAAGCGCCACCATAACTATATTATAGTATTTTATTATATTTGGACACCTTAGAGTGCATTTCCTAATACTACTCTAAACTACTATTTATAACTAGTAATTATAAATATTGCCCTTGCACCTCACGCTTCCTTCTTTTGCAGTTCCAGCTGACGATATGACCGATGAAGGCGATAGTGGTGAGATCGAGACAGTGTTTCAGAATGACCAGAGGAAGAAGACCATCGACGTCTATTGGATAGCAGATGATGGAGGTTAGAACTGACTAAACCAATCCAATACACTACTTTTATGCTGATGACTTGTTGGTTATCTGTGATAATCAATATAATTATAATATATTATTATATGGGTGAATTGGGGACTCCTGGAGGAGGCCCTTTCCGACAGATCTTCAACACATACTGCCGGCGGAACTTTTCTGGCATCCCTCTGGAGGTTGAGGGCGTTGAACCTGAGTGGGCAATGATCAAAACTTACATTGCTGAAGCTGTCACGGGGTCTTAAGTGCCTTAAGGGGTGGTAACACTGTGGCGGACACCAATGGTCAGGGAATAGTAGGATGGTTTTAGTACAGTAATGGTCAGTGGACACAAGGAGGAGCCACCTCTATGTCTGACAGTATGGGCTGGATACAGAGGCATGCAAAAAAGTACAACTTTTTCATAGATCATCTTTCTTAGCTGTAGAATTTCTTTTTCTTTTCTTTTCTTTTAAGGTCTGACTCTGCTGGTGCCTTACCTGCTCGCCAGGAGGAAACGCTGGAGCCGCTGTAAGGTCAGGGTCTTCATCGTAGGAGACAAACAAAACATGGAGGAAAGCCGCAATGAGTATGTATTTTCTATTTTACCTCTGTGATAAATGAGTAATGAAAAATAATAATACGTTGTTAGTGAGCACAGGATAGCTTCCCATTCTGGTGCACATCAAGAACGGTAAAATAAAAAAGGTCTTGGTCCTGCCCCTCTACTTTTTTCACTTTTCCTGAGAATTAATTCTCAATGCACCAATTTGAAATTAAACATTAATAGTACATGTGCATTCAAGTGATGTTGGAAAAGTAAGAAGGAATTTGGTAAGAATGCAAAACTCCAAATATGTGTATATATAGTCCAGCGGAAAATTTTATTTGGACTTACAATGATCTGAATTTATACATTTGTAACATTTTTTAAACCATATAGTTTTGTATTAAATTACATTTTTATTTAGAGTAACTGATTTTTCCTTCAGGTGGTGAAGTATTCACACGCTGAAGTATTTTGTGCAATACAGAAAAATTTTTATTCCTTTAAAATTCAGATTTCATGGACACTGTTGTGTATAGAATGCATTATAGTAATGCATTATTGTCTGAGGAAACTGATGTGCTGAGACTTTGACTGTTGTTTCTTTTAGGATGCTTGCTCTTCTGAAACGGTTTCGTTTGGATTTTAAGAACGTTATAGTCATGACGGACTGCGAGAAGCGTCCACAGGCTAAGAAGTATGTCCGGGATAACTCTGCATTCACTCACAACATACACTGAAATCACAACAGTTGTACTGAAAAAGGAAGGGATCAGTCTATAATAACAGGCTTTCATGTTCAGTGTTTAGGTATAAATTTATTTTGAACAAGCAAAACATTAAAGCCACTAAATGCAGTACTTTACTCTGGCGCCCCAAGTAATACTTTCCAGGGTTGACATCCCACACACAAACACATACGATCACACAGAGATCACATTTGTTGTTTTTGAAGTAAACCGCAATCTTTTTACTCGGTGGTATTAAATGAAACATCCCTGGAAATTTCACCTAAACTTGTCCATCATTAATGACCGACAGACACTTAGTTTTGGGCAAATGTTAAAGCTATAGTGCGTAGTTTATGTCGCCCCCATGAGAAATTCCTAAGTAATGACAAAAATTCACATGACTCAAGCCTTCAGTGATCGTGGACCACCTCCAACCCTCCTCCACGTAGTTGCTAGTAGCATTTGCAGCCTACACCGTACAAGTTATGCAAGTGAAACTTCCAGGGGTGGTACAGACTGTGACACAGAAATCAGAAACCAAATATTACATATCTACCAGCAGGGGCTGCTATAATAAAAATATTTGTTGTTGCCCTATAACTCCCACACCGTATATCGCACATTTAAAAACCTTATATCCACAAGTTCCCTGGGTGGAGCTGAATCTCCTGATATAATATATAAGTATATATCAAAAGAATTTTGATAGCTTTAAAGATAACTTAAGATCCTTATTTGGCATGACCCTCCAATGCACTGGAACAAATTTAGCGATTATTGGCCACTAGGGGGCGCTTATGAATGCCTCATCCATTTTTACAAAATTTGAAGGGTAACATCTTGGGCAACTCCTGAGGCCACACCTACAATGGTGTACTATTAAGACATTAGAGGCATTTTGGCCTGTAACTCCCAGATTACACATTCCGCATTTAAAAACATTATATCCACGCTTTGAATCAACCTGAATCACATGACGTAGGACAAGCCATTTCCATGTAGTACTTTTTTTGCGCAATCGCGAAATGTGGAAAACCTACTTTTTCAAAATCATTCTACGCAGTGGATTCAATAAGCACAAAACTTGGCCCATAGCATCTCCAGAAGAAGCGTAACAAAATGAATCAAAATAATTTTGCTACATTAAAATATCTGCAAATTATGAACAAACAACATTTTGTTTAGGGGGCCCTATAATTAAGGTAGACGCGCTTTGGCCTATAATTCAAGGTATAAAAATGGAACATTTGCCATTGCAATTTACTGCAGACCTTACATTATACATACATACATACATTTGGCTTGGACCCGTCATAAGTGCTTACAGTTCTAGTTAGCTTTGTATCAACTCATTTGGTAATGGCTTGAATGTAACAGGCGTTCATTAATATAAAGTAGTTGTGCACTATAGCTTTAAGAAGTCCTTGAACCTTCAAAGACCAAGACTCTGTTTTATATTTCATTCATCACACACTGACTTCTGTCCTTTTTTCTTTCTTTTTGCTGCTTTTAAGCCTTGATAGGTTTGCGGACAGTGTCTCCCCCTTCAGGCTATATGATGAACCACAGGAAGATGTCTCAGTCACTCAAAACGCCCCATGGAAAATATCAGACAGAGAGTTTGAGGCCTTCAAACTTAAGGTGTGTGTGTGTGTGTGTGTGTGTGTGTGTGTGTGTGTGTGTGTGTGTGTGTGTGTGTGTGTGTGTGTGTGTGTGTGTGTGTGTGTGTGTGTGTGTGTGTGTGTGTGTGTGTGCGTGTGTGTAAACATAATTCATGTCCAACAACATGCTATCCATGTTAATGCTATTCACTGTCAATAAACTCAGTCAAATGTCTTCCTTCCCAGTCTGAGGCAAAAGTGAGGCTGAATGAAATCATCCGGTGGAATTCAAAACGGGCTGCTCTCGTAGTTGTGTGAGTACACTGTTTACATTGTCACTTCAGGTAAATGAAAATATTACAGCAAGGCAATTTCCCTGTGAGACCCTGCACGTCTGACTTAGTTGGAGAAGATGGCCTGTCTCTAAAAGACAGTGGTCAGTATTCTTTGAAATTTTTAAATATTTTGGGAATGCTCCACCTCTTTGTTTTGAAGGGAAGTGATTAAAACTAAAAAGTAGACGCATACTGTACATGAAGACATTTTAAGTCTTTATTAATGTATAGCATTTGTTAATCAAATTGAATTTCTCTTATGAAGACATCGTTTATATTTTTGTAACTAACTGTGTTTTACAGTATTGTCATTCATTAGCTTGATTTTAACCAGCATCCACTGGGTGCCCATAGGAGGATTAGTGGTTGAAAAATATGTTAATAAACAATTATTTGTGCTCGTATCCCTACATTCTAGTGTGTTGTACACAATTTAGTAAATGTTTATATAGTGTGTATAAATGCTGAAGCATTAAGATTTATCTTGATTGTAACTAAGGGGCCCAACCGTGTGTAATATAATATAATAATGATTGTTTATTGTATTTGGAGATTTCCAACCAGAACCATAATTCTTTGTTTAATTGAGCAAGTGTCTTAATATAATAAAGCTAAAAAGTATGAAACTGTGAGTGGCCTTGATGAAGTTCTCTTCTAGTTTAGTCTAAGTAATATAGATATATGCCATACAGTAGGTGAAACATACATACAGCCCTTTATTTTTTTACAAAATATTATTTTTAGGCATTATAAACCTTTATTAGATGTCTGTGGACAACAATGTCCACAGGGATCAAAAATTATGCACAAAAACGCACCAGACCATGGAAACTGCAAACCCCAGTGTGCACAAATTTGAGTGTACATATTTTCCCCATAGGTCAAGTCGGAGCAGTCTCTGTTCTTGTCGTGCAGTTTTGTTATGCTCATGTGAATATTATGCTTTTTCCAGGAGCCTTCCTGTGCCACACAGCGACTGCACTAGTGCTCTGTACATGGCCTGGCTGGATGCTCTGACCTTTGGCCTCCACTGCCCTGTGGTGCTGATACGAGGAAACCAGGAGGATGTGCTCACTTTCTACTGCCAGTGAATGAATAAATGGTCTTACAGGGATGGACACTAAATTAAGCCACACTAACCTAATATTAAAGGGTTAAAAAAACTTGATAATATTAATTATAACTAATATTTGAACATAAAGAAAATTTGTGGAATTTACAGAGTAACAGCAAAAAAAACACCGGCGCGTAAGCGTCGTGTATAGCCACATAGCGCAGCTATTTTTATTTTGGCGCCCATGTTATCCAATCTGTCTGTTCATACCAGGCGCGTAGTGTCTGCGTAGTGTCCACGTCAGCCCGTGCGCTGCAGTTATCGTTTTGACGTCTCCTCTATTTCTTGTGTGTAAAAATGAAACCCAACGTTCAGTGGTGATTTTGGCTGTCTTGACTTCTCACAGAAAGACACGCGATCAGGCACACGGAGAGAGAGACGGACAGACGGACAAACACACACACACACACACACACAGGCTACAATTACCAAAGTTTTACCCACTCATTCTATCGGAGAGAGAGAGTTGCGAATGTCGCCGGACAACATCATTTTGTAAACGTAGCCATAAAGATTATTAGGGGTCCAAGCCCAAGGGGGCTAGGAACCAGCCTATGCAAGGCAATGCGGTTCCCAGTACCAGCACAGCTGGGAACGCTATTAAAATCGCTCAGGTTTTTATTAGGGGTCCAAGCCTGAGGGGGCTGGGGGCCATGTTTGCAAGGCAACGTGGTACATGCAAAATCGCGATATATATGCAAAACCTAGTTTTTCTAACTCCTCCTGGATCAAGAGTCCTATCTGCACGAAGATTTGCATGTAGAATCTATGGACCCTTGTGACAAAAAATGATCAAAGGAATTTTGTATGGAAGTTAGTAAAAAGACTTCCTGTAGGTTGCAGTCAAAACAGTGTTGCATAACTTGTGAATAATTAATCAGATTTCCTGCATCTGCAAAACACATCCTGTCTATGGGCATGCAGATCCGTCTTGCATCATCTCCAAGGTCTGCTGGGGGGCAACCCCGTCTTGCAGTTCTAGTTATTATTCTTCCTTCAATAAAACTCATACTGCAGCCTACACCGTACAAGTTACACAAGTGAAACTTTCAGGGTTTGTACAGACTTTGACACGGAACTCAGACACCAAATATTACACATCTACCAGCAGGTAGAAAATATTGTTTGTTGCCCTATAACTCCCACACGGTACATTGCACATTTAAAAACCTTATATCCACGTATCTTCCGATATAGGCTATGCCCATTTCCTCAGATCTTTGCAGGGTAAATCCAGACAGCTAGTTAGACTTTCTATTCAATCTGAGTTTTCTGTTGCACGACTAAAACAACTTTTGAACGAACATGTTCCACCAAAATAAGTTCCTTCCTGAGTCTATTTTGCAACGGCTCTGTTATTGGTTATAGGTGCTTACCGCCGCCCAAGACAATTGTGATTGGTTTAATGAAATGCCAATAAACAAGAGCACATTTTCTCCTATCCCTGAGTCCTGTGTGAACAGTGCTGTGGAGGAAGGTCTGGCAATGTGAGACTATCTTCTAATCTTAGTCAGTGCCCCTGGCCACAGGCTGCCGGTAAAAGTAAAGACGCTACCGAGCCGGAGCATAACCTGGAACAAAAAGTGATACAAGACGCACCCAGACCCAAACACTATTGTGTGCCTTATAATGGTGAAAAGTGATCCTGATTACACCTGGGAGGATGCCTTATATTACTGCAGAGAGCACCACCGGGACCTGGTCTCCATCATCAACCTCAACCAGCAGAGATGGGTCCAAGAGAGAGCCAAAAAGGCCGACAGTCCCTACGTCTGGCTGGGACTGCGCTACACCTGCCCTCTGGATTTCTGGTTCTGGGTCAGCGACGAGTTGATCTGCTATAAGAACTGGGACTTGCATAAAACGGATGCATGCCCAGATTATCCATAAGGGCACTTGGGCCAACCATTCACAACCAGTCAGTAATTTCACAATAATAATAATAATTTATAAATAAATCAATATTACATGACCACTATCACTCCCCTCCCCAATCTGTCAGAGTTGAGTTGGTCCACAAGTACGAGCAAATGTATCATTTGGGGGATGGGGGAGTTTTAACAATAATCAAAAGTGGCCAGTTTTTTAAAGTTTTTGACCAATGAGAGGAGTTGCTTTCAGGGCCCGTGAAATATAGTCAGAAAAATACATATTTGACCGACCCACAATGCTGCAATATATAGTATTGATTTTGGCTTTTTTAATTGATAGACATTTTGAATTGAGACATTTTAATATAGTGCTCACTGCTTATATGCCTACATGTATGTAGTTGGACAAGTTAGTAAATTACATTTAAGAAATCCCCTTGATTATGTCTGATATTTCTGGCAGGGGGGACAGCAAGTGTTGGTTTCTCTTTGCGTAATGAAAATGCTTTGTTTTTTGTTAGTTTTTTTGGCTTGTCTGCTGGGCTGATGTACTGATGTGCATTGATTGGGACATTTTGAATTGAGTGCTGTGCTTTTTGAATTCGACATTTTGAAATGAGACATTTGAATATAGTGCTCACTGCTCATATGCCTACATGTATGTAGTTGGACAAGTTAGTAAATTAAATTTGAGAAATCCCCTTGGTTATGTCTGATATTTTTGTCTTAATACGGATGATGATTGTGACACATTTGAAGCCATGGACAGAGGAGGACAACATAAGTGGCTCAAAAGGATTGACAATGAGGAGTTTAACTTGATCTGTTCTAAGTAAAAACCCTCTACTCACTGGTAGCTGGCGTTTTAATTATTTTTCTTTGTTTGCAGTGGTATGATGTTGACACTAGTGAATGGCATTCTGGCAAATGTAGCAATTACAACCTAAGGGGCAGAGATATGAAATTACTAATAGACTATCTAACAGCAGATTTTTAATTGAGGGAAGATTACTGAGGATGTGATCCTGTAACAGGTTTTTCTATCTCCTGATTCACCTAAATGATCACTAATTGTTATTTTTTGAGGTTGCTATATATATATATATATATATATATATTTAAATGTGGATCCTCTTCTCATCTTTTGAGGTTATATTTTGTTTTCTATATGATTCAAAACTCGTAGCTTTCACCTATATTTATGGCAGGAAAAGGAATAACTACAACAATTTACAGTATAGCAGTTTGATTTTGCTTTGCCGTGGAACATGGAACATTTTGTTCTTATTTTTAAAAAATTTGAGTGAATATCTGGTGTTGGTGAGAGTATGTAAAATGTGTGTATGTCATTTTTAAAGTTGAATGTAAACAAAATAAATGCTGAATAAAATGTTAAACTACAAATTGGTTAAATATTGGTTTAAGTGCTTATTTTAACCCAAATCCTACTTTCCCTACACCTAACCAAGGATCAGAAAATACGTCGTCCAAGGGCAGTTACAAAACTGCTGATGCCGCTTATTACATAAACTACAGAAGCCGAGAACGGCCATGGATTTTTTTTTTTACATAAAAACAAATCTCTAGAAAACAAACTTTGTTATATTGATATAACGAATTAATAAGTCGTTATCACAAGATAACAGTGCATAAAAAATAAAATAAAAAAAACAACCCATGGCCGTTCTCGGCTTCCGTAATAAACTGATCAATTTCTGTTTTTTTATTTATTTTACAAGTTATGGCCGAGCAGACACTGGATGTTCAGATTAGCAACTTCAAATGCTTTTAAAAGCATGTGCAAGAAAACTAAGGATATGTAATTCATTAATTTCATTTACTATCCACCTTCGTAGTCTTAGATGTGTGGCTCCACGGCTGTACTGCATTATTCCAGCAGATGGCAGCAGACTGACCACAGCAGGAAGTCCACACTTTGACCTCTGACACCACAGCCAAACATTTTCGTTGCTTTTTTTAAAGTTTTCCTGCTCATGGAAATAGAAATGTTCGTGTATGTAACAGAGGGTGCATGATCAGTGCACTTTAATATTCTGTTGTGTTCTGTAGAAACGGATGTATTGAGACTTAAACTGTTGATGTTTTAGGATTATTATTTTTCCTATTAGAAAGAAAAGCTTTGCATTCACTTTTCAGTCACAGAATACACTAAAAGCTAAGTTTTCTAAAGAGCTGAAATGACCAATGCCACAGCCAATCACATTGGGAGGGGATTATTGTCTGTGGTGCTGCTCAGCTTTTCTACCCTGTTTGCAGAGTAACAAGGATTTGAACTTTACAACTTTTGAGTTGTAACCATTTTGTCACAACAAGAAAAATGTTTTCCTTGTGTAAGTGCCAGTACAGGTTTGCTTCAATTGTTGTTTTTACATTTACAGGAGGTTTTACTATCTGCCAAAGCATATGAGACAACACAAAAAGTGTCAACAATTGTCTTTTACTTTACTTACTTAATACAAAAATTAAAAAAAGATAAAGAATGAAAATATTAGAGTTGAGCGGATAAAGCACTTTTGCCGAATACGAGTATTATACAAGGGGGCAGGCTTCTCTCCTCAGAGCGAAGCCGCGATGGCGCCATTTTGCTAACCCCTATCTCTCACCCCCCGTTAGCATCCCATTGACTGCCATTTATTTTGGCGCCACTTTGACAGCCAATAACTTTACATCTGAAGAGTTTAAAGACTTGATTTGTCCGTTGTTTATTTCTAAAGAAACACGACAATGTATAAAAGGCTCCATTACCTCGTACCTCACGTTATGGCTCCGTAGCAGACATTTTTATAAAAATAGGCTAACGATAATTCCAACATTATTGAAAACGTTTAATTGGGTTTTAGAAAATAAAAAATACTATTTTATTATTGACCTGTAAGTCTTTTAAATAACGATTATAAATTATTCACCTCCATATTAAAAGATAGAAAGAATAGAACTGATATTACCTGTATTAATACATAAGGACCAGACTGGCTTCGTCAGACAAAGACAGACCCAAGATAACATTAGGAAAACGCACGTTATGAAACAAATCACGCAACAAAAACTGGAGACACTGATATTAAGTTTAGATGCAGAGAAAGCATTCGACTCAGTGAGGTGGTCATTTTTATATAAAGTACTTTCATACGACTATAATTGACACATTTGCAGCTCTATACAATAAACCAACAGCTAGAATTAAAATCAACGGAGATCTAACCAATTCATTTACTCTAGAAAGAGGAACCAGACAAGGGTGTTGTGCGTTGCCGCTCCTCTTTGCCCTATTTATAGAACCCATGAGTCAATTGATTAGGCAGAGGTCGGATATAAAGGGGGTAACAATGAAATCCGGGGAGCAAAAATTGGCCCTATTTGCTGACGATTTATTGATAAGTATAACACAACCTACTCAGACACTCCCAAAAATCTGAATTATGAATATTTCATAATATAGTTGTGTAATGTGAAACATAAATTATTTACTTTTTAATTCATAAACCAGAAAATTAACTTTGCCAAAAGTTACATAATTTCCAGGAAGTGATATCACCTGCCTTTCAGGAAGTTGATGGTGAAAAGACAAGTAAGTGTTGTTTTCTTTCAATTTCTTTTCTTACAGTTCTGCTCTGTCTGACAGAAGGGGACAAGGTAATTTAGTCAACAACGTTACTATAAAAAATGTAAATATAAATATTTAACAGCATTTAAACCTCTCTTGAATGCACACCATGTGGTGTCATGGTGTCCACCACATGGCTAGTAATGGCTGCCATAACATATTTTGTCAACCCTGTCACTGTCAATCCTCTCATCGGATGCTACATGTGTTGTTCAACAAAGACTTATTTATGTAATACATAATTATTTATATAATATACATGAATATTACAAGAGCACTAATATTACTTACTTAAAATGCCTGTTGTTGCTGATTTTATCTGTTAGGATACATAAAAAGGGGGGTTATCATTCATGATATATCACATTTGATCTAAATATGACTTTCAGATACAAATGAATTTGTTTGTAATAGGGTTGACATAGCACACATACCTCTGTTGATTCTTTTTTAAATAAATAAATAAGATAAGAGCATTTTTTGATAGGTAAGAATCTACTTTATCCAAATAGGTGCTTCAGGATTTTAAAAACAGTACTTTGAAAATAAGATATTTATAATGCAAAATGGTACGTTTGCCACTCTTTGACACGAGAGTGGTCTTGATGCCTCTTTATGAAGGAAATATACTGCCCTCGAGTGGAAAGAACAGAGATTGGAGAGCATGAACAGGGTTTTTCTATGGAAATTAACTTGGATTAAGTGCTACGCTCACTTCTTTCCTCAATCTACCTCTAATGAACAAAACAGATTCCTGTTATGTGGGGTAAGAAACACAAGCATTTGGAAAATCATTCAGACCTCAGTAATTTGTTTGGTAAGTGCATTCTAAGTGATAGACATGACCACCAAAATGACAATAATAAGTTGTAATAAACAAATTATCAATTTATATTGAAGGGGGTGAGATATTACTATCTTAAATGGACTGTTTTAGAAAGTACCACATTTCTATAATCTATACCTTATTACAGCAGGTATTTTGAGTTATAGTAGGAAAAGCACACATGTTGCTAATTATTGATGATCAACAATCTAGTCTAATGTCCCCGTAAGCTGTGAGAGTGAGCCAGTATGCACAATACCAGGACCCTGAAAGGACATAAATGGAATTCCTCATTCATTTTATTATTTACACCTGGGCTGTTCCTATGTGACATGTCAAAATGTCTTCTGTGTAAAAGCAACAACAGTGTCTTTATAAAGCACTACTGTAACTGTCTTTGCTAGTAGACATAATATATGTTAAATTTGTGTACAGGCCTCTATCAGTATCAGAAACTTTCCCTTTGTGGTGTGAAAACATTCTGCGAAGAACCTTTTCCCACGTCTGGTGTTACGTCAGTGACACAGATTGTGTCGTAAAAACAAAAGTTCTCGTTTCTTGGAACAACCGAAACTCCTCGAAACCCAAAAGTGCCTGGAAACCCTGGGCCAGTAGGAACATTTGGCACGCCTGCTTCAACCATCGTGTGCTCGAACCCACTCAGCAGAAGGACGAAGAGGAAGAGCCGTCCTCTCAGTCACAATCACTTTTCACCTCCTTATTGATAGTTGGGGGAGCCGGCCTGCACCTTGAAGCATCAACCCTAACAGGGTAGGTGAATGTTGAAAATGCATCTTGCTATCATGGAAGGGCACTGTTCATGTTACACAGACATTTTAATTGCATTTTGTGTCTGTTAAGATACACAAAGGCACTATATCATTTATGCCCCCATAACTGCCATTTAACTAAGTGGGAGCGGTGGGCATTAGCTGCAGCAGCTCCATCTAGGTAGCTGCAGTTGCGCTAACTGTTTTTGCTATAGACAGGTCTTGCATAGTTATATTTAGCAAGATTAACGTAAATATTGCCCGGAGTTCTCCTTTAAGACTTTGTCCTGTAGTTACATTAATTGCACTTTGAATAGAATACAGAACGTTAGGCTCTGCGTCAACCCATTTTGGGCCTGTTGTCATCATGGTTTCGGTCAACCTCTAGTAAAGTTCATTCCTTCAACTTGACCTATATGAACATGCAGCTTGCAAACTCCAATCCTTTATTCAGCTGTCACGTGATTTTACAAAATATGTATATTGCTAACTGCAGGCATAGGCACAATAGTTTATGTGCATATAGTGGTGGTGTTTTACTGCTTCTCTACTCTTGTTTTATAAGCATACAGTGTATCTATTTAACAAATGAGTTACAGCAGATATTCCTGAAGGCAAGGGCGTAGAAAGGAGGGTGCTGAGGGTGCTGGAGCACCCCCTGCTGGGCAGGAGCTTAATTTAAAAAAATGTTTTTTTAATTATAATTACTAATTTGCTGCCTGACATTATATTTTCATATATGAAATAATGAGGCAAATGGCAAAAAGGGGTATGGATAGGTTTGAATATATCCTACTAAAAATGAACTGTTAAAGCTGATAGAGGTCAAAGTTAACGTGCGTCAAGTGACATGACTCGCTGATAAGTGAGCAGGCTGAGTTGACTGAAATTGAACATTAGCTAGCTAGTTGTAGAAAAGAACGTGCATGGATGTATTAAGAGAAGGAGAATATGTTGCAGAAAAGGATACACAATTTCTTCCGGTATAGTAATGCGGCTAAAATTAACAAGATTTCATCTGATGTTAAAATTGATGTTTCCACCGCCGAGGAAAACTCCGTCGGGGCAGCTGAAGTGGTGCCAGAGACTCGGCTAACATTAGCAGCACCACCATAGCATCTAATGTTAACTTTATTGGGGCAGCTGCTGAAGAGACAGAGTCTGAAACATTAGCAAGCAACTCGGCTAAACGTTAGCAGCACCTTCATAGCCTCTAGCATTAACTTTATTGGGGCAGCTGCTGAAGAGACTGAAATAATGTTAGCAAGCACCTCGGCTAACGTCAGCAGAACCATCATAGCATCAAACATTACAGAAGGATTCGAAAAGCCCTATCAGCCAAGCAACTTCAGTTATCCCGGAAGGAGGTTCAGGAGTCAGCAGTCTTTTCAGCAGGCTGGTACTCAAAATGGCAATGGCTACATTATGTTTCTGATGTTTCTGACTATGTGCTGTGCTTTGTGTGATGCAAAGCTAAAGAGAAGGGCTTCCGGCATGCCGAGGGAAAGAGTTGTTTTACCAGTGGAGGGTTCACAAACTGGCGCAAAGCTACAAGCAAATTTTCCCAACATGATTGCTCTGACCTGTACCTGGAGTCAGTGAGAATCTCTCAACCAAAAACCAATATCAGCAATGATATCTGAAAATGAAGGAAAAGAACAGAAAGCTGCCACGACCTTACTGGAGCTACTGTTCAGATCTATTAGGCTCCTTGCTCATGAGGGAATTCCATTGCGGGGGCATAACCATCGGGATGGCGTTCTCTGGCAAATGATGTTGGACCGAACACACGTCAAGCCGAAAGTACATGAGTGAATACAGCGCAGAGACAACTGGATGTCAGACACAATCCAGCATGAAATTTAGGAGATTCAGAGACAAATTGTGTCAGAGGCCAGAGGAAGCTCTTTCTTTGGACTTATGGCAGATGGGACCACCGACGTAAGTGCAAATGAACAGTTTTCATGCAGTTTGCAATACGTTGGGAAAGATCTGTCTGTTGCTAATGTTTTTCATGGATTCTATAATGCGCTGGATTCCACTGCAAACATGCTCTTCTCTTGCATCCAAGACTTTGAAGATTTTGTTATTCAGCACCCCTGGTCAAAAATAGGTACCTGCGCGCCTGGCGGTGGAGTTGTTTAAGTTCCTTTTTAGTCTTGGTGATTTTGTGTGTGAGGCCACATGGACAGACATGTAAGAACACTTTCACCAAGTTGAAGCCATTGCCTTATAAATAACCGTCATTCCTGCAACCATGCTCTCTCAACTTGCCTGTTGTCGCCGTTTTCAGGTTGCAGTGTCAGAGCCCGTCTATGTAGAGCCAGTTCACTCCCTATTAAGCCCCATTGTACCGAATTTGTTTGCAGTTCCACCAGATGTCCACTGGGGGTGATCGCAGGCGAGTGCAAAATGAATGGAACTCTATGGAGCTAAATGGCTAAATTTGTCGCTTTTGCCTGATTGTCGTTGAGAAATCTCAGATTTGATTGTAGTTTTTGCAAGTTCAACATGGATTATAGGTCGAAAGTTCTTGCAGGTTAAGTCACTCCTGTTTGGTCAGTGAAGTACTAACCTGTCAGCAGCACAAAGAAAGTGACTCAGAGCTTGCCGTATAGCAGTATCTGTATGTGTATGACGTCATTGACATTTTAAAAGGCTTTTTAGAACAAAAAAGCGAGCAGCACAACTAATTTTACATATTTACAACTTTGGAGATTTTGATGACTTACACAGGAGCATTTAATGAACACTCAATTGAGAAAAGAATTAAGCAGGCAGTTCAGTTCAATCACAATGTGTTTTTGTGCAGTGCCAACCCAACTCTCAGAAGTTCCTGTCTTCCTGAAGGTGTATTTAAACTCATGCTGAAGGGCGTCACGTTTTACTGAACCTTCAAGGTAAACAACAATATTGCCGGTATCATAAACACAGGTGTTAAAGTCAAGTTCAGTCTCTCTCTCTCTCTCTCTCTCTCTCTCTCTCTCTCTCTCTCTCTCTCTCTCTCTCTCTCTCTCTCTCTCTCTCTCTCTTTCTCTTTCTCTTTCTGGAAAGTATGCACAGGTGTGACAGGCCCACCGACTTTCAAAAGGAGACAATCCTGAGACAAAACCTTCCCTTATCATGCAGCTCTCTACACTCCTTGAATTTATAGAGAGACAAACATATTTATAAATGAACAGGTTTGGTTATTAGAGACTGGCCGAATATTCTCGTGCCCCGGACCTGTGACCTATGAATGACCTGATCTTATCTTATCTTATGCCTCTTCATACCAAAACATGGTGTTTCTGGAAATTCCAACACAGAGATGTCCACAAGGATGCACATTGCACACAAACATGGAAACACTGGGAATATAAAAAAGAGAACATCTCTTTGTTCTCAGAATCAGAAGACAAGACAGCGAAGCACAGTATTCTATGTAGTGAAAAATGCAAATACAGCATTATCAAAAAGTATCGTAAAGAAAATTAAAATGATTCATGATCAGTGCATCGACAATACAGTTGTTTCCATTTGTATCATACTACCATACCAGCTTTTTCCAATTTCTTTATTACACTTAAATAAATAATTAGTTGTGTGAAACATGGTGAAAAGATCCTAAATGAAAAAATAAAATGACAAAATAAGTTGATTGTCATGTCATGGCCTTTGGAAACACACATGTACACTATTGTAAACCTTTTGATGTAAATGTACAGCTAAAATCTCACAGTATCTTACTGTTTTCATGTTATACAGTATCATACTTTAAATGGCAATGCATTCTGGGAGAAAATAATATTACAGCACTATCTGTGAATGTTAACGATTACAGGTATTTACTGTTAATACCAGTGCATCTTGGGAAAATAAAGGAAACACTACAACCAGTATATTACTGTACATTCAAATAATACAGTAAGAAACGTCTATTTACACTAAAATATTTTAAACTTTAAAAACAGTATGCATACTGTAAATAAACAGTAGTTTACTGGCAAGGCTGCTGCCAGTATATTACTGTAAATTTAAGATGAAACGTTTTACAGTGTAAGGTAAGGGGAAAGTTTAAAAACAACTATGGTATGTATGTATGTATGCACAGTATCTATCTCTACTACTTACATGGACTTCCTCTTGTCATTCAAGAGTTTGTTTTAGGTAATAAAATAGTTTTCATATTCAAATGCTGACATTAAGATGGCTGTTAGTAGACCATATAATATGTCATTGAACGCAATCTTCATCAGCCCATCAAGGAGAGAAGAAATCACCAGATGTGAATTGTGTCATTTGAGATTTTATGTTTGTTACTACTTCTTTATTGAGTACATCTATACCACAATATTTGCAATAAAACATTCAGTGTTTTACAAGAAAGGGCACAGTAATAGGAGCAATCACATCTGGAATAAATTCGACCTTTGTGTAGCGTGCTTGTTTTTTGTTGACATGGATTCAAAAAGTGCCTTTTGAATTACTTATAATATTCAGGTTTGATTACATTACCATCTGTTTTATGGAACAGGATCTCTTCTTACATTTGTTTTTATTTTCACATAGTTTCTTTGTGTTAGCTTAGTAGAGATATGCCTGTTTTTAGTTTAGTAGAGATATGCCTGTCATTACCCTGTAAGTTGCTTCTGTTGTTTTTGCCACCTGTACATACAGAGTAGTAATATTACAAAGATTATGAATGTTACTGTTGTTAGTTCTGGTATGATTATCAATCGCATATTTGCCACTATCCTTTATTGCTCGTCCTTATTAGAAACGTTTGCGTTTTTTTAACTGGACATATATTTTTGTGTATTTCATTAAAGTGAGACAAGCTGTCAGAATCATTGTGTTTAGTTCCACTTTGATCTTCTAAAAATAAATTTCATTCAGCAAAGTATTATAGTACAGATTCAAACGTTGACCTGTTGGTAGTCCATCACCAACCTCGACCAGCAGAGATGGGTCCAAGAGAGATCCAAGAAGGCCGACAGTACCTACGTCTGGCTGGGACTGCGCTACATCTGCTCTATGGATTTCTGGTTCTGGGTCAGTGACGAGGTGGTCAGCTATAAGAACTGGGACTCACATAAGACGGATGATGACTGTGACATGTCTGGAGCCATGGACAGAGGAGGACAACATAAGTGGTTCAAAAAGATTGACAATGAGGAGTTTCATTTCATCTGTCCAACCTCTACTCACTGGTAGCTGGCGTTTCATTCATTTATTCACTTTGTTTGCAGTGGTGTGACGTTGACATTATATATGTCCGCTGGGTTTATTGAATGGCAGTCTGGGAAATGTAGGAATCACAACATGAGGGGGAGAGATATTCAATTACTAACAGACATTCTAACAGCAAATTTTATGGGAGGGAAGATTACTGAGGATGTGATCCTGTAAGAGGTTGTTTTTTTTTCCGTCTCCTGATTCTGATTCAGCTGAATGATCACTATTTGTTATTTTCTAAAGTTGTTATATTTTCTTTCTATTATTTATCCTGTATTGGGAAAACAATGTTGTGTATAGTCAACACTTCTGAAGGACCTGTTGCCTCAACTCCGGATATTTAAAAATATACGTTATTCATTTTTTGGAATAATACTAGTTGTACAAGCATTTTTTTTTTGAGTGCCAGAATAAATGGAAATACAATATTTTGAAGAGAAATCACAGAGTCAATGATGCGTAAACCCCCCAAAATATTATAAAAATTTAATTTTTTATGTCATCTTAGAGTTAAAAAAGTTAAATAGGGATATATTGTGTTGTTACTTTCACCTTGCTGTTTTTTCTTCGTAAAGTTTTTTAATTAATGTGACATTTTTGCTGTGCGCTTCCAAGAAAATCAAAAACAGGGTTGTACTTTGAGTTTACAGTACATAGTACATACCTTTTTACTTTTTTAAATCTGCTCAGCTATGATGGAACTACCCAGTTGTTTACTGCAAAACATTACAGTGGAAAGCAAAAACATGCTTCCTGACATTTATTTTCACAGAGAATACCAGAAACTAGATATGGCAAACAAAAAATATAATAATCATGTAAATAAATAATAATGGCATATATATATATATATATATATATATATATATATATATATATATATATATATATATATAAAATATTGTCAATTGGCACTGTGTTAAAATGTTATGCATGTTCACTCAAATATAATCTTTATTCTCATATGTGAAAATAATAATGTAAAGATGAGTGTGTGTGAACCAATTAGTTTTAAGACCAAAATAATCATTTTTTTTCATAATAAATTGAATTAGTTGCTTTTTTTTGAAATATCTGAATTTTAGGCATACACTAATATCACATCACAAAGAGGCAAACTTATCTTTTATTAATTATTTTACATTCTTTTCAGTGTAGTACACATTAATAAGGTGTGTTTCCACGAGGGGGAGGAACCTGAGAAAGATGGGCGTGAACGTCCACTACCTTGGTGAAGGTATAAAAACAAAGGGTCCCAGTGTAATATGATAGAGGGAACATATTCATCCATCGACAACAGCTTATTCATCTGGAATAAAAATAACCTGTGTGAGTATAGTTAAGCCTTGTTTTTTTATTCTTTACTAAATAGCAAAATGGAACATAGACAAAAGGTGGAAGGTTTTGAAAAGTACTGAAATTGGTGATGCCACAATTTCCCATTGCAGCCCATGTGTGAATGGGGAAAATATTTTACCTAAAATATTTCTCCATGAAACTTCGCCAGTTGATTATGTAAATAAGGACAATCTTTTTTTTTGTATTACAAGTTTTCTGAACTGTTATGTTTAATTATGCAAAACACACATTATCGTTTTAAATAGCCTATGTGCTATGAATAAAGGTGTTTCTTAACCATACCCTTGCTCCACTTTTTTGCTTCCTGAAATAGCATTTTAAAGGGTAACTTAGGGGTTATTTCAAACCGGACCCTACTGTCCCATGTTTTTGTGTCTGATGTGACTGATAAATGGAGTCTTGTGGGTTTTGGTGATGATGATTTTGGCTGTTTCATGTTAAACAAATGTAGTCTCTGTAGGGATCCTTTCCATAATGTTGTCAGACACTTAGAATAATAATCTGAGCCTGTCAATGACAAAAACAGCAGTTTTAGTGGACGCAAACTGATGGTGAACATTTTCCATTGCAGTTCATGGCTGCTGGTTACAGCTTTCTCACTCAATACTGGACCACAGATTTGAAAAGATTTCAAGATTTTAAAGATTTTGTTCACATTAGTCACTTAGATGAATGTTGTTGGAAATACCGAAACACCTTTATGCCAATTAGCAAATATTTAATTAGATAATGTCTCTTTTGCTAAAATAATCATAAATGTTCAGAAAACTTGTAATATATAAAAAAAATATTGTCTTAATGTAAATAATCAGCTGGGAAAGTTTCATGGTGATATCTGTTAGTTAAAATATTTTCCCTATTCACCTATAGTGTCTCCCCTCAACATGGGCTGCAATGGATAATTGGCTTCACCATTGTCTGTATTTTTCAATAATTTCCACCACTTGGATCTCTTAGGACTTTTTTATGAGACTAGATCAGTTGAAAGAGTTTCTGTTGCAATTTGTGTGAGGTCATGTTGCATAATGCCTGTACTACTGGCCGGTGGGGACACTGTTAAGGGTTGAACACATATGCAACCCTTTGTAACAATGTATTTTGATTGATTAATGTATTGACTGATTGATTCAAATTAATTTAATGTAAAAGAAAGCAGAAAAGGTCATACAGAAAAAAATGATATTACACAAAATAGAAACTATAGAGATAAATAACAAACACTTGATAATATGTTTTTTTGACATGTTTGAAAAAGAGTAGGAAGAAGTACGTATTTAATCCCACACCTTCTCCTTCGTCATTGGTGATTAGTTAACAAGCTTCCTCAGTCATTTTTTTTTTTAAACTCATCCAAATATTTAGCTTTACTTACTTAAAAAATACATTTTATATATCATGTATTATTATCAAATTAACACTTCAATCAATCAATCAAATATATTATAATTTCTTGCACATGCATTTAATTTACTCAAAGTATAAAGTCATTAATGGGCTATTTTAGTATCAAGTTGCCAAGAGAACTTCTGACTTTGGAGTCCATTGCCCTACCAGTCTAGTCAGGATTGAACTAAAACCACCATAGTAGGGTCCAAGTGAGGCTGCATGACTTGGTAACAGTTAGATACACACGTGGTCACTGTTAGAGGACAAATGTGGCATCTTTTAGGACACATATCAATCATTTCTGTAAATTTATAATTCTTTATCATCTTGTCAGCCCTTTTTCCCATACTGCACAGGAGTCAGTAAGACGTGCCGATGGGGCAGTTAAAATCCAAACTGGGTGGGGTGAACCCGGGCGTCCCCAACGTCCAATTCTCAACCAATGATGAAGGACCTCCCAGGTACTCTTCACACGGGATTCCTCCAACCATCGTCATCTCGGACATTGAGTCAAGGTTTGTGTTGTTAACTTCTAGTGTCCACTTTTACCTTACAAATCAACTGGTGTATCCTTTATTCCATATTGGTGATAGTTTAAGAGTTAACTGTAATTTCAGTAATTCCTGGTTGTCTAATATTACAAAGTGATTATTTCATTTTTTTTTTAAATTTGAGTCAAAGTAATTAATAACTTCTATATTTCATGATGTCTTGAGAAAGTTAACCTACATATATATATATATATATATATACTATACTTAGCCCATTGCTGTGGCATTTTTTATGTCTGTGTCATGATAGGTAGGCCTAAGTGGACTAATAAAGGAACTGCAGCTCATGCCACTTACTAATAACCTTAAACATTTACTGCAATATTTCCTCTTATTTCTTTCTGTTTGTTTGAAATGACACCTTTGCTTGGACCACATTAACAGTGCATCTGAGCGCCGCGGCTCGAGGGTGGAGCTGCGGAGATCTTCCGTCTACAGCACGTTAGACCAGGTACCACAACTGGGGCATTACACCCGCACGCTGCACCACCAGACGGGGAGCCGACCATCTCTTGACGCTCTCCGCAAGGCATTTGAGGTAATTGGTTTTAGCCTCTCACAGCACCTTGCATACAACTTGTGAATGATCTCTCATCCCCGCCATCAGTATCATTAAGCTATTTAAAATAATTCTCTTTGTAAAAAATGTATTTTACTTAGGAGAAGGAGGCGGGTATAGAGGTCACGACCACAGACTCAGGAGATAGCGGTCTGCCAGACAGTGGAACTGAACCGTCAAAAGGTCCACCAAAGAAAGCTCCTGCTAGATTTGGCTGGTTTATTGGAGTCATGGTGAGCAAAACGTCTGTGTATTTGAGCGTACATGCAAACTTCATACACTAATTATTTCAATTCTGTTAACACTTGATATGAAACAATCTTACAAACATCTTACTGAGCTGTTTTTATTGAACTTTTGTCACAGATGCGTTGCATGCTGAATATTTGGGGAGTCATCCTGTTTCTCCGCGTAACGGTGATCACTTCTCAGGCAGGCATTGGTGAGTTCATTCATCCCTCCATACCATACATTAGTCTCTTTCCATCCTGTTTTGTGGCTCTAACACTTTATTGCATCACCCTCACCCTCTTATGTATGACTTTATTCAATTTACCTTCACATCATTACATTTACATTAAGTTGCATGAGAATAGTATGTGCAGATGCACATTGCTGACAGAGCTTTACCTCAGATGCCATTGCTTCATATACTTGCTGTTTTTGATAACTTCTAGTGCTCCATGTTATACAGCAGGGGTCTTCAACGTTTTTCAAGACAAGGACCCCTTAACTGAGAGACATGGAGCATGGACCCCCTACTACATATATTGTATAAAATCAAGTTGCATAATAAACTTGGCCTATAATAACGTGTGGGCAGCCTACAGCCTTTATACAGTACATACCTTTTTTGTTGTGCATAGATTACTAAGCTATTAAAATAATAATTGTTGGCATGATTTTATAAATCATGTTTTAATGTAAAAACACATGTGGCTGAATCCTTAGGATGAACTGTAGCTGTAGATGGCCTTAGTGCCTACCTTACCTATAGGCCAGTAAGCCTATCATCAATGTTTTTTCACAAATAGGCTGATTTATATTTGCTAAAAATATGTTGGAATTATGTTAAGATATATTAGTTTTTGAAAATAACTTTTAAAAGTCACTCTGTTGAAGATCTCTGTTATACAGTATCCAAAGGATGTATGATTGAGAAGAAATATGCGTCTACAGTGTATCCCTGTGGTCATGTAGAGGCACAAATGTGCAGAAATAGATTCTTGAAACCAAAACATCAATACCAATTTAGTAGTCTATGTCTGCTATGTCTGTAATATAATGAATTTTCATTTAATTTTTCTTATCAGTGTTGATGTGGGTTATTATCGGGTTGTCTGTTATGGTGACCACGATAACTGCCCTCTCCATCTCTGCCATCGCCACCAACGGGAGAGTGATCTCAGGTCAGTCACTTCCTGTGTCTCAAAATGGGTGAAAAGTCATGTGTAGTCCACATATCCTCAATTTAGCCAGGGAAGGGCCCTGAGTTTGTTAATTCAGTTAACATAATTAATGTTAAGGTAATGTTGTTGTATTTCCCTTGTACCTACAGAATATAGCCTACACTTTTAAACATCTTGAATTCCTTCAGTCACTGCTAATCAACAGTAACCACTATTATTTGGCTATGTTTACTTCACCCACTTCAATCAATGAATTGTCATCACATTTAAGGATTTAGCATATTGTAATGAGATAAGTGTATCTCCTATTTAACATTATATACACACCATATGCACATTGGCTTGGATACCTCTCAGGGAATGACCAAACATTATACTGGAATCAGTTTAAGAGACAATTACCGTCTAATATTTACTTTGGAATGACAAAATAAACAAAATGAAAGAAAATTAGCCTTAAGCTTTGCTTTTTTCTTTCCCTTCAATAACTAGAGTTACAGCAAAAAAATAATAATTCTCTTCAACTGGAAACAATTACTGCATAATAATGTGTTCCCTTTAACTGGAAACACACACTAACTTAATTTGTTACCTTAAATTCAAGTTCACAAAAATAACTCAGTGGGCCCACACTCACCAAGCACACACACACATACACAAACAAGATGGCAGTTATTAGAATAACAAATCCTGTTGCAGGCCTGGGTTATGGTTATGGTTTTTGTCCGCTTCACTCAACCAAGCAATAAAGTAAAGTGTGCTACCTTGATGAATAGTTCAAAATCCAATCTGCAGCTTTCATCAGTCTCTTGGTCTCCGGTAAAGAACGAGATGGCAAGCAGGTGCCCGAAGACGCCGTTGTTTCTCGCTGATATTCTAATGTGTTTCCTCAGGTTTTCTACGTTTAAAAAACGCTGGAGGCAATAGCGTTAGCTGGGTTAGCTATGGTGGCTAAGAGTGCATTCCATTTCCTAATGAATGCTAAGAAAATACACTCAAAGGAAATATAGATAAATAAATAAATATATAAATGAATAACTTTATAATTCATTGCTTTGTGCTTAATTTGCTGATATATATTTACAGATATATGATATCCTATGATAACAACCTTGTCTCTGTTTCACAACATTTTCAGGGGGGGCGTATTTCATGATCTCCCGCTCTCTGGGTCATGAACTTGGTGCCCCAATTGGGTTGGTCTTTTCCTTCGCCAACACTCTGGCATGTGCGCTTAACACCGTTGGCTATGCAGTGGTGGTCCAGAGTCTAATGCAGGTACTTAATATGCTTTAACTAAGAAAAGAGATGCATGGTAGTTTTATTTTACTGTTTTATTGCTTTTTTCCTTTTTATTGTTGTTAAAGCACTTTGTTACTTTGCTCTCTAAAAGGTGGCATATTTAAAGGTGCACTATGAGCTCCTGCATGGTTTCAGCGCAATTTCATTTTTGTCTAAAATGGTAGGCATCTCTCCTTGATCCGCTAGCTGCCTGCCCCCTGAATACACTGTGAAAAAGACAACACAGAGGTCGTCAAACAAACACTAGAGGCACAGGCCAACCTGATCTCACAGAATTCCGTGAAATGAGCACGGCCCTTAACTCAAAATCCATGGCAGTTTCATGGAAATGCAAGAAATTCCATGATGGGCCCACGGACGAATTCTGTGAAATGAACATGGATCGCCGAAAAATAAACACAGGCTTATGTTTCCGTGACACGAGAAAAACGGGACGGTTGGGTTCAGGAAAAGGTTGTGGGTGGGCTTACGGTTCTGTGACACGCAAGAAGAACGGGACGGTTGGGTTCAGGAATAGGTCGTGGGTGGGCTTACGGTTCTGTGACATGCTTTTAAAAAAAATTAAAAAAATAAAACACAACTGACAAACACCACACGCGGGACGCAATCTCCGGTCATCTTCTCATTGACTTTACATTGGCATTGTTTTCCGTGGTGGCCACACGGAATTTCCGCTCATTCCGTGCCACCACCACGGAATGAGCTGTTACCAGTCCGTGCTCATTTGACGGAATTCTGTGACCGTGGATTTCCACTGGCTGGCTCTGTGGTCCGCCGTCCGTCAATACCCACCGGATCCGGAGTTGTTGCGGAACGGCTGCGGCCATGACTGACAGCTGTAGTCACGAGGACCCACTAGATCTCGCGAATTCACGTAGAATAGAACCACAAAACCACCAACAGTTTGTTTCTATTCCGAGGAGTAGAGAGGAAACAACTCCGTGCTGTGTTTTCAAGGTGTAGTGAAGGGAAATATGATCCGCCGTGAGCACGGTGTATTTTATTTTAAAAATGAACCGGATGTTTTACTTTGTTTCTGTGCTCGACTTCCTGTCCCGCACTATCTGCCATGTGCTGAATTGCTGCGGAGCTCTCCGGCGTCCGGCAAAAATTTAAGCTCTGCGTATCTGATCCGGAGGGCTGAGGACTGCTGGAGCTGTGCCGGAGTCGGAACGCAGCCGTTACGCAACAGGTGGAAATACACACATTGACTAGAATGGAAACCGATTGACTCCGGCGACATTCCGGAGCCGTTCCGCAGAAGTTACGCAGCCAGTGGAAATCCACGGTGAGACCAGGCTGCACAGGCTGTGCACCAAAACACAACAAATCACATTCCAGCCAATCACCGACAAGATGGTTGGGGGAAGGGGTGGGGGTTAGGGACAGTCAGTTAGTCATGACCGTTACGGAGACATGGGGGGAGTGGCGAGCTTGCTCTGTTTTGTTTTGAATTTACTTGGAATGTCAACAGAATTGACCATGCAGGAACTCATAGTGCACCTTTAATAAATGTATTATTTCTTTCTTTGTAAACTGGCAAAAATAATTTCAAAACCTGAAATGAATGAATGAGTATTTATTAAAAGGTATATATCAATATGAAATGTGAACACAAATATTTTAAAGGGATACTTCACCGATTTAGCATTAAGCTTTGTATCAGTAGAAACCCGGTAGTATTTCTGAATGACCGTGCGTCCCTCCCTCATGTCCTCCTGAGACGAGAGATCTCTGTATTGTGGGTCTGGAAAAAAAATCTTTGGATGACGTAAAATGTAAATGTTTGCGTCATCAGAAGATTTTTGCCCAGAGTCTGTGGACTACAGCCAGCTAGTTCCACATGTTTTCACCCCGCCCAGAGGGGGTTGGACTGCCGAGTCCATTTGGAAAAACCTGATTCAAAACGAGAGTCAGCCATCTTGTATCTTCGCTAAGGCTCAGCAGTAAACGTTTACAACAATTAAGTGCATTCAAACTACCGCACATGTGTACCACCGGGATACATTGGTACAGATTGGAGAATATGCAGGAAACGTTATTATAGACGGAATACTCGACACACTACGTGAGCTTCGCCTGCTACTGAGACCAGCACCTCAACCGATGCCGCTAACCGGGGTAGGGTAAATCCAAAGCGGCTAAGTGGAAAGCTAAAGCTAGCCGGCCACCTGTCCCATCAATCCTGCTTGCAAGTGTCCGCTCATTAAACAACAAACTGGACTACATCCAACTTCAACAAAACTCCCAACGCGAGTTCAGAGACTGCTGTGTTTTTGTTTTTGTGGAAACATGGCTGAACAACAGTGTACCGGGACTATCCAGCTACCAGGCTGCTCTATCGCCGGGTAGGTGGGCTGTGTTAACACTGACTGGTGCAGAAATTGGGTGCTTATCCAACTGCTGGTGGAGTTTGACTGTTAAATGCCGATCATTCGACATTCCACACTAATTCACTGCTGTCTTTATACTCAGTGTTTACATCCAACCATCCGCTAATGCTAGTATGCATTAGCTGAACTTTACGGAGCATATAATGTGTGTGTGCACTAAAGGTAGCCTGTTTCATATGTCGTTTTTATATATTTTAAATGTGTAACACCACTTGAGCCACGGTGAAACGTTGTTTCGTGCATATGGTTGAAATGATAATAAAACACAGTTCAGTTGAGTTGAATGCCTCTGTCTGTCTGTAAACGGTAGGCGTGGCTTGGGAGTGGACTCGTAAAGCAGTGAAGCAGGTGCATTCTGGGATTTGGTGTCTTTCATCCATATGACCCAAAAGCACCAATTTCAAATTTTTTTCAATTTCTACTACATAAATGATGCAATTTAAAGATATATTTAGCTTTCCAGCGGTGAAATATCCCTTTAACTGTTAAGCAAACGCCCAATTATGTTGACCCAAAATGTTCTTTTTTCTTATGACCATGATTAGTTTCTTATGTGTGTCTATTTTAATTATATTGATGTAGAGTTTTGATGTCATCATTGTTGATCCCGTGAATGACGTCCGAATTGTGGGCGCAGCAACATTAGCTATTCTTCTGATGATTGTATTGGCTGGAATGGAGTGGGAGTCCAAGGTGAGCACATCCTGACACCTCTAACTTTATTTGCTTACTACCTTGTACTTCTTATGATATGTTTTTCCTATTTTTTCATCTTCCCTATGTGTCTCTGTCTTCAGACCCAGATTTTGTTCTTTATAGTTCTCTTGATCTCATTTGCCGACTACATTGTGGGCACAATCATCCCGCCCTCTCAAGAGAAACAGGCCCAAGGCATCTTTGGATACAACAGTGAGTTTGACTTCTCAGGACAAACTACTGCCTTTTATTACAGCATGTCATCAGTTTTAAAATATATGTTATATAGTTTTTCAGAGGACAGTAAAGTGTTTTTGTTGTTGCCTGTCACCAGAGGACATCTTCATATCGAACCTGACGCCAGATTGGAGAGGGCCTGACGGAAATTTTTTCCGGATGTTTTCTATTTTTTTTCCCGGTGCCACTGGCATCATGTCTGGAGTCAACATCTGTGGCGACCTCAAAGTATGATGAAGAAGGCAGAGAGATACTTCTTTAAAAAACAAAAAAAGACTAGATGAATGTTGACTTCTGTATGATTTCATTTTGCAGGACCCTGCTACTGCTATCCCGAAAGGGACACTATGGGCCATTGTGATTACTACACTCTCCTATCTAATTCTTTCTGTAACTTCTGGTAAGCTAATCATTTAACACGCTTTTATTTAGTATTTTGTTACATCCCCTTTGACAATAACAATACAAATGAGTGACAGTCAGTAATAATTAAAGTGTTTATTTTTAATGTAATTAAAAAGCATACAAAAGGTGGAGGAATGAAATTGATATAACAAATCCAGGCCTAACTCATCTTTAGCTCTTAAAGCAAAACAAACCAAAAGACCTACCCTGCTTCTCTAACAAAAGTGCTTAATAAAACATGCAGGGGTGGCGCCGACCACTAAACCTGTGTATCTAGACAAAGTTAACCCTGAATGTAAAACTCACTTACAGTCCTCAACCTCCAACCAAATACAAGTTTAGATGCAAATCAGCCACACCTCAGCCAGCAGAAAGTTTGGAGAGTTAATTCTCATCAGATGTGCTCCTTTTATTGACGGCCTTGAATGCCGATTGGCCAACTCAAAACCTGAGGGAACCAATGATCTGCATTACTGGCTGCACAGGTGGAAATCAATCATCAATTCCACACCTTGAGAGAAAACCTAGTGGGGAAGTGAAAGAAAAAGAGAAAGGGAGATAAATGCATTAGGCACTTTGCTACTCTGCCTGGTATGTAACATATGTGTTTGCTTCTAATTTGAGGGGTTATCACTCATGTTAAGGGCAGTGTCATGTATTGCATTAGCGTGAGAGGGCTGATGGGCTCAACATGGTAGTAAAATATTCTTTATCTTCCCCCAGGTGCGTCTGTGGTGCGGGACGCCTCTGGTAATATGAGTGACTTTGTCGGTGGAAACCTCACTGGCTATTGTCTGGGTCAGGGATGTCAGTTTGGCTGGAACTTCACAAATTGCATCGTGTCAAAGTCTTGTCAATATGGTCTGGCCAACACTTCAAAGGTATCACTCAATCTTTTTGCCTATAATGGAATACAAATATAACCTTTATTATCCAAAACTTACTGGGTTTGTAAAGGAGCCAGTTTTCCTTAAAGTGTTTATGAGGAACTTGTAGTTTGTGTTGATGCTTGTTTACCACACCTGCTGTCTTAAAGATCCTTGGACAACACTTGACTACTTGAAGGTATCTACATAAGAGTGACACTGTCATGACATATGAATGCTAACTCTTACTGTAACCCTAACCATAACTTCCATCCATCCATCATCGTCCGCTTATCCGTGATCGGGTCGCGGGGGGAGCAGCTCCAGCAGGGGACCCCAAACTTCCCTTTCCCGAGCCACATTAACCAGCTCTGACTGGGGGATCCCGAGGCGTTCCCAGGCCAGGTTGGAAATGTAATCCCTCCACCTAGTCCTGGGTCTTCCCCGAGGTCTCCTCCCAGCTGGACGTGCCTGGAACACCTCCCTAGGGAGGCGCTCAGGGGGAATCCTTACCAGATGCCCGAACCACCTCAACTGGCTCCTTTCGACGTGAAGGAGCAGCGGCTCTACTCCGAGCTCCTCATGGATGACTGAGCTTCTCATCTTATCTCTAAGGGAGACGCCAGCCACCCTCCTGAGGAAACCCATTTCGGCCGCGTGTACCCTGGATCTCGTTCTTTCGGTCATGACCCAGCCTTCATCACCATAGGTGAGAGTAGGAACAAAAACTGACCGGTAGATCGAGAGCTTTGCCTTCTGGCTCAGCTCTCTTTTTGTCACAACGGTGCGATAAACTGAATGTAATACCGCCCCCGCTGCGCCGATTCTCCGACCAATCTCCCGCTCCATTGTCCCCTCACTCGCGAACAAGACCCCAAGGTACTTAAACTCCTTCACTTGGGGTAAGGACTCATTCCCTACCTGGAGAAGGCACTCCATCGGTTTCCTGCTGAGAACCATGGCCTCAGATTTAGAGGTGCTGATCCTCATCCCAGCCGCTTCACACTCGGCTGCAAACCGATCCAGTGAGTGCTGAAGGTCACAGGCCGATGATGCCATCAGGATCACATCATCTGCAAAGAGCAGCGATGAGATCCCCAGCCCACCGAACTGCAACCCCTCCCCACCACAACTACGCCTCGATATCTTGTCCATAAATACTACGAACAGGATTGGTGACAAAGCACAGCCCTGGCGGAGGCAAACCCTCACCTGGAACATGTCAGACTTACTGCCGAGAACCCGGACACAGCTCTCGCTTTGGTCATACAGAGATTGGATTGCTCTGAGAAGGGACCCCCTCACCCCATACTTCCGCAGCACCTCCCACAATGTATTCCGGGGGACCCAGTCATATGCCTTCTCCAGATCCACAAAACACATGTAGACTGGATGGGCATACTCACCTCCAGGATCCTTGCGAGAGTAAAGATCTGATCCGTTGTTCCACGACCAGGACGAACACTCCTTTCCAGCACCTTGGAGTAGACTTTACCAGGGAGGCTGAGAAGTGTGATACCCCTGTAATTGGTACACACCCTCTGGTCCCCCTTTTTGAACAGGGGAACCACCACCCCGGTCTGCCACTTCTTTGGCACTGTCCCAGACTTCCACGCAATGTTGAGTAGGCGTGTCAACCAAGACAGCCCCTCCACACCCAGAGCTTTCAGCATTTCTGGACGGATCTCATCAATCCCTGGGGCTTTGCCACTGTGGAGTTGTTTGACCGCCGGAGGTGTGAGTTGAAGGTCTGTCGGACAGGGGCTTCCTCCAGACGTTCCTAATTTACCCGCATACCGCATTAACCATAACTTGTCATGACAAAAAACGAATGACACTTGCTGACAGAAACATTATGTCATAAACGTTTATGACTTGTTTATAATGTTTATGACACGTTCATGACAGCGTCATGTCACTCTTATGTAGATACCTTCAAGTAAAGTGTAACCGGTCCTTGTAGCACATACCGGCTGGAAAACAGTGTATCCACATTTAAACCTGTATACATGAATATTGTGGATACTTAGACAGAATATGTTGCATGATGCATTGTTGCATATTTAAATGTATTATATATTTTTATAGCTCCTTTCATGAAACCCGAGGATGATTTAAACAAGTACAGGGGGACAAAAAGAAAATAGTAGGCTTACAAAAAAAATGGACTGAAAAGAAATAAAAACTGGGTGCTAAATGCAAGGGGGGGGGGGGGTCGTAATTTCATGTAACGTTAGGCTACTGACTTACAACCACGCCTCGCATAGTAAGTTATTTTATAAAGAAAAAAGACATATTACATACCTGTCTAGGAGGAAGAGGGCCAATTCAGGGTCGGTTTTAAAGCCTTTACAATATTTAATTTCCTTTTTCTGTGATGGCCCTGCCCCAGTTTAAGCCATAACTACAACAGATAATTTCTAACTTCCTGCTGTTACAGGTATTTATGTCATCAAATGTAAAATTAAACGGTTTCAGAAACATTTAAAAGTTCATTGTAGCTACTTCCACATCACAAGTGTTATATAAAATATGATACAACAACATTATTAATTCTTAATGACTATTCCAAACAGGTAATGGGCCTACTAGCAGGTTCATACTACATCATCATTGCTGGTGTCTTTGCAGCCACCTTGTCGTCTGCTCTTGGCTTCCTCGTCTGCGCTCCTAAAATCTTTCAGGTGAGAAACCACAGCCACACTCTGATGTTAATCTGCCTGTTACATCTATTTTAGTCTGGCTCACGGGATGTACATTGCTGGGATAAAGTTCTGTGTTGAACTGCCAGACCATGGCCACAAGATGAGAATCAAATCCGGTAGATACATTAACCTGTAAATGCTGTTAATATTATTATTATAGCTTTTTATGACACTGGCAAACTGTGAAAGTTATCTCTCAAAAGGGCAATATCAAAATAAAGCAAGCTTTTAAATGCTTCATATATATACTAACATAACATATGTATAAATGTTGTCAAATCTAACATGATGCACATATTAAATAGCATTTTACTTTCTGCTTTATCTGCCAGTGCCTGTGCAAAGACAAGATATACCCATTCATTGGAGTCTTTGCAAAGGGCTATGGGAAAAATAATGAGCCAATCCGTGCCTATATACTCTGCTTCGTCCTTTCTATGGGCCTCGTTCTCATTGGTGGGTGTGATCTAATACTGTAGCTGTTTTGTTATTGGAAGTATTGATTCCCATATTGTTTTTTTTGTATGCTAAAAAATGTTTTTTGTTCTAGCTATGATTTAAATATTTCAATAAAGAGAAAAAAAGAGTTTCCATAGCTTTGTAATTATCTTTATAGCTTTTAGATTTGTAATGTGTATTGATTGAACAACTTTCTCTCCTGTATCGTAACAGGTGACCTGAACACCATCGCAGCCTTGAATGCCAATTTATTCATGGCTTCCTACTGCCTCATCAACTTCAGCTGCTTTCACGCTTCATTCACAAATGCTCCCGGTAAGTTACCCAAGGCCGGATTTACCACCGGGCCGATTGGGCCGGTGCCCAGGGGCCTCCGACCTCTAGGGGGCCTCCAAGACCCCACAAACTGTGTGTTTTAAAAAAAAAAATATATATTATTTTTTTGCTTATTAAATTAAAATAAAATTCATTAATGAGTGTGTGTGTTGTGTGTATGTATGTTAGCAATAATTTATTTACACACAAAAAGTATCATGATCAGTTTTTGTCTGTCGGCTGTGTCTGATGATGACGATGAGTCAGGTTACCGCGGAAACCGTTGATGGCGGCAAGAGTCAAGACAGACGGTAAAAGATAGTGTGGGGAAAAAAAGAGTTGAGGACATCGAAAAAACAAACATGCATAACAAACGGTGGAGCAGTGGAGCCACAAAACGAAAAGCCAAAAGAGAGAAGGATAGCAGAGAGGATGCAATGAGAAGAAATATGCCAACCATCTCCACTTTTTTAAAAGTCGGCTCGACACAAATAAAGCGCCTGGCGGCGCCTGCTGTGATGCTAGCGAAGAGGAGTTCAGCATCACAGCCTTGCTAATATTTCAGATGAACCTGTCTTACCTGAGCATCAGCACCAGCACGAGTCGCACGACAATTCAGAAAACCACAGCCCGGCTGGAGTGACAGACACCGGTCCAAGTGCCCCCCCGCCCCAGCACAGTCCCCGACTCCCCTTGAGACCGAAACCGCTGAAGGCGGCAGAGACCCGGCGGTGACGGGTAGGTTAACGTAGGCTACATTACCAGTTTGACAGCCTCAAAACGTAGGCGAATCTGTTAGCCTACTTTTCCCCCTTATTAAAAACCTTGATAGGCTAATTATAGATGTCTGGATCGGCACCGAAGCCACCTAAATAAATATGATTTTCTGATTTAGCTAGAGCCCAGCTCCTCTGACCTGTCCCTGTATGATATGTTGCTTTTTAAATCATGTAACGTTGTTGTATTAATGTTGACTGTTCATTTGTATTATCAGATACGCGGTCTAGGCTTATCAATAGGATAACTAACCTTTAGATAACCAAAAACTAACGTTATCTAACGTTCCCTAAACGTTTTGTGTTAGTGGGGTAAGCATATGTGGGACTGAATCTCTAGCTGAGTGTACTTTCACGTAATAGGTCTATTTCACATAATATTTTAAAAGTTCGTCTTTTGCCGTCAGTTCACTGCGGAGAAGTAGCAGCCTGTCGCCGGTTGCGGTTTTTGGCTTCGGCGAAGCGGACACACGGGGTTCGGCACGAGCTGTGTGTGTGTGTGTGTGTGTGTGTGTGTGTGTGTGTGTGTGTGTGTGTGTGTGTGTGTGTGTGTGTCCATCCTACCAAAGCAGAGAATTATCTACACACATTGTTCATTATAGGTTAACTCTTAAATATATTTGGACTATACATTGAAATATTCCCATTTTACATGAAAAAAATTACTCTCAGTTTGCTACATTGCATAGCATTACTGTATGTGTTGGGGTACATTTTCATATAATTTATATACAAGTGGACACCTGAGTATTACCCCCATATTGATATAAATACACCCAAAACAAGCTTTTAGGGATATTGTAGTCAAATATAGTGATTGTAATGTCATAATGTAGCAACAAAGTAATCTGTATTTTCTGTGTATAAAAACTACTAATCAATTAAAGGTTAAGGCTGGTGATAGTCTGTATTCTTTTATTTTAATGTTATGTTGTCATTACATTTCAGGAAATTATGACATAGAATAAAATAGTTGCCACAAGTACAGCTTTCCTGTAAGTCAGGGGTGTCGAACTCAAATACACAGTGGGCCGAGATTAAAGTCAGGGGCCAGACTGGTTCAACGTTCATTGAAAACTTATTGCAACAACCTTATTGCACATATTGAACCTGAAACTAACAAGGCCTATAGATTATTGCCTATAAAACAACATACATTAGGAAATAAAAGAAATTAAAATAAATATGTGTTCATAGTAAGTCAGATGTTTATTAATGTGCATTATTATTTGCTTATATTTCAGAACCACATCCAACTTCATGTTTGAGTTGTAAATACATCTCAAAGTCAGACAGGTTCAAGTTCTTACTGGGCACTCTACAGCTGGCCAGTGTTTTAGTAGCCAGTTTTCAATAATAAATAAAAACTGTGATCATTTTGGTCACTATAACCATGAGGTCATACTGTTGCATCCCCATGACTCTAGTTATTGTTAGTTATGTTATTAGGCTGTATCTTCATAGATTTTAATCTGCTTTATTGCAATACATTCTGTTAATTTTGTTCTGTGATAATTCCCATTTTGTCTTTTGTTTTATAGATATTTATAGATCTCCATTGCTGTTTCAGTTAACATCACAAGAAATGGAGTTGGAAAAACTGGTTTTGTTTTAAACTGAAGAAAAACCCACAGCTTCCTTTTACTGTTTCTAAAATTTAAGATACTGTGTGAGTTTGGGCCATAAGTTCTGGGAGGGGGGGCCTCCAAGAGTTTGTGCCCAGGGGCCTCTGCTTTCTAAATCCGTGCCTGAAGTTACCTGTTTGTCTTTGAGCTTTTCTGTCCAGTCACTGCTATGGCTAAGGTTTAGGGTTATGGAAACAGTATAAGTTAACATGTGTCTCCTGTTTACATCCCAGTTTATAGATTCTAAGATATTAAATATAATATATAGGAGCCAGACTGTGACCAATGCAGAGTTAATACATAACTATAAACAGACATTTGCACTCAGGCTGCCATATTGGACAGATGTGTGGCTATGTGTTATTAGGTTATGTAATATTTCACCTGAAAGTAATTTATTTCTCGGTTTCACCCCCCCCTTTAGGTTGGAGGCCAATATTTCGTTACTACAATAAATGGCTATCTTTATTTGGAGCAGTGGTCGCTGTGCTGCTGATGTTCCTGTTTACCTGGTGGGCTGCTTGCGGCGTCTTTTTCGTCTTGATTACCCTGTTTGTATACGTCACCTACAACAAGCCAAGTAAGTCCGAAACAGATATGTTGAAATGCAACTATTTTCTGATGAGACTAGCCTGGCTTATATTAAAGAGTGAACAAATCAGTGTGATAATACCTGATTTATGTGTGATTTGACAAATTAATAATATTTTCAGGAGAATTGTGAAGCTGTCTATAAAAAAGGACAACAGCGTCAATACTGCGTGAGAAAATTGTACCATTTTCATATAGACAAGACCATGATGACATTATATTATCATGCTTTTATCGAATCCATCATAACTTTCTCCTTAGTATCATGGTTTGGGTGTGTTTCAGTTAAGCACAAGAATCGCCTAAATCAAATTGTAAGATGGTCAAGTAAGCTGACTGGTGAGTTGCAGCTGCACCCCACATCCCTGTATGCTAAACAACTACAGTGGATAGCTATGGCCATCTTATGGGTCATTTATGCCTGACGCTTTGGAAGTGGCGCGCACCGCAGCAACGTCAAAATGATGTAATTTCCTGCCGGCGCGTCCGATTTTCAGCGTGCAAGCAGAGGGCGCGCACCAGTCTATTTTTTTCAGCGGCGCGCAACAAACCGGAAACAGGAAGCATGAACGAGCTCCTGGGAAACCGGATGCCAGGACTCGTTGACTAAACTTGTAAACTTACTGGGTTAAGATGAGTTTTTTTTTTGTGAATGAAAGGCTTGATCTGACCAAGTAGCTCATTGAATCAAATCGAAGCATTGACGGCACTGCTGCTGCCTGTTCTTCTACTCCTTAGAAAGAAAAACATCGGTAGCATTTGCTCCTTAGCGCCACCGCTGTTCAGGAGAAGACTGCAACTAGTGTCGCAACCTCCACGCGCGAGTATAAATACTCACGGCAATCCCATGATGTCGCATTTGGATGCGCCAGCTTAGCTGTGGCTTCTGTAAAACGGCATTTAGAAGATAGCCTACACCCTCTGAATAGGGAATTCCCGTATCCTGGTTGCAGAACTACAATATTTAAAAACAGTTTTGTCCCAGCGGCAATCACTCTGTAGAATTACTTATGTGTTTGCGTAGAATTACAACGCACAAGCACTTTGGTCATGTTTTTTTTTCTTCTTCTTTTTTATCCATGTTCTACGGTCTGTTTTATATGTTTTAATGTTTTGTGTGTTGCACGTTATGTGGTGGTCTACAAAGGTTTAAGGATGTCCTGCCTCTTAGACTATAAACCCAGTTTACCTATGGGTACCAATAAAGTAACCTGATCTGACCTGACCTGATATCCACAGAGGTGAACTGGGGTACATCAGTCCAGGCAGGTTCATACAACATGGCATTGTCCTACTCTGTCGCTCTAACTGGTGTCAACGATCATGTCAAAAATTTTAGGTGAGTGACCAAAAGCCTCAGTCATATCATGTAACATTCCTAGAATTCTTTCTATAGTATTTGTCTAATCCAGTTTTACTCGAATTTGATCTCATGCTTCTCAGTTAGTAGAAAAGTAGTGTATTTACACTCATGTGTTCCTTCAGACCGCAATGTCTAGTCCTGACCGGGCCACCAAACCAGCGACCAGCCCTGGTGGACTTCGTTAACTCCTTTACCAAGCACACAAGCCTCATGATCTGTGGAGACATAATCATGGTCAGTCATTTAATCTCAACAGTTTTGTTAGCGAAAGGAAAATAAGAGAAATCATTTATCACGTATCATTGTATTGAAGAAACTACCCAATCCTCCTTAGAGTAGCTTTTCATTAGACATGTTTTACTGGTCATGTTCAATGTCTTCATTTTGCTTTTATGTCTTTTATTGAATCTCCCTTGTCCTTTAAGGATCCGGACAGGCAGACTAAGCCACATGATGCCACAGATCAGTTGGTAAAGTGGATGAACAAGAGGAAGGTGCGCTCCTTTTATTCTCCTTTCACTGCTGACAGCCTCAGAGTTGGAGCTCGGAACTTGCTACAGGTAAAACATCTGCATGTGTTTATCTGTGGGAAATAATTACAGCTTCAATCGTATTGAGAACATTTGCTGGGGATTAATCTGACTCCTGTTTTAAGATGACAAACTGTCAGCAATTTTGGCTTTTTCGTTACAGTACAGTAGGACACATCATCTATTGGGTGCTAAATATAACTTTCAATAGAACATTTAAACTTCCTCTTACTCACATAGTATTGCTATGTATTTTCGTCTATGTTTTTATTTGTATTTTATGAAATGTTCAATATAATTTATCTTCTAATTTGACATTTTCTCAAGGCGTCTGGTCTCGGCAAGCTGAAGCCCAACATTCTGGTCCTGGGCTTCAAGTCAAACTGGAGGGACAGTTCTCCTGAAAGCATTGAAGATTACATCAACACCATATAGTAAGTGTAGTTAAAGAAATGATTAAAAAACAATGTTGACTTTTTGGTTTAACTGTCATTGAAGGATTAGACAGCTCCTTATATTGAATTTAAAAAGTCATTGTTGTCACTATAGGTGCCTAAAGGTGCAGTAAGAATAACATAATTTCTATTTTAAAACTTCCATTTTAACTTCCTTTTCTTCTCTGTTCTGTAGCGATACCTTCGACACTAACTACTCTTTATGTATCTTGAGGATGGTGGAAGGACTGGATGTCTCTGACCAGTTTAATTTTGAAGGTTGGAAATCCAGACTGTATGATCCTTTTGTCTTTATTTTATCTGTGTGCGTTCCTACAACATGACATATTTGTATAATATTGAAAACAAAATGGTAAAGGGTGCAATGTCTGTCTTCTAGTGAACCAGGGTTTTGAGCCAGAGGAATCTGTTGAAAAAGATGACCAGCAATCTCCTCAGAAGAAACCCGGTAAGCACACAGACACATTAGAATACAATATTTTGAGGAAATTGTATTGACTTGCATCCACTCCTGAAGAATGATCTGTACCATGAAATCCAAATCAATCCACATCTAACTCTGACTTAAAAAGAAGAGCATGAAAAGGGTCCCTCGTAGTGATGAACCTACAGATAATTATCACCGGAAAATATGTTGTGCCCCGCGGTTCAATTGCACCTGACTGTAGTATGCAGATCGGGGTTGGGCTAAACGTTGAGCCACTCCTCGATCTGCGTACTGCAGTCAGGGCTTACTCCCGCGGTTTGCAGCGCTGTATAGAGTTTCAGCTCATGGTTTAGCCGTCTGGCCATAGCTTTACTGGGTTCACCCTCAAGGCTCTCATAGTGCCTTTTTTCTTTTAAGTGAAAAAATCCACTGTACACCTGAGCAGACACACACAGTTAGCAACTGCATGGTGAACATTGAAGCATTTAGCAGCTAAGGAGCCATATATTTCCCTGAGGAGTTGGTAGAGATGAAAAGCGGAGCTAACAACATCACCACCACTTTGTAAATATACTGTATTACAGTATTTTTACTATATTGGTACAGCTCAGAGTGCGTTATTGCTTCGTAATACTACTCCGAGTAATTATTAATATTGCCCCTGCAACTCACTCTTTCTCCTTTTTGCTGTTCCAGTTGACAACATCCCCGATGAAGACAGCAGTGATCAGATCAAGACCCAGTTTCAGATTGACCAGGGGAAGAAGACCATCGACATCTACTGGATAGCAGATGATGGAGGTTAGATCTGACGAAACAAGCACAATACATGACCTCTTAGTAATCTGTGATAATCAGTATAACTATAATATATTATTAGATGGGTGAACTGGGAATGTCTCACAACTCACACCTCTGGCAGAGCTTTTCTGCCATCCCTGTGGAGGTTGGGCGCATTGATCGTCATCAATTTTCCTGGTGGAAGTCACTGAGGTAGTCAAACAACTCCACAGTGACAAAGCCCCGGGGAATGATAAGATCCATCCAGAAATTGAAAGCTTTGGGTGTGGAGGGGCTGTCTTGGATGACACGCCTTCTCAACATTGCCTGGAAGTCTGTGCCTAAGGAGTGACAGACCAGGGTGATGGTTCCCGTGTTCAAAAAGGGGGGCCACAGAGTGTCTGCCAATTACAGGGTTATTATCACACTTCTCAGCCTCCCTGGTATACTCCACAGTGCTGAAAAGGAAAGTTTGGCCGATAGTCGAGCCTCAGATTGAAGAGGAACAATGCGGATTCTATCCTGATTGCGAAACAATGAACGAACTGTGCTTTGTCACCAATCCTGTTTGCGATATTCATGGACAGGGTATCGAGGTGTAGTCGTAGCGGGGACAAAATGCGGTTCGGTGGGCTGGGGATCTCATTGCTGCTTTATTCTGAAGATGTGGTCCTGATGGCATCATCGGTCTGTAAGAGGGGACTCATTAGAATCAGAGAATTGCGGACAGTATTTCATTCACTTTAACACACCATTGAAAAGATGAAAAGAGAGCTGAGCCAAAAATCAAAGCTCTCAATCTACCGGTCAATTTTTGTTCCTACCCTCTATTGTCATGAAGGCTGGGTCATGACGGAGAGAACAGGTACAAACGGACAAAATGGGTTTTCTCTTAGAGATAGAGTGAGAAGCTCAATCATCCATTAAGGGAACTAGAGCTGCTGCTCCTTTGAGTCAAAAGAAGTCAGCTGAGGTGAGGATGGGCATCTGGTAAGAATGGGCATCTGGTAAAGATACCCCCTGGGTGCCTCCCTAGGGAGGTGTTCCAGGCACGTCCAGCGGGGAGGAAGCCTGGGGGAGACCCAGGACTAGGTGGAGGGATTACATCTCCTCCCTGGCCTGGTAACGCTTTAGGATCCTCCAGTCAGAGCTGGTTAATGTGGCCCGGGACAGGGAAGTTTAGGGTCCGCTGTGGGAGCTGCTGCCCCGGTGACCCAATCATAGATAAGATGATGGATGGATGGATATAATATAATAATATTTTTTTTTTGTACAATAATGGTCAGTGGACACAAGGAGGAGCCGCCTCTGTCTGACACTATGGGCTTGATACAGAGATATGCAGAACACATTTTTCATAGTGTCTCTTTCTTAGCAGCAGTATTTCTCTTTCTTCTCTTTTAAGGTCTGACTCTGCTGGTGCCTTACCTGCTCACCAGGAGAAAACGCTGGAGCCACTGTAAGGTCAGGGTCTTCATCGTAGGAGACGAACAAAACATGGAGGAAAGCCGCACCGAGTATGTATTCTTTGTTTTACCTTCTGGGATAAGTAACACTATAAAAGCCCATCCAGGTGCGCACCAAGAACACTGAAATAAAAAGGTTTTGGCCCTGCCCCTCTACTTTTTTTTTCACTTTTTCTGAGCTACAAAATACACAATGCACCTATTTGAAATTAAACATTGATACTCAATATTCAGTCAAGTAATGTTGGAAAAGTAAGGAGGAAATTGGTACGCATGCAACATCACAAGTAATAATGACTAAAATTAACTATTTTCCTCCTACAAAACTCCATATATACTGTACATATATGTGTGTACAGTATTAAAAAGGGTGGAATACATCCTTGATGATCTGCAGTCCAGCAGAAAATTTGATTTGGACTTGTAATAATCTGCATTTATACAGTTGTATCTATTTTTGAACAACAGTTTTATATTAAATCACATTTTTTTATTTAGACTAATTTGATTATCCATGCAGGTTGATGGGATTGTAAACTGGTAGATTTCTGCAGTATTTCTTGCAATCTATTTACATTTTATCCCGAAATTCAGGCTTCACGGACACTGTTGTGTATAAAATGCATTATGGTAATGCATTATGGTCTGAGGAAACTGATGTGCTGAGACTTTGACTGTTTCTTCTAGGATGCAACGTCTTCTGGATCGGTTTCGTTTTGGTTTTAAGGACATTACAGTCATGACGGACAGTGAGACGCAACCACAGGCCAAGAAGTATGTGCGGGAAACCTCTGCATTCACTGTCACAACACACACTAAAATTGGAACAGTTGTACTGAAACAAGAAGGGATCAGTCTATAATAACAGGCTATCATGTTCACTGTTTTAGGTATAGCTTTATTGTCAACAAATTACAAAGCATTAAAGCCACTATGTGCCGTACTTCTAGACTCTGGCATCCTGAGTGGAAGCAAGTGAGCTAAATTTAACCCTTAAGCAATGCATCTGGTTTGTCCAATGTTACTGTGATGTCCATGTCAAATAAAATCTAATCTAATCTACTTTCCAGGGTTGACATCCCCATGGATTTTTCCACACACAAACACATATGATCACATAAAGATGTTTCTTTAAAATAAGATAAAAAAAATCTCAATGGACTTTTAATGCTCTTGAAATCTTTTACTCTGTGGTATTAAAAAGAATCAGCTCTGGAAACTTCACCTAAACTTGTCCATCACGAATGGCCGACAGACACTTAGTGTTTTACAAATGTTAAGAGGTTTTTGAAACTTCAACAACCAATACTTTATTATCTCTGTCTTTCATTGCACACTGACTCATGTCCCTTTTTTTCTTCTTTTTCTTCTTGCTGCTTTTAAGCCTTGAAAGGTTTGAGGAGAGTGTCACCCCCTTCAGGCTATATGATGAACAGCATGAAGGTGTCGCAGCTCAGGAACTGAGAGAGAGCAGCCCATGGAAAATATCAGACAAAGAGTTTGAGGCCTTCAGACAAAAGGTGTGTGTGTGTGTGTGTGTGTGTGTGTGTGTGTGTGTGTGTGTGTGTGTGTGTGTGTGTGTGTGTGTGTGTGTGTGTGTGTGTGTGTGTGTGTGTGTGTGTGTGTGTGTGTGTGTGTGCCAAAAACTCAGTCAGATGTCTAAAATTAATTTCCCTCCTTACCAGTCTGAGACCAAAGTGAGGCTGAATGAAATCATCCGGAGGAATTCAACATACGCTGCTTTCGTAGTTGTGTGAGTACACCGTTTACATTATCACTTCAGGTTAATGAAAATATTACATCAAGGCTGTTTGGCCATGACATCCTGTACCTCTGACTTAGGGGTTGAAGGTGGGATGTCTCTTATTAAAAGTGTGGTCAGTTTGACATTTGGCGATGCTCCCCCTCTTTGTTTTGGAGGAAAGTGAAAACAAAAAGTAGATTCATACTGTACATTCTCCCATGAAGACATTTCTTTAATATTCTCACAACTGTCTTTTACAGCTTTGTCATTCATTAGCTTGTTTTTAACCAGCATCCACTGGGTGCCCCCAGGAGGAGTTATAGTGGTTGGAAAGTATGTTAATAAATAATTATATGTGCCGTTAACGCTACATTATAGTTAGTTATAAACCATTTAATAAATGGTTATTATATAGTGTTTATAAATGCTGAAGCATTAACATTTCTCTTGATTGGAACTAAGGGGCCTAACCGTGTGTTATATAATACAACATAATAATGATAGTTTAACTTATTTGGATATTTTCAACCACAACCATCATTCTTTGTTTAATTGAGCCAGTGTCTGAATAGAACACAGCAGAACATATAAAACTGTGAGGTCTTGATCATGTTCTCTTCAAGTTTAGTCTTAGGCTTTGTAATATAGACATATGCCATACTGTAGGTGAAACATGCATACAGGCCTTTCTATCAGCTTTAGGAGACAGTACATCGTCTGATTTCCACAGGGATGCAAAATTCTGCACCAAAACCCACCAGACCATGGTTAATTCCACGGCAGTATGATTAAGATAACACAAAGACATGGGAGAGGTTGGGTTTCTTTGGGTTCGCTGCAAACCACAGCGTGCGCACATTTGAGTGTACCTATTTTCCCCATAAGTCAAGTCGGAGCAGTCTCTGTTCTTGTCGTGCAGTTTTGTTATGCTCATGTAAATATTATGCTTTTTCCAGGAGCCTTCCTGTGCCACACAGCGACTGCACTAGTGCTCTGTACATGGCCTGGCTGGATACTCTGACATTTGGCCTCCACTGCCCTGTGGTGCTGATACGAGGAAACCAGGAGGATGTGCTCACTTTCTACTGCCAGTAAATGAATAAATGGTCTTACAGGGATGGACACTAAATTAAGCCACACTAACCTAATTAGTTAAAAATGAAAATGTTCATGCAATTGGTGACAAGGGTTACATTTTTTTAAAAATAATATTAACAATAACTAATATTTGAACATAAAGACAATTAGTAGAATTTACAGAGGAAGAGATCTCAGAGGCAGTGATGGAAGATAACATCAAGCAGTTACTTACATCACTGTCATCAAGATCATCTTCAGGGTGATGTGGATGCCAACGTCATCTTAGTCAGGCGCCCAGCAGAGATGGGTCCAAGAGAGAGCCAAGTAGGCCGACAGTACCTACGTCTGGCTGGGACTGCGCTACACCTGCACTCTGGATTTCTGGTTCTGGGTCAGTGACGAGATGGTCTGCTATAAGAACTGGGACTCACATAAGACGGATGATGACTGTAACATGAAAAAAAAACTCTACTCACTGGTAGCAGGCGTTCTGTATATTTACTCACTTTGTTTGCAGTGGTGTGACGTTGACACAATTTACAGTATACCCTCTGATTTTATTGACTGGCATTCTGGGAAATGCAGAAATCACAACCGAAGGGGGAGAGATATGAAATTACTAACAGACTTTCTAACAGCAGATTTTAAATTGAGGGAAGATTACTGATGATGTGATCCTGTAACAGGTTTTTCTGTCTTCTGATTCTGCTGAATGATCACTATTTGTTATTTCCTGAAGTTGTTATATTTTCTTTTTCTTAAAATGTGGATCCTTTTTTTCATCTATTCAGGTTGTATTTAGTTTCATGTGTAGTTTTCACCCATATGTATGGCAGGAAAAGGAATATATGCACCAATCTACAGTATAGAGGTTTGATTTTGCTTTCTGTATTCCATATGGAACATTTTTCTTCTTTTTATCAACCTTTGGTGAATATATCTGGTGATTGTCATATCATGTAAAATCTGTGTATCCCATTGTTTTGAGTTTTATGTAAACAATTACTTGCTTTCTCTGAAGCTAAATAAACTGTTAAACTACAGAGTGGTCCTCTTTTTTCACTTAAGTGTTAATTTTAGCCACAGTCCTACTTTTCCTACACCTAACGCTCAATGGTGTTTTAAGCCCCCAACGTCTCCTTCCAGGCAGCACTGCGACCGTTGACTTCAAGGCAGCTAACCTTAACCCTAAAATGCTTTTAAATGCATGTGCAAGAAAGTTAAGTATATCGCCCTGCAGCTCGGTCTCCTGCTTCAGTTCATAATTTTGCAGGAACCAATCACAAACTGGTTTATCCACCTGGCGCGCTATTGGCGGGTTTAACACGATGACGATAGAGAAGCAACGGCAAGCAGCTTCTTGTTTACATTCAACGTAGCGGCCCCCGAAGCGCAGCTACCCGTTGATGCCGCTGTCGCTGCTACGTCACCCGGATCATTGGTCTGATTGGTTGAAGGACTATCCAATTGAGTCATCTGAACTACGCCCGTTGATCACGCCTCTTGTGCAGAGAAAATACAGAGCAGACTCCCCAGACTAATGTTCAATCTTAAATCTATTGCGCTTGGTCTGGTGATAGCCAGACTACCTCCCCTCTAAACCTGTCTGAGTCGTGATTCACTTGGATCTTTAACCCAAATCTTTAAATTGACTCACGATTCGCGAGCCTCCAGTATCGTTAACCCGGTTCAGTTGAGTCCTACTATGATTCAATCTAAAATGATAACAGCGCCACACACAAACCTCTTGCAACATTAGCTACTACTATTTCCTAGCCATCTTAGCTGCAAAAAGCTTTATAATTTACAGTTTTTTAGGCAACAACAACTCCACAAGTCAACTCAAGCTACTGAGTGAGCAGAGAGACAAAGCCATTCTTTCACTTCTGAAATAACATACAGTGTTCTGCACGTAGCTTATCTAGGTCTACTGTAGGTCTGGTGTATAAATGTAGTTATTAAATTATTAATTATTAATTAAAATGCAATTAGGCCGAGCAGACAGTCCGAAACCTTGCAAACTCATTGAGTTTTTATTTTCTCTTCAAAAAACATTATTATTCAAGTACAGATACACATACACATTAAAAACAATGCATACATACATAGATGAAAAAGGGGCGCATGAAATTTACATTAGCGAGGTTGTAAGGCATTTTAAATGTTCAGAGTCCGGATGGCTTTCTTATTTGTCAGTCCTTTTAAAGTTTTCAAAATATAATTTCATGTCATTTTTAAATTGGTGAATATTCGGTTTTCTTTCAGGCCATTTATATTAATGGATATAAAATTTTCCAAATAAAATGAATAGATTGAAAATGAAAAGCATTTATCCAAATCAAAAGCTCACCTCGGCTCGAGCCGATGTAGCATACAATACTGACTCAAGTGACTCAAGTGACTCGCACAACCCGGATCAGTTTAGTGAGTGACTCGGAGTAACCCGAATCCTTAAAAGGAATCGAGTTTGCCAGGCCCACTCCCCTCTGCTCCCAGTCAAAATAGTTTTGTAGACTTAGATGAGTGGCTTCACATGCTGTACTGCATTATTCCAGCAGATGGCAGCAGACTGACCACAGCAGGAAGTCCAAACGTTTGACCTCTGACACCACGGCCAAACATTTTCATTGGTCTTTTTTTAAAAGACATTTATTACATTTTTTTACAATAAAAGTTAATTGGCTACAGTACATGCTAACAGAAGAAGAAGAAAACAACCATGTGCAAACCAGTGTATACTCTGCAAAATAAAGTCCAAGAACTTTCACAGGGTGCTGTTTTCCTGCTCATGGAAAGTTGTCAGTTCCTGTATGTAACAGAGGGTGCCTGATCATTGCACTGTAATATTCTGTTGTGTCCTGTGGAAACCGATGTATTGAGACTTAAACAGTGTTTTTTTAGGATGCTTTTCTGCTGAAGAGAAAGAAAAGCTTAGCATTCACGTTTCAAAGTCACAGAATACTCAGGGCTGTCAAGTGTCACGCATTGAGCGTGACAGTCACTCATTTTGGTCTTTTGTCACGCACTCCCGCCACACATTGTATTTCTCACGCAGAAAAACTATTTATAATATATTTAATATGCCGCAGCACCCAACATTTCTCTGGCCGCGCCGCTCTCACTATGGAACCGGCAGAAATCAAGCGTCTCCCCTGGAGTTCTTAGTCGAGCCTGCCGCTTATCAATCAGCCAATCAAAAAAAGAAAAAAAGAAAGGGGCTACACCAGACGCGGCGTCAGCTGATTTTTCCGAGGCTTCGGCTCCAATGTTTTGAGTGTAGCCCTGAATGTATTTAGAAAAGTTGACTGACAAATATGAAACGTGGCTTAGTGTCCACTCTCACTGTAAAAAGTTGCAGCTTCAGGTTTATGGACGCGCTCTGCTGTGGAGATGCTGCGGCAGATGTGTCGCGTTTGAGCTCCGTTAATTCTGTTTTCCACCTCCGACGTAGAGCGTTCAGCCACTTCACTAAACTTTGTCTCATTCAGAGACCCAGACGGGGATCTGCTCTGTCAGAAGGTCTGAGGTCTACCGTATCAGCAGAGTAATCACGTAATGCACAGCAGACTATTGTGCAGGTGGATTATTTTCTGAAATATTGTATTTTCTGATAATAGCCTATTATCACTTTATTTTTCACAAAATATGACTCCTCCAAATCTCAGAGAGCATGGGATGAGTTATATTTTGAATGTGCAAACGTTTTGGACATGAGCAGAAATCTTGCTCAAACACATCTGAAATATTAAAGTCCAGGGGTTTATTAATCCATTAAAATTAATAATGTATAATTGAGGTGAAAAATTGTCAAATGCACATTTAAGGAGGTTACTTCCCCAACAAAAGATGCAAAAGAGAAGGTAAGAGTAAATTATGCCTAAGTTGCATGTGTGCTGACTCAGATATAATTAGGAAAGTTGATCCAAAGGAGAATAAATAGTTGAGCAATACAGAATACCCGAGAGCCTAATTACTGCAATATATTGCAGGGGGGGGGGGGGGGGGGGGAATGTCACTCTTGCCTGTCTTCAAAACTTGAGAGCCCTGGAATACACTACAAGCTATGCTTTCTGAACAGTTTGTGGCAAGAGTCTTCTGTTCAAAGTTCAAAGCTCAAAGTGACCAATTAAGCCACAGCCAATCACTTTGGGTGGTGATTATTGTCTGTGGTGCTGCTCAGTTTTTTCTACCCAGCTTGCAGAGTATCAGTGATTTGTTTGAGTTGGAACCATTTTGTCACAACAAGAAAGATGTGCTCCTTGTGCCAAGTGTCACACAGCTAAGGGTGAGTACAGGTTTGCTACAATTATTGTTTTTATATTTAAAAGAGGTTTTACTGGTTTATCTACCAAAGCATATATGAGACAATCAATGCATCAACAATTGTGTAACTTACTTTACTTAATATTGTATCAATGACATTTTCTGATCACACAATAAAGATAAAGAAGATACAATACAGGCCAAAGATACACAAGATAAAGAATGAAAATATTGTCCTGGAATATATTTACTTTAAATGTAATATATAATTACAAATTGATAAATAGAAGTGTATTGGCGACTTGAAAACATTTTGCTCTGTGGTGCACTACTAATAAATACAAAATGGTTACTTTACTAATAGACAATTTTTTCTGACATGTTAGTGTGATTATTGATGTACACTGGGGGAGATTAACACCAGTATTTACATATAACACAGCCAATCTGAGAGTGGTCTTGATGTTGCTCTGTAGACTTATGTAGATGCCTCTCTATGAAGGAAATATACTGCCCTCAAGAGGAAAGAACAGACACGGGTGAGATAGATGAGCAGGGTTTTTCCATGAAAATTAATTTACTTAAGCGATACGCTCACTTCATTCCCCAACAACTTTTCATAAAGAAAACAAAACAAATCTAACTGGCTTTATTCTTTCAGACTCCTGTTATGTGGGGCAAGAAACACAGCAATGGGACAATCATCAAAAGGACTTTACTTAGTTGTAATAAACCAAAATTATCATTATATATTGGGGTGAGATCAGTCTCACATTGCTAGACCTTCCTCCACAGCGCTGCAAAGGAGGGTCTGGCAAATCCACACAGTATTCCGGAATGGAATAGGAATGGGAATAGCATTTCTTTAAAACAATCACAATCGTCTTGGGCAGCGCTAAGCACCGGACGCAGGTATGGGGCCTCAGCGAAATAGCTTCGGGAAGGAACTTCTTTTGGTGGAACATGTGCACATAGGGAGGCGAGCTCTGGAAATAAAATGGCTGTTGAATGTGTGATGAGAATTTTACTCCAAAAAAAAAAGATATGTATATAATGTGATTGTCGGTTCTAGCTCGGAGGGTGTTTCTCGAATCGACCAAAGTTTAGAATGCCAACACAAAGAAAGCTGCATGTTGCCACATGTGCCACATGTTTCAGTAAAATATACCTTATTACAGCAGATATTTGGACGTATAGTAGGAAAAGCACACATGTTGCTAATCATTGATGATCAACGATCTAATCGAATGTCCCAGTAAGCCATGACAGGACCCTGAAAGGACATAAATGGAATTCATCTGTCATTTTATTATTTACACCTGGGCTGTTCCAATGTGACACCAGTGTCTTTATGTACCACTACTGTAACTTAATCCCGGTCTCCTCATGTTGTCTTTGCTAGTAGACATAATACATGTTAAATTAGTGTACAGGCCTCTCTATCAGTATCAGAAGAAGAGCGTATGGGGATGCAAATTACACACAAACAGACACATGAAATACAGAGAGAACATACATCTCTTTGTTCGCAGTCACGTCACTGGGAATGTTTGCAAACCACAAGAAAATCTAATTTGACTTATTAACTCATCCAGAGCGTCATTTACTTCCTACTGATTCTCTAGTTGGACTGGAAAAGATTTGGGCAATATAAAAGCTACTAAACTAAATAAAAACATTGTCATCCGCTTAATATTCCCATTTTTGTATTCTCCTAAAAAGACAACATGAGTAGAAGGCAAGACAGCAAAGCACAGTGTTCTTTGTAGTGAAAGATGCAAATACAGCATTATCAGAAAGTATCGTAAAGAAAACTAAAAATGATTCATGATCAGTGCATCGACAATACAAATGTTTTTATTTTTTATTATACTACCATACCAGCTTTATCCATTTTTTTAATTACTTAAATAAATAATTAGTTGTGTGAAACATGGTGAAAAGATCCTAAATGACAGAACATAATGACAAAATATGTTGATTATCATTTCATGGCCTTGAAAATACACATGCACTTTTTTAAGGTAAGGGAAAGTTTTAAAACAACTATGTGATTAGGGTGTATCTTTTCTTTTGTTGTTGTTCTGTATGGATGTATGCACAGTATCTATCTATCTATCTATCTATCTATCTATCTATCTATCTATCTATCTATCTATCTATCTATCTATCTATCTATCTATCTATCTATCTATCTATCTATCTATCTGTCTGTCTGTCTGTCTGTCTGTCTGTTCTCATAAATTACATGGACTTCCTCTTGTCAGGTCAGGTCCAGGAAATAAAAATGATATTTTCATATTCAAATGCTGACATTAAGGTGGCTGTTAGAGCATATCGAACATAGCACATAGAGCATATGATATGTCAATGAACGCAGTCTTCATCAGCACATCAAGGAGAGAAGAAATCACCAGATGTAAGTTGTGTCATTTGAGATTTTCATGTGTTTGCATTAGTACTTCTTCTTTATGCAGTATATCTAAACAGTATTACCAATAAAAATGTAGATGAAAACATTCAGCATTTTACAAAGAGAGGGCACAATTATAGGTTCAATCGCATATAATACCTCTGGCATAAATTTGACCTTTGTGAGGCGTCCTTTTTTTTTGTTGACATGGTTTCAAAAAGTGATTTTTGAATGAATTCATCTATCTCACTTTCAAAACCTCAGTTTTATGTAACAGAATGTCTTCTTACATTCGTTTTATTTTCATCTAATTTTGTGTTTGTTAGTTTAGACATGTGCCGGTGATTACCCTGTAAGTGGCTTCTGTTGCTTTGTCACCTGTACATACAGGGGAGTTATAATACAAAGATTACGATAGTTACAGCAAAACTACTGATTAGGAATTTTTATTAGTATCAGAGTGCTTCTTTGTGCATGTATTTTGCAAAAAAAGACATTTTTATTGCCAAAAACGTCATTTCTGAATGTCACTATTATAAGTTCTGGTGTGATTATGAATTGCATATTTGCCACTATCCTTTATTACTCTTCCTATTAGACCACTACCGGAACATTCTGAGTTAATCTGGGCACATGCTTTAGTGTAGTTCATTAAATTGAGACAAGCTGTCAGAATCATTGTGTTTGGTTCACTGCACATTAAAATATGAGTTTCATCTAACAGAGCGAAGATGCAGTGGAGTCTGTTTCTGTTCATTCTGATGGGTAAGTGGTAATTTTATCAGATCTACAGCAGTGCTACTGCTGCCTTAAAAGTATTGTTCAGCCTAATATGGATTCATATAAGACTTGGACATCGCTCTTATAATCAAAAGCAGCTTGACATGTAGCAGTGCATGTAATGTAAACACTTGCAGATGAGTATATAAAGAAATACAGCATGGATTGACGTCAGTGTGAACCAAGAGCAGAAAAAAACAGTTATAAGGTGAGTGTTTGGAAAAGTATGAAATCTGAAATTTTCCTCACAGGGATTACTTTTACATACATTTACCAAATTCTTTTAAGCTTTGGCCACGTTTTAATATGAATAACTGACGCTATTACATTATTTATTTATATAAATATATATATATATATATATATATATATATATATATATATATATATATATATATATATATGACAGAAAATAAGGAAAAGGTCCTCTTTAAAAGGGCATGTACTAAGTCTGTGTTGTACTGTCTACTCATGATGTTATGCTGTCAGCTCCATCACTGCAGTATCTCTTCTAGTTTTAGGTCAGTGCTCATTCTTCACATGTCACCTCTACGAGTACCACTTTATTAAAAAGCATATGAGTTGGAGAGATGCCCAGACATATTGCAGAGAGAAGTATACAGACCTGGCCACAGTGTCTAACATGTCAGACACAAAAAGACTCCGCGGCTCTGCAAAGAATCAAGATGGAGCCTGGATTGGGCTGGTCAACCTACCAGGTGTAAACAGGAAGTGGCACTGGTCTCTGCCAGGGGTGGAGTTCAATGAAACAGAGGCAAAAGAGAAATGGGAAGATGAGACACAGATTAGCCAATCTTTTGAGAACTGTGGGTTTATAAGGAGGAATCTCAAATGGGGAGACACGTCTTGTGAAGAAAAAGGTCTTTTCATCTGCTACGATGGTGAGAAGATGTAATATTCCCTTTATCTGAATTCAGCTTTTGATCATATGCAATTCGTTTTCATACACCAAACTATTAAACAGATTAAAACTTTGACCTGCTGGTGACACTACAGAGGAAATGTCAGTATATCACCAAAGTCATTAGGATTCATCCTGTGGGGACGATGAATATCTGTACACATATCCATGTTAATCAATCCATTGTTGTGATATTTCAGTCTGGGTCAATGTGGTGGACTAACAGACATTGTCATCCATAGAGCCATGCCTAAAAATACGTGCTCAAAGGACATACATGTACAGTAAAATGTGTCTGTTTGTTCCACAGAGAGGGATCCATCCAACAAATTTCATTTGAGAGGATATTGGGTGATCTGGACACAGAAGAAGTGGCAAGATGCTCAAAACTACTGTAGGGATAAACACACAGACCTGGATATACATCGGCCTGTTCAGAGACTCCTGGAGGTGGTCAGATAAGACTAGCTTCTCTTTCAGACACTGGGATCCACAGTTTAACAAACAGCCAGACAACAAGAAATGTGCTGTGACCATGCTGAATGGTGAAGGCAGATGGAAGGCCGAAGACTGTGATGACAGAAAACCCTTCTTCTGCTATGAAGGTGAATATTTTAAAAGATAACATTACATCTAGTTTGCTGGAAACAGTCTGAAGATCCACCTGAATTTATTTTGTTTATACATGTTTCTTTTAGTGGTGAGCTCTTTTTTACAAAAATCTAATTTTTTTAAATTTATTTTTCATGATAATTTATATTATATATATTATATTAATCTTATATATGTGAATGCAGGGATAAGTGTCCATCTTCTTCTGTCAAGTCCCCTTTATGTTGGAGAGCCTGTGTTGGGCTACAGGGACGGAGTAGAACTAAAACTCATCTTTACATGTAACCCACCCAGAGACACACCACGACATTTAACAGAAATTATGCTGTAAATCAAGATTTGATTTCTTAAAATGCAAAACAATACAAGAAATCCAAATTTGAAATATGTACAAAGTTGTACAATACTTATACTGATGATAATGATACATGTATTCTAATGTTACAGCTGTTATTTAAACTGTCCGGTGTTTGTCACCACTTCTTCCATGACAGATAAAGTGATCCTGATCAATCAGAACAAGACCTGGGAGGACGCCTTATACTACTGCAGAGAGCACCACCGGGACCTGGTCTCCATCACCAACCTCGACCAGCAGAGATGGGTCCAAGAGAGAGCCAAAAAGGCCGACAGTCCCTACGTCTGGCTTGGACTGCGCTACACCTGCACTCTTCAGTTCTGGTTCTGGGTCAGTGACGAGGTGGTCTGCTATAAGAACTGGGATTCGCATAAGACGGATGATGACTGTGACATGTCTGGAGCCATGGACAGAGGAGGACAACATAAGTGGTTCAAAAAGATTGACAATGAGGAGTTTAATTTCATCTGTTCTAAGTAACAACCCTCTCTACTCACTGGTAGCTGGCGTTTTAATTATTTACTCACTTTCTTTGCAGTGGTGTGACGTTGACACTATATACGTCCGCTGGGTTTATTGAATGGCATTCTGGGAAATGTAGGAATCACAACCTAAGGGGGAGAGATATGAAATTGCTAACAGACTTTCTAACAGCAGACTTTAAATTAAAGGGAAGATTACTGAGGATGTGATCCTGTAACAGGTTTTTCTCTCTTCTGATTCTGATTCAGCTGAATGATCACTATTTGTTATTTCCTATAGTTGTTTGTTTCTCTTAAGTGTGAATCCTTTTTTTCATCTTTTGAGGTTGTATTTTGTTTTCTGTGTCAAAACTCGTTGTTTTCACCTATATTTAAGGCAGGAAAAGGAATAAATACACTAATTTAAAGGTTTGATTTTGCTTTTGCGTATTCCATATGGAACATTTTTTTCTTTTCATCAAGTTCTGGTGAATATTTGGTGATTGTTATATCATGTAAAATCTGCATATCCAATTTTGGGGGGATTTTTTGGAGTTTTATGTTAACAATGAATTGCTTTCTCTGAGGCTGAATAAACTGTTAAACTACAGATAGATCGTCTTTTTTAATTCAAGTCCTTATTTTAACCCCTACACCTAACCAAGCCTGCTTTTGTAATCATTTTATAGACTTTAATAGATGAGTGGCTCCACATGCTGTACTGCATTGTTCCAGCAGATGGCAGCAGACTGACCACAGCAGGAAGTCCACACGTTTGACACCACGGCCAAACATTTTCATTGTGTTTTAAAGTTTTCCTGCTCATGGAAAGTTGTCAGTTCCTGTATGTAACAGAGGGTGAATGATCAGTGCACTTTAATATTCTGTTGTGTTCTGTAGAAACGGATGAATTGAGACTTAAACTTGTTTTTTTTAGGATGATTTTCTGCTGAAGAGGAAGAAAAGCTTAGCATTCACTTTCAAAGTCACAGAATACACTACAAGCTACGTTTTCTGACAGTATTTGTTTGTGGCAAGAGTCTTCTGTTCAGCTCAAATTGACCAATTAAGCCACAGCCAATCACATTGGGAGGGGATTTGTCTGTGGTGCTGCTGCTCAGTTTCAGTTTTCTACCCAGTAACAGGGATTTGTACTTCTCAACTTTAGAGTTGTAACCCTTTTGTCGCAACAAGAAAGATGTGTTCCTTGTGTCAAGTGTTATGCAGCTTAGGTTGAATATAGGTTTGCTACAATTGTTGTCTTTATATTTAAACAGGTTCCTGTTTCAGTGCCAAGTGCACAATGATGCAGCCCATAACAAGCTGGAGTTAACAGGCATGTTGCTATAATGATCGATGATCGGTCACTTTTGTGGACTGGAAAGAACTAAACAATAAAAGGGAGAAAATGGTTCCGACAGTAGCCTACTCTCCTCTGTCATGCGACAGTGAGGACACTTTGACTGAGTTTGAATCATTTCATTCTGGTTCTTTTGGATTGGGACCTAAACTATATCAAATAAAAAACATTATGTATCTGAACTTTTTTTTTTATCTCTGTTGAAATAGCTGTAATTGAAGAAAGAAGAAAAAGATCCATATAACTCCAACATAATTCCAAACTGAACGGCTGTGTAGCTGTATAGCATTTTGAAATGATGCTTGTTGGACAGTCCATGTTCCACTCGTGTTTGTTTTCCATGGCAATATGTAAATGACCTCTGTCATAAGTGATGTGGACTTCTTCTTGCATTCAATGGTGGCGACAGAGATCTGAAACATCTGTGTTTAAATATTCAAATGATGGAAGTGGCTACATGTAGAGCATGTGTTGTATTGAGAGCAGTCTACACCTGCACATCAGGGAGAGACATGAGACAGGAGAGGAGAGAAGAAGCCACCAGCTGTAAGTCAAATTAATATTGTGAATTTATCTTTTTCATCTACCAGACTTGATTCTATTCAATTCATTATTGCAATTTTTATTGCAACCTTGCATTCTGTTATGTCATCGTTTCATTTTCTAGGGTTTACTAATAGTGGACACAATAAGAGAAACACCTGACAATATAATATAATTAATTAGAATAAGCTTCAGGGCACACAGTTACGTTTGTGATTCCATTGTTTCAGAGGTTGCTTTGGATTTACTGGTGAATGACTGATTGCAGCTTTTATGCATCTTATTCCGTGTATTACTCAGGATATAAGAAAATGACAACCTGTCTGTCCTTGGAGAATGATCCCTTCTCAGTTGGCTTTCCTGAGGTTTCTTCCATTTGTAAAGGTTGTTTTCTTACTTTTAGGGGGGGGGGGGGTATGGGGGGGGGGGTCTTATTGGAAGCAGGGCATCGAAAAGGACAGAGGGTGTCATATGCTGTACAGATTGCAGAACTACCTGAGGCAACGTTGTGATCGGGCTTATACAATTGAGTTGACTTGTCTTGATCACATCTACAAACTTCTATACATAAACATTCTATTATTCTATAACATTCTGTTATTCTATTGTTTTATTCATGTGTATTTTGCTCAAAAAGCCTATGCATGGGCGTCGATTTCGGTAGGGGAGGGGGGGGGGGATATGCGCAGGCTACCCATCAGATTTTGTCATGAGTCATTTTGTACCCACCACAAAAATCTCTCTCCTCACAGGGCACACTCTTCTCTGTTCACAACTCTGCCTGTCTGGACATTCTAAAACGCTTAACGTGAAAAAGCTTAACATGGTTTAATGTACCTGAACAACGATCATTGATCACCTAATCTAGTCATGAACATAAGCCTGTCAAAAAACTAAACCGATATCCAACAATTATAGAAGTTCATTGGCGCCTATGGCGAGGAAAAAGCTTAACGCGGTTTCATGTACCTAAACAATGATCAATGATTACCACATTTCTCTCTCATATTGCTCCTCATAACCACTGAAAACTGTCAAAAAATCGAAACAGAAATTTGGTGATCACTGATCGCTGTTTAGGTATAGCCTACATTAAACCACGTAAAGCTTTTTCCTCTAATGAAGCAGAAACGCTTAATGTCAGATAACGTCCATAATAACTGGACTTTGGGTTAGATTTTTGACAGTTTTCAGTGGTTATGAGGAGCAATATGAGAGAGAAATTTGGTAATCATTGATCGTTGTTAAACCACGTTAAGCGTTTTCACCTTATGTCCCCTGACTGTCTAATGCTTTTTGAAAACTTAAGGCTTATTTCTTCTTCATAAAACGTGTCGGACATCATCACGTTTTTGAATACATTTTTATTAATTTACATTAGTAAGCTACAGGACAGCGTCTTTCAAAACATGACCCATGCGCAAAAGAGAAAAAAAAAATGAATGCGTCATTGTACCCATCACTTATGGAAATGCGCTTCTGAATGCGTCTCTGTCCCCAGCACATTTCAAACCAAACTGACGCCCATGCAAATATGTAACTCTCAGCGACTTAAAACAGAAGAAGTTATGGATGTACATTGTAGTTCAGGTTTGACTATGGTTTGCATAGTTCCTACCACCCTATATTCCTCTTCCTTATTGACCAAACTTTGTATACTGGAGGGAGTGGTGCAGTTTTATTTTATCTGGACAAACAGTCCAGAGACAAGCCGTTAGAATAATTGTTTTGGTTCACTGTACACTAAAATATCTGTTTCATCTAACAGAGCGAGGATGCAGTGGAGTCTGATTCTGTTCATTCTGATGGGTAGGTGGATAATCTGCTACTGCTGGCTTTATTAGCTATACTGCAAAATTACTATATCTTAATCTGGATTAATAGAACAATTGGGGCAGTATGGGGCATGCTATCATTTGCTAATGAGATTCTTGCTATTCTATTACAACCAATACTGAGCATTTGTTTTGTTTTTAGGCCACTGTTCCTTCTTTGTGTGTGAGCTCTATGAGTACCACTTCATTAATGAGAGTAAGACCTGGAGTGATGCTCAGTCGTATTGCAGGAAGCACTACACTGACCTGGCCACAGTGTCTAACATGACAGACATGAAGAGACGCCACGGCTCTGCACAGAATCAAGACGGAGCCTGGATTGGGCTGTACAGCAACTACACAAAAAACATCAACACGTGGCGGTGGTCTCTGCCAGGGGAGGAGTACAAGGAGAGTCCCAGTACATGGCTCAGTGGAGAGCCGAATGATAACGGCGACGATCCTGAGAACGTTGTGCTGATGAGGGGTCACAATTATAGGGGCAGCAATCCTGAGAACGTGATGAGGGGTCATGAATGGTTGGACTTCCCTTGTACTCATGAATGTAAATTTATCTGCTACGATGGTGAGAATATGTGGCTAATAATTCTATTATATATCATCCTGTCTACCAATAGTTTTCTATGTGGACACCTCATATTTTTGTGTAGAAGTAGAAATGTGTTTGATTGGTTAAAAAATGATATATTTAAATAACTAGAATTAAATCTTTTTTTTTTCTTTTTTTTTTTTCCATTACTAGTGATAACTTGTATCCACTTGTTTATGTACATTAATGGATTATGATCAAGTAAAGACACACTCTTAATTATGTGATCCACCTTATTATACCATACACACTTTTCATCTTTTAATATCTGAAACTGCAGTGGAATCATGTGGATTTAGACCACATTATTCTTTTTAGGATGTTATGAGACTAAATAACTAACTACTAACTAAGTTTGTCTTTTTATTCCACAGGAATTGGGAAAGCCGGCAAATCATTTCATTTCATTAACCATAAAATGACGTGGCCACAGGCTCAGAACTACTGCAGAGAACATCACACTGACCTGGTCAGTGGAGTCCAACAGCTACAACGCAACGATTTCCAGACAGAAGCAGGTTCTAAAAGCGAATTGTGGATCGGCCTGTTCAGAGATGTCTGGAAGTGGTCTGATGGGAGCACTGTCTCTTCCAGCTACTGTAATCTGCAGTTATTTAAAGATAAAAAAGGCATATGTGCTATGAGTATGTTCAATGGAAAATGGAGTTCTGATGAATGTAATAAACCCAAACCCTTCTTCTGCTATGACGGTGAGTTTTGAAAAAGTCTTACACTATTTCTAGACATGCTATGCATGTATGTTGAACTTTCAGTGCTGTCTGTATTCTTATTTCAAGGAAGAATTATTAAAAAAAAGCAGAAGGTTTAAAGATCAGTTGGTCATGAATGACTTACATAAGATACATCTGTTTTTGTTTTACAAAATGTGGTTTCTTGAAGTGTCCAAATATTGCCTTTTTTCCATGACAGATAAAGTGATCCTGATCAAAGAGAAAAAGACCTGGGATGAGGCCTTGGATTACTGCAGAGAGCACCACCGGGACCTGGTCTCCATCACCAACCTCGACCAGCAGAGATGGGTCCAAGAGAGAGCTATGAAGGCTGACACTCCCTACGTCTGGCTGGGACTGCGCTACACCTGCACTCTGGATTTGTGGTTCTGGGTCAGTGACGAGCTGGTCTGCTATGAGAACTGGGCCTCAGAAAACAGGGATGACGCTTGTGACCTGGCTGTAGCCATGGACAGAGGACAACATAAGTGGTTCAAACAGAGGGACAGTGAGAAGTTTAATTTCATCTGTTCTAAGTAACAACCCTCTCTACTCACTGGTAGCTGGCGTTTTAATTATTTACTCACTTTGTTTGCAGTGGTGTGCATTTTTTAGTTGATGTAATTTGTCATTCATGTCAATCTTTTGTGTTAGTAAGAGGAGTATAAAAACATAAATCTATAATGGTTTGCTTCTTGCATTTAGAAAATAATCTACTTTTTGGTTGGGATCTGTTGATGGTTATAATATGTTAAACCATATTTTTGTCATAATTACTTTTTTTTACTTTTATGCAATTTTTAAAAATGATTTGTCTAAGGCTAAATAAAGCAAACTAACTCTTGAGCATGATGTTGTCATCTCTTTCAATGGCTCGTGCCTCATCTGACAGTAAAAACTACCATCTTCACGCCACTGGTTCAATCTGTAGTGTGTTTCATAAGTTTATTGTTTTTTTTTTTATGTAGCCTATACACTTGACCTGAAAAGTAACTTTAAACTCAGTTGTCTCTGCAGTTTGGTGAAGTACAAGGAGCCTTGAAGTAGCAGAAAATGGAAATACTCAAGTCAAGTAATACATTGAAAATTGTACTTATAAGAACAGTAGGCTATTTAAGTGAATTGCACTTTCCACCACTGATAAGTGGCTCTGCCAGATTCCTTATGGCTTTGTTCAGTCAATAGGGGAAAACCCGAGACGTAGGAGGTTTACTGAGAGAGTCACGGATGTTTTTTGTTGTGACGTCTTTCATAAATACTCAACAAGTCCAGAGGGCGCACCTGAGCCCCGGCACTTGACACAAGACCACACCGGCGGCAGGTCGGGGTTCCACCGGTGCTTATCCACTCTTACTTTATCAGGCCTACAGTAGCCTATATAGTTCAGCATTAAGTCTATCAAGTGTTTACACTATGGGGGATCCTTACAAGCATCCTGTTTTCTTCGAGTGTCCCAGTCTGGACGAAGAGCAACGGAAGAGAATAGAAAACTACTTCCATATTCGCCGCAAATCAGGAGGTGGAGAGTGCGGCTCGATAACAAACATACATGATAAAGTGTACAGCATCGCCTTTAAAGAGCGAGAAGGTAAGAGAGGCTGTGTGATTTTTAAACGTCTATCTGTTTAATTGGAGTAGGCCTATATATGTCGTGTTGTGCTGGTGAAAGTGAAAGTATGCATGCACTGGAAACATGTTGATTCGATTATGTGTTTTTACACAGGCTATACATAGTCTATAAGAACCAAAGTGTAGCCTACTGCTTGCAGAGCCACATCCAAACATTTTGACAGTCGATGTTACTTTTTCACAAAGCCTACTCAATTCACTGTTTAAGTTTCAAACATGGGCTATTCTAGTTTCACTTTCACATTGAGTTTAAACTGCTAGAACAAGATCATTGTTAGACTCCACATATTTTATATTTGTGTCAACTTTATAATTCCCGATGTTGTGAATAATTTCATAAAACAAAAGGAATCAACAATAAATGAAAAAGAAAAAAATCTTTCCAATCACTGCAGCACATGATTTCCCTGATAAGTTCACCTCCACTGGAGAGGGTGTGGCAGTCTTACTGGAACAGCTGTTGTAAACATGGATTGGTTGAAATGAAAAACTGCACACAGGTAGGATAGATTATGACACACAGGGCTCCTGGCCATATACATGTAGGCTACAATGCCCCCCACCATTCCTACTGCAAAACACCCCTACAAAACAACTACATTTTGTACGTCGTTTTTTTGCCTTTTTGTAGTTATTTTGCATTTCTTTTGTGGTAGTTTGTGTCATTTTGCTTCTTTTTAGTGATTATTATGCATGCCTTTCTTAGTTGTTTTCTGTCCACTTCTAGTCCTTTTGTATCTAAAGTAGTAATTTTGGCATCTCTTGGTGGTTGTTTTGTCTCCTTATAGTGATTTTGCAACTCTGATGCCATTTTGCAGCTGTTTGTCGCTATTTTGCGCATATTCCTAATTGTTTTTGCATTGCTTTGTTGTCATTTTGTGTCTCTGATCAATTTGTAGTAGACATTTTGCACCTCTTTGTGGTCCTTTTGCATCTCTGAGGCCATTTTGCATCACTTTGTCGATTAACGGCTTTTTGTAGTTTTGTTTATCTCTGTGGTATGTTTAATCTGAATATAGCACACTATACAGAACATGGTTCCCAGGGGCCCCTTGACCCCTTGGGTCCCTGGGCCTATTCCTGATAGGACCATTCAGAAATCTATACATTCATCCTATCCATTGAAGAAACAGCAGGGTAAAGTACAACCACAGTAAAGTCACTAATAAGGCAGTTCTTCATGCACACAATCAGGAAAGAATTCATTTTTCAACATTTATCACACTATATTTATTTAAATAAGTACAGAATCAGGGAGAGAGGGTGGCGGATGGAAGAGCAACACAACTGAAAACTAATTCTGAAAGTCAAAAGGCCTAATAAGAAATGTCTCTGATTCTGTCTCAGCTCAGCGAAGAGTCCTGCAGAGATCTGAACATGTGTTGGAGTTTGCAGGTGGTCCTCTGGTGCTGACTGTGCGAGGCAGCCCAGAACCTGCCCCCAGCTCTCCCATCACTACCTTGACTACAAGCAAGTCACTTAGCCCAAATCTGGACTCAACTTCATCACAGGTCAGTTTCTTCCAAAGTTGTCTCCCAAAGTGAATGTTGCACACTACACTTCACAGAAAAAAAGAATGTTATTTCAAATGGTTATAGATTAAAAGAAACTTTGAAACAATTGAACATGATTTTGTATTAAAATGCTTCAGGGTTAGTTAAGCAATGGCAATGTCAGCACTTAACGTGTAGATGTCTTAATCATTCTAAACACATTTTGTGTGTGTTAAACTCTGTTATGATTTGAACTTCAGTACATCTTTAAAACTGTTGTCATATACTGAAAACTTGTTATAATGTATATCTTCCAGCAGAGACAACAGTCCAGTCTTACTTCAAGCCTGCAAAGTGGTGAAGAATATGAAGTACAAGTTGATGCTTACCTTCTTCGTTACTTTAAGGAATGTCCCAAGGCTGGGGAGAAACTAGAGAAAGAATTTGCCTCTGTGGCCTGCTCTGCTCAGCTTTACCCAGAGGAGGGGAGGCTTTCAGTTAGGCCTTTAACTCAACCTGGTGCTGCAGGTGATGATAGAAACTGGAAAACAGAGGTAGACAAATTATTTGATGGCTACCTGTGCCACTATGAGGCAGACCCTCACAAAGTTAAAGCTTTGCTTCAGTCCTGCAGCTCTCATCAGAGCACAGATGAGGTGAAGGTGTACAGCGAGGATGGGATGGCTGTTGTTGTCGGGGAGCGTTCTCAGGTGAACGCCAGGTTGACGAATGTACAAGTCTCTTATGTTAAACGATTGTCACGTGTAAGTGAGAAGCAAACCAGCATTCGTCGACTGGGCGAGGCCAAGCTCCGCCTCCTCTGGAAAGAGATTGAGCACAGTTTGGGACGAGATTGTCCAGGAGTGAAGGTAACGCAGGGAGCTGCCGGTCAGTTAGTTTTGGAAGGGTCTGCGGAGGAGATTCTTAAGGCTGGCGATTGGATCTCTGGTCAGGAGAATTTGGTGTCGGAAAAGACAGTTTCTGACATGAGCCCACGTTTGTTGGTCTTCTTGAGAAAGGCTTATGGAGGTCCAAGGGTGCTAGGTCACTTTTTAGGTGTTGGCGACAAAGTGGAAGTAGAGTTACGAGACACAGAGATACGTTTCTTCTCCCTCTCTGCTGATGAAATGAATGACACAGACAAAACACTGCATGAAAAATTCAAAGAAGTCAAGATTGATGTTCCTAACTGCTCCGCTGTGCCGTCTCAGCTTCGGGAAAAGCTTGAGTCCAAGACAAATGAGATGAACCAAGGACAATACAGGGCTCAGGTCGTGTTTGGCTCAAACAGCTCGGTGTGCTTACTGGGCCACACCAAAGAGGTTGAAGAGCTGATTGAAGCTGTCACACAGTTTATTTTGGACCAGTCAAGCATAGAAGGACAAGTCATTCTTCCTTACCCAGAGTTAGCACAAGGGTTACCAGCATTGCTGCAGCTACATGGGTTTGACTATTCAGGGGTAACTTTCCGTCCTGTCACATTTTCCTCTAGCCCCATGGTGGCGCTGGAAGGTCCATCTAGCAAAGTGACTGAGGTCAGGAACAGCCTGGGTCCATTTCTGGACTCCCTGGTTCAGGTTAAAGTCACCATTGACCTGCCAGGGGCAGAAAGATATTTTGAAAGTCCCCACGGAAGAGAGCAAATCTTAGGTGTTGCTCTGTCTCAGAAGTGTATTATACAACCTCAAGAACAACATCATGCTACTAGACAGATTTTAGCATCTGGAGACACAACAGTTGCCCGCTACAGCCTCCGTGATGGGTTCCAGGTGCTGGTGTGTCAGGGTGACATCACCAAACAGGTTGCTGATGCCGTGGTGAATGCTGCCAATGAAGATCTGGACCACGGTGGAGGGGTTGCTGCTGCACTGAGTAAAGCAGGTGGCCCTCAGGTGCAGAAGGAGAGCAGAGCTATAGTAAAGCAGACTGGAAAAATCCCCACAGGTGATGTGGTAGTGACCACAGGGGGGAACCTACAGTGCAAGAAACTACTGCATGCTGTTGGGCCTGTAGGTGGAAAATCAGGTGGCAGAGAGGGGGTGTTACTGGAAAACACTGTTATGTCGGCTCTGAATTTAGCAGAGATGATGGAGTTCAGGTCCATAGCCATTCCCTGTATCAGCTCAGGTGTGTTTGGTGTTCCTGTTACTGTGTGCTCTGAGGCTATTGTTACTGCTGTTAAGAAGTTTGGCAGTCAGGGAGGGACAAGTCTGACCAGAGTCATCCTGATTGATAACAGAGGAGAGGTGGTGAGGTCAATGCAGGAAGCATGTGACCGGCTTCTCCAAGGGATTAGTACTGGAACCAGTGCACCAAGAGATCTGGGCTTCCAGATGGATGCTTCTGCCCAAGACACAGCAGGAGGAGCCACTGCTGGAGCTCCTGGAGCTGGTGTCCATGTACAGATCATTCAGGGAACCATCGAGACAGAGCAGGTAAGACACTTTTCTGATATAACTTGTGCTACTTGATTCCAGATGTTTTCACAAGCTATCTCCGACCTCCTCCATCCATACACCCCACCCCGAAACCTGCGGTCCTCAGACGCTGGCCTGCTCTCCATTCCCCACACCAGACTCTGTACCTTCGGAGACAGAGCCTTTAGTGTTGCTGCCCCATCCCTCTGGAACACCCTGCCTGCAGATATCCGAAATGCTACATCAATGGACATTTAAAAAAAACTCCTGAAACATCACTTGTTCACCACAGCCTACAACCTCCTTTAGCTAAGCCACAGTCATTCTGTAAAGTCTCCTTGGTTTTCTTGAAAGGCGCTATATAAATAAAAGTTGTTGTTATTATTATTATTATTATTATTATTATTAGTAGTAGTAGTAGTAGTAGTAGTAGTAGTAGTAGTAGTAGTAGTAGTAGTAGTAGTAGTAGTATCTGCTGTAGTTGCTGGGTGCTGGTGTCTGTTTGCATACAGATCAGGATAAACATGGTGGTCATGATCAGTGTTAACTTGGATACAATTAGATGTTTGTATTTTCCTAGGTGGATGGCCTGGTATCCCCTATGGTTGGCCATGATCCCCTCTCTACCCGTGTTGGAAACATTTTGTCCAACATTGTTGGACCACAGCTGACTGCAAAGTTTTATAAGGAAGCTGGAGGAGCAACACTGCCTGGTGGAATAGTCCTGGTGGATGGCCTGCCTGCACTTCAATCTAAAGGAGTGTTCTTCCTCAACCTGCTTCCCTGGGATAATAACCAACAAGGAACTGCGGTCCAGGTGAAATCATATGTTCAGTGAATATGTTTTACTAGACTGTACAACCAGGTTTGTCTTTAATGTGTCTGTGTTTTGTTATTCCTGCTTTTCTTAAAGCGTAACTCTCGCCAAATGCATCCTAGGGTATTTTTGTGAATGTACGTGAGTCAAACTTTAGTTTAAATGCATATTTAGGACGGAAGCGCCACTTTTAAGATTCACCGTATTCTCGTTTTTGGGTCAAATGGTCTTTTGAATGGGAGTGGTAGGGGCACTCTCTTGCTAGCCTCAAAATAGCTATTTTTAAACACTAAGAAGGCTCAACACAACGTGAAACTTTGCTCCAAGTATCACCAGGGACTCTACACATTAACACAAGCATTGACAACATTCTTTGTGTACACAGATTTACTAAAAAGAAAGTTTTTGAACAACTCACCGTAGCTCTTGTTGTTTCCGGCCGCAGCCATATTATCACTCAAAACGAGTAGTTTCCAAATACAACGTAACAGGGAGGAAAGTAAAGATGGAAAGCTCCTAAAGCTTAGTTCCAGCACGGATGATTTTTTGTTTTGTCGTTCGCAAAAAACAATATTGACCTTGTAGTTGAAAAAGGAGCCTCATATAAGAACGATATTTCCTCCAATGGAGTCTGTTCATCCGCATTCGGAATCGACTAGTTTTGACTGATAATATGGCTGCGGCTGGAAACAACAAGAGCTACGGTGAGTTGTCCAAAAACTTTCTTTTTAGTAAATCTGTGTACACAAATAATATTGTCAATGCTTGCGTTGATGTGTAGAGCCCCTGGTGATACTTGGTGCAAAGTCTCATGTTGTGTTGAGCCTTCTTAGTGTTTAAAAATAGCTATTTTGAGGCTAGCATGAAAGTGCCCCTACCACTCCCATACAAAAGACCATTTGACCCAAAAACGAGAACACGGTAAATCTTAAAAGTGGCACTTCCGTCCTAAATATGCTTTTAAACTAAAGTTTGACTCACGTACATTCACGAAAAGGCCGTAGGTTGCATTTTGGCGAGAGTCACGCTTTAAGACTAAGGGGTGTCGTAACCTTAATCAATGAATCTTCCAGGTTCTGAGACAGGGCATCAGAAAAATGTTGGCTTCCTGTCAGATCAGAGGCTTTAGATCAGTTGCTCTCCCTGTGCTTGGGACCGGTGCGGTCCTGCGTTTTCCTCACAGCGTGGCATCCAGGGTTGTACTGGAGGAGGTCCGTCAATTTGAACAGAACCAAGTCACCAGAACATCTTTCCTGGTCCGTGTTGTCATCCACCCCAATGACAAAGAATCTAGCAAGGTAAATAAATTACAGTAGCAGTGCCTTGTAGCAAAAAAAAAGGAGTACACTAGTTGTTTTGTTTTGCATTTGGAACTGGAATTAAACCGTTCACTTTGTCACCACAGGCCTTCCAGTCTGCCCAGGAAACTTTGCATATCCGAGGATTCACGAACGATGCCAACCCAGACAAAGGTTAGTGTGAATATTGTCTTTTCAATTTCAGGTTGAGCAAGACTTTGATAAAGTACTTTTTCACAAATTATCTAAAGTTGCAATAATCATTGTCAGGCCACAATGGGGCTGAAAAACATCAGAGGCCCCCCAAGCACGGCCACTACCATATTAGACACTGTTAAAGTTATGGCTAACATGTTAGAAAACTACTAGCTGCTTATAAATACGGACAACATTGGTATTCATTTAGAGTTTTTTATTTTGATTTAGTCTCCTTCTAACTATCTACTTTCTTTTATATTGACATGACTTTAGCTTCCTTTTACCGCCATGTCTCCATAACTAATGATGAGGTCACTGCCATGTTGGGGGGAGTCAAGCTTCAGATAGTTCGCGGTGACATCATCCAGGAGAGCACCGATGCCATTATCAACACAACTGACTTCTCCAACAACCAATCAGGTATGATTGATTTTCTACATGTTTTTGATATTTAAATATAAGTGTACACTGGTGTTAGTTTTGTGTACATTATATTAACTTAAATCCTACAGTAACTGTTTGCCCAAACTCCACAGGTGTGTCCCAAGCCATTCTGACTGCAGCAGGGTCCAGTGTCCAAGCAGAGTTGGCACAAGGTAAGCCTTAAGAGGAAAAACAACTGTAAAAATACTTTGAAAAAGTTTTGCGTGTGCATAATACAATCTTTGCTATATGAATACTAACAACACATGTAAACCTTGACCTGGACCTGGACCTGTTTATTGCACATTTATTATTTGTCCATAAAAAAATTTAATCGAAACACCAGAAAAAAAAGAAAAGAAAAAAATTGAAATAATCCAAAACTGTTTTTGTGCTTAGCTGTAAACATTAGTTTAAAGTGGAAACTACAACTAAGTGCATTAGTTATGCAACAATTTTACCATTCCAACATCTTGTAAACAAATCCAACATAATGTTTTTGTTGTCCTATTTGCTTTTATGGTTTTGGCAGTGGGCGTTCCAGCAGACTTCATGTGCACAACAGGACCTGGGATGCTTGGCTGCAGGGAAATCATTCATGCTAGTTTTAAGTGTGACCCTCAGATAATTCGGAAGAAATGCAAAAAGATACTGAAGCAGTGTGAGAGCAAAGGCTTCAGATCGGCGGCCTTCCCAGCTGTCAATACTGGTTTGTACTGTGTGCATGTGTGTTTATGTGGACTTGTGTATTATGGTCAACACCAAATTTGTCTTAAACAATATAATAACACGTGAAGTATAGTAAAACAACTTAGTCAGGTAGAAATTAGTAGATCCATAAATCTCTAGATGCATTTCTGTAGACCTTTAGTAGCAGGATAATATGTGTATTTAATGACAGTATGGGATCTAAATGAAAAATCTGAAAATACACTAATACAAATTTGACACATTACAAAATAAAGGTTACTACCAGTCACTGCAGCAATGGTCGTTGGTGGCATCTCCATGTGGATTCACAGTCATTGTCTTTTTACCACATCAGGTGGGGGTGGTATGGACTCTGACAAAGCTTGTAAAGCCATGCTGGATGGCATGACCTCGGCTATTACGGACCTGAAACCAAATTCCCTCACACTCATCCGCATTGTCATTCTCCAGCAACCCATCTTCCAGGCTTTCAGGTCAGATATAAATCTCACTTATACAATGGAAGACATAGTAAGCGTTTCGGCAAGGGCTGCATTGTTTGACAAGTCAGGATAGATTGTTTTAAACTTCCTGTCCTGTGATATTTTTTGCAGATCAGAGCTGGAGAACCGCTTTGGACAAACAGCTGCTCGCCACCTCAGCCTGAACGGTGTGTTTTTGTTTACAGTATAAGACGTGAAAATGTTTTACTTTGTGCCAAATTATTATCAAATAATAGTTACCAGGTTCATGATCTTAGTTTAGCCTGTCAGCATGCTAACATTGGCTAATGAGCACATGTCAAAACCCAGAGTAACAATTTGACCTGAAGAATGGCATTGTCTTAAATGTAAAAGATTGACCAAAGGTTTTGGAACTTATCCTCTCGGGACCTTGAATATTTGTTGCCACTTCAACCAATCTTCATTTTGTTGCCAATCCATCCAATAGTTTTTCAGTTGTTTCTCAACTGAAGAGTAACAGATATCAACCTAATGTAAGTTGTGGCAACATAACTGTAATTTCCCATGATGATGACACTCAGCAAAAGATTTAACACAAGTGATCTTTAAAGGATTTTACAAATACAAGTCTCCATTGGTCACGTCTTTATGAATTCCAGATGTAACCAAAAATACAAAGCAAGTTGTGTTGGGGGAGAATATAACTATAAAACCTTAAAGGAATAGGTCACTCAAACGCAATATGAATTGTATATAGTAGTCATCTCCCTAGACTCTCTATGGTCCCAGAGAAAGTTGTATATTAAATGGCTTAGAGAAGATAATAGCAGCCGAAAAATGAAAGTATATCAGTGCAAACAGACTTTGACGAAGTCTGAATGAAAGACAGCAAAACAGGTTATAAAATATATTAAAATCTTTCTGAAGATTCCTGTGCCGCGTTATCCAAGTTACTTGTATCCATTTGTGGGCTCATGGAAATCCAAACACAACTTTTTTTCAATAAACTATTGCTAAACAAAGCACTGTGCGCACAACAAATTCCTTCACAGGAAATGCAAAAAGAAATTAATCCAAAAATACTTTGTGTAGCAATAGTTTAGAAACTTAGCAACATATTGATATATTTTGGTAAATGGTAAGATTGGCAGATGAAAAGATTGATATAAACAATATTATCAGTTAACTGACTATTGTGGATATTATCTTGGCTCATTGATGTAATGATGTGTTTCTTTTTGCTCGATCTTTTTTTAGAAAAAGCTAAACAAGTGCTTAAAAAGTGTCTGGACAAGTGTTCAAGAGCCTCCTCAACTTCAGCACCTCAAGTCAAAACATTCACCTCCTCAAAGCCACCGCCAGCTGTGATAAGTGTGATTGGTTGTGGTGCAGACACCATCACGATCATCAAAAGAGATCTGGAGGGGATCCTGCAGAAGCAGCTGGTAGAGAGAGAGGTGGATGTACATGGTTTTTCCAGGCTTGATGCAATGGAGCTGGAGGCAGTGCAGGCAAAAGTCAAAGTCTTCGGAATAAGCCTGGAGCACCAGAGACGTCAGAGTGCTGAAGATGTCAACGGCAACAGAGCAGGAAACATAGCTAGAAATCGCTCAGGGTCAGGTAGAGAGGTCTATGTGCTGAAAGGCCTTAAAGAGGACGTGTTGAGCGTCATTGAGCTTATAAACCAAGCAATCCAAAAAGCACTTTGCCAAGATCTCCAAGATAAAGAAGAAGCGATGTTGGCTCTTGATGTCCAGTGGTCGATTCAGGATATAAATAAAGTATGGCACGAGCTGAGCCTGCATGACAACTATGTGCTGGAGGAGGCTCGCATGAAAAAACAAGTGTCTGTAGATATGATGGCACCAGAAGGCAAGGTGACAGTAAACCTGACGGCCCAAGAAGCCACAAATTGGCTTACAGGCATCACGTACAAAGTGAAAAGGAGCGAGTCTGAAGCAAGTATGTCTCATTTTGTAGTTTTACTTAAAATATATTTTGCTGATTTAAATCCAGCTCTGTGTCAAGGCAGTGTGTACAGATTAACGGTCTTTGGTTTCACTCTGTGGCTGCAGGGAATGTCTGCCCAGATCTGCTGAGTAATGCGAAACGTGGTATGGAGGTCAGCCAAAATCCACTGGATGCGTTTTGCTTCATCCGGCAGATCTCGGCAGACCTAGGCTGCTCCAAGCTCTGTGCACTAGCGCCGTGGAGGGAAGCCACGCACCGTTCATATAAACACACTGCCCACACAAAGATGACACAGAGCTGGATTCACATCAGCAAAGTATTTCTTTAACATTCAGAGACTTGTGTTAAAAACATACCATTCATTTGTGTGACTTTGACTTTAGCCTCAGAGTTGCCAAAACAATGGGAACCTATGAACAGAGAAGTCTTTAAAAAGGTTGAGCTGCTTCCTAACTCACCCGAGTACCAGGACGTAGCAAAAGGTTTCCTCAAAACGGCTAATTACAACATTCTCAAAGTGAGTTTGCTAACACACGTTTTATATAGCATTAAAAAAAAACTACAGTATAGAATAAGCAATGGATTGATTTTTTTTCTCTTCTCAGATTGAACGTGTGCAAAACCTCTACCTATGGCGTGCCTATTCGGTGTGTAGGCAGCGTATATTTGCCAAAAATGGTCAAGCAGACCTTGGGGAGAAGTCTCTTTACCATGGCACATCTGCACAGTCATGCAGCTGCATTGAAAGGGACAGATTTGACAGGAACTACGCAGGAACACATGGTGAGGAATGTTGTTAAATGGCAAGCTAAGCTAACCAGCTTTTGGCTGTAACTTCATGAGAGTGGTGTCAATCTTCTCTTCTACCTCTCGGCAACATAGTGAACAGTGTGTTGAACTACTCCTTTAATTTGACATGTCTTTTCTCATCTAATTCTATCACAGCTGCAGCGTATGGAAAGGGAGTTTACTTTGCTGTCAATGCAGATTATTCGGCCAGTGGATTTTCCCCAGCAGACGCGTCTGGTCTGAAGCGGCTGTACGTGGCTCGTGTCCTGACAGGCCGTTACACTGTTGGTAATTCGTCCATGAAAGCCCCCCCTCCTCGAGGCTCAGACCCCACTGACTGCTTCGACAGTTTGGTGAACAACCAGCAGCAGCCCGCCATGTTTGTGATTTTCCACGATGACCAGGCCTACCCAGAATACCTCATCACCTTCAGATGAGTCAAACTGAAAAATGTCATGGTTCAACACTGTAAAATGGTGTCACAGTGATCTTGGTTAAATAGTACAAAAATAGTGATAGAAGGTTTTTTTCCTAAGCTGATTTTGTGCAGAGTTCCTTTTTTCAGCAACAAAGAAGCCCCTTTATAGTATACAAGGGCGTAACACTTTATTTTCTGCATTCTGACTAATTTTTCTGCAACAATTTGAGCCTTTTCTGCATTAAGTTATGGTGCAAATGTCTTTAGTTATGTGAAGGAAATTATGAGGTTTTTTTTGGGGGGGGGGGGGGGGGGGTGGTTGCACTGGCCAGTTTTGATTATAGGTTGTAACCCCCATCCCCTTCTGTAATTTACACCTATATAACAAAAACAACCAGATGCGGCGACAAATAGACAAGATGTCTTCTCAGCTGAACAAGCAGTTGCAACAGTGGCATGTAGTGAACTATAACATTAACTATGTGACTTGAACAGTCTTGTATTGAAGGAAAAATCTGAGACACTCTTTAAAAATGATACTTCTTTCTTTAGAAATATATGTCTTGTGATATAAAACCAGAAGTTCTGTTTGATATCTTCCAAAGCAGACTGTGCAATACAGTAATGTAATGTAATGTTAATGTTAGCGTAATGTAACTCCTATTAAGCGGTGTGCAATAATTGTGATTTAGCAAAGATTGTTCTTTTTAAGGGTTATTGTATTTTCATTTATCTGATCTTATTGTTTATTGTCTTATATATAGAAGTATTTCTCTATTTTTCTTTGTATTCATTTAAATGCATGTCTCTAGTTTTTGCGCATTATTCATCCAGTTAGCTTAGTTTGAAATGGAAACAGAATGGTATTATGTAAAATATTACATACAGCTGAGAAATTTAAAAAGTAGAGTACGTCTCGATTTTATTTTTCTCAACACAAGCAAATGGGAAATCACCTGCGCTATTAAAGGGTCATACTTTATTTGGATACTAAACTTCCCCTTAGTGAATGAATCGCTGAAAAGTCTGCTTTAAGTGAGTTTCAAGTGAAAAGTGAAGATTTTTGTTGACTGTACAATGAAGATTTTGTAACAGATTATTTCAAAGTAAGATATTTCAGACATTATAAAAGTAAAGAGGATTTTTTTAAAGACAATACTGGAGCAACAGAAGGAGTGTCTGTTTTGTCACCACCATTAATTTACATAATATTTGTGACTAAAAATACATTACAAAAGAGTCAATTTAATTACAATTGATACCTGTATTGACAATTTTAGAGGGAGTACTTAAGTTTCTTAACAATATAAATAAAAGCTTTAATAAAAATGATGATTGCAAATAAGATTATGATTTTTTGGTACATTATTATTTTAAATGTGTGACTGTGGTTTTTTACGTGACTAATGAATCCTTGAGAACACAATATACACATTTTAACATGACAAATAATAGTACTATAATGGGTCCGTATAACTGATTGATTATAATATAGAAAACAGAGTAAAAAGCATACTAATCATAGAGTATAGAAAATATGTAAAGCATGCAGTTATGAATACCAAAGGTGTATGCAAACATCTGTACATTCTGTCTAGATATTCATATAAAAATAGAAACTGCAGATTTAGGAGAAAGATCACACATCAGTATAACAGATAAAAACTTTCCACTACAAGAATCACATTCTTATTACACAACATAGTGTTTACAGCTACAGAAAGTCACATCACTAAATCTTCTAGCCATTATTGAAAGTTTGATCTGTTTAAAACACTTCACACAAGGAAAAGCAAATATCCACTGAATGAAGAATATTTATTTCCATTATCACTAATCCTCCTATCACTCCAAAGACGAACATTAACATTGTCTCCAACTTGTAGCCGTAAGATAGCGCTGTTAGATCCAGTGATGGGGTGAGATGGTGCATGACCATACCATGACACTATCTGGTTTCCATTTTGGTACAAACCGCCACCACTGGTTCCATCACCTCCCCAGAAGAAGGAAGTGTAGGTGAAGTAATAGACTCCGTGCACTGGTGCTGTAAAATAACCTGCAACAACAGAAAAATTGAAGTACTTAAAGGTCCAATATGTAATATATATTTACTGTAATAAATCCAAAAATGACCCCAAAGCCTCATCAGATATTAAGGAAACATGCTAAGTTGAAATACTGTCTTTACAGTTGTGCCAATAATGCCAATATTTTCTCCTTTTGAAATTTCCGTTCCGTGACGAAATTTCTGACAGCCAGGCCGGGTTGCCAGATAAACCTGTAAAAAACATAAACCCAGTGCGCTACAGCTGTAACGTTAAAGCAGCAAACAAACAAATGGGATCAACGGAGATAAATTCTACCTGACAAAAAATAAAACGGGATGTTTCTAACGATTGCATGACCAGAGACGTTACACACCCTTGGTAAATATTGGAGATGTATTTGAAAGATGGAGACAGCTTAGAGCCCAATGCTGAATTGGCTAATTTAGCTAAGCATTAGCTTCAGGCTAATTTATCACGGATACAAGGGATGGGCATTTTATGTCATTTCAACATTTGTGTACTCTCATTGAGTTATATAGCTATCTAGAGTAGGCTACCTGAGTTTTTTACTCACAAAAACAAATTGAGACACAGCCAGACTGGTCCTGGCTAACGCCACCCTGCTAACGTTACTGGAGGACCAGGCAAGCGAGCCACGGCTGTTTACAACTTGTAGCCTGTTCAGCGGCTGTAGCTGACAACAGTGAGTTATTTTAAGCCAATAGAGAGGGGATGTAAATTGGGAAGAGAGGACCATGAGCTTACAGTGTGTTTAGTGATTGTTGGCATAATTCTAAGCCAATAAATTGTTTTCAATCTGGTGGAGAGGACGGCAAGGTAGTGTTATTTTTAGCAGTTCCTACCGTAATTCTAAGCCTAGGAAGTGTGTCTGTCCGTCGGGTGGAGAGGACGGCGAGGTTACTGTGTTTTTAGCGGTTCCTATTGTAATTCTAAGCAGAAAAGTGTGTCTGTCAGTAGGGTACAGAGCTCCTCGTGAGCACGGGCTTCTATGACTGTCAATAACGTTAGCAACTCCGCTGTGCTGTGAAGTAATGTCTGGCTATGTGAGACGAGCGTCTAGCAACATTGTTGTGGATACTCCTTCAGCACACTTTGGAGGAGGGTCTGGCAAAGCGAAACTATGGATGCTGCGGTCTCAGCCTGGCAACCTCCGTGAACTTTGAGTCTGGGGAGGAGGGGGCGGGGAGACGACTCTCTCCAGTATTTTAAATTTGCACTGCAGTAACTATTTTAAACACTAACTGTCAGTATTACATATTGCCCTTTTAACAGAAGAAACAGATTTAAAAGCAAGTACATTTTAAAGCACCCATATTATGCTCATTTTCAGGTTCATAATTGTATTTTGATGTTGTACCAGAATAGGTTTACATGGTTTAATTTTCAAAAAACACTATATTTTTGTTGTACTGCACATTGCTGCAGCTCCTCTTTTCACCCTCTTTTCCACCTGTGTTCAGCTCTCTGTTTTAGCAACAGAGTGAGACATCGTACTTCTTTACCATCTATGTAGTGAGTCGCACATGCTCAGTAGCTAGGTAAGGATCACACTAGATGGCCGTTTGTTTCTCTAACTTCAGTCAGTTACAAGGCAGGATTAACAGGGAGACTTCTTCTAAACGAGGGCGCACTTCCAACTTTGCATGGAAGACCTGCAGACGAGGGCATGTAAGTAGTTCTTTTGTAGATTATGGTGAACCAGTGTGTGTTGTAGCAGTGTTTTGCCATTGAGAACGAGCTAGCATGCTAGTGCTAATATGCTATGGTTAGCCCGTCGTTTCGGCTAGTGACGTAAAAAGCCGTGCAGATTTTGAACAGCTCACCCGGAGGCTGAAGGCAGGACACATTCAGAAACCCGTATCTCAATTAAAACAACATGGATGCAACTACCCACATCCCAGACAAAGTGTTTTTTTTTTCGTATTATGGGCACTTTAAATGAATTGCAACAGAATACGAGGGAGTAAAAACAGTTATCTTTGGTACATCCATTCTACCACACAACTCTTGGGTAATGGGACAGAGCAAGTAACAAAAAAAAAGTGAAATTCTCCTATTCCAGGTTACCTAGAATAGGAGAGGAACATTAAATACTGACCTGTGACTGGGCTGTAATGTCCTCCAATGTTGGACAGAACATTTCTGTACACCAGAGCATAAAGAATATTTACAGGACCAATGGTGCCATCGTTGCCTAATGTAGCAGAAAATGCAACCCGATGATGTCCTGAGGGATTAAAAAGGTGAATATATCATTATTCTGAATTTGGTTCCTTTTTTTTAAATAAAAAACTAATAAACAGCATGTCAGAGTTTCATGATCATACCTTCCAGCATGCAGTACCCACAAATAATCTTTAAGGCAGAGTTGATAAGAAGCAAGAAAAGAAAAATGACCCAGAAGCTTTTTCTGTCAGTTGGTCTGACAATGTCAAACCTTACTCATGCATGCTAAACTTTCTGTCATGTCTGCCTCTCTGTCCGTCCCTCTAACCACATTTCCACTTCCCCAGCCCCCTTCATTGCCACCTCACTCCTACATCCAACCATTCCCTCCTGCCCTGCCGTAACCCCTTTCAGCCATTCCGATCACCTGATTTTCTGTGCCCACCTGCTCACCTGTTATCCATTTCCCTCATTAGCCTGTCATTAGTACATATACCATAACATATATACCAGCCCCTTTTCCCCAGTCAGTTGCCAGATTGTTGTGAATTGTGCCTTGTTTTTTGAGCCACCTAAACTCTGCCACATGTACCTGCACCTATACCTGGACCTAACTGGAAAATGATCCTGCCTGCCTGCATCTCTTTCCTACCCCCATTCATGTTTACCTGTGGACTCTGTTACTTCTGTTTGGACTTTTCTACCCATGCCAGTAAGCACATGCAGGCCTACCATCATTTTATCAACAAATCCCTGAACTGAGCCTATATTAACTATCTGTGAAACTTTCAAATCAAAGCATTTTTTTACATACAATTACAACAAACATCTATGTGATCATCATCATTGCTTTAGTATAATATATTGTATTACCTTGATCCACTGCACTCAATTCAGTCACTCTCCTGTCCAGTGCAGTCAGCTTCTTCTCATTGGCCTCCAGCTTTTGGTTTGTTTCCTCCATGGCTGTCACAGTAGCTGCAAGCCTTTCTCCCAGAGCCCCCAGCTCCTTCAGCACAGTGTAGATGGGTGGTTCACAGCTTGGCTGGGTTGTTGTTGTTGTTGTTGAGCCTGTTGTCAAAATGGCTGGCATTTCTAGCCCTTGGTTTAAATTCTGGAGAGCATCCTTCTCTACCGAGTTATCCTCCAGGTCTTTGTGTGTCAGCCTAGTGATCTTGGTCTGATTGTTCTCACCTCCAGTCTGGCACTCAGATAGACCAGCAAGCAAACACACAACCATCATCACGGAGAATGTCTCCATTCTTCAGCTTGGAAGGTACTTCTTAAATAGGTTGAAATTATGGTGTACTGACGGTGAGGAGATGCACAGTGTGTTTTTATAAGAAAGTCCAGGTTAATCATTGCTTATACCGTAGAAAGCAAAGCATAAATCAAAGCTGCAGCAACAACAATAACAACTTTACCCTACTTCCTTATGGCATCTTGACAGTAGTTGACAGGATTTTTTTATTGAATTACGACTTAACCTTGGGTCTACATCAAAGCAAGTCAAGGTCACTGTGTTTTTCTTCAATTCTACCTTTATGCTTTTATGTGCCCTACAATAGTTTGGAGTATGAAGTGAAAGATAATCTTAATTTCCTCCTTGATAAACAAAGTGCATTGTAATAGTCGTTAGGCAATGTCCAGGTTTGGTCTAGGTTTTCATCTAGACCATTTTAATTGGAAGTGCCAGGCTGGGGCCACATGTGATTTTAGGGATACCAAATATATTAAGCACAAGTGTTACATATCACCAACCCTCCATGGGTTTGGTTCTGCAAAAGACTACTGATACACATATAACAATAAACACAAGAATATTCATTCATTGTTAACCTACATTTTGTTCATCACTGCACATGATTAATATCCCCTCTTATACTATAACCCTTGCCCCCCCCCCCCCCCCCCCCCCGCCAGAACAGCCCCTACCAATTTTAGAGCACATTTCAACCGTATTTACAAATTATCTGCAAAAGAAAATGCTAATTAATGTGCTTCTATCCACTGCTGTTATGTAAATATTAAAGGTGAGCACAGTTGGTGGTGGTGATGATTCTCCAGTGAGGTACCATTAAACTGTTTGACTCTCTGGTAGCTATTAAAAGCTAGCTGCTTATATTCCAAATGTTTAGAGGGAGGGGATTTGAGGAAGGGGAGGGTTGGGGGCTATCAGTAGCACCAATAAAAGAAAATTGTAGGTGGAACAACAAAGAGACAATTGAGCTTTACCACTGACATGGAGTATACTAGGTATCCCCTGGCCATGAAGTGGAAAACATAATGAAGAAAATGAACGTATGAAACCAGACACTAGAATAAAATCAGCAACCTACACCTGACATTTGACTTGAAATGTAACACTTGACAAGTGAATTTAGTCTATTTAGCGATAACCATTAACAGCTTTTACAGCATAAACATTATCTTATCATAAGTAGGCATATGCCAGTTTCCTTATGGCTCATTGACAGTTGTTTGCTGTTCAGAACTTGTTATTCCACAAATACTACTTGTCAAGGTCAAAGTTAACCTCGGTCAATGGTGGGGAAATATTTTACCTGTCTCTTTATTGACTCCATTAAACTCAAATCATTGAAGTTCATCCCCATTTTCTTCCTTGATGAACATTACAATGAAGTGACTGCCAAGGCTCAGCTGAAACTGAATCTCTCTGACCCATTAGTTATTAATAGCTGCTTGTTTATGCAGTGAGGAAAGTTAAATCGGAGAGAACTGGACTTTAGGAGGACAGAAAGCTTTGTGAAGGCAGAACAAGTAGATGAATATGAGAGAAGAGTATATTCATCAAGACAATATTTTTTTCTGGATGCCCTCGGTATTTATAAATGCCACCGAAAGACCACGATAGGCAGTAGTTCAAAGAGACAGTTGAGCCTATAGCCACAGACATGGAGTTTACCTGCCGTTACCTGCCAATGGAATGGGAAGAGCGATGGAGGAGAGAGAAGGAGAGGAGGAAAAGAGTGATTGAAGAAGGTGGGGAAGATGGGATAGAACAGGACAACCGCGAGCTGAGGAGGATCGTGGCTTACAATGACTCCAGGATGGGGTTGACAAGAGGGAGGGGTAAGAAAGGAGGGTCAGAGGTCAGGTTGAGTGGTAGTAGTCTGGAAGGAATTGGGGAGCATATGAGCGAGGAGGCAGTTGGGGATGAAGGACTTGGTGATAATGTCCACATATACTGCAGCAAAACCTATCCTAAAGAGGTATTCATTGCCCTGAAGGAATTCAGGGATTCATCTCTTCTCACAGACCTGACTCTGGCCACTGATAATGGTAACACCTTTGACGTGCACTTCCCTATCCTTGCTGCTGTCAGCTCATTTGTTCGAGAGAGGCTGAGGGATGAAAGTGGAGAACAATCAGACAATGATAACAACGTTGAAGTCCAAAGGCAGTCAGTGTCTCTGTCTCCTGAGGTTGACCATGTTGGGCTACAGGCAGTTTTGGAGTTTGCCTACACTGGAGCTGTAACGTCTTCGAACAAAGACAGCATGGCTTTGATTATGGCTGCAGCTGAAGCACTGGGCATCCCAAGAGTACTGGATCTCTGCAACAAAGAGAAGACGATAAAAGAAGATGGAAGTCCTAAGAAAGAAGAGCAAAATATATTTGCCTTAGAAGAGCTGAAGATTACTCTTCAGTCCATTAAACAGTTGTGGACAGACCGTGTGTTGTGTGATTTGATTTTAGATGTGGACGGGGCTTTATTTCATGGTTAGTAAACATTCATGCTATTCATGCATTCTATAGGTATCTTGTTGACAATTATTTGATATTGATTAACCGCACTCTTCTTTTGTCTGTCTCCAGTCCACAGAGTTATTCTGGCAGCAAGCAGTGACTACTTCCGTGGTATGTTCACCTGCGGGATGAGGGAATCCTATCAGACCTGTGTTGCCCTTCCCTTCCTGTTAGCTTCTGAGTTAGAGCCTCTAATTAGCTTCTCCTACAGTGGGACCCTTCCACTCAGCTGGGACTGTGTCTTCGAGATCACATGTACAGCCCTCCAGCTTCAGTTCCAGCCTGCCCTCTTGCTTTGTCTTGACTTCATGCGAAAGGAAATGGAGGCAAGCTCCTGCCTGGATGTGGCATCTTTTGCTGAAGCCTACGAGATGTCAGATTTGCTCGAGGAAGCCAATGACTTTGTTCTGAAGAACTTCTGGGAGGTGTCGGTCACGTCAAAGTTTCAGGACCTACCAGCAGAGAAGCTTCTAGACATCATCCGCTGTGATGGTCTGTGCGTCCCCTCAGAGTTGGCTGTATTTCGAGCTGTAATCTCCTGGGTTGAGGCTGATCCCGAGGAAAGATTGAGCCAGGCTGGCGTACTGATGACTGGAGTCCGCTTCCCTCTCATGACTTTTCGAGAGTTCAGGGAGGTAAGGGCCATTAACCTGCGCTTGGAATGCTTCGGAAACAAGAAGGTTGAACTCTATGGTTCAGCACTCAAAGAATTTGGTTTCAGCCTTCCAAATACCCAGGATCAGGGCCGAGTCCGACATCCCAAAGATGCTCTCATTCTGGTCGGGGGAGACCAGCTGAACCCAGATGTTGGTCAGCGCATACCAAGCAGGGAACTGTGGTTTGCAAATTCCCTACGCAGTGGTACAGGGTTGGTGAAGGAGATGGAGTGGAGGAGACTGGGTGAGATGCCAGACAAACCAAAGTTCAGGCATGGAGTAGCAGCAATGGTGGGAAGATTGTATGTGATTGGAGGATGTTACTTTTATTGTAAGGATGACGTGATGAAATCGACCTACAGGTAAAATAAACAGTGCACAAATATCCTTCTCTCATTTATTGTCACACAGATTCAAAATTGTGGTCTCACCGTTTCCATCTTTACCTTTACCTTTATTGCACACATGCTAGTTATGACCCTGTGCAGGACAGCTGGAAGAGGCTGGCTGACATGCAGGAGTTCAGAAGCAATTTCTCAGTGGTGGTACATGAAGGGCGTCTTTACGCCATTGGTGGAGATAAGGAGATCAACACCAACGTAGACAGCGTTGAGACGTACAACCCAGACACTGACTCCTGGAGGTAGGATTAGTCATGCTACGCTTGAAGCATTCTACTTCACACAGTATCAACCTTTCAAAGCATAATGTAAGTATTGGGGCAAAATGTATCAATGCCTAGCTTTATTGTGCCCACAATCACACATATCAGGGATGTGTTATCTTAGTATTGAATAAACATGCTTTGTTAATCGTTTAACATTTAAAAGCAGAGATATAGGCTATTTAAAAGTGGTCAATGTTTATAATATATTTTTGAACAAAATATTTAAGGCAAAAGCTGTGAGTTCACTTTTATGTTGATTCTCTCTCCTTCCATACAATTGTAATACCAAAGGTTGGCCAGGTGATGTCACCATCGTGACTATATAAAACACTTGAAAAGACTGAAATGTTGGTAACACAATAACACTGTGAGTTTCATCACAAGATATCTGTTTAATTACATAACATTCTGCTTAAATAGAGTTTATTAAAAGCCTAAATAAAACCACTACTGTCTTTAAAAGTGATATTGACAATTGATTCAGATTTCTCATGAATGCATCCAGGAAAAGAGTCTGCACTGACGTGGTGAATTTAATGCTTTGTTGGTTTGGTTTACTTCTCATTTAGGTGTGAAGTTCTCACTATAAAGTGTGGTCAACACCCTAATATGGTGCTCTACATATATTGCAATTAAAAGCAGCTGTTGGATGTCATTTCTCCCACGATACAACATTTATGGTATAAATGATGTCGGTATATAAAACAATGAAGTCCCAACAGTCAAACTGAAGCTGATTTCCTGACACTTTCTATAAATACATGACAACATTCTCCTTTTACATCTGTGATTAGGTTTAATAGTAAATTATGTAGTAGTAAGTAAAATGACTCGTGATTTTTCTTATGTTAAAATGTATATCTTTGAAGCTGCAGATCCTGTTGTTTGGACTGAAAACTAAAAAGATTGATTTGTTTAACCCCTCCACTATACTCATGTCTCATGTCTCTTATTCCATTATCTCAGCTTTGTCCAGCCCCTGGACCAGGCTCTGAGCGGCCATGCTGTCACTGTCATAGATGGAGGAATCTTCATTTCTGGAGGTTTCAACTGTAAGTATGAATGTCTGGTTTCCATGTACCTGTACCACCCAGAGAGAGGAACCACCTACCTGGCAGACATGACCCACGACCGGGCCCAGCATTGCATGGAGCCCCTGCGAGGCCATCTTTATGTCGCCGGTGGTGTGTGTAACCTGAGGAAGTTTTACACTGACCAACAAGCCTGTGAGGTATACGATCCTGTGACCGATTCCTGGACTGCTTTCGCATCACTGTCTGTGCCCCATGTGGGTGCAGCCTCAGCCGTCCTGGAGGGGAAGATTTATGTACTGGGAGGATACTGCCAGGACGATTATAGTGAGTCTGGACTGGTCCACCGGTTTAATCCCAGCACACAGCGATGGGAGAACATGGGCAAGCTGCCTGGGCCTGTTACTGACATACGGGCCTGTCTGCTCCGATTGCCCCAACATTTTAGATTTTAATAACTGGCTGGTTAAGATGATTATTTTTTAGAAACTGACAGGCATGTTTTGCTGTGATATAGTCGTAAAATTCAATCAGTTAATGTGGTTCAGCTAAAAAAAATCCTGTTATTTTGTCAGAGACAAATGTATGTATGTATGTATGTATAGAAATGTAAGTCCAGAATGTCTCTGTTGTAAACGTTGTGTGTATATATATATATATATATATATATATATATATATATATATATATATATATATATATGATATGAATTTTGCATGTGAAACCAAAAGTCAACTATAAATTTCTGAAATTATCCGAGTTTTATGGACCTTATGTAGTCAGTGATGATACGTCCTTGTTTTAGTAGTTTTACGTGAGTCATTTTAAGCCAATTCCTGATGATTTCCTAACCCGAACTAAGTAATTTTTCATCTAACCTTAACTGAATCCGTTTCACAACGTTAAGTAGTTAACAGGATTAAAACAGTCACTGTGGTCACATGTTACGGTCATGAGTGAAAAACGTCAACTGTGCTAGAACGGTCATGTATGTCAGTTTGGCAATTAACCTATTCTGTCGTTTAGGTATGAGGATGTGTTGGACGTCACAAAGAACATGAACATGCATTTTTCATCCTGCTATCAGTCTGTGTCCTGCAATTGGCTGCTGGTGATAAGATGTACATGGAACTGTGGGATAGCGGCAGAGTGTTTGACAACTTGAATGGACACACAACCTTCAGTGGTTTTCTTGTCTTCCGTCTGTAAATGATTAGAGACAAAGCATTGCATTGTGCTTTTACACTGAGGAGAAATGCGTATGCAACAATATTTGTAAAATCTGGGAAATTGCTTTATTTACATTGTGGCACTGTCCCAAAGCATGTGCTGACCAGTCTAGGGTGCTGACATGAGAATTACACAGTATGATTATCCTATCCAAAATGAAAACAAGAAGCCTTTATTGAAAAATCTCAAAAACCCATGCATTTTATTTATTTTTTTTAAAGTCAATTTTAATGAAAATATGAATGTGTGAAGCTTCTTTAGAACAATAAATACAAAACGTACTTCTTGCATTGTCTTTTTTCCTGTCTGTGGTGAGTAAAGGCAGCTTTCTGCTTGTTCTGTAATGACAAAATGTGTTCACCAGCCTTACACTAAAAGTATGCCGACCATGAACACGAGTGAATAGCTCCATCTTGTGTTCATAGTCGGTTATTGCAGTAGTTAGTGTAAATATATTTGTATTCTTTGTTTTGTTATGGAAATAACTATCATCCCATCCCTAACTAAAACATGACATTTTTCATTACAGTACCTTCTGAACACTGTGCAGTTAATTTGAATATATAACACAAAAATGCTCTATGTTACATAGATATCTTATCGTGTACATGCCTCTAGGTTTTTTTGAGGTACTGTGTAAGATAAATTTACCTTGATCAAGATATCAAGCTATGGTAAGGTACATTTTAAACATCCTTACATTGTGGAAGAATGTTTTCTAAATTACAAAAATATCACTGTTATTAACATGCAATAGGTAACCTAATATGTAGTATCAAACTATAAAACAACAATACACTAATGGCATATGTCACCATGTCTTACAATCGGAATTGTGGTGGCAAATACAGCACAGTTGCTCGTATGTCATTGTTCGGCCCAGGCATCTTGCCCATGTTCTGCCAGCTCTGTGTGGTGGGATCATAACGATGGACCATCTTAGTGTCACGATAGTCCTCCTGGCTGTATCCACCCAGCACATAAAACTTTCCCTCCAAAACGGCACCCCCTGCTCCTACATGTGGCATTGGCAGAGGTGTGAAGGCAGTCCAGGAGTCAGCCGCTGGATTGTACACTTCACAGGCTAGCAGGTCAACAAGACTCATGTCATCAGCTGCAGTGAATCCACCCGCTACATAAAGACATTCACCCAGGGTCTCCATGCAGTGACATGCTCGAGGTTTGGCCATGTTTGCCAAATAAGTACTTCCTGTCTCTGGGTGGTAAAGAAACATGGATGAAAGAAATTGGTGGTGGCTGCTCAACCCTCCTGAGACAAAGATCCGCCCTTGTGAAACGTTTGCTACATGGCCCCCCAGAGGCAGATCCAAGGGCCACATGAAGCTGAAAGAGAAGACATTAATATCTCAAAGTATGTACTTCAGTCTGACACACAGTATGTCCCATCATTTACCATTTATATCAAATATCAAATGAGATGTAGCCATTAGGCTAATTGTGAATCTTCTAATACAAGTTCTGCCTAAACTTACGCTATGCTGCGATTTTCATAAATGCTTGACATGCATCTAGTATCCAATCAGTCTAATCATTTTTTTTTGTTGTTGACTAAGGTGTTGCCTTCAGGCTAGAACCTCTGAATCGGATTGCCTTAGCTCCAGCTACATAGATTCCCCTTATTGCTCCTCAGCTAATTCTAACTGTCTACACTATTTAGGGTAGTTTCAAGCCACCCCTTTAGACAGTTAGTCAAACACGTTCTTGCTGTTCACACTTTGAGTTCTCTCATTTTTCTGTCCTTTCATCACCAGGGCAACCAACTCCTGCCTTCCCCAGCCGAGAACCACCAGCTAGTTTCTGGCTAAAGCTAAAGTCTTCCCCCTGTCTTCTAACTGCTGTCCGCTGATCCCAGCTAATCTACACTGGACAAACTGCAGCCTCTCCAACACTCCAGTTAAGTTTCATTAAAGCATATTTATTTTCATGTTTGTGTTATGCTAGGAATGTGTAACTTATACAGTAAGCATAAGTAGTATACAAGTATCAAGTATCATCTGAGGGACAAATTCCCGATCCCCTGTCTTTATCAACATTTCATCAACGAATTAATGCATCTGATTTTATGTTGAGGTAATTTGAAGTCTTTAACAAGCAAATCATAATGTCTGGTCAGCCAATCATCACTGCTTATATAGTCTATATCCATGACGTTCCACTTCCGGGATTGCTACAGTGCGGGCGGAAATTCTGCTGGTTGTCACTCTTTTCGGCCGGATGTCCGTTACCTTTTGCTTTCTTTGTGTTGAAATTTTAAACTCTGGTTGATTTATGAGGACTGTGGTTAACTGCTCCTCAGATCTCTGCAGTGTAAATCCAGACAGCTAGCTAGACTATCTGTCCAATCTGAGTTTTCTGTTGCACAACTAAAACAACTTTTGAACGTACACGTTTCACCAAAATAAGTTCCTTCCCGAGGCTATTTTGCAGCGGCACCGTGGCTCTGTCCCCTGCTTAGCGGCGCCCATGATGATTGTGATTGGTTTAAAGAAGTGCCAATAAACCAGAGCACGTTTTTCTCCGTTCCCGGAATGCTGTGTGGACTAGTCAGACCCTCCGCAGCAGCACTGTGGAGGAAGGTCTGGCCAAGCGAGACTACTGCTTATACAACAAACAGATGTTAGCTAGCCACATCTACTCAATATGGTACAAGCTACCTAGTTGGTAAATGGTTGTCAGGGAAATATTAGCAAGAACACTTGATGTATATAGCACACTTTGTTTTGGTGAAAAGAATATCCCTTTCAACATACTTCCAAGAGTTTCCAGTGGGGCAGAAGCATTCCACACTCTCTATATATCCATCATCACAATGTCCGCCAATGGCATATATCTTTTCGTCCAGCACGACCACGGAGAAAGAGCATCTCTTTTGTTGCATTTCAGCCAGGCTCTCCCAGTTGTTTTGAAAGGGGTCATACCTACAGATGTGGTCAAATGGGACAAATATAAGTATAGAGGCATTGAAAGATGTCTTTAAAACTGTAATTATCAGCTCCCTTACCTGTAAACAGAATTCATGCTGTCGCTAATGCCATAATACTTCTTGCCTCCCAACACGTATAGTTGTCCTTTGAGGACAGCCACCTCATGACTGAACCTCCCTGGCTCTGGCATCTCTCCTAACTTTCTCCACTCCATGGCCCTTTTCCCCCTCTTATAGTTCCTTAAGGAATTCCCAAACCAGAGTTCTCTGCTGATGCTGCGGCTGTCTTCAGAGTTCTGGTCACCTCCAATCAAGACCAGACTCTCTTTTGGCAAATAGGTCCGGCACTGACTTTCATTGGAGCAGAAATCCTCAAAAACTGCTTTATAGAGCTTTGCCAGGCTGCAATCAGACCACATTTTCAGAGATTGGACCTCTTTGAATTCCTTGGATGTCATCAGGGAGAAGTGGATGGTTTTCATTAGTTCTTTAGCAAACTTCAGCCTTAATTTGGGCTTTGCTTGGATCCATGCCACCACTGCTTTGAATAAAACAAGCTCGGATGGAACACAGAGTGAGTGACTGTTCAGGTACTTCAGGAGCTGTTTGGCTGGCAGGTCCTTGAACTTTGAGGTGCATGCCACCTTTTCGAATTGACACAGGAAATAATCGTCTGCGACTTCAAGAAGCTGCACCATCTCGTAGGCCTCAGCAAAAGATGCCAAATCCAGACAGGAGTGATGATTTATTTCTTGATGCAGGAAGCTAAGGCACAAGGAGAGGGCAGGTTGATACTGGAGCTGGAGAGCAGTGCTGGTGATCTCAAAGACATACTTCCAGCTGAGGGGGAGAGCCCCAGTGTAGGAGCTGTCAATTAGAACCTCCAGCTCTGAAGCCAAAAGGAAGGGAAGGGTCACACAGGGCTGATGGGACTCCCTCATCCCCAAGGTGAACATTCCACGGAAGTAGTCACTGCACACAGCCAGGATGACTCTGTGGACTGAAGGTACAATGGTAATAAGTACAGGTTAGACCCACTGTAATCCCAACTACCATGTTCAGGATTATCTTAATTAAACTGACAGATGAAGTAAACAGTTTCAAAGTAGGGAGGGTTGTAGTGGAAGCACAATGCAGTGTGGCAATGGCAAATGGTTTACATGGCTCACAGGTCAGGTAGAAGGGCCCCTTAGCAGAACTTTGCTTAGGTCCCCTCCCAGGGAGGTCAGGACTAGCTCCGCACCTGACGAGACTATTTCAGTTAAGCAACCAGGCATCAAAAGATTGTGGCCTCTAAAGGGGCTGCTGTTATACTTGTGCACGAATGTACAACTTATTGGTGGTCTACTCACCACAAAGTGATCCTCCGAGAGCTTCTAGAATGACATCACAGCCCACTTTGTCCATCCACAGCTGTTTGATGGACTGAAGACTGACCATCATTTCTTCTGCAGCTGAGAGCCTTTTCGTTTTCTTCTCTCCAGTTTTTGTGGACTTTGCCCCCTCCTCATTGCAGAGATCCAGCACCCTGGGGGCGCCCAATGTTTGAGCCGCAGCCTTAATCTGGTGCACAGTGTTCTTGTTCAAACATGATATGAGTCCAGTGTAGGCAAACTCCACAACTGCTTTTAATCCAACATGATCCACCTCTGGACCCAGAGACACTGACCACCTGTGGACTCCAACACTTCTGTCTTTTTCACTGTCTTTTCTTTCATCAACTGTATCGTTACCTACATTACATCTACTAAGACCTTCTCGGATATGGGAGCTGACAGCAGCCAGAACAGGGGAGTGTACGTGGAAACTCCCCCTATCCTCTGTGCTCAAAGTAAGGTCAGTGAGAAGGGAAGAGTCCCTGAACTCTGTCAAGTTGTGGAATATGTCCGTGTGATAGTCTTTGCGGTAAATTTTCACCACATCTTCGTCATTACTATCTGCTTCTTCATCCATTGAATGTTCTGCTTCCTCATCATCATCTGTAGGCTTTTTCTTTTGACAGTTTTTGTGATGATCTTGAAACTCTTCTTTTTGAGTTGTCCAAGATGCGGCTGCTTCTTTCTCATTTGTCAACTTCTTACTTTCATCTTCCTCATCTTTTCCTTCCTTAGAAGTTGACGGTCCTAGGATGCTATTTTCATTCCTCCTCAACTTTTCATCAGGATCTTCCCGTTCCTCGGGATCCTTATATTGTTTCTCAACAGCTCGTACCTCATCCTTTACCTCATCCAACTCCCCATTCTCTATAACCTCCCTCTCAAAGAGACTCACCCTCTCCCTCCTCCTCTTCTCCAGCACTTCTCTCCTCCACTCTTCCCAGCCCAGGAGGCATTGATTAACTTCTACTGCCATACTGTCCAATATCACTCTGTGTGCTACCCCCTTTAACTTCTCAAGGCATTTACACCACTGGAAGCCGAAAGAGTGCAGAACACTTACTTTTTGCACAGTTTATGAGGAAAAAGAACAGAGAACATCCTGTACGACCAGTAGGAATCCACTCTTTGGATGCTGTGTTATTGTTGCAAGTCGCTTCACCTCTTTACCATCCTGCAGACACCAGCTGTGTTGTCTGTTTGCTCTTATACTGTCTGTCTCTCCCTCCTCCTGCATGTGTTGCATGTTTGAGAGTGGCATGTGAACCCATGATTCCTCATATGACTAAAGAAGTTGCTATATTCAGAATCTAGACTTTTGGAAATGTCAACCTGAAACTTAACAAAGGTTTGTGGTGGGTTGTTGCACTAAATGTATTAAATGTAATGTAATTTTTCAGATTTTCTTTTTTCTGATTTACTACATTGTTTTGTTCCCCTTTGTTTCCTCAGTTTGAAAGATATTTTACTAATTTATTATACACAGTATATTTACAGGCCATGCAATGTATGCCATTGTTAATATTGTTCCACCTTGCAGCCTATTCATCTAGTGATCAGTTCTTAAATTTATATTGTAAAGATTTGACATTAAGCAAGTAATAAAACAGGGAATGATCTAAACCTAGAGGCAGCTGGATTTCTGCCCATCCGAACCAACATCGTGGCATCCTAATTCTGGACCATAAGACACTGAGAGCACTATTGAATGCCTTGACGGTCACCAGCGGGATCACATTGCTTCTCCACGTCCAAAGACAGTGGCATCTGGGTCAATGAGGAGAAGAAATGAAGGAGAAGAAGGAGGCCAAAACAACACATCTTACACCTGTTGCCTTGTGCTGACAGAGAAAGCCAACAGCTGGGTCACCTTGACTTGAAATATAGTTGCACAGGTCACAAATACTGTAGCTGACAATGGATCCTCATAAATATACTCACCCGTTGTATTGTTTGTTGTGTCCTTCCTAAATCCTTAGTAACTAACTACCTAGTTTGAAACTTGTGATTTACTAAATTGGATTGTACCAATAAAAAAATGGTCTTAGTAACAATGTTAGTGGTGTGGAAATCTGCTTTTACCAATCAGTAGCGAGATAGGTAGCCAGCGTGATATCAATTTCAGTTGACAGTTAAATGTGCTCCAAGCGATGTTGGGTGACATTACTTGTTGTTGATGTTCGAAGTATTGTCAAACAAAACTGAGGCTAGCTTGCCCCTCCCTCCTCCTCATCCCGTCCCTCTCCCCCTCCCTTCCGTGCTTCCGCCCACAAACCCCCCACCCCAGAATCCTTTTTGTCAGTTATTGGCTGGAACACTGGAACACTGTTTGTGTGTGTTTCGTGGTGCAGGTTGGTGCAGTTTGTTTTTGTTGCCGTTTGTGGAACCTGAGCTGTCTACAGAGACCGAGTTTTAGCCACTAGCTAGGGAGCTAGCGGATAGTGAGGAGATGTTTGCTGTATGTGACAAAAAATGTTGTAGCCTAAAAAATGTGTGACATCGCTTAGAGCACGGTAGTGGTTGTTAGTGGCCTAAATTGACAATTTAACATTTTTCTGTTGCAGTACTGTAGATATGAATGTTATTTTTTTCACTTGTTATGAGTGGTTGATTGCTTTTTCAACTGATGGCTAGGTGGGCAGCTGCTTACTCTGATGAAAGATCTTGTCTTTAACCGTGGGCTCCTAAATGCTCTAAAATAACAGCTTTTTAATTTTATCAACACATGGTGAGTTTCTGTAGCGATGCTTTAAAAGTTGAAGCACTGTGAGTGGGCGAAGTGGATAGCAAACTGGTGGGCATCACCTCGCTTTAAATCACACTCCTACATGAGGACACAGTGACTCTGCTCTTTTCAAAGCCGTTCACACGTCAGGCATCACACACACGTGCATGCTCAGTGTACATACAGGCAGGGAGGTTTAAACATGCAGGCAAGTTATTATTCAACCCTACGCAAAAATAGAATTTGAATGCATTTAAATAAACTGAGAACTTGAACTAAATATTTTACATTTTGAGACACTCAGAAATAAAGCATTAAAGTGCTATAAAGTGCCACATAAAGTATTCTGAAGTATTCTGGGGATTTTCATTAACAAAGTATAAATATGTTTGTTTACCACTGTTTCTGATTTGGTAACACAGCAGATGTGCAGATGTTGCAGTATTTACAGCAGTGAGTGTTTCGCTCTGAGCAGCAGCTCACAATCTGTTTCCTGTGCAGTCCTGATTGTTACCATGACGACGCACGCAGTAAGAGGAGTGAGCTAACCTTGTTATGGGACCCTCCCCCTCAGGCCCTTTCCTCGAGAGCAGAAAACACTGCTGGGACAAGAGGCCGAGCTCCTCTTTCTTCTCTTCTTCCCAATAGCAGCAGAAGTTGATGCCGCATTGTTTTCACGTTTTAAAACCTTCACTCCTATTTTTTTTTAAACTGTTTGAACACTTTCATTCTGAAATGAAAGCCACTGTAAGGTGGCGGCTCACCGTTTGGCCACCGCAAGTGAAAAACTTGTTGACATTTTGTTTGAAATATTTGTTGCAATATTTCAACTTGTGCAAGTAACGTCACGCAAAGCGAATTTTGCGGCTGGTGTGAACAAAACATAAAACTCCCTAGTTACCACTTTATGTCTCGGTTGTTTTTTTGAATCCGTACAAAAACTGAACAAGTATGAGTGTTATGTCCAGGTTGATGCACCATGATGTTGCCAGGCAACCAGCACAGACTCCAAAATGTCACTGTGCCTGAAATAGTCCCACACATAGCCCATCACTTTTTTTGTCAAAATACAATCTAGTTTTATTGAACTTCTATGGCCCAATAAAACAGAGGTGAACACACATGGAGATACAATTTGAGACAGGCAATACACAGGCTGGAAGATAAAAGCATGAACCAAATGATCTCATACAATACAAGCTGATCTTAATTGGGAACACATATTTCTCTACAAGGATGCAACTCCAGTGTTATGTGAAAGAAATTATAATCACAATTTTAAAAACCATACAAAAACAACGTAACCCTGAACATACCGTACAGAAAAGCCACGGCTTATTCCAATTATTTCAACTTGGAATAAGTAGCGTGGCTGATTGTCAAGCTTACTTCTCTACTTGAATGATTCATATATATATAACATAAATATTATTAAGTAATCAACTGTAAGACTGTGTTTTAAGTGTTTACATTTCTTTAACATAATTAAGTTCCACTTAAGCTCATTTTATTGCGAGGTCAGCTTATTTGACTAAAAACATACACAAGTGCAGAAGAAGAAGAAGGTGGATCCACCTGTTTTTAAATAATCCTGCAACAAGTCAAATAAATGTAATCCACTCATTAAACCAGCAGATGTACTGCAGATAATGAGCTATATCAGAACTATCCTGCTATTGCTTTGTAAATTGGGTCACGCTCTATTATAGAACCATAACTCCCTCTATTCCAAAGAGAAAAGGAAAGGGACCAAGAAGGTGATGACAGTGCCAAAGAAATAGTAGACTTCTTTTGACGGCGGCTGAGATGCCGCGGTAGGAACAGAAGAATTGCATAGTTCAGCAGCATCATCTTTTTCGTATTTTCCTGTTGAGCCCGTTATATTTCTTTTTCGAATGTATCTGTGCAGCTCTGAAACCTTTCCGCCATGTACCGCAGTGATACGTGGCGGAAAGGTTTCAGTGGCTCATTAGAATAAGGAGCGAGACGAGAGGTCTATTTATACAAGCGAGGGGGTGAGAATGTGACGGATGGTGAGATTTCATGAGGCAAAAGCAAGCACTGAGTTTATTAATTTTTTTATCGTGACCAGAATCTGGATGTAAATGTACAGAATCAAAGTATTTGAACCTGTGCACTTTCTGGTTTTAATGAAGCCAAAAGGCCAACTGTCCCCACAAGTCAAGATGTTTAAAATCTGTATTTTCTGGAAGGAAAAAGAACATCACTCTGAAATATGGAGGGTCACAACTATTAAACAACGTGAAGTTACTATCCTGTGTAAAGCACCATATTTTTGCTTCCATTTTGTGCTCTCCATTTCATTGTCGGAGTTGGTGGAACTTTTTGTAATGAAACTATTCTCTTGCAGACTAATCTCATGAAGTGGCGTATGTATGACACGCCAATTCGTACGCCATTTTTGACGTGTTATCAAGAAGCATACTTGCTTTTTAGCGTGTGTATCAACGCCGTTTGGCCTCCATTGACTTACATTACCTTGCAATTGTGTTTGAATTTACGCCGTAGCGAGTAGTATGAAAGGGTGTGTGTCCCGCGTGTCACATTTCTTAAACTCAACCGTCGCTTTCTTCTTTTACTAAACCGAACCCCCGTTCTTCTTTTCCTAAACCCAACCCGTCCGCTGTATACGGCGCACAAAATGCATGCAGATAACACGCCACTTGGCTTTAGTGGCGTGTATGTTTACACATTTAACACGCCAAGTGGCGTGTATGTTTACGTCCGCTGTATACAGTGTAGACATACACACGGATAGCTCAAAATGCGTACAGATAACACGCCACTTGGCTTAAGAAAGTGGGTGTGTATGTTTACACAAAGTCATGATGTCACGTTGTCTCTTGAAACAGAAATGTTGGGTCAAGCGCTGGCCCAGGGTAGAAGGAAGGACACAATAACAATGACGAGGGAGAGGGAGAGAGGCAGCAAGAGGAGGAGGATGAGAGGGAGGGAGAGGGAAGATGGCCACAGACACATCAAGCGTTTGGAGCCTCTGGGCAGTTCGACCGGACTCTTTTGCCTCTCGGCGTTTGGCCGGCAGATGACCAGTGGCCTGACCTGTGATATGCTCTCCTGGAAGACAAAGAAGAAAGAGGTGAGAGTTGTTATTGTATGGACAAAACGATCTATGATATGATTTGCACATTTTACAGTTTCTTTCGATTGCTAAACGACAGTGGGCACAACTGGAGTCACATGTGCAAAACTCTAACTCTAGTCTGCACAGCAGCAGTTCATGTGGACCAAACTCTAGTTCGTTTTTCATTGCTTGAACACAGTTTTCAAAACTCTACACACTTATCCCATGACTTCA